>OZ035960.1:68181441-69381441 GCA_964034945.1 Chrysopilus asiliformis | reverse complement strand
TTGATGGGAAATCGATTTCTGAGAGGGGGCGGGGCTTAACTTGGCCACGCGCCTTTTTCCAATTTTGATGGGAAATCGATTTCTGAGAGGGGGCGGGGCTTAACTCGGCCACGCCCCTTTTTCCAATTTTGATGGGAAATCGATTTCTGAGAGGGGGCGGGGCTTAACTCGGCCACGCCCCTTTTTCCAATTTTGATGGGAAATCGATTTCTGAGAGGGGGCGGGGCTTAACTCGGCCACGCCCCTTTTTCCAATTTTGATGGGAAATCGATTTCTGAGAGGGGGCGGGGCTTAACTCGGCCACGCCCCTTTTTCCAATTTTGATGGGAAATCGATTTCTGAGAGGGGGCGGGGCTTAACTCGGCCACACCCCTTTTTCCAATTTTGATGGGAAATCGATTTCTGAGAGGGGGCGGGGCTTAACTCGGCCACGCCCTTTTTTCCAATTTTGATGGGAAATCGATTTCTGAGGGGGCGGGGCTCAACTCGGCCCGTCCCCTTTTTCCAATTTTGATGGGAAATCGATTTCTGAGAGGGGGCGGGGCTTAACTCGGCCACGCCCCTTTTTCCAATTTTGATGGGAAATCGATTTCTGAGAGGGGGCGGGGCTTAACTCGGCCACGCCCCTTTTCCAATTTTGATGGGAAATCGATTTCTGAGAGGGGGCGGGGCTTAACTCGGCCACGCCCCCTTTTCCAATTTTGATGGGAAATCAATTTCTGAGAGGGGGCGGGGCTTAACTCGGCCACGCTTCTTTTTCCAATTTTGATGGGAAATCGATTTCTGAGAGGGGGCGGGGCTTAACTCGGCCACGCGCCTTTTTCCAATTTTGATGGGAAATCGATTTCTGAGAGGGGGCGGGGCTTAACTCGGCCACGCCCCCTTTTCCAATTTTGATGGGAAATCGATTTCTGAGAGGGGGCGGGGCTTAACTCGGCCACGCCCCTTTTTCCAATTTTGATGGGAAATCGATTTCTGAGAGGGGCGGGGCTTAACTCGGCCACGCCCCTTTTTCCAATTTTGATGGGAAATCGATTTCTGAGAGGGGGCGGGGCTTAACTCGGCCACGCCCCTTTTTCCAATTTTGATGGGAAATCGATTTCTGAGAGGGGCGGGGCTTAACTCGGCCACGCCCCTTTTTCCAATTTTGATGGGAAATCGATTTCTGAGAGGGGCGGGGCTTAACTCGGCCACGCCCCTTTTTCCAATTTTGATGGGAAATCGATTTCTGAGAGGGGGCGGGGCTTAACTCGGCCACGCTTCTTTTTCCAATTTTGATGGGAAATCGATTTCTGAGAGGGGGCGGGGCTTAACTCGGCCACGCGCCTTTTTCCAATTTTGATGGGAAATCGATTTCTGAGAGGGGGCGGGGCTTAACTCGGCCACGCCCCCTTTTCCAATTTTGATGGGAAATCGATTTCTGAGAGGGGGCGGGGCTTAACTCGGCCACGCCCCTTTTTCCAATTTTGATGGGAAATCGATTTCTGAGAGGGGGCGGGGCTTAACTCGGCCACGCCCCTTTTTCCGATTTTGATGGGTAATCGATTTCTGAGAGGGGGCGGGGCTTAACTCGGCCACGCCCCTTTTTCCAATTTTGATGGGAAATCGATTTCTGAGAGGGGGCGGGGCTTAACTCGGCCACGCCCCTTTTTCCAATTTCGATGGGAAATCGATTTCTGAGAGGGGGCGGGGCTTAACTCGGCCACGCCCCTTTTTCCAATTTTGATGGGAAATCGATTTCTGAGAGGGGGCGGGGCTTAACTCGGCCACGCCCCTTTTTCCAATTTTGATGGGAAATCGATTTCTAAGAGGGGGCGGGGCTTAACTCGGCCACGCCCCTTTCTCCAATTTCGATGGGAAATCGATTTCTGAGAGGGGGCGGGGCTTAACTCGGCCACGCCCCTTTTTCCAATTTTGATGGGAAATCGATTTCTGAGAGGGGGCGGGGCTTAACTCGGCCACGCCCCTTTTTCCAATTTTGATGGGAAATCGATTTCTGAGAGGGGCGGGGCTTAACTCGGCCACGCCCCTTTTTCCAATTTTGATGGGAAATCGATTTCTGAGAGGGGGCGGGGCTTAACTCGGCCACGCCCCTTTTTCCAATTTTGATGGGAAATCGATTTCTGAGAGGGGGCGGGGCTTAACTCGGCCACGCGCCTTTTTCCAATTTTGATGGGAAATCGATTTCTGAGAGGGGGCGGGGCTTAACTCGGCCACGCCTCTTTTTCCAATTTTGATGGGAAACCGATTTCTGAGAGGGGTCGGGGCTTAACTCGGCCACACCCCTTTTTCCAATTTTGATGGGAAATCGATTTCTGAGAGGGGGCGGGGCTTAACTCGGCCACGCCCCTTTTTCCAATTTTGATGGGAAATCGATTTCTGAGAGGGGGCGGGGCTTAACTCGGCCACGCCCCTTTTTCCAATTTTGATGGGAAATCGATTTCTGAGAGGGGCGGGGCTTAACTCGGCCACGCCCCTTTTTCCAATTTTGATGGGAAATCGATTTCTGAGAGGGGGCGGGGCTTAACTCGGCCACGCCCCTTTTTCCAATTTTGATGGGAAATCGATTTCTGAGAGGGGGCGGGGCTTAACTCGGCCACGCCCCTTTTTCCAATTTTGATGGGAAATCGATTTCTGAGAGGGGGCGGGGCTTAACTCGGTCACACCCCCTTTTCCAATTTTGATGGGAAATCGATTTCTGAGAGGGGGCGGGGCTTAATCGGCCACGCCCCTTTTTCCAATTTTGATATGAAATTAATTTCTGAGAGGGGGCGGGGCTTAACTCGGCCACGCCCCTTTTTCCAATTTTGATGGGAAATCGATTTCTGAGAGGGGGCGGGGCTTAACTCGGCCACGCCCCTTTTTCCAATTTTGATGGGAAATCGATTTCTGAGAGGGGGCGGGGCTTAACTCGGCCACGCCCCTTTTTCCAATTTTGATGGGAAATCGATTTCTGAGAGGGGGCGGGGCTTAACTTGGCCACGCCCCTTTTTCCAATTTTGATGGGAAATCGATTTCTGAGAGGAGGCGGGGCTTAACTCGGCCACGCCCCTTTTTCCGATTTTGATGGGAAATCGATTTCTGAGAGGGGCGGGGCTTAACTCGGCCACGCCCCTTTTTCCAATTTTGATGGGAAATCGATTTCTGAGAGGGGGCGGGGCTTAACTCGGCCACGCCCCTTTTTCCAATTTTGATGGGAAATCGATTTCTGAGAGGGGGCGGGGCTTAACTCGGCCACGCCCCTTTTTCCAATTTTGATGGGAAATCGATTTCTGAGAGGGGGCGGGGCTTAACTCGGCCACGCCCCTTTTTCCAATTTTGATGGGAAATCGATTTCTGAGAGGGGGCGGGGCTTAACTCGGCCACGCCCCTTTTTCCAATTTTGATGGGAAATCGATTTCTGAGAGGGGGCGGGACTTAACTCGGCCACGCCCCTTTTTTCAATATTGATGGGAAATCGATTTCTGAGAGGGGGCGGGACTTAACTCGGCCACGCCCCTTTTTTCAATATTGATGGGAAATCGATTTCTGAGAGGGGGCGGGGCTTAACTCGGCCACGCCCCTTTTTCCAATTTTGATGGGAAATCGATTTCTGAGAGGGGGCGGGGCTTAACTCGGCCACGCCCCTTTTTCCAATTTTGATGGGAAATCGATTTCTGAGAGGGGGCGGGGCTTAACTCGGCCACGCCCCTTTTTCCAATTTTGATGGGATATCGATTTCTGAGAGGGGGCGGGGCTTAACTCGGCCACGCCTCTTTTTCCAATTTTGATGGGAAATCGATTTCTGAGAGGGGGCGGGGCTTAACTCGACCACGCCCCTTTTTCCAATTTTGATGGGAAATCGATTTCTGAGAGGGGGCGGGGCTTAACTCGGCCACGCCCCTTTTTCCAATTTTGATGGGAAATCGATTTCTGAGAGGGGCGGGGCTTAACTCGGCTACGCCCCTTTTTCCAATTTCGATGGGAAATCGATTTCTGAGAGGGGGCGGGGCTTAACTCGGCCACGCCCCTTTTTCCAATTTTGATGGGAAATCGATTTCTGAGAGGGGGCGGGACTTAACTCGGCCACGCCCCTTTTTCCAATTTTGATGGTAAATCGATTTCTGAGAGGGGGCGGGGCTTAACTCGGCCACGCCCCTTTTCCAATTTTGATGGGATATCGATTTCTGAGAGGGGGCGGGGCTTAACTCGGCCACGCCCCTTTTTCCAATTTTGATGGGAAATCGATTTCTGAGAGGGGGCGGGGCTTAACTCGGCCACGCCCCTTTTTCCAATTTTGATGGGAAATCGATTTCTGAGAGGGGCGGGGCTTAACTCGGCCACGCCCCTTTTTCCAATTTTGATGGGAAATCGATTTCTGAGAGGGGGCGGGGCTTAACTCGGCCACGCCCCTTTTTCCAATTTTGACGGGAAATCGATTTCTGAGAGGGGGCGGGGCTTAACTCGGCCACGCCCCTTTTTCCAATTTTGATGGGAAATCGATTTCTGAGAGGGGCGGGGCTTAACTCGGCCACGCCCCTTTTTCCAATTTTGATGGGAAATCGATTTCTGAGAGGGGGCGGGGCTTAACTCGGCCACGCCCCTTTTTCCAATTTTGATGGGAAATCGATTTCTGAGAGGGGGCGGGGCTTAACTCGGCCACGCCCCTTTTTCCGATTTTGATGGGAAATCGATTTCTGAGAGGGGGCGGGGCTTAACTCGGCCACGCCCCTTTTTCCAATTTTGATGGGAAATCGATTTCTGAGAGGGGGCGGGGCTTAACTCGGCCACGCCCCTTTTTCCAATTTTGATGGGAAATCGATTTCTGAGAGGGGGCGGGGCTTAACTCGGCCACGCCCCTTTTTCCAATTTTGATGGGATATCGATTTCTGAGAGGGGGCGGGGCTTAACTCGGCCACGCCTCTTTTTCCAATTTTGATGGGAAATCGATTTCTGAGAGGGGGCGGGGCTTAACTCGGCCACGCCCCCTTTTCCAATTTTGATGGGAAATCGATTTCTGAGAGGGGGCGGGGCTTAACTCGGCCACGCCCCTTTTTCCAATTTTGATGGGAAATCGATTTCTGAGAGGGGGGGGGCTTAACTCGGCCACGCCCCTTTTTCCAATTTTGATGGGAAATCGATTTCTGAGAGGGGCGGGGCTTAACTCGGCCACGCCCCTTTCTCCAATTTCGATGGGAAATCGATTTCTGAGAGGGGGCGGGGCTTAACTCGGCCACGCCCCTTTTTCCAATTTTGATTGGAAATCGATTTCTGAGAGGGGGCGGGGCTTAACTCGGCCACGCCCCTTTTTCCAATTTTGATGGGAAATCGATTTCTGAGAGGGGGCGGGGCCACGCCCCTTTTTTCAATTTTGATGGGAAATTAATTTCTGAGAGGGGGCGGGGCTTAACTCGGCCACGCCCCTTTTTCCAATTTTGATGGGAAATCGATTTCTGAGAGGGGGCGGGGCTTAACTCGGCCACGCCCCTTTTTCCAATTTTGATGGGAAATCGATTTCTGAGAGGGGGCGGGGCTTAACTCGGCCACGCCCCTTTTTCCAATTTTGATGGGAAATCGATTTCTGAGAGGGGGCGGGGCTTAACTCGGCCACACCCCCTTTTCCAATTTTGATGGGAAATCGATTTCTGAGAGGGGGCGGGGCTTAACTCGGCCACGCCCCTTTTTCCAATTTTGATGGGAAATCGATTTCTGAGAGGGGGCGGGGCTTAACTCGGCCACGCCCCCTTTTCCAATTTTGATGGGAAATCGATTTCTGAGAGGGGGCGGGGCTTAACTCGGCCACGCCCCTTTTTCCAATTTTGATGGGAAATCGATTTCTGAGAGGGGGCGGGGCTTAACTCGGCCACGCCCCTTTTTCCAATTTTGATGGGAAATCGATTTCTGAGAGGGGGCGGGGCTTAACTCGGCCACGCCCCTTTTTCCAATTTTGATGGGAAATCGATTTCTGAGAGGGGCGGGGCTTAACTCGGCCACGCCCCTTTCTCCAATTTCGATGGGAAATCGATTTCTGAGAGGGGGCGGGGCTTAACTCGGCCACGCCCCTTTTTCCAATTTTGATGGGAAATCGATTTCTGAGAGGGGGCGGGGCTTAACTCGGCCACGCCCCCTTTTCCAATTTTGATGGGAAATCGATTTCTGAGAGGGGGCGGGGCTTAACTCGGCCACGCCCCTTTTTCCAATTTTGATGGGAAATCGATTTCTGAGAGGGGCGGGGCTTAACTCGGCCACGCCCCTTTTTCCAATTTTGATTGGAAATCGATTTCTGAGAGGGGGCGGGGCTTAACTCGGCCACGCCCCTTTTTCCAATTTTGATGGGAAATCGATTTCTGAGAGGGGCGGGGCTTAACTCGGCCACGCCCCTTTTTCCAATTTTTATGGGAAATCGATTTCTGAGAGGGGGCGGGGCTTAACTCGGCCACGCCCCTTTTTCCAATTTTGATGAGAAATCGATTTCTGAGAGGGGGCGGGGCCACGCCCCTTTTTCCAATTTTGATGGGAAATCGATTTCTGAGAGGGGGCGGGGCTTAACTTGGCCACGCGCCTTTTTCCAATTTTGATGGGAAATCGATTTCTGAGAGGGGGCGGGGCTTAACTCGGCCACGCCCCTTTTTCCAATTTTGATGGGAAATCGATTTCTGAGAGGGGGCGGGGCTTAACTCGGCCACGCCCCTTTTTCCAATTTTGATGGGAAATCGATTTCTGAGAGGGGGCGGGGCTTAACTCGGCCACGCCCCTTTTTCCAATTTTGATGGGAAATCGATTTCTGAGAGGGGGCGGGGCTTAACTCGGCCACGCCCCTTTTTCCAATTTTGATGGGAAATCGATTTCTGAGAGGGGGCGGGGCTTAACTCGGCCACACCCCTTTTTCCAATTTTGATGGGAAATCGATTTCTGAGAGGGGGCGGGGCTTAACTCGGCCACGCCCTTTTTTCCAATTTTGATGGGAAATCGATTTCTGAGGGGGCGGGGCTCAACTCGGCCCGTCCCCTTTTTCCAATTTTGATGGGAAATCGATTTCTGAGAGGGGGCGGGGCTTAACTCGGCCACGCCCCTTTTTCCAATTTTGATGGGAAATCGATTTCTGAGAGGGGGCGGGGCTTAACTCGGCCACGCCCCTTTTCCAATTTTGATGGGAAATCGATTTCTGAGAGGGGGCGGGGCTTAACTCGGCCACGCCCCCTTTTCCAATTTTGATGGGAAATCAATTTCTGAGAGGGGGCGGGGCTTAACTCGGCCACGCTTCTTTTTCCAATTTTGATGGGAAATCGATTTCTGAGAGGGGGCGGGGCTTAACTCGGCCACGCGCCTTTTTCCAATTTTGATGGGAAATCGATTTCTGAGAGGGGGCGGGGCTTAACTCGGCCACGCCCCCTTTTCCAATTTTGATGGGAAATCGATTTCTGAGAGGGGGCGGGGCTTAACTCGGCCACGCCCCTTTTTCCAATTTTGATGGGAAATCGATTTCTGAGAGGGGCGGGGCTTAACTCGGCCACGCCCCTTTTTCCAATTTTGATGGGAAATCGATTTCTGAGAGGGGGCGGGGCTTAACTCGGCCACGCCCCTTTTTCCAATTTTGATGGGAAATCGATTTCTGAGAGGGGCGGGGCTTAACTCGGCCACGCCCCTTTTTCCAATTTTGATTGGAAATCGATTCCTGAGAGGGGGCGGGGCTTAACTCGGCCACGCCCCTTTTTCCAATTTTGGTGGGAAATCGATTTCTGAGAGGGGCGGGGCTTAACTCGGCCACGCCCCTTTTTCCAATTTTTATGGGAAATCGATTTCTGAGAGGGGGCGGGGCTTAACTCGGCCACGCCCCTTTTTCCAATTTTGATGAGAAATCGATTTCTGAGAGGGGGCGGGGCCACGCCCCTTTTTTCAATTTTGATGGGAAATTAATTTCTGAGAGGGGGCGGGGCTTAACTCGGCCACGCCCCTTTTTCCAATTTTGATGGGAAATCGATTTCTGAGAGGGGGCGGGGCTTAACTCGGCCACGCCCCTTTTTCCAATTTTGATGGGAAATCGATTTCTGAGAGGGGGCGGGGCTTAACTCGGCCACGCCCCTTTTTCCAATTTTGATGGGAAATCGATTTCTGAGAGGGGGCGGGGCTTAACTCGGTCACACCCCCTTTTCCAATTTTGATGGGAAATCGATTTCTGAGAGGGGGCGGGGCTTAACTCGGTCACACCCCCTTTTCCAATTTTGATGGGAAATCGATTTCTGAGAGGGGGCGGGGCTTAATCGGCCACGCCTCTTTTTCCAATTTTGATGGGAAATCGATTTCTGAGAGGGGGCGGGGCTTAACTCGGCCACGCCCCTTTTTCCAATTTTGATGGGAAATCGATTTCTGAGGGGGCGGGGCTTAACTCGGCCACGCCCCTTTTTCCAATTTTGATGGGAAATCGATTTCTGAGAGGGGGCGGGGCTTAACTCGGCCACGCCCCTTTTTCCAATTTTGATGGGAAATCGATTTCTGAGAGGGGGCGGGGCTTAACTCGGCCACGCGCCTTTTTCCAATTTTGATGGGAAATCGATTTCTGAGAGGGGGCGGGGCTTAACTCGGCCACGCCCCTTTTTCCAATTTTGATGGGAAATCGATTTCTGAGAGGGGGCGGGGCTTAACTCGGCCACGCCCCTTTTTCCAATTTTGATGGGAAATCGATTTCTGAGAGGGGGCGGGGCTTAACTCGGCCACGCCCCTTTTTCCAATTTTGATGGGAAATCGATTTCTGAGAGGGGGCGGGGCTTAACTCGGCCACGCCCCTTTTTCCAATTTTGATGGGAAATCGATTTCTGAGAGGGGGCGGGGCTTAACTCGGCCACACCCCTTTTTCCAATTTTGATGGGAAATCGATTTCTGAGAGGGGGCGGGGCTTAACTCGGCCACGCCCTTTTTTCCAATTTTGATGGGAAATCGATTTCTGAGGGGGCGGGGCTCAACTCGGCCCGTCCCCTTTTTCCAATTTTGATGGGAAATCGATTTCTGAGAGGGGGCGGGGCTTAACTCGGCCACGCCCCTTTTTCCAATTTTGATGGGAAATCGATTTCTGAGAGGGGGCGGGGCTTAACTCGGCCACGCCCCTTTTTCCAATTTTGATGGGAAATCGATTTCTGAGAGGGGGCGGGGCTTAACTCGGCCACGCCCCTTTTCCAATTTTGATGGGAAATCGATTTCTGAGAGGGGGCGGGGCTTAACTCGGCCACGCCCCCTTTTCCAATTTTGATGGGAAATCAATTTCTGAGAGGGGGCGGGGCTTAACTCGGCCACGCTTCTTTTTCCAATTTTGATGGGAAATCGATTTCTGAGAGGGGGCGGGGCTTAACTCGGCCACGCGCCTTTTTCCAATTTTGATGGGAAATCGATTTCTGAGAGGGGGCGGGGCTTAACTCGGCCACGCCCCTTTTTCCAATTTTGATGGGAAATCGATTTCTGAGAGGGGGCGGGGCCACGCCCCTTTTTTCAATTTCGATGGGAAATTAATTTCTGAGAGGGGGCGGGGCTTAACTCGGCCACGCCCCTTTTTCCAATTTTGATGGGAAATCGATTTCTGAGAGGGGGCGGGGCTTAACTCGGCCACGCCCCCTTTTCCAATTTTGATGGGAAATCGATTTCTGAGAGGGGGCGGGGCTTAACTCGGCCACGCCCCTTTTTCCAATTTTGATGGGAAATCGATTTCTGAGAGGGGGCGGGGCTTAACTCGGCCACGCCCCTTTTTCCAATTTTGATGGGAAATCGATTTCTGAGAGGGGGCGGGGCTTAACTCGGCCACGCCCCTTTTTCCAATTTTGATGGGAAATCGATTTCTGAGAGGGGCGGGGCTTAACTCGGCCACGCCCCTTTCTCCAATTTCGATGGGAAATCGATTTCTGAGAGGGGGCGGGGCTTAACTCGGCCACGCCCCTTTTTCCAATTTTGATGGGAAATCGATTTCTGAGAGGGGGCGGGGCTTAACTCGGCCACGCCCCCTTTTCCAATTTTGATGGGAAATCGATTTCTGAGAGGGGGCGGGGCTTAACTCGGCCACGCCCCTTTTTCCAATTTTGATGGGAAATCGATTTCTGAGAGGGGCGGGGCTTAACTCGGCCACGCCCCTTTTTCCAATTTTGATGGGAAATCGATTTCTGAGAGGGGGCGGGGCTTAACTCGGCCACGCGCCTTTTTCCAATTTTGATGGGAAATCGATTTCTGAGAGGGGGCGGGGCTTAACTCGGCCACGCCCCTTTTTCCAATTTTGATGGGAAATCGATTTCTGAGAGGGGGCGGGGCTTAACTCGGCCACGCCCCTTTTTCCAATTTTGATGGGAAATCGATTTCTGAGAGGGGGCGGGGCTTAACTCGGCCACGCCCCTTTTTCCAATTTTGATGGGAAATCGATTTCTGAGAGGGGGCGGGGCTTAACTCGGCCACGCCCCTTTTTCCAATTTTGATGGGAAATCGATTTCTGAGAGGGGGCGGGGCTTAACTCGGCCACACCCCTTTTTCCAATTTTGATGGGAAATCGATTTCTGAGAGGGGGCGGGGCTTAACTCGGCCACGCCCCTTTTTCCAATTTTGATGGGAAATCGATTTCTGAGAGGGGGCGGGGCTTAACTCGGCCACGCCCCTTTTTCCAATTTTGATGGGAAATCGATTTCTGAGAGGGGGCGGGGCTTAACTCGGCCACGCCCCTTTTCCAATTTTGATGGGAAATCGATTTCTGAGAGGGGGCGGGGCTTAACTCGGCCACGCCCCCTTTTCCAATTTTGATGGGAAATCAATTTCTGAGAGGGGGCGGGGCTTAACTCTGCCACGCTTCTTTTTCCAATTTTGATGGGAAATCGATTTCTGAGAGGGGGCGGGGCTTAACTCGGCCACGCGCCTTTTTCCAATTTTGATGGGAAATCGATTTCTGAGAGGGGGCGGGGCTTAACTCGGCCACGCCCCCTTTTCCAATTTTGATGGGAAATCGATTTCTGAGAGGGGCGGGGCTTAACTCGGCCACGCCCCTTTTTCCAATTTTGATGGGAAATCGATTTCTGAGAGGGGGCGGGGCTTAACTCGGCCACGCCCCTTTCTCCAATTTTGATGGGAAATCGATTTCTGAGAGGGGCGGGGCTTAACTCGGCCACGCCCCTTTTTCCAATTTTGATTGGAAATCGATTTCTGAGAGGGGGCGGGGCTTAACTCGGCCACGCCCCTTTTTCCAATTTTGATGGGAAATCGATTTCTGAGAGGGGCGGGGCTTAACTCGGCCACGCCCCTTTTTCCAATTTTTATGGGAAATCGATTTCTGAGAGGGGGCGGGGCTTAACTCGGCCACGCCCCTTTTTCCAATTTTGATGAGAAATCGATTTCTGAGAGGGGGCGGGGCCACGCCCCTTTTTTCAATTTTGATGGGAAATTAATTTCTGAGAGGGGGCGGGGCTTAACTCGGCCACGCCCCTTTTTCCAATTTTGATGGGAAATCGATTTCTGAGAGGGGGCGGGGCTTAACTCGGCCACGCCCCTTTTTCCAATTTTGATGGGAAATCGATTTCTGAGAGGGGGCGGGGCTTAACTCGGCCACGCCCCTTTTTCCAATTTTGATGGGAAATCGATTTCTGAGAGGGGGCGGGGCTTAATCGGCCACGCCTCTTTTTCCAATTTTGATGGGAAATCGATTTCTGAGAGGGGGCGGGGCTTAACTCGGCCACGCCCCTTTTTCCAATTTTGATGGGAAATCGATTTCTGAGGGGGCGGGGCTTAACTCGGCCACGCCCCTTTTTCCAATTTTGATGGGAAATCGATTTCTGAGAGGGGGCGGGGCTTAACTCGGCCACGCCCCTTTTTCCAATTTTGATGGGAAATCGATTTCTGAGAGGGGGCGGGGCTTAACTCGGCCACGCGCCTTTTTCCAATTTTGATGGGAAATCGATTTCTGAGAGGGGGCGGGGCTTAACTCGGCCACGCCCCTTTTTCCAATTTTGATGGGAAATCGATTTCTGAGAGGGGCGGGGCTTAACTCGGCCACGCCCCTTTTTCCAATTTTGATGGGAAATCGATTTCTGAGAGGGGGCGGGGCTTAACTCGGCCACGCCCCTTTTTCCAATTTTGATGGGAAATCGATTTCTGAGAGGGGGCGGGGCTTAACTCGGCCACGCCCCTTTTTCCAATTTTGATGGGAAATCGATTTCTGAGAGGGGGCGGGGCTTAACTCGGCCACGCCCCTTTTTCCAATTTTGATGGGAAATCGATTTCTGAGAGGGGGCGGGGCTTAACTCGGCCACACCCCTTTTTCCAATTTTGATGGGAAATCGATTTCTGAGAGGGGGCGGGGCTTAACTCGGCCACGCCCTTTTTTCCAATTTTGATGGGAAATCGATTTCTGAGGGGGCGGGGCTCAACTCGGCCCGTCCCCTTTTTCCAATTTTGATGGGAAATCGATTTCTGAGAGGGGGCGGGGCTTAACTCGGCCACGCCCCTTTTTCCAATTTTGATGGGAAATCGATTTCTGAGAGGGGGCGGGGCTTAACTCGGCCACGCCCCTTTTTCCAATTTTGATGGGAAATCGATTTCTGAGAGGGGGCGGGGCTTAACTCGGTCACACCCCCTTTTCCAATTTTGATGGGAAATCGATTTCTGAGAGGGGGCGGGGCTTAATCGGCCACGCCCCTTTTTCCAATTTTGATGGGAAATTAATTTCTGAGAGGGGGCGGGGCTTAACTCGGCCACGCCCCTTTTTCCAATTTTGATGGGAAATCGATTTCTGAGAGGGGGCGGGGCTTAACTCGGTCACACCCCTTTTTCCAATTTTGATGGGAAATCGATTTCTGAGAGGGGGCGGGGCTTAACTCGGCCACGCCCCTTTTTCCAATTTTGATGGGAAATCGATTTCTGAGAGGGGGCGGAGCTTAACTCGGCCACGCCCCTTTTTCCAATTTTGATGGGAAATCGATTTCTGGGAGGGGGCGGGGCTTAACTCCGCCACGCCCCTTATTCCAATTTTGATGGGAAATCGATTTCTGAGAGGGGGCGGGGCTTAACTCGGCCACGCCCCTTTTTCCAATTTTGATGGGAAATCGATTTCTGAGAGGGGGCGGGGCTTAACTCGGCCACGCCCCTTTTCCAATTTTGATGGGAAATCGATTTCTGAGAGGGGGCGGGGCTTAACTCGGCCACGCCCCCTTTTCCAATTTTGATGGGAAATCAATTTCTGAGAGGGGGCGGGGCTTAACTCGGCCACGCTTCTTTTTCCAATTTTGAAGGGAAATCGATTTCTGAGAGGGGGCGGGGCTTAACTCGGCCACGCGCCTTTTTCCAATTTTGATGGGAAATCGATTTCTGAGAGGGGGCGGGGCTTAACTCGGCCACGCCCCCTTTTCCAATTTTGATGGGAAATCGATTTCTGAGAGGGGGCGGGGCTTAACTCGGCCACGCCCCTTTTTCCAATTTTGATGGGAAATCGATTTCTGAGAGGGGCGGGGCTTAACTCGGCCACGCCCCTTTTTCCAATTTTGATGGGAAATCGATTTCTGAGAGGGCGGGGCTTAACTCGGCCACGCCCCTTTTTCCAATTTTGATGGGAAATCGATTTCTGAGAGGGGGCGGGGCTTAACTCGGCCACGCCCCTTTTTCCAATTTTGATGGGAAATCGATTTCTGAGAGGGGCGGGGCTTAACTCGGCCACGCCCCTTTTTCCAATTTTTATGGGAAATCGATTTCTGAGAGGGGGCGGGGCTTAACTCGGCCACGCCCCTTTTTCCAATTTTGATGGGAAATCGATTTCTGAGAGGGGGCGGGGCTTAACTCGGCCACGCCCCTTTTTCCAATTTTGATGGGAAATCGATTTCTGAGAGGGGGCGGGGCTTAACTCGGCCACGCCCCTTTTTCCGATTTTGATGGGAAATCGATTTCTGAGAGGGGGCGGGGCTTAACTCGGCCACGCCCCTTTTTCCAATTTTGATGGGAAATCGATTTCTGAGAGGGGGCGGGGCTTAACTCGGCCACGCCCCTTTTTCCAATTTTGATGGGAAATCGATTTCTGAGAGGGGGCGGGGCTTAACTCGGCCACGCCCCTTTTTCCAATTTTGATGGGATATCGATTTCTGAGAGGGGGCGGGGCTTAACTCGGCCACGCCTCTTTTTCCAATTTTGATGGGAAATCGATTTCTGAGAGGGGGCGGGGCTTAACTCGGCCACGCCCCCTTTTCCAATTTTGATGGGAAATCGATTTCTGAGAGGGGGCGGGGCTTAACTCGGCCACGCCCCTTTTTCCAATTTTGATGGGAAATCGATTTCTGAGAGGGGGCGGGGCTTAACTCGGCCACGCCCCTTTTTCCAATTTTGATGGGAAATCGATTTCTGAGAGGGGCGGGGCTTAACTCGGCCACGCCCCTTTCTCCAATTTCGATGGGAAATCGATTTCTGAGAGGGGGCGGGGCTTAACTCGGCCACGCCCCTTTTTCCAATTTTGATGGGAAATCGATTTCTGAGAGGGGGCGGGGCTTAACTCGGCCACGCCCCCTTTTCCAATTTTGATGGGAAATCGATTTCTGAGAGGGGGCGGGGCTTAACTCGGCCACGCCCCTTTTTCCAATTTTGATGGGAAATCGATTTCTGAGAGGGGCGGGGCTTAACTCGGCCACGCCCCTTTTTCCAATTTTGATGGGAAATCGATTTCTGAGAGGGGGCGGGGCTTAACTCGGCCACGCCCCTTTTTCCAATTTTGATGGGAAATCGATTTCTGAGAGGGGCGGGGCTTAACTCGGCCACGCCCCTTTTTCCAATTTTTATGGGAAATCGATTTCTGAGAGGGGGCGGGGCTTAACTCGGCCACGCCCCTTTTTTTAATTTTGATGGGAAATCGATTTCTGAGAGGGGGCGGGGCTTAACTCGGCCACGCCCCTTTTTCCAATTTTGATGGGAAATCGATTTCTGAGAGGGGGCGGGGCTTAACTCGGCCACGCCCCTTTTTCCGATTTTGATGGGAAATCGATTTCTGAGAGGGGGCGGGGCTTAACTCGGCCACGCCCCTTTTTCCAATTTTGATGGGAAATCGATTTCTGAGAGGGGGCGGGGCTTAACTCGGCCACGCCCCTTTTTCCAATTTTGATGGGAAATCGATTTCTGAGAGGGGGCGGGGCTTAACTCGGCCACGCCCCTTTTTCCAATTTTGATGGGATATCGATTTCTGAGAGGGGGCGGGGCTTAACTCGGCCACGCCTCTTTTTCCAATTTTGATGGGAAATCGATTTCTGAGAGGGGGCGGGGCTTAACTCGGCCACGCCCCCTTTTCCAATTTTGATGGGAAATCGATTTCTGAGAGGGGGCGGGGCTTAACTCGGCCACGCCCCTTTTTCCAATTTTGATGGGAAATCGATTTCTGAGAGGGGGCGGGGCTTAACTCGGCCACGCCCCTTTTTCCAATTTTGATGGGAAATCGATTTCTGAGAGGGGCGGGGCTTAACTCGGCCACGCCCCTTTCTCCAATTTCGATGGGAAATCGATTTCTGAGAGGGGGCGGGGCTTAACTCGGCCACGCCCCTTTTTCCAATTTTGATGGGAAATCGATTTCTGAGAGGGGGCGGGGCTTAACTCGGCCACGCCCCCTTTTCCAATTTTGATGGGAAATCGATTTCTGAGAGGGGGCGGGGCTTAACTCGGCCACGCCCCTTTTTCCAATTTTGATGGGAAATCGATTTCTGAGAGGGGCGGGGCTTAACTCGGCCACGCCCCTTTTTCCAATTTTGATTGGAAATCGATTTCTGAGAGGGGGCGGGGCTTAACTCGGCCACGCCCCTTTTTCCAATTTTGATGGGAAATCGATTTCTGAGAGGGGGCGGGGCCACGCCCCTTTTTTCAATTTTGATGGGAAATTAATTTCTGAGAGGGGGCGGGGCTTAACTCGGCCACGCCCCTTTTTCCAATTTTGATGGGAAATCGATTTCTGAGAGGGGGCGGGGCTTAACTCGGCCACGCCCCTTTTTCCAATTTTGATGGGAAATCGATTTCTGAGAGGGGGCGGGGCTTAACTCGGCCACGCCCCCTTTTCCAATTTTGATGGGAAATCGATTTCTGAGAGGGGGCGGGGCTTAACTCGGCCACGCCCCTTTTTCCAATTTTGATGGGAAATCGATTTCTGAGAGGGGCGGGGCTTAACTCGGCCACGCCCCTTTTTCCAATTTTGATTGGAAATCGATTTCTGAGAGGGGGCGGGGCTTAACTCGGCCACGCCCCTTTTTCCAATTTTGATGGGAAATCGATTTCTGAGAGGGGCGGGGCTTAACTCGGCCACGCCCCTTTTTCCAATTTTTATGGGAAATCGATTTCTGAGAGGGGGCGGGGCTTAACTCGGCCACGCCCCTTTTTCCAATTTTGATGAGAAATCGATTTCTGAGAGGGGGCGGGGCCACGCCCCTTTTTTCAATTTTGATGGGAAATTAATTTCTGAGAGGGGGCGGGGCTTAACTCGGCCACGACCCTTTTTCCAATTTTGATGGGAAATCGATTTCTGAGAGGGGGCGGGGCTTAACTCGGCCACGCCCCTTTTTCCAATTTTGATGGGAAATCGATTTCTGAGAGGGGGCGGGGCTTAACTCGGCCACGCCCCTTTTTCCAATTTTGATGGGAAATCGATTTCTGAGAGGGGGCGGGGCTTAACTCGGCCACGCCCCTTTTTCCAATTTTGATGGGAAATCGATTTCTGAGAGGGGGCGGGGCTTAACTCGGCCACGCCCCTTTTTCCAATTTTGATGGGAAATCGATTTCTGAGAGGGGGCGGGGCTTAACTCGGCCACACCCCTTTTTCCAATTTTGATGGGAAATCGATTTCTGAGAGGGGGCGGGGCTTAACTCGGCCACGCCCCTTTTTCCAATTTTGATGGGAAATCGATTTCTGAGAGGGGCGGGGCTTAACTCGGCCACGCCCCTTTTTCCAATTTTGATGGGAAATCGATTTCTGAGAGGGGGCGGGGCTTAACTCGGCCACGCGCCTTTTTCCAATTTTGATGGGAAATCGATTTCTGAGAGGGGGCGGGGCTTAACTCGGCCACGCCCCTTTTTCCAATTTTGATGGGAAATCGATTTCTGAGAGGGGGCGGGGCTTAACTCGGCCACGCCCCTTTTTCCAATTTTGATGGGAAATCGATTTCTGAGAGGGGGCGGGGCTTAACTCGGCCACGCCCCTTTTTCCAATTTTGATGGGAAATCGATTTCTGAGAGGGGGCGGGGCTTAACTCGGCCACACCCCTTTTTCCAATTTTGATGGGAAATCGATTTCTGAGAGGGGGCGGGGCTTAACTCGGCCACGCCCTTTTTTCCAATTTTGATGGGAAATCGATTTCTGAGGGGGCGGGGCTCAACTCGGCCCGTCCCCTTTTTCCAATTTTGATGGGAAATCGATTTCTGAGAGGGGGCGGGGCTTAACTCGGCCACGCCCCTTTTTCCAATTTTGATGGGAAATCGATTTCTGAGAGGGGGCGGGGCTTAACTCGGCCACGCCCCTTTTTCCAATTTTGATGGGAAATCGATTTCTGAGAGGGGGCGGGGCTTAACTCGGCCACGCCCCTTTTCCAATTTTGATGGGAAATCGATTTCTGAGAGGGGGCGGGGCTTAACTCGGCCACGCCCCCTTTTCCAATTTTGATGGGAAATCAATTTCTGAGAGGGGGCGGGGCTTAACTCGGCCACGCTTCTTTTTCCAATTTTGATGGGAAATCGATTTCTGAGAGGGGGCGGGGCTTAACTCGGCCACGCGCCTTTTTCCAATTTTGATGGGAAATCGATTTCTGAGAGGGGGCGGGGCTTAACTCGGCCACGCCCCTTTTTCCAATTTTGATGGGAAATCGATTTCTGAGGGGGCGGGGCTTAACTCGGCCACGCCCCTTTTTCCAATTTTGATGGGAAATCGATTTCTGAGAGGGGGCGGGGCTTAACTCGGCCACGCCCCTTTTTCCAATTTTGATGGGAAATCGATTTCTGAGAGGGGGCGGGGCTTAACTCGGCCACGCGCCTTTTTCCAATTTTGATGGGAAATCGATTTCTGAGAGGGGGCGGGGCTTAACTCGGCCACGCCCCTTTTTCCAATTTTGATGGGAAATCGATTTCTGAGAGGGGGCGGGGCTTAACTCGGCCACGCCCCTTTTTCCAATTTTGATGGGAAATCGATTTCTGAGAGGGGGCGGGGCTTAACTCGGCCACACCCCTTTTTCCAATTTTGATGGGAAATCGATTTCTGAGAGGGGGCGGGGCTTAACTCGGCCACGCCCTTTTTTCCAATTTTGATGGGAAATCGTTTTCTGAGGGGGCGGGGCTCAACTCGGCCCGTCCCCTTTTTCCAATTTTGATGGGAAATCGATTTCTGAGAGGGGGCGGGGCTTAACTCGGCCACGCCCCTTTTTCCAATTTTGATGGGAAATCGATTTCTGAGAGGGGGCGGGGCTTAACTCGGCCACGCCCCTTTTTCCAATTTTGATGGGAAATCGATTTCTGAGAGGGGGCGGGGCTTAACTCGGCCACGCCCCTTTTCCAATTTTGATGGGAAATCGATTTCTGAGAGGGGGCGGGGCTTAACTCGGCCACGCCCCCTTTTCCAATTTTGATGGGAAATCAATTTCTGAGAGGGGGCGGGGCTTAACTCGGCCACGCTTCTTTTTCCAATTTTGATGGGAAATCGATTTCTGAGAGGGGGCGGGGCTTAACTCGGCCACGCGCCTTTTTCCAATTTTGATGGGAAATCGATTTCTGAGAGGGGGCGGAGCTTAACTCCCACGCCCCTTTTTCCAATTTTGATGGGAAATCGATTTCTGAGAGGGGTCGGGGCTTAACTCGGCCACGCCCCTTTTTCCAATTTTGATGGGAAATCGATTTCTGAGAGGGGGCGGGGCTTAACTCGGCCACGCCCCTTTTTCCAATTTTGATGGGAAATCGATTTCTGAGAGGGGGCGGGGCTTAACTCGGCCACGCCCCTTTTTCCAATTTTGATGGGAAATCGATTTCTGAGAGGGGGCGGGGCTTAACTCGGCCACGCCCCTTTTCCAATTTTGATGGGAAATCGATTTCTGAGAGGGGGCGGGGCTTAACTCGGCCACGCCCCCTTTTCCAATTTTGATGGGAAATCAATTTCTGAGAGGGGGCGGGGCTTAACTCGGCCACGCTTCTTTTTCCAATTTTGATGGGAAATCGATTTCTGAGAGGGGGCGGGGCTTAACTCGGCCACGCGCCTTTTTCCAATTTTGATGGGAAATCGATTTCTGAGAGGGGGCGGAGCTTAACTCGGCCACGCCCCTTTTTCCAATTTTGATGGGAAACCGATTTCTGAGAGGGGTCGGGGCTTAACTCGGCCACACCCCTTTTTCCAATTTTGATGGGAAATCGATTTCTGAGAGGGGGCGGGGCTTAACTCGGCCACGCCCCTTTTTCCAATTTTGATGGGAAATCGATTTCTGAGAGGGGGCGGGGCTTAACTCGGCCACGCCCCTTTTTCCAATTTTGATGGGAAATCGATTTCTGAGAGGGGGCGGGGCTTAACTCGGCCACGCCCCCTTTTCCAATTTTGATGGGAAATCGATTTCTGAGAGGGGCGGGGCTTAACTCGGCCACGCCCCTTTTTCCAATTTTGATGGGAAATCGACTTCTGAGAGGGGGCGGGGCTTAACTCGGCCACGCCCCTTTTTCCAATTTTGATGGGAAATCGATTTCTGAGAGGGGCGGGGCTTAACTCGGCCACGCCCCTTTTTCCAATTTTGATGGGAAATCGATTTCTGAGGGGGCGGGGCTTAACTCGGCCACGCCCCTTTTTCCAATTTTGATGAGAAATCGATTTCTGAGAATGGGCGGGGCCACGCCCCTTTTTTCAATTTTGATGGGAAATTAATTTCTGAGGAGGCGGGGCTTAACTCGGCCACGCCCCTTTTTCCAATTTTGATGGGAAATCGATTTCTGAGAGGGGGCGGGGCTTAACTCGGCCACGCCCCTTTTTCCAATTTTGATGGGAAATCGATTTCTGAGAGGGGGCGGGGCTTAACTCGGCCACGCCCCTTTTTCCAATTTTGATGGGAAATCGATTTCTGAGAGGGGGCGGGGCTTAACTCGGTCACACCCCCTTTTCCAATTTTGATGGGAAATCGATTTCTGAGAGGGGGCGGGGCTTAATCGGCCACGCCCCTTTTTCCAATTTTGATGGGAAATTAATTTCTGAGAGGGGGCGGGGCTTAACTCGGCCACGCCCCTTTTTCCAATTTTGATGGGAAATCGATTTCTGAGAGGGGGCGGGGCTTAACTCGGTCACACCCCTTTTTCCAATTTTGATGGGAAATCGATTTCTGAGAGGGGGCGGGGCTTAACTCGGCCACGCCCCTTTTTCCAATTTTGATGGGAAATCGATTTCTGAGAGGGGGCGGAGCTTAACTCGGCCACGCCCCTTTTTCCAATTTTGATGGGAAATCGATTTCTGGGAGGGGGCGGGGCTTAACTCCGCCACGCCCCTTATTCCAATTTTGATGGGAAATCGATTTCTGAGAGGGGGCGGGGCTTAACTCGGCCACGCCCCTTTTTCCAATTTTGATGGGAAATCGATTTCTGAGAGGGGGCGGGGCTTAACTCGACCACGCCCCTTTTTCCAATTTTGATGGGAAATCGATTTCTGAGAGGGGGCGGGGCTTAACTCGGCCACGCCTCTTTTTCCAATTTTGATGGGAAATCGATTTCTGAGAGGGGGCGGGGCTTAACTCGGCCACGCCCCTTTTTCCAATTTTGATGGGAAATCGATTTCTGAGAGGGGGCGGGGCTTAACTCGGCCACGCCCCTTTTCCAATTTTGATGGGAAATCGATTTCTGAGAGGGGGCGGGGCTTAACTCGGCCACGCCCCCTTTTCCAATTTTGATGGGAAATCAATTTCTGAGAGGGGGCGGGGCTTAACTCGGCCACGCTTCTTTTTCCAATTTTGATGGGAAATCGATTTCTGAGAGGGGGCGGGGCTTAACTCGGCCACGCCCCTTTTTCCAATTTTGATGGGAAATCGATTTCTGAGAGGGGGCGGGGCTTAACTCGGCCACGCCCCCTTTTCCAATTTTGATGGGAAATCGATTTCTGAGAGGGCGGGGCTTAACTCGTCCACGCCCCTTTTTCCAATTTTGATGGGAAATCGATTTCTGAGAGGGGGCGGGGCTTAACTCGGCCACGCCCCTTTTTCCAATTTTTATGGGAAATCGATTTCTGAGAGGGGCGGGGCTTAACTCGGCCACGCCCCTTTTTCCAATTTTGATGGGAAATCGATTTCTGAGAGGGGGCGGGGCTTAACTCGGCCACGCCCCTTTTTCCAATTTTGATGAGAAATCGATTTCTGAGAGGGGGCGGGGCCACGCCCCTTTTTTCAATTTTGATGGGAAATTAATTTCTGAGAGGGGGCGGGGCTTAACTCGGCCACGCCCCTTTTTCCAATTTTGATGGGAAATCGATTTCTGAGAGGGGGCGGGGCTTAACTCGGCCACGCCCCTTTTTCCAATTTTGATGGGAAATCGATTTCTGAGAGGGGGCGGGGCTTAACTCGGTCACACCCCCTTTTCCAATTTTGATGGGTAATCGATTTCTGAGAGGGGGCGGGGCTTAATCGGCCACGCCCCTTTTTCCAATTTTGATGGGAAATCGATTTCTGAGAGGGGGCGGGGCTTAACTCGGCCACGCCCCTTTTTCCAATTTTGATGGGAAATCGATTTCTGAGAGGGGGCGGGGCTTAACTCGGCCACGCCCCTTTTTCCAATTTTGATGGGAAATCGATTTCTGAGGGGGCGGGGCTTAACTCGGCCACGCCCCTTTTTTCCAATTTTGATGGGAAATCGATTTCTGAGAGGGGGCGGGGCTTAACTCGGCCACGCCCCTTTTTCCAATTTTGATGGGAAATCGATTTCTGAGAGGGGGCGGGGCTTAACTCGGCCACGCGCCTTTTTCCAATTTTGATGGGAAATCGATTTCTGAGAGGGGGCGGGGCTTAACTCGGCCACGCCCCTTTTTCCAATTTTGATGGGAAATCGATTTCTGAGAGGGGGCGGGGCTTAACTCGGCCACGGCCCTTTTTCCAATTTTGATGGGAAATCGATTTCTGAGAGGGGGCGGGGCTTAACTCGGCTACACCCCTTTTTCCAATTTTGATGGGAAATCGATTTCTGAGAGGGGGCGGGGCTTAACTCGGTCACACCCCCTTTTCCAATTTTGATGGGAAATCGATTTCTGAGAGAGGCCGGGCCTTAATCGGCCACGCCCCTTTTTCCAATTTTGATGGGAAATTAATTTCTGAGAGGGGACGGGGCTTAACTCGGCCACGCCCCTTTTTCCAATTTTGATGGGAAATCGATTTCTGAGAGGGGGCGGGGCTTAACTCGGCCACGCCCCCTTTTCCAATTTTGATGGGAAATCAATTTCTGAGAGGGGGCGGGGCTTAACTCGGCCACGCTTCTTTTTCCAATTTTGATGGGAAATCGATTTCTGAGAGGGGGCGGGGCTTAACTCGGCCACGCGCATTTTTCCAATTTTGATGGGAAATCGATTTCTGAGAGGGGGCGGGGCTTAACTCGGTCACACCCCCTTTTCCAATTTTGATGGGAAATCGATTTCTGAGAGGGGGCGGGGCTTAATCGGCCACGCCCCTTTTTCCAATTTTGATGGGAAATTAATTTCTGAGAGGGGGCGGGGCTTAACTCGGCCACGCCCCTTTTTCCAATTTTGATGGGAAATCGATTTCTGAGAGGGGGCGGGGCTTAACTCGGTCACACCCCTTTTTCCAATTTTGATGGGAAATCGATTTCTGAGAGGGGGCGGGGCTTAACTCGGCCACGCCCCTTTTTCCAATTTTGATGGGAAATCGATTTCTGAGAGGGGGCGGAGCTTAACTCGGCCACGCCCCTTTTTCCAATTTTGATGGGAAATCGATTTCTGGGAGGGGGCGGGGCTTAACTCCGCCACGCCCCTTATTCCAATTTTGATGGGAAATCGATTTCTGAGAGGGGGCGGGGCTTAACTCGGCCACGCCCCTTTTTCCAATTTTGATGGGAAATCGATTTCTGAGAGGGGGCGGGGCTTAACTCGACCACGCCCCTTTTTCCAATTTTGATGGGAAATCGATTTCTGAGAGGGGGCGGGGCTTAACTCGGCCACGCCTCTTTTTCCAATTTTGATGGGAAATCGATTTCTGAGAGGGGGCGGGGCTTAACTCGGCCACGCCCCTTTTTCCAATTTTGATGGGAAATCGATTTCTGAGAGGGGGCGGGGCTTAACTCGGCCACGCCCCTTTTCCAATTTTGATGGGAAATCGATTTCTGAGAGGGGGCGGGGCTTAACTCGGCCACGCCCCCTTTTCCAATTTTGATGGGAAATCAATTTCTGAGAGGGGGCGGGGCTTAACTCGGCCACGCTTCTTTTTCCAATTTTGATGGGAAATCGATTTCTGAGAGGGGGCGGGGCTTAACTCGGCCACGCCCCTTTTTCCAATTTTGATGGGAAATCGATTTCTGAGAGGGGGCGGGGCTTAACTCGGCCACGCCCCCTTTTCCAATTTTGATGGGAAATCGATTTCTGAGAGGGCGGGGCTTAACTCGTCCACGCCCCTTTTTCCAATTTTGATGGGAAATCGATTTCTGAGAGGGGGCGGGGCTTAACTCGGCCACGCCCCTTTTTCCAATTTTTATGGGAAATCGATTTCTGAGAGGGGCGGGGCTTAACTCGGCCACGCCCCTTTTTCCAATTTTGATGGGAAATCGATTTCTGAGAGGGGGCGGGGCTTAACTCGGCCACGCCCCTTTTTCCAATTTTGATGAGAAATCGATTTCTGAGAGGGGGCGGGGCCACGCCCCTTTTTTCAATTTTGATGGGAAATTAATTTCTGAGAGGGGGCGGGGCTTAACTCGGCCACGCCCCTTTTTCCAATTTTGATGGGAAATCGATTTCTGAGAGGGGGCGGGGCTTAACTCGGCCACGCCCCTTTTTCCAATTTTGATGGGAAATCGATTTCTGAGAGGGGGCGGGGCTTAACTCGGTCACACCCCCTTTTCCAATTTTGATGGGTAATCGATTTCTGAGAGGGGGCGGGGCTTAATCGGCCACGCCCCTTTTTCCAATTTTGATGGGAAATCGATTTCTGAGAGGGGGCGGGGCTTAACTCGGCCACGCCCCTTTTTCCAATTTTGATGGGAAATCGATTTCTGAGAGGGGGCGGGGCTTAACTCGGCCACGCCCCTTTTTCCAATTTTGATGGGAAATCGATTTCTGAGGGGGCGGGGCTTAACTCGGCCACGCCCCTTTTTTCCAATTTTGATGGGAAATCGATTTCTGAGAGGGGGCGGGGCTTAACTCGGCCACGCCCCTTTTTCCAATTTTGATGGGAAATCGATTTCTGAGAGGGGGCGGGGCTTAACTCGGCCACGCGCCTTTTTCCAATTTTGATGGGAAATCGATTTCTGAGAGGGGGCGGGGCTTAACTCGGCCACGCCCCTTTTTCCAATTTTGATGGGAAATCGATTTCTGAGAGGGGGCGGGGCTTAACTCGGCCACGGCCCTTTTTCCAATTTTGATGGGAAATCGATTTCTGAGAGGGGGCGGGGCTTAACTCGGCTACACCCCTTTTTCCAATTTTGATGGGAAATCGATTTCTGAGAGGGGGCGGGGCTTAACTCGGTCACACCCCCTTTTCCAATTTTGATGGGAAATCGATTTCTGAGAGAGGCCGGGCCTTAATCGGCCACGCCCCTTTTTCCAATTTTGATGGGAAATTAATTTCTGAGAGGGGACGGGGCTTAACTCGGCCACGCCCCTTTTTCCAATTTTGATGGGAAATCGATTTCTGAGAGGGGGCGGGGCTTAACTCGGCCACGCCCCCTTTTCCAATTTTGATGGGAAATCAATTTCTGAGAGGGGGCGGGGCTTAACTCGGCCACGCTTCTTTTTCCAATTTTGATGGGAAATCGATTTCTGAGAGGGGGCGGGGCTTAACTCGGCCACGCGCATTTTTCCAATTTTGATGGGAAATCGATTTCTGAGAGGGGGCGGGGCTTAACTCGGCCACGCCCCTTTTTCCAATTTTGATGGGAAATCGATTTCTGAGAGGGGGCGGGGCTTAACTCGGCCACGCCCCTTTTTCCAATTTTGATGTGAAATCGATTTCTGAGAGGGGGCGGGGCTTAACTCGGCCACGCCCCTTTTTCCAATTTTGATGGGAAATCGATTTCTGAGAGGGGCGGGGCTTAACTCGGCCACGCCCCTTTTTCCAATTTTGATGGGAAATCAATTTCTGAGAGGGGGCGGGGCTTAACTCGGCCACACCCCTTTTTCCAATTTTGATGGGAAATCGATTTCTGAGAGGGGGCGGGGCTTAACTCGGCCACGCCCCTTTTTCCAATTTTGATGGGAAATCGATTTCTGAGAGGGGGCGGGGCTTAACTCGGCCACGCCCCTTTTTCCAATTTTGATGGGAAATCGATTTCTGAGAGGGGGCGGGGCTTAACTCGGCCACGCCCCCTTTTCCAATTTTGATGGGAAATCGATTTCTGAGAGGGGGCGGGGCTTAACTCGGCCACGCCCCTTTTTCCAATTTTGATGGGAAATCGATTTCTGAGAGGGGCGGGGCTTAACTCGGCCACGCCCCTTTTTCCAATTTTGATGGGAAATCGATTTCTGAGAGGGGGCGGGGCTTAACTCGGCCACGCCCCTTTTCCAATTTTGATGGGAAATCGATTTCTGAGAGGGGGCGGGGCTTAACTCGGCCACGCTCCTTTTCCAATTTTGATGGGAAATCAATTTCTGAGAGGGGGCGGGGCTTAACTCGGCCACGCTTCTTTTTCCAATTTTGATGGGAAATCGATTTCTGAGAGGGGGCGGGGCTTAACTCGGCCACGCGCCTTTTTCCAATTTTGATGGGAAATCGATTTCTGAGAGGGGGCGGGGCTTAACTCGGCCACGCCCCTTTTTCCAATTTTGATGGGAAACCGATTTCTGAGAGGGGTCGGGGCTTAACTCGGCCACACCCCTTTTTCCAATTTTGATGGGAAATCGATTTCTGAGAGGGGGCGGGGCTTAACTCGGCCACGCCCCTTTTTCCAATTTTGATGGGAAATCGATTTCTGAGAGGGGGCGGGGCTTAACTCGGCCACGCCCCTTTTTCCAATTTTGATGGGAAATCGATTTCTGAGAGGGGGCGGGGCTTAACTCGGCCACGCCCCCTTTTCCAATTTTGATGGGAAATCGATTTCTGAGAGGGGGCGGGGCTTAACTCGGCCACGCCCCTTTTTCCAATTTTGATGGGAAATCGATTTCTGAGAGGGGCGGGGCTTAACTCGGCCACGCCCCTTTTTCCAATTTTGATGGGAAATCAATTTCTGAGAGGGGGCGGGGCTTAACTCGGCCACGCCCCTTTTTCCAATTTTGATGGGAAATCGATTTCTGAGAGGGGCGGGGCTTAACTCGGCCACGCCCCTTTTTCCAATTTTTATGGGAAATCGATTTCTGAGAGGGGGCGGGGCTTAACTCGGCCACGCCCCTTTTTCCAATTTTGATGAGAAATCGATTTCTGAGAGGGGGCGGGGCCACGCCCCTTTTTTCAATTTTGATGGGAAATCGATTTCTGAGAGGGGGCGGGGCTTAACTCGGCCACACCCCTTTTTCCAATTTTGATGGGAAATCGATTTCTGAGAGGGGGCGGGGCTTAACTCGGCCACGCCCCTTTTTCCAATTTTGATGGGAAATCGATTTCTGAGAGGGGGCGGGGCTTAACTCGGCCACGCCCCTTTTTCCAATTTTCATGGGAAATCGATTTCTGAGAGGGGGCGGGGCTTAACTCGGCCACGCCCCCTTTTCCAATTTTGATGGGAAATCGATTTCTGAGAGGGGGCGGGGCTTAACTCGGCCACGCCCCTTTTTCCAATTTTGATGGGAAATCGATTTCTGAGAGGGGCGGGGCTTAACTCGGCCACGCCCCTTTTTCCAATTTTGATGGGAAATCGATTTCTGAGAGGGGGCGGGGCTTAACTCGGCCACGCCCCTTTTTCCAATTTTGATGGGAAATCGATTTCTGAGAGGGGGCGGGGCTTAACTCGGCCACGCCCCTTTTTCCAATTTTGATGGGAAACCGATTTCTGAGAGGGGTTGGGGCTTAACTCGGCCACACCCCTTTTTCCAATTTTGATGGGAAATCGATTTCTGAGAGGGGGCGGGGCTTAACTCGGCCACGCCCCTTTTTCCAATTTTGATGGGAAATCGATTTCTGAGAGGGGGCGGGGCTTAACTCGGCCACGCCCCTTTTTCCAATTTTGATGGGAAATCGATTTCTGAGAGGGGGCGGGGCTTAACTCGGCCACGCCCCCTTTTCCAATTTTGATGGGAAATCGATTTCTGAGAGGGGGCGGGGCTTAACTCGGCCACGCCCCTTTTTCCAATTTTGATGGGAAATCGATTTCTGAGAGGGGCGGGGCTTAACTCGGCCACGCCCCTTTTTCCAATTTTTATGGGAAATCGATTTCTGAGAGGGGGCGGGGCTTAACTCGGCCACGCCCCTTTTTCCAATTTTGATGGGAAATCGATTTCTGAGAGGGGGCGGGGCTTAACTCGGCCACGCCCCTTTTTCCAATTTTGATGGGAAATCGATTTCTGAGAGGGGGCGGGGCTTAACTCGGCCACGCCCCTTTTTCCAATTTTGATGAGATATCGATTTCTGAGAGGGGGCGGGGCTTAACTCGGCCACGCCTCTTTTTCCAATTTTGATGGGAAATCGATTTCTGAGAGGGGCGGGGCTTAACTCGGCCACGCCCCTTTTTCCAATTTTTATGGGAAATCGATTTCTGAGAGGGGGCGGGGCTTAACTCGGCCACGCCCCTTTTTCCAATTTTGATGGGAAATCGATTTCTGAGAGGGGGCGGGGCTTAACTCGGCCACGCCCCTTTTTCCAATTTTGATGGGAAATCGATTTCTGAGAGGGGGCGGGGCTTAACTCGGCCACGCCCCTTTTTCCAATTTTGATGGGAAATCGATTTCTGAGAGGGGGCGGGGCTTAACTCGGCCACGCCCCTTTTTCCAATTTTCATGGGAAATCGATTTCTGAGAGGGGGCGGGGCTTAACTCGGCCACGCCCCCTTTTCCAATTTTGATGGGAAATCGATTTCTGAGAGGGGGCGGGGCTTAACTCGGCCACGCCCCTTTTTCCAATTTTGATGGGAAATCGATTTCTGAGAGGGGCGGGGCTTAACTCGGCCACGCCCCTTTTTCCAATTTTGATGGGAAATCGATTTCTGAGAGGGGGCGGGGCTTAACTCGGCCACGCCCCTTTTTCCAATTTTGATGGGAAATCGATTTCTGAGAGGGGGCGGGGCTTAACTCGGCCACGCCCCTTTTTCCAATTTTGATGGGAAACCGATTTCTGAGAGGGGTCGGGGCTTAACTCGGCCACACCCCTTTTTCCAATTTTGATGGGAAATCGATTTCTGAGAGGGGGCGGGGCTTAACTCGGCCACGCCCCTTTTTCCAATTTTGATGGGAAATCGATTTCTGAGAGGGGGCGGGGCTTAACTCGGCCACGCCCCTTTTTCCAATTTTGATGGGAAATCGATTTCTGAGAGGGGGCGGGGCTTAACTCGGCCACGCCCCCTTTTCCAATTTTGATGGGAAATCGATTTCTGAGAGGGGGCGGGGCTTAACTCGGCCACGCCCCTTTTTCCAATTTTGATGGGAAATCGATTTCTGAGAGGGGCGGGGCTTAACTCGGCCACGCCCCTTTTTCCAATTTTTATGGGAAATCGATTTCTGAGAGGGGGCGGGGCTTAACTCGGCCACGCCCCTTTTTCCAATTTTGATGGGAAATCGATTTCTGAGAGGGGGCGGGGCTTAACTCGGCCACGCCCCTTTTTCCAATTTTGATGGGAAATCGATTTCTGAGAGGGGGCGGGGCTTAACTCGGCCACGCCCCTTTTTCCAATTTTGATGAGATATCGATTTCTGAGAGGGGGCGGGGCTTAACTCGGCCACGCCTCTTTTTCCAATTTTGATGGGAAATCGATTTCTGAGAGGGGGCGGGGCTTAACTCGGCCACGCCCCCTTTTCCAATTTTGATGGGAAATCGATTTCTGAGAGGGGGCGGGGCTTAACTCGGCCACGCCCCTTTTTCCAATTTTGATGGGAAATCGATTTCTGAGAGGGGCGGGGCTTAACTCGGCCACGCCCCTTTTTCCAATTTTGATGGGAAATCGATTTCTGAGAGGGGCGGGGCTTAACTCGGCCACGCCCCTTTCTCCAATTTCGATGGGAAATCGATTTCTGAGAGGGGGCGGGGCTTAACTCGGCCACGCCCCTTTTTCCAATTTTGATGGGAAATCGATTTCTGAGAGGGGGCGGGGCTTAACTCGGCCACGCCCCCTTTTCCAATTTTGATGGGAAATCGATTTCTGAGAGGGGGCGGGGCTTAACTCGGCCACGCCCCTTTTTCCAATTTTGATGGGAAATCGATTTCTGAGAGGGGCGGGGCTTAACTCGGCCACGCCCCTTTTTCCAATTTTGATGGGAAATCGATTTCTGAGAGGGGGCGGGGCTTAACTCGGCCACGCCCCTTTTTCCAATTTTGATGGGAAATCGATTTCTGAGAGGGGCGGGGCTTAACTCGGCCACGCCCCTTTTTCCAATTTTGATGGGAAATCGATTTCTGAGAGGGGGCGGGGCTTAACTCGGCCACGCCCCTTTTTCCAATTTTGATGAGAAATCGATTTCTGAGAGGGGGCGGGGCCACGCCCCTTTTTTCAATTTTGATGGGAAATTAATTTCTGAGAGGGGGCGGGGCTTAACTCGGCCACGCCCCTTTTTCCAATTTTGATGGGAAATCGATTTCTGAGAGGGGGCGGGGCTTAACTCGGCCACGCCCCTTTTTCCAATTTTGATGGGAAATCGATTTCTGAGAGGGGGCGGGGCTTAACTCGGCCACGCTCCTTTTTCCAATTTTGATGGGAAATCGATTTCTGAGAGGGGGCGGGGCTTAACTCGGCCACGCCCCTTTTTCCAATTTTGATGGGAAATCGATTTCTGAGAGGGGGCGGGGCTTAACTCGGCCACGCCCCTTTTTCCAATTTTAATGGGAAATCGATTTCTGAGAGGTGGCGGGGCTTAACTCGGCCACGGCCCTTTTTCCAATTTTGATGGGAAATCGATTTCTGAGAGGGGGCGGGGCTTAACTCGGCCACACCCCTTTTTCCAATTTTGATGGGAAATCGATTTCTGAGAGGGGGCGGGGCTTAACTCGGCCACGCCCTTTTTTCCAATTTTGATGGGAAATCGATTTCTGAGGGGGCGGGGCTCAACTCGGCCCGTCCCCTTTTTCCAATTTTGATGGGAAATCGATTTCTGAGAGGGGGCGGGGCTTAACTCGGCCACGCCCCTTTTTCCAATTTTGATGGGAAATCGATTTCTGAGAGGGGGCGGGGCTTAACTCGGCCACGCCCTTTTTTCCAATTTTGATGGGAAATCGATTTCTGAGGGGGCGGGGCTCAACTCGGCCCGTCCCCTTTTTCCAATTTTGATGGGAAATCGATTTCTGAGAGGGGGCGGGGCTTAACTCGGCCACGCCCCTTTTTCCAATTTTGATGGGAAATCGATTTCTGAGAGGGGGCGGGGCTTAACTCGGCCACGCCCCTTTTTCCAATTTTGATGGGAAATCGATTTCTGAGAGGGGGCGGGGCTTAACTCGGCCACGCCCCTTTTTCCAATTTTGATGGGAAATCGATTTCTGAGAGGGGGCGGGGCTTCACTCGGCCACGCCCCTTTTCCAATTTTGATGGGAAATCGATTTCTGAGAGGGGGCGGGGCTTAACTCGGCCACGCCCCCTTTTCCAATTTTGATGGGAAATCAATTTCTGAGAGGGGGCGGGGCTTAACTCGGCCACGCTTCTTTTTCCAATTTTGATGGGAAATCGATTTCTGAGAGGGGGCGGGGCTTAACTCGGCCACGCCCCTTTCTCCAATTTCGATGGGAAATCGATTTCTGAGAGGGGGCGGGGCTTAACTCGGCCACGCCCCTTTTTCCAATTTTGATGGGAAATCGATTTCTGAGAGGGGGCGGGGCTTAACTCGGCCACGCCCCCTTTTCCAATTTTGATGGGAAATCGATTTCTGAGAGGGGGCGGGGCTTAACTCGGCCACGCCCCTTTTTCCAATTTTGATGGGAAATCGATTTCTGAGAGGGGGCGGGGCTTAACTCGGCCACGCCCCTTTTTCCAATTTTGATGGGAAATCGATTTCTGAGAGGGGCGGGGCTTAACTCGGCCACGCCCCTTTCTCCAATTTCGATGGGAAATCGATTTCTGAGAGGGGGCGGGGCTTAACTCGGCCACGCCCCTTTTTCCAATTTTGATGGGAAATCGATTTCTGAGAGGGGGCGGGGCTTAACTCGGCCACGCCCCCTTTTCCAATTTTGATGGGAAATCGATTTCTGAGAGGGGGCGGGGCTTAACTCGGCCACGCCCCTTTTTCCAATTTTGATGGGAAATCGATTTCTGAGAGGGGCGGGGCTTAACTCGGCCACGCCCCTTTTTCCAATTTTGATGGGAAATCGATTTCTGAGAGGGGGCGGGGCTTAACTCGGCCACGCCCCTTTTTCCAATTTTGATGGGAAATCGATTTCTGAGAGGGGGCGGGGCTTAACTCGGCCACGCTCCTTTTTCCAATTTTGATGGGAAATCGATTTCTGAGAGGGGGCGGGGCTTAAGTCGACCACGCCCCTTTTTCCAATTTTGATGGGAAATCGATTTCTGAGAGGGGGCGGGACTTAACTCGGTCACGCCCTATTTTCCAATTTTGATGGGAAATCGATTTCTGAGAGGGGGCGGGGCTTAAGTCGACCACGCCCCTTTTTCCAATTTTGATGGGAAATCGATTTCTGAGGGGGCGGGGCTTAACTCGGCCACGCTCCTTTTTCCAATTTTGATGGGAAATCGATTTCTGAGAGGGGGCGGGGCTTAACTCGGCCACGCCCTTTTTTCCAATTTTGATGGGAAATCGATTTCTGAGGGGGCGGGGCTCAACTCGGCCCGTCCCCTTTTTCCAATTTTGATGGGAAATCGATTTCTGAGAGGGGGCGGGGCTTAACTCGGCCACGCCCCTTTTTCCAATTTTGATGGGAAATCGATTTCTGAGAGGGGGCGGGGCTTAACTCGGCCACGCCCCTTTTTCCAATTTTGATGGGAAATCGATTTCTGAGAGGGGGCGGGGCTTAACTCGGCCACGCCCCTTTTTCCAATTTTGATGGGAAATCGATTTCTGAGAGGGGGCGGGGCTTCACTCGGCCACGCCCCTTTTCCAATTTTGATGGGAAATCGATTTCTGAGAGGGGGCGGGGCTTAACTCGGCCACGCCCCCTTTTCCAATTTTGATGGGAAATCAATTTCTGAGAGGGGGCGGGGCTTAACTCGGCCACGCTTCTTTTTCCAATTTTGATGGGAAATCGATTTCTGAGAGGGGGCGGGGCTTAACTCGGCCACGCGCCTTTTTCCAATTTTGATGGGAAATCGATTTCTGAGAGGGGGCGGGGCTTAACTCGGCCACGCCCCTTTTTCCAATTTTGATGGGAAACCGATTTCTGAGAGGGGTCGGGGCTTAACTCGGCCACACCCCTTTTTCCAATTTTGATGGGAAATCGATTTCTGAGAGGGGGCGGGGCTTAACTCGGCCACGCCCCTTTTTCCAATTTTGATGGGAAATCGATTTCTGAGAGGGGGCGGGGCTTAACTCGGCCACGCCCCTTTTTCCAATTTTGATGGGAAATCGATTTCTGAGAGGGGGCGGGGCTTAACTCGGCCACGCCCCCTTTTCCAATTTTGATGGGAAATCGATTTCTGAGAGGGGGCGGGGCTTAACTCGGCCACGCCCCTTTTTCCAATTTTGATGGGAAATCGATTTCTGAGAGGGGCGGGGCTTAACTCGGCCACGCCCCTTTTTCCAATTTTGATGGGAAATCGATTTCTGAGAGGGGGCGGGGCTTAACTCGGCCACGCCCCTTTTTCCAATTTTGATGAGATATCGATTTCTGAGAGGGGGCGGGGCTTAACTCGGCCACGCCTCTTTTTCCAATTTTGATGGGAAATCGATTTCTGAGAGGGGGCGGGGCTTAACTCGGCCACGCCCCCTTTTCCAATTTTGATGGGAAATCGATTTCTGAGAGGGGGCGGGGCTTAACTCGGCAACGCCCCTTTTTCCAATTTTGATGGGAAATCGATTTCTGAGAGGGGGCGGGGCTTAACTCGGCCACGCCCCTTTTTCCAATTTTGATGGGAAATCGATTTCTGAGAGGGGCGGGGCTTAACTCGGCCACGCCCCTTTCTCCAATTTCGATGGGAAATCGATTTCTGAGAGGGGGCGGGGCTTAACTCGGCCACGCCCCTTTTTCCAATTTTGATGGGAAATCGATTTCTGAGAGGGGCGGGGCTTAACTCGGCCACGCCCCTTTTTCCAATTTTGATGGGAAATCGATTTCTGAGAGGGGGCGGGGCTTAACTCGGCCACGCCCCTTTTTCCAATTTTGATGGGAAATCGATTTCTGAGAGGGGGCGGGGCTTAACTCGGCCACGCCCCTTTTTCCAATTTTGATGGGAAATCGATTTCTGAGAGGGGCGGGGCTTAACTCGGCCACGCCCCTTTTTCCAATTTTGATGAGAAATCGATTTCTGAGAGGGGGCGGGGCCACGCCCCTTTTTTCAATTTTGATGGGAAATTAATTTCTGAGAGGGGGCGGGGCTTAACTCGGCCACGCCCCTTTTTCCAATTTTGATGGGAAATCGATTTCTGAGAGGGGGCGGGGCTTAACTCGGCCACGCCCCTTTTTCCAATTTTGATGGGAAATCGATTTCTGAGAGGGGGCGGGGCTTAACTCGGCCACGCTCCTTTTTCCAATTTTGATGGGAAATCGATTTCTGAGAGGGGGCGGGGCTTAACTCGGCCACGCCCCTTTTTCCAATTTTGATGGGAAATCGATTTCTGAGAGGGGGCGGGGCTTAACTCGGCCACGCCCCTTTTTCCAATTTTAATGGGAAATCGATTTCTGAGAGGTGGCGGGGCTTAACTCGGCCACGGCCCTTTTTCCAATTTTGATGGGAAATCGATTTCTGAGAGGGGGCGGGGCTTAACTCGGCCACACCCCTTTTTCCAATTTTGATGGGAAATCGATTTCTGAGAGGGGGCGGGGCTTAACTCGGCCACGCCCTTTTTTCCAATTTTGATGGGAAATCGATTTCTGAGGGGGCGGGGCTCAACTCGGCCCGTCCCCTTTTTCCAATTTTGATGGGAAATCGATTTCTGAGAGGGGGCGGGGCTTAACTCGGCCACGCCCCTTTTTCCAATTTTGATGGGAAATCGATTTCTGAGAGGGGGCGGGGCTTAACTCGGCCACGCCCTTTTTTCCAATTTTGATGGGAAATCGATTTCTGAGGGGGCGGGGCTCAACTCGGCCCGTCCCCTTTTTCCAATTTTGATGGGAAATCGATTTCTGAGAGGGGGCGGGGCTTAACTCGGCCACGCCCCTTTTTCCAATTTTGATGGGAAATCGATTTCTGAGAGGGGGCGGGGCTTAACTCGGCCACGCCCCTTTTTCCAATTTTGATGGGAAATCGATTTCTGAGAGGGGGCGGGGCTTCACTCGGCCACGCCCCTTTTCCAATTTTGATGGGAAATCGATTTCTGAGAGGGGGCGGGGCTTAACTCGGCCACGCCCCCTTTTCCAATTTTGATGGGAAATCAATTTCTGAGAGGGGGCGGGGCTTAACTCGGCCACGCTTCTTTTTCCAATTTTGATGGGAAATCGATTTCTGAGAGGGGGCGGGGCTTAACTCGGCCACGCCCCTTTCTCCAATTTCGATGGGAAATCGATTTCTGAGAGGGGGCGGGGCTTAACTCGGCCACGCCCCTTTTTCCAATTTTGATGGGAAATCGATTTCTGAGAGGGGGCGGGGCTTAACTCGGCCACGCCCCCTTTTCCAATTTTGATGGGAAATCGATTTCTGAGAGGGGGCGGGGCTTAACTCGGCCACGCCCCTTTTTCCAATTTTGATGGGAAATCGATTTCTGAGAGGGGGCGGGGCTTAACTCGGCCACGCCCCTTTTTCCAATTTTGATGGGAAATCGATTTCTGAGAGGGGCGGGGCTTAACTCGGCCACGCCCCTTTCTCCAATTTCGATGGGAAATCGATTTCTGAGAGGGGGCGGGGCTTAACTCGGCCACGCCCCTTTTTCCAATTTTGATGGGAAATCGATTTCTGAGAGGGGGCGGGGCTTAACTCGGCCACGCCCCCTTTTCCAATTTTGATGGGAAATCGATTTCTGAGAGGGGGCGGGGCTTAACTCGGCCACGCCCCTTTTTCCAATTTTGATGGGAAATCGATTTCTGAGAGGGGCGGGGCTTAACTCGGCCACGCCCCTTTTTCCAATTTTGATGGGAAATCGATTTCTGAGAGGGGGCGGGGCTTAACTCGGCCACGCCCCTTTTTCCAATTTTGATGGGAAATCGATTTCTGAGAGGGGGCGGGGCTTAACTCGGCCACGCTCCTTTTTCCAATTTTGATGGGAAATCGATTTCTGAGAGGGGGCGGGGCTTAACTCGGCCACGCCCCTTTTTCCAATTTTGATGGGAAATCGATTTCTGAGAGGGGGCGGGGCTTAACTCGGCCACGCCCCTTTTTCCAATTTTAATGGGAAATCGATTTCTGAGAGGTGGCGGGGCTTAACTCGGCCACGGCCCTTTTTCCAATTTTGATGGGAAATCGATTTCTGAGAGGGGGCGGGGCTTAACTCTGCCACACCCCTTTTTCCAATTTTGATGGGAAATCGATTTCTGAGAGGGGGCGGGGCTTAACTCGGCCACGCCCTTTTTTCCAATTTTGATGGGAAATCGATTTCTGAGGGGGCGGGGCTCAACTCGGCCCGTCCCCTTTTTCCAATTTTGATGGGAAATCGATTTCTGAGAGGGGGCGGGGCTTAACTCGGCCACGCCCCTTTTTCCAATTTTGATGGGAAATCGATTTCTGAGAGGGGGCGGGGCTTAACTCGGCCACGCCCCTTTTTCCAATTTTGATGGGAAATCGATTTCTGAGAGGGGGCGGGGCTTAACTCGGCCACGCCCCTTTTTCCAATTTTGATGGGAAATCGATTTCTGAGAGGGGGCGGGGCTTCACTCGGCCACGCCCCTTTTCCAATTTTGATGGGAAATCGATTTCTGAGAGGGGGCGGGGCTTAACTCGGCCACGCCCCCTTTTCCAATTTTGATGGGAAATCAATTTCTGAGAGGGGGCGGGGCTTAACTCGGCCACGCTTCTTTTTCCAATTTTGATGGGAAATCGATTTCTGAGAGGGGGCGGGGCTTAACTCGGCCACGCGCCTTTTTCCAATTTTGATGGGAAATCGATTTCTGAGAGGGGGCGGGGCTTAACTCGGCCACGCCCCTTTTTCCAATTTTGATGGGAAACCGATTTCTGAGAGGGGTCGGGGCTTAACTCGGCCACACCCCTTTTTCCAATTTTGATGGGAAATCGATTTCTGAGAGGGGGCGGGGCTTAACTCGGCCACGCCCCTTTTTCCAATTTTGATGGGAAATCGATTTCTGAGAGGGGGCGGGGCTTAACTCGGCCACGCCCCTTTTTCCAATTTTGATGGGAAATCGATTTCTGAGAGGGGGCGGGGCTTAACTCGGCCACGCCCCCTTTTCCAATTTTGATGGGAAATCGATTTCTGAGAGGGGGCGGGGCTTAACTCGGCCACGCCCCTTTTTCCAATTTTGATGGGAAATCGATTTCTGAGAGGGGCGGGGCTTAACTCGGCCACGCCCCTTTTTCCAATTTTGATGGGAAATCGATTTCTGAGAGGGGGCGGGGCTTAACTCGGCCACGCCCCTTTTTCCAATTTTGATGGGAAATCGATTTCTGAGAGGGGCGGGGCTTAACTCGGCCACGCCCCTTTTTCCAATTTTGATGGGAAATCGATTTCTGAGGGGGCGGGGCTTAACTCGGCCACGCCCCTTTTTCCAATTTTGATGAGAAATCGATTTCTGAGAGGGGGCGGGGCTTAATCGGCCACGCCTCTTTTTCCAATTTTGATGGGAAATCGATTTCTGAGAGGGGGCGGGGCTTAACTCGGCCACGCCCCCTTTTCCAATTTTGATGGGAAATCGATTTCTGAGAGGGGGCGGGGCTTAACTCGGCCACGCGCCTTTTTCCAATTTTGATGGGAAATCGATTTCTGAGAGGGGGCGGGGCTTAACTCGGCCACGCCCCTTTTTCCAATTTTGATGGGAAATCGATTTCTGAGAGGGGGCGGGGCTTAACTCGGTCACACCCCCTTTTCCAATTTTGATGGGAAATCGATTTCTGAGAGGGGGCGGGGCTTAACTCGGCCACGCCCTTTTTTCCAATTTTGATGGGAAATCGATTTCTGAGAGGGGGCGGGGCTTAACTCGGCCACGCCCCTTTTTCCAATTTTGAGGGGAAATCGATTTCTGAGAGGGGGCGGGGCTTAACTCGGCCACGCCCCTTTTTCCAATTTTGATGGGAAATCGATTTCTGAGAGGGGGCGGGGCTTAACTCGGTCACACCCCCTTTTCCAATTTTGATGGGAAATCGATTTCTGAGAGGGGGCGGGGCTTAACTCGGCCACGCCCCTTTTTCCAATTTTGATGGGAAATCGATTTCTGAGAGGGGGCGGAGCTTAACTCGGCCACGCCCCTTTTTCCAATTTTGATGGGAAATCGATTTCTGAGAGGGGGCAGGGCTTAACTCGGCCACGCCCCCTTTTCCAATTTTGATGGGAAATCGATTTTTGAGAGGGTGCGGGGCTTAACTCGGCCACGCCCCTTTTTCCAATTTTGATGGGAAATCGATTTCTGAGAGGGGGCGGGGCTTAACTCGGCAACGCCCCTTTTTCCAATTTTGATGGGAAATCGATTTCTGAGAGGGGGCGGGGCTTAACTCGGCAACGCCCCTTTTTCCAATTTTGATGGGAAATCGATTTCTGAGAGGAGGCGGGGCTTAACTCGGCCACGCCCCTTTTTCCAATTTTGATGGGAAATCGATTTCTGAGAGGGGGCGGGGCTTAACTCGGCCACGCCCCTTTTCCAATTTTGATGGGAAATCGATTTCTGAGAGGGGGCGGGGCTTAACTCGGCCACGCCCCTTTTTCCAATTTTGATGGGAAATCGATTTCTGAGAGGGGGCGGGGCTTAACTCGGCCACGCCCCTTTTTCCAATTTTGATGGGAAATCGATTTCTGAGAGGGGGCGGGGCTTAACTCGGCCACGCCCCTTTTTCCAATTTTGATGGGAAATCGATTTCTGAGAGGGGGCGGGGCTTAACTCGGCCACGCCCCTTTTTCCAATTTTGATGGGAAATCGATTTCTGAGAGGGGCGGGGCTTAACTCGGCCACGCCCCTTTTTCCAATTTTTATGGGAAATCGATTTCTGAGAGGGGGCGGGGCTTAACTCGGCCACGCCCCTTTTTCCAATTTTGATGAGAAATCGATTTCTGAGAGGGGGCGGGGCTTAACTCGGCCACGCCCCTTTTTCCGATTTTGATGGGAAATTAATTTCTGAGAGGGGGCGGGGCTTAACTCGGCCACGCCCCTTTTTCCAATTTTGATGGGAAATCGATTTCTGAGAGGGGGCGGGGCTTAACTCGGCCACGCCCCTTTTTCCAATTTTGATGGGAAATCGATTTCTGAGAGGGGGCGGGGCTTAACTCGGTCACACCCCCTTTTCCAATTTTGATGGGAAATCGATTTCTGAGAGGGGGCGGGGCTTAATCGGCCACGCCCCTTTTTCCAATTTTGATGGGAAATCGATTTCTGAGAGGGGCGGGGCTTAACTCGGCCACGCCCCTTTTTCCAATTTTGATGGGAAATCGATTTCTGAGAGGGGGCGGGGCTTAACTCGGCCACGCCCCTTTTTCCAATTTTGATGGGAAATCGATTTCTGAGAGGGGGCGGGGCTTAACTCGGCCACGCCCCTTTTTCCAATTTTGATGGGAAATCGATTTCTGAGAGGGGGCGGGGCTTAACTCGGCCACGGCCCTTTTTCCAATTTTGATGGGAAATCGATTTCTGAGAGGGGGCGGGGCTTAACTCGGCCACACCCCTTTATCCAATTTTGATGGGAAATCGATTTCTGAGAGGGGGCGGGGCTTAACTCGACCATGCCCCTTTTTCCAATTTTGATGGGAAATCGATTTCTGAGAGGGGGCGGGGCTTAACTCGGCCACGCCCCTTTTTCCAATTTTGATGGGAAATTAATTTCTGAGAGGGGGCGGGGCTTAACTCGGCCACGCCCCCTTTTCCAATTTTGATGGGAAATCAATTTCTGAGAGGGGGCGGGGCTTAACTCGGCCACGCTTCTTTTTCCAATTTTGATGGGAAATCGATTTCTGAGAGGGGGCGGGGCTTAACTCGGCCACGCCCCTTTTTCCAATTTTGATGGGAAATCGATTTCTGAGAGGGGGCGGGGCTTAACTCGGCCACGCCCCTTTTTCCAATTTTGATGGGAAATCGATTTCTGAGAGGGGGCGGGGCTTAACTCGGCCACGCCCCTTTTTCCAATTTTGATGGGAAATCGATTTCTGAGAGGGGGCGGGGCTTAACTCGGCCACACCCCTTTTTCCAATTTTGATGGGAAATCGATTTCTGAGAGGGGGCGGGGCTTAACTCGGCCACGCCCTTTTTTCCAATTTTGATGGGAAATCGATTTCTGAGGGGGCGGGGCTCAACTCGGCCCGTCCCCTTTTTCCAATTTTGATGGGAAATCGATTTCTGAGAGGGGGCGGGGCTTAACTCGGCCACGCCCCTTTTTCCAATTTTGATGGGAAATCGATTTCTGAGAGGGGGCGGGGCTTAACTCGGCCACGCCCCTTTTTCCAATTTTGATGGGAAATCGATTTCTGAGAGGGGGCGGGGCTTAACTCGGCCACGCCCCTTTTTCCAATTTTGATGGGAAATCGATTTCTGAGAGGGGGCGGGGCTTAACTCGGCCACGCCCCTTTTCCAATTTTGATGGGAAATCGATTTCTGAGAGGGGGCGGGGCTTAACTCGGCCACGCCCCCTTTTCCAATTTTGATGGGAAATCAATTTCTGAGAGGGGGCGGGGCTTAACTCGGCCACGCTTCTTTTTCCAATTTTGATGGGAAATCGATTTCTGAGAGGGGGCGGGGCTTAATCGGCCACGCCTCTTTTTCCAATTTTGATGGGAAATCGATTTCTGAGAGGGGGCGGGGCTTAACTCGGCCACGCCCCTTTTTCCAATTTTGATGGGAAATCGATTTCTGAGAGGGGGCGGGGCTTAACTCGGTCACACCCCCTTTTCCAATTTTGATGGGAAATCGATTTCTGAGAGGGGGCGGGGCTTAATCGGCCACGCCTCTTTTTCCAATTTTGATGGGAAATCGATTTCTGAGAGGGGGCGGGGCTTAACTCGGCCACGCCCCTTTTTCCAATTTTGATGGGAAATCGATTTCTGAGGGGGCGGGGCTTAACTCGGCCACGCCCCTTTTTCCAATTTTGATGGGAAATCGATTTCTGAGAGGGGGCGGGGCTTAACTCGGCCACGCCCCTTTTTCCAATTTTGATGGGAAATCGATTTCTGAGAGGGGGCGGGGCTTAACTCGGCCACGCCCCTTTTTCCAATTTTGATGGGAAATCGATTTCTGAGAAGGGGCGGGGCTTAACTCGGCCACGCTCCTTTTTCCAATTTTGATGGGAAATCGATTTCTGAGAGGGGGCGGGGCTTAACTCGGCCACGCCCCTTTTTCCAATTTTGATGGGAAATCGATTTCTGAGAGGGGGCGGGGCTTAACTCGGCCACGCCCCTTTTTCCAATTTTAATGGGAAATCGATTTCTGAGAGGGGGCGGGGCTTAACTCGGCCACGGCCCTTTTTCCAATTTTGATGGGAAATCGATTTCTGAGAGGGGGCGGGGCTTAACTCGGCCACACCCCTTTTTCCAATTTTGATGGGAAATCGATTTCTGAGAGGGGGCGGGGCTTAACTCGGCCACGCCCTTTTTTCCAATTTTGATGGGAAATCGATTTCTGAGGGGGCGGGGCTCAACTCGGCCCGTCCCCTTTTTCCAATTTTGATGGGAAATCGATTTCTGAGAGGGGGCGGGGCTTAACTCGGCCACGCCCCTTTTTCCAATTTTGATGGGAAATCGATTTCTGAGAGGGGGCGGGGCTTAACTCGGCCACGCCCCTTTTTCCAATTTTGATGGGAAATCGATTTCTGAGAGGGGGCGGGGCTTAACTCGGCCACGCCCCTTTTCCAATTTTGATGGGAAATCGATTTCTGAGAGGGGGCGGGGCTTAACTCGGCCACGCCCCCTTTTCCAATTTTGATGGGAAATCAATTTCTGAGAGGGGGCGGGGCTTAACTCGGTCACGCTTCTTTTTCCAATTTTGATGGGAAATCGATTTCTGAGAGGGGGCGGGGCTTAACTCGGTCACACCCCCTTTTCCAATTTTGATGGGAAATCGATTTCTGAGAGGGGGCGGGGCTTAACTCGGCCACGCCCCTTTTTCCAATTTTGATGGGAAACCGATTTCTGAGAGGGGTCGGGGCTTAACTCGGCCACACCCCTTTTTCCAATTTTGATGGGAAATCGATTTCTGAGAGGGGGCGGGGCTTAACTCGGCCACGCCCCTTTTTCCAATTTTGATGGGAAATCGATTTCTGAGAGGGGGCGGGGCTTAACTCGGCCACGCCCCTTTTTCCAATTTTGATGGGAAATCGATTTCTGAGAGGGGGCGGGGCTTAACTCGGCCACGCCCCCTTTTCCAATTTTGATGGGAAATCGATTTCTGAGAGGGGGCGGGGCTTAACTCGGCCACGCCCCTTTTTCCAATTTTGATGGGAAATCGATTTCTGAGAGGGGCGGGGCTTAACTCGGCCACGCCCCTTTTTCCAATTTTGATGGGAAATCGATTTCTGAGAGGGGGCGGGGCTTAACTCGGCCACGCCCCTTTTTCCAATTTTGATGGGAAATCGATTTCTGAGAGGGGCGGGGCTTAACTCGGCCACGCCCCTTTTTCCAATTTTGATGGGAAATCGATTTCTGAGGGGGCGGGGCTTAACTCGGCCACGCCCCTTTTTCCAATTTTGATGAGAAATCGATTTCTGAGAGGGGGCGGGGCCACGCCCCTTTTTTCAATTTTGATGGGAAATTAATTTCTGAGAGGGGGCGGGGCTTAACTCGGCCACGCCCCTTTTTCCAATTTTGATGGGAAATCGATTTCTGAGAGGGGGCGGGGCTTAACTCGGCCACGCCCCTTTTTCCAATTTTGATGGGAAATCGATTTCTGAGAGGGGGCGGGGCTTAACTCGGTCACACCCCCTTTTCCAATTTTGATGGGAAATCGATTTCTGAGAGGGGGCGGGGCTTAACTCGGCCACGCCCTTTTTTCCAATTTTGATGGGAAATCGATTTCTGAGAGGGGGCGGGGCTTAACTCGGCCACGCCCCTTTTTCCAATTTTGATGGGAAATCGATTTCTGAGAGGGGGCGGGGATTAACTCGACCACGCCCCTTTTTCCAATTTTGATGGGAAATCGATTTCTGAGAGGGGGCGGGGCTTAACTCGGCCACGCCTCTTTTTCCAATTTTGATGGGAAATCGATTTCTGAGAGGGGGCGGGGCTTAACTCGGCCACGCCCCTTTTTCCAATTTTGATGGGAAATCGATTTCTGAGAGGGGGCGGGGCTTAACTCGGCCACGCGCCTTTTTCCAATTTTGATGGGAAATCGATTTCTGAGAGGGGGCGGGGCTTAACTCGGCCACGCCCCTTTTTCCAATTTTGATGGGAAACCGATTTCTGAGAGGGGTCGGGGCTTAACTCGGCCACACCCCTTTTTCCAATTTTGATGGGAAATCGATTTCTGAGAGGGGGCGGGGCTTAACTCGGCCACGCCCCTTTTTCCAATTTTGATGGGAAATCGATTTCTGAGAGGGGGCGGGGCTTAACTCGGCCACGCCCCTTTTTCCAATTTTGATGGGAAGTCGATTTCTGAGAGGGGGCGGGGCTTAACTCGGCCACGCCCCCTTTTCCAATTTTGATGGGAAATCGATTTCTGAGAGGGGGCGGGGCTTAACTCGGCCACGCCCCTTTTTCCAATTTTGATGGGAAATCGATTTCTGAGAGGGGCGGGGCTTAACTCGGCCACGCCCCTTTTTCCAATTTTGATGGGAAATCGATTTCTGAGAGGGGGCGGGGCTTAACTCGGCCACGCCCCTTTTTCCAATTTTGATGGGAAATCGATTTCTGAGAGGGGCGGGGCTTAACTCGGCCACGCCCCTTTTTCCAATTTTGATGGGAAATCGATTTCTGAGGGGGCGGGGCTTAACTCGGCCACGCCCCTTTTTCCAATTTTGATGAGAAATCGATTTCTGAGAGGGGGCGGGGCCACGCCCCTTTTTTCAATTTTGATGGGAAATTAATTTCTGAGAGGGGGCGGGGCTTAACTCGGCCACGCCCCTTTTTCCAATTTTGATGGGAAATCGATTTCTGAGAGGGGGCGGGGCTTAACTCGGCCACGCGCCTTTTTCCAATTTTGATGGGAAATCGATTTCTGAGAGGGGGCGGGGCTTAACTCGGTCACACCCCCTTTTCCAATTTTGATGGGAAATCGATTTCTGAGAGGGGGCGGGGCTTAACTCGGCCACGCCCTTTTTTCCAATTTTGATGGGAAATCGATTTCTGAGAGGGGGCGGGGCTTAACTCGGCCACGCCCCTTTTTCCAATTTTGAGGGGAAATCGATTTCTGAGAGGGGGCGGGGCTTAACTCGGCCACGCCCCTTTTTCCAATTTTGATGGGAAATCGATTTCTGAGAGGGGGCGGGGCTTAACTCGGTCACACCCCCTTTTCCAATTTTGATGGGAAATCGATTTCTGAGAGGGGGCGGGGCTTAACTCGGCCACGCCCCTTTTTCCAATTTTGATGGGAAATCGATTTCTGAGAGGGGGCGGAGCTTAACTCGGCCACGCCCCTTTTTCCAATTTTGATGGGAAATCGATTTCTGAGAGGGGGCGGGGCTTAACTCGGCAACGCCCCTTTTTCCAATTTTGATGGGAAATCGATTTCTGAGAGGGGGCGGGGCTTAACTCGGCAACGCCCCTTTTTCCAATTTTGATGGGAAATCGATTTCTGAGAGGGGGCGGGGCTTAACTCGGCCACGCCCCTTTTTCCAATTTTGATGGGAAATCGATTTCTGAGAGGGGGCGGGGCTTAACTCGGCCACGCCCCTTTTCCAATTTTGATGGGAAATCGATTTCTGAGAGGGGGCGGGGCTTAACTCGGCCACGCCCCTTTTTCCAATTTTGATGGGAAATCGATTTCTGAGAGGGGGCGGGGCTTAACTCGGCCACGCCCCTTTTTCCAATTTTGATGGGAAATCGATTTCTGAGAGAGGGCGGGGCTTAACTCGGCCACGCCCCTTTTTCCAATTTTGATGGGAAATCGATTTCTGAGAGGGGGCGGGGCTTAACTCGGCCACGCCCCTTTTTCCAATTTTGATGGGAAATCGATTTCTGAGAGGGGCGGGGCTTAACTCGGCCACGCCCCTTTTTCCAATTTTTATGGGAAATCGATTTCTGAGAGGGGGCGGGGCTTAACTCGGCCACGCCCCTTTTTCCAATTTTGATGAGAAATCGATTTCTGAGAGGGGGCGGGGCTTAACTCGGCCACGCCCCTTTTTCCGATTTTGATGGGAAATTAATTTCTGAGAGGGGGCGGGGCTTAACTCGGCCACGCCCCTTTTTCCAATTTTGATGGGAAATCGATTTCTGAGAGGGGGCGGGGCTTAACTCGGCCACGCCCCTTTTTCCAATTTTGATGGGAAATCGATTTCTGAGAGGGGGCGGGGCTTAACTCGGTCACACCCCCTTTTCCAATTTTGATGGGAAATCGATTTCTGAGAGGGGGCGGGGCTTAATCGGCCACGCCCCTTTTTCCAATTTTGATGGGAAATCGATTTCTGAGAGGGGCGGGGCTTAACTCGGCCACGCCCCTTTTTTTAATTTTGATGGGAAATCGATTTCTGAGAGGGGGCGGGGCTTAACTCGGCCACGCCCCTTTTTTCCAATTTTGATGGGAAATCGATTTCTGAGAGGGGGCGGGGCTTAACTCGGCCACGCCCCTTTTTCCAATTTTGATGGGAAATCGATTTCTGAGAGGGGGCGGGGCTTAACTCGGCCACGGCCCTTTTTCCAATTTTGATGGGAAATCGATTTCTGAGAGGGGGCGGGGCTTAACTCGGCCACACCCCTTTATCCAATTTTGATGGGAAATCGATTTCTGAGAGGGGGCGGGGCTTAACTCGACCATGCCCCTTTTTCCAATTTTGATGGGAAATCGATTTCTGAGAGGGGGCGGGGCTTAACTCGACCACGCCCCTTTTTCCAATTTTGATGGGAAATTAATTTCTGAGAGGGGGCGGGGCTTAACTCGGCCACGCCCCCTTTTCCAATTTTGATGGGAAATCAATTTCTGAGAGGGGGCGGGGCTTAACTCGGCCACGCTTCTTTTTCCAATTTTGATGGGAAATCGATTTCTGAGAGGGGGCGGGGCTTAACTCGGCCACGCCCCTTTTTCCAATTTTGATGGGAAATCGATTTCTGAGAGGGGGCGGGGCTTAACTCGGCCACGCCCCTTTTTCCAATTTTGATGGGAAATCGATTTCTGAGAGGGGGCGGGGCTTAACTCGGCCACGCCCCTTTTTCCAATTTTGATGGGAAATCGATTTCTGAGAGGGGGCGGGGCTTAACTCGGCCACACCCCTTTTTCCAATTTTGATGGGAAATCGATTTCTGAGAGGGGGCGGGGCTTAACTCGGCCACGCCCTTTTTTCCAATTTTGATGGGAAATCGATTTCTGAGGGGGCGGGGCTCAACTCGGCCCGTCCCCTTTTTCCAATTTTGATGGGAAATCGATTTCTGAGAGGGGGCGGGGCTTAACTCGGCCACGCCCCTTTTTCCAATTTTGATGGGAAATCGATTTCTGAGAGGGGGCGGGGCTTAACTCGGCCACGCCCCTTTTTCCAATTTTGATGGGAAATCGATTTCTGAGAGGGGGCGGGGCTTAACTCGGCCACGCCCCTTTTTCCAATTTTGATGGGAAATCGATTTCTGAGAGGGGGCGGGGCTTAACTCGGCCACGCCCCTTTTCCAATTTTGATGGGAAATCGATTTCTGAGAGGGGGCGGGGCTTAACTCGGCCACGCCCCCTTTTCCAATTTTGATGGGAAATCAATTTCTGAGAGGGGGCGGGGCTTAACTCGGCCACGCTTCTTTTTCCAATTTTGATGGGAAATCGATTTCTGAGAGGGGGCGGGGCCACGCCCCTTTTTTCAATTTTGATGGGAAATTAATTTCTGAGAGGGGGCGGGGCTTAACTCGGCCACGCCCCTTTTTCCAATTTTGATGGGAAATCGATTTCTGAGAGGGGGCGGGGCTTAACTCGGCCACGCCCCTTTTTCCAATTTTGATGGGAAATCGATTTCTGAGAGGGGGCGGGGCTTAACTCGGCCACGCCCCTTTTTCCAATTTTGATGGGAAATCGATTTCTGAGAGGGGGCGGGGCTTAACTCGGTCACACCCCCTTTTCCAATTTTGATGGGAAATCGATTTCTGAGAGGGGGCGGGGCTTAATCGGCCACGCCTCTTTTTCCAATTTTGATGGGAAATCGATTTCTGAGAGGGGGCGGGGCTTAACTCGGCCACGCCCCTTTTTCCAATTTTGATGGGAAATCGATTTCTGAGAGGGGGCGGGGCTTAACTCGGTCACACCCCCTTTTCCAATTTTGATGGGAAATCGATTTCTGAGAGGGGGCGGGGCTTAATCGGCCACGCCTCTTTTTCCAATTTTGATGGAAATCGATTTCTGAGAGGGGGCGGGGCTTAACTCGGCCACGCCCCTTTTTCCAATTTTGATGGGAAATCGATTTCTGAGGGGGCGGGGCTTAACTCGGCCACGCCCCTTTTTCCAATTTTGATGGGAAATCGATTTCTGAGAGGGGGCGGGGCTTAACTCGGCCACGCCCCTTTTTCCAATTTTGATGGGAAATCGATTTCTGAGAGGGGGCGGGGCTTAACTCGGCCACGCCCCTTTTTCCAATTTTGATGGGAAATCGATTTCTGAGAGGGGGCGGGGCTTAACTCGGCCACGCCCCTTTTTCCAATTTTGATGGGAAATCGATTTCTGAGAGGGGCGGGGCTTAACTCGGCCACGCCCCTTTTTCCAATTTTGATGGGAAATCGATTTCTGAGAGGGGGCGGGGCTTAACTCGGCCACGCCCCTTTTTCCAATTTTGATGGGAAATCGATTTCTGAGGGGGCGGGGCTTAACTCGGCCACGCCCCTTTTTCCAATTTTGATGAGAAATCGATTTCTGAGAGGGGGCGGGGCCACGCCCCTTTTTTCAATTTTGATGGGAAATTAATTTCTGAGAGGGGGCGGGGCTTAACTCGGCCACGCCCCTTTTTCCAATTTTGATGGGAAATCGATTTCTGAGAGTGGGCGGGGCTTAACTCGGCCACGCGCCTTTTTCCAATTTTGATGGGAAATCGATTTCTGAGAGGGGGCGGGGCTTAACTCGGCCACGCCCCTTTTTCCAATTTTGATGGGAAATCGATTTCTGAGAGGGGGCGGGGCTTAACTCGGTCACACCCCCTTTTCCAATTTTGATGGGAAATCGATTTCTGAGAGGGGGCGGGGCTTAACTCGGCCACGCCCTTTTTTCCAATTTTGATGGGAAATCGATTTCTGAGAGGGGGCGGGGCTTAACTCGGCCACGCCCCTTTTTCCAATTTTGATGGGAAATCGATTTCTGAGAGGGGGCGGGGATTAACTCGACCACGCCCCTTTTTCCAATTTTGATGGGAAATCGATTTCTGAGAGGGGGCGGGGCTTAACTCGGCCACGCCTCTTTTTCCAATTTTGATGGGAAATCGATTTCTGAGAGGGGGCGGGGCTTAACTCGGCCACGCCCCTTTTTCCAATTTTGATGGGAAATCGATTTCTGAGAGGGGGCGGGGCTTAACTCGGCCACGCCCCCTTTCCAATTTTGATGGGAAATCGATTTCTGAGAGGGGGCGGGGCTTAACTCGGCCACGCCCCTTTTTCCAATTTTGATGGGAAATCGATTTCTGAGAGGGGGCGGGGCTTAACTCGGCCACGCCCCTTTTTCCAATTTTGATGGGAAATCGATTTCTGAGAGGGGGCGGGGCTTAACTCGGCCACGCCCCTTTTTCCAATTTTGATGGGAAATCGATTTCTGAGAGGGGGCGGGGCTTAACTCGGCCACGCCCCTTTTTCCAATTTTGATGGGAAATCGATTTCTGAGAGGGGCGGGGCTTAACTCGGCCACGCCCCTTTTTCCAATTTTTATGGGAAATCGATTTCTGAGAGGGGGCGGGGCTTAACTCGGCCACGCCCCTTTTTCCAATTTTGATGAGAAATCGATTTCTGAGAGGGGGCGGGGCTTAACTCGGCCACGCCCCTTTTTCCAATTTTGATGGGAAATCAATTTCTGAGAGGGGGCGTGGCTTAACTCGGCCACGCTTCTTTTTCCAATTTTGATGGGAAATCGATTTCTGAGAGGGGGCGGGGCTTAACTCGGCCACGCCCCTTTTTCCAATTTTGATGGGAAATCGATTTCTGAGAGGGGGCGGGGCTTAACTCGGCCACGCCCCTTTTTCCAATTTTGATGGGAAATCGATTTCTGAGAGGGGGCGGGGCTTAACTCGGCCACGCCCCTTTTTCCAATTTTGATGGGAAATCGATTTCTGAGAGGGGGCGGGGCTTAACTCGGCCACACCCCTTTTTCCAATTTTGATGGGAAATCGATTTCTGAGAGGGGGCGGGGCTTAACTCGGCCACGCCCTTTTTTCCAATTTTGATGGGAAATCGATTTCTGAGGGGGCGGGGCTCAACTCGGCCCGTCCCCTTTTTCCAATTTTGATGGGAAATCGATTTCTGAGAGGGGGCGGGGCTTAACTCGGCCACGCCCCTTTTTCCAATTTTGATGGGAAATCGATTTCTGAGAGGGGGCGGGGCTTAACTCGGCCACACCCCTTTTTCCAATTTTGATGGGAAATCGATTTCTGAGAGGGGGCGGGGCTTAACTCGGCCACGCCCCTTTTTCCAATTTTGATGGGAAATCGATTTCTGAGAGGGGGCGGGGCTTAACTCGGCCACGCCCCTTTTCCAATTTTGATGGGAAATCGATTTCTGAGAGGGGGCGGGGCTTAACTCGGCCACGCCCCCTTTTCCAATTTTGATGGGAAATCAATTTCTGAGAGGGGGCGGGGCTTAACTCGGCCACGCTTCTTTTTCCAATTTTGATGGGAAATCGATTTCTGAGAGGGGGCGGGGCTTAACTCGGCCACGCGCCTTTTTCCAATTTTGATGGGAAATCGATATCTGAGAGGGGGCGGGGCTTAACTCGGCCACGCCCCTTTTTCCAATTTTGATGGGAAACCGATTTCTGAGAGGGGTCGGGGCTTAACTCGGCCACACCCCTTTTTCCAATTTTGATGGGAAATCGATTTCTGAGAGGGGGCGGGGCTTAACTCGGCCACGCCCCTTTTTCCAATTTTGATGGGAAATCGATTTCTGAGAGGGGGTGGGGCTTAACTCGGCCACGCCCCTTTTTCCAATTTTGATGGGAAATCGATTTCTGAGAGGGGGCGGGGCTTAACTCGGCCACGCCCCCTTTTCCAATTTTGATGGGAAATCGATTTCTGAGAGGGGGCGGGGCTTAACTCGGCCACGCCCCTTTTTCCAATTTTGATGGGAAATCGATTTCTGAGAGGGGGCGGGGCTTAACTCGGCCACGCCCCTTTTTCCAATTTTGATGGGAAATCGATTTCTGAGAGGGGCGGGGCTTAACTCGGCCACGCCCCTTTTTCCAATTTTGATGAGAAATCGATTTCTAAGAGGGGGCGGGGCCACGCCCCTTTTTTCAATTTTGTTGGGAAATTAATTTCTGAGAGGGGGCGGGGCTTAACTCGGCCACGCCCCTTTTTCCAATTTTGATGGGAAATCGATTTCTGAGAGGGGGCGGGGCTTAACTCGGCCACGCGCCTTTTTCCAATTTTGATGGGAAATCGATTTCTGAGAGGGGGCGGGGCTTAACTCGGCCACGCCCCTTTTTCCAATTTTGATGGGAAATCGATTTCTGAGAGGGGGCGGGGCTTAACTCGGTCACACCCCCTTTTCCAATTTTGATGGGAAATCGATTTCTGAGAGGGGGCGGGGCTTAACTCGGCCACGCCCTTTTTTCCAATTTTGATGGGAAATCGATTTCTGAGAGGGGGCGGGGCTTAACTCGGCCACGCCCCTTTTTCCAATTTTGAGGGGAAATCGATTTCTGAGAGGGGGCGGGGCTTAACTCGGCCACGCCCCTTTTTCCAATTTTGATGGGAAATCGATTTCTGAGAGGGGGCGGGGCTTAACTCGGTCACACCCCCTTTTCCAATTTTGATGGGAAATCGATTTCTGAGAGGGGGCGGGGCTTAACTCGGCCACGCCCCTTTTTCCAATTTTGATGGGAAATCGATTTCTGAGAGGGGGCGGAGCTTAACTCGGCCACACCCCTTTTTCCAATTTTGATGGGAAATCGATTTCTGGGAGGGGGCGGGGCTTAACTCCGCCACGCCCCTTATTCCAATTTTGATGGGAAATCGATTTCTGAGAGGGGGCGGGGCTTAACTCGGCCACGCCCCTTTTTCCAATTTTGATGGGAAATCGATTTCTGAGAGGGGGCGGGGCTTAACTCGGCCACGGCCCTTTTTCCAATTTTGATGGGAAATCGATTTCTGAGAGGGGGCGGGGCTTAACTCGGCCACGGCCCTTTTTCCAATTTTGATGGGAAATCGATTTCTGAGAGGGGGCGGGGCTTAACTCGGCCACGCCCCTTTTTCCAATTTTGATGGGAAATCGATTTCTGAGAGGGGGCGGGGCTTAACTCGGCCACGCCCCTTTTTCCAATTTTGATGGGAAATCGATTTCTGAGAGGGGGCGGGGCTTAACTCGGCCACGCCCCTTTTTCCAATTTTGATGGGAAATCGATTTCTGAGAGGGGGCGGGGCTTAACTCGACCATGCCCCTTTTTCCAATTTTGATGGGAAATCGATTTCTGAGAGGGGGCGGGGCTTAACTCGGCCACGCCCCTTTTTCCAATTTTGATGGGAAATTAATTTCTGAGAGGGGGCGGGGCTTAACTCGGCCACGCCCCCTTTTCCAATTTTGATGGGAAATCAATTTCTGAGAGGGGGCGGGGCTTAACTCGGCCACGCTTCTTTTTCCAATTTTGATGGGAAATCGATTTCTGAGAGGGGGCGGGGCTTAACTCGGCCACGCCCCTTTTTCCAATTTTGATGGGAAATCGATTTCTGAGAGGGGGCGGGGCTTAACTCGGCCACGCCCCTTTTTCCAATTTTGATGGGAAATCGATTTCTGAGAGGGGGCGGGGCTTAACTCGGCCACGCCCCTTTTTCCAATTTTGATGGGAAATCGATTTCTGAGAGGGGGCGGGGCTTAACTCGGCCACACCCCTTTTTCCAATTTTGATGGGAAATCGATTTCTGAGAGGGGGCGGGGCTTAACTCGGCCACGCCCTTTTTTCCAATTTTGATGGGAAATCGATTTCTGAGGGGGCGGGGCTCAACTCGGCCACGCCCCTTTTTCCAATTTTGATGGGAAATCGATTTCTGAGAGGGGGCGGGGCTTAACTCGGCCACGCCCCTTTTTCCAATTTTGATGGGAAATCGATTTCTGAGAGGGGGCGGGGCTTAACTCGGCCACGCCCCTTTTTCCAATTTTGATGGGAAATCGATTTCTGAGAGGGGGCGGGGCTTAACTCGGCCACGCCCCTTTTTCCAATTTTGATGGGAAATCGATTTCTGAGAGGGGGCGGGGCTTAACTCGGCCACGCCCCTTTTCCAATTTTGATGGGAAATCGATTTCTGAGAGGGGGCGGGGCTTAACTCGGCCACGCCCCCTTTTCCAATTTTGATGGGAAATCAATTTCTGAGAGGGGGCGGGGCTTAACTCGGCCACGCTTCTTTTTCCAATTTTGATGGGAAATCGATTTCTGAGAGGGGGCGGGGCTTAACTCGGCCACGCGCCTTTTTCCAATTTTGATGGGAAATCGATTTCTGAGAGGGGGCGGGGCTTAACTCGGCCACGCCCCTTTTTCCAATTTTGATGGGAAACCGATTTCTGAGAGGGGTCGGGGCTTAACTCGGCCACACCCCTTTTTCCAATTTTGATGGGAAATCGATTTCTGAGAGGGGGCGGGGCTTAACTCGGCCACGCCCCTTTTTCCAATTTTGATGGGAAATCGATTTCTGAGAGGGGGTGGGGCTTAACTCGGCCACGCCCCTTTTTCCAATTTTGATGGGAAATCGATTTCTGAGAGGGGGCGGGGCTTAACTCGGCCACGCCCCCTTTTCCAATTTTGATGGGAAATCGATTTCTGAGAGGGGGCGGGGCTTAACTCGGCCACGCCCCTTTTTCCAATTTTGATGGGAAATCGATTTCTGAGAGGGGCGGGGCTTAACTCGGCCACGCCCCTTTTTCCAATTTTGATGGGAAATCGATTTCTGAGAGGGGGCGGGGCTTAACTCGGCCACGCCCCTTTTTCCAATTTTGATGGGAAATCGATTTCTGAGAGGGGCGGGGCTTAACTCGGCCACGCCCCTTTTTCCAATTTTTATGGGAAATCGATTTCTGAGGGGGCGGGGCTTAACTCGGCCACGCCCCTTTTTCCAATTTTGATGAGAAATCGATTTCTGAGAGGGGGCGGGGCCACGCCCCTTTTTTCAATTTTGATGGGAAATCGATTTCTAAGAGGGGGCGGGGCTTAACTCGGCCACGCCCCTTTTTCCAATTTTGATGGGAAATCGATTTCTGAGAGGGGGCGGGGCTTAACTCGGCCACGCCCCTTTTTCCAATTTTGATGGGAAATCGATTTCTGAGAGGGGGCGGGGCTTAACTCGGCCACGCCCCTTTTTCCAATTTTGATGGGAAATCGATTTCTGAGAGGGGGCGGGGCTTAACTCGGCCACGCCCCTTTTTCCAATTTTGATGGGAAATCGATTTCTGAGAGGGGGCGGGGCTTAACTCGGCCACGCCCCTTTTCCAATTTTGATGGGAAATCGATTTCTGAGAGGGGGCGGGGCTTAACTCGGCCACGCCCCTTTTTCCAATTTTGATGGGAAATCGATTTCTGAGAGGGGGCGGGGCTTAACTCGGCCACGCCCCTTTTCCAATTTTGATGGGAAATCGATTTCTGAGAGGGGGCGGGGCTTAACTCGGCCACGCCCCCTTTTCCAATTTTGATGGGAAATCAATTTCTGAGAGGGGGCGGGGCTTAACTCGGCCACGCTTCTTTTTCCAATTTTGATGGGAAATCGATTTCTGAGAGGGGGCGGGGCTTAACTCGGCCACGCCCCTTTTTCCAATTTTGATGGGAAATCGATTTCTGAGAGGGGGCGGGGCTTAACTCGGCCACGCCCCTTTTTCCAATTTTGATGGGAAATCGATTTCTGAGAGGGGGCGGGGCTTAACTCGGCCACGCCCCTTTTTCCAATTTTGATGGGAAATCGATTTCTGAGAGGGGGCGGGGCTTAACTCGGCCACGCCCCTTTTTCCAATTTTGATGGGAAATCGATTTCTGAGAGGGGGCGGGGCTTAACTCGGTCACACCCCCTTTTCCAATTTTGATGGGAAATCGATTTCTGAGAATGGGCGGGGCTTAACTCGGCCACGCCCCTTTTTCCAATTTTGATGGGAAATCGATTTCTGAGAGGGGGCGGGGCCTAACTCGGCCACGGCCCTTTTTCCAATTTTGATGGGAAATCGATTTCTGAGAGGGGGCGGTGCTTAACTCGGCCACACCCCTTTTTCCAATTTTGATGGGAAATCGATGTCTGAGAGGGGGCGGGGCTTAACTCGGCCACGCCCTTTTTTCCAATTTTGATGGGAAATCGATTTCTGAGGGGGCGGGGCTCAACTCGGCCCGTCCACTTTTTCCAATTTTGATGGGAAATCGATTTCTGAGAGGGGGCGGGGCTTAACTCGGCCACGCCCCTTTTTCCAATTTTGATGGGAAATCGATTTCTGAGAGGGGGCGGGGCTTAACTCGGCCACGCCCCTTTTTCCAATTTTGATGGGAAATCGATTTCTGAGAGGGGGCGGGGCTTAACTCGGCCACGCCCCTTTTCCAATTTTGATGGGAAATCGATTTCTGAGAGGGGGCGGGGCTTAACTCGGCCACGCCCCCTTTTTCAATTTTGATGGGAAATCAATTTCTGAGAGGGGGCGGGGCTTAACTCGGCCACGCTTCTTTTTCCAATTTTGATGGGAAATCGATTTCTGAGAGGGGGCGGGGCTTAACTCGGCCACGCGCCTTTTTCCAATTTTGATGGGAAATCGATTTCTGAGAGGGGGCGGGGCTTAACTCGGCCACGCCCCTTTTTCCAATTTTGATGGGAAATCGATTTCTGAGAGGGGTCGGGGCTTAACTCGGCCACACCCCTTTTTCCAATTTTGATGGGAAATCGATTTCTGAGAGGGGGCGGGGCTTAACTCGGCCACGCCCCCTTTTCCAATTTTGATGGGAAATCGATTTCTGAGAGGGGGCGGGGCTTAACTCGGCCACGCCCCCTTTTCCAATTTTGATGGGAAATCGATTTCTGAGAGGGGGCGGGGCTTAACTCGGCCACGCCCCTTATTCCAATTTTGATGGGAAATCGATTTCTGAGAGGGGCGGGGCTTAACTCGGCCACGCCCCTTTTTCCAATTTTGATGGGAAATCGATTTCTGAGAGGGGGCGGGGCTTAACTCGGCCACGCCCCTTTTTCCAATTTTGATGAGAAATCGATTTCTGAGAGGGGGCGGGGCCACGCCCCTTTTTCCAATTTTGATGGGAAATCGATTTCTGAGAGGGGGCGGGGCTTAACTCGGTCACACCCCCTTTTCCAATTTTGATGGGAAATCGATTTCTGAGAGGGGGCGGGGCTTAATCGGCCACGCCCCTTTTTCCAATTTTGATGGGAAATTAATTTCTGAGAGGGGGCGGGGCTTAACTCGGCCACGCCCCTTTTTCCAATTTTGATGGGAAATCGATTTCTGAGAGGGGGCGGGGCTTAACTCGGCCACGCCCCTTTTTCCAATTTTGATGGGAAATCGATTTCTGAGAGGGGGCGGGGCTTAACTCGGCCACGCCCCTTTTTCCAATTTTGATGGGAAATCGATTTCTGAGAGTGGGCGGGGCTTAACTCGGCCACGCCCCCTTTTCCAATTTTGATGGGAAATCGATTTCTGAGAGGGGGCGGGGCTTAACTCGGCCACGCCCCTTTTTCCAATTTTGATGGGAAATCGATTTCTGAGAGGGGCGGGGCTTAACTCGGCCACGCCCCTTTTTCCAATTTTGATGGGAAATCGATTTCTGAGAGGGGGCGGGGCTTAACTCGGCCACGCCCCTTTTTCCAATTTTGATGGGAAATCGATTTCTGAGAGGGGCGGGGCTTAACTCGGCCACGCCCCTTTTTCCAATTTTGATGGGAAATCGATTTCTGAGAGGGGGCGGGGCTTAACTCGGCCACGCCCCTTTTTCCAATTTTGATGGGAAATCGATTTCTGAGAGGGGGCGGGGCTTAACTCGGCCACGCCCCTTTTTCCAATTTTGATGGGAAATCGATTTCTGAGAGGGGGCGGGGCTTAACTCGGCCACGCCCCTTTTCCAATTTTGATGGGAAATCGATTTCTGAGAGGGGGCGGGGCTTAACTCGGCCACGCCCCTTTTTCCAATTTTGATGGGAAATCGATTTCTGAGAGGGGGCGGGGCTTAACTCGGTCACACCCCCTTTTCCAATTTTGATGGGAAATCGATTTCTGAGAGGGGGCGGGGCTTAATCGGCCACGCCCCTTTTTCCAATTTTGATGGGAAATTAATTTCTGAGAGGGGGCGGGGCTTAACTCGGCCACGCCCCTTTTTCCAATTTTGATGGGAAATCGATTTCTGAGAGGGGGCGGGGCTTAACTCGGCCACGCCCCTTTTTCCAATTTTGATGGGAAATCGATTTCTGAGAGGGGGCGGGGCTTAACTCGGCCACGCCCCTTTTTCCAATTTTGATGGGAAATCGATTTCTGAGAGGGGGCGGGGCTTAACTCGGCCACGCCCCTTTTTCCAATTTTGATGGGAAATCGATTTCTGAGAGGGGGCGGGGCTTAACTCGGCCACGCCCCTTTTTCCAATTTTGATGGGAAATCGATTTCTGAGAGGGGGCGGGGCTTAACTCGGTCACACCCCCTTTTCCAATTTTGATGGGAAATCGATTTCTGAGAATGGGCGGGGCTTAACTCGGCCACGCCCCTTTTTCCAATTTTGATGGGAAATCGATTTCTGAGAGGGGGCGGGGCCTAACTCGGCCACGGCCCTTTTTCCAATTTTGATGGGAAATCGATTTCTGAGAGGGGGCGGTGCTTAACTCGGCCACACCCCCTTTTCCAATTTTGATGGGAAATCGATTTCTGAGAGGGGGCGGGGCTTAATCGGCCACGCCCCTTTTTCCAATTTTGATGGGAAATTAATTTCTGAGAGGGGGCGGGGCTTAACTCGGCCACGCCCCTTTTTCCAATTTTGATGGGAAATCGATTTCTGAGAGGGGGCGGGGCTTAACTCGGCCACGCCCCTTTTTCCAATTTTGATGGGAAATCGATTTCTGAGAGGGGGCGGGGCTTAACTCGGCCACGCCCCTTTTTCCAATTTTGATGGGAAATCGATTTCTGAGAGGGGGCGGGGCTTAACTCGGTCACACCCCCTTTTCCAATTTTGATGGGAAATCGATTTCTGAGAGGGGGCGGGGCTTAACTCGGCCACGCCCCTTTTTCCAATTTTGATGGGAAATCGATTTCTGAGAGGGGGCGGGGCTTAACTCGGCCACGCCCCTTTTCCAATTTTGATGGGAAATCGATTTCTGAGAGGGGGCGGGGCTTAACTCGGCCACGCCCCCTTTTCCAATTTTGATGGGAAATCAATTTCTGAGAGGGGGCGGGGCTTAACTCGGCCACGCTTCTTTTTCCAATTTTGATGGGAAATCGATTTCTGAGAGGGGGCGGGGCTTAACTCGGCCACGCCCCTTTTTCCAATTTTGATGGGAAATCGATTTCTGAGAGGGGCGGGGCTTAACTCGGCCACGCCCCTTTTTCCAATTTTGATGGGAAATCGATTTCTGAGAGGGGGCGGGGCTTAACTCGGCCACGCCCCCTTTTTCAATTTTGATGGGAAATCAATTTCTGAGAGGGGGCGGGGCTTAACTCGGCCACGCTTCTTTTTCCAATTTTGATGGGAAATCGATTTCTGAGAGGGGGCGGGGCTTAACTCGGCCACGCGCCTTTTTCCAATTTTGATGGGAAATCGATTTCTGAGAGGGGGCGGGGCTTAACTCGGCCACGCCCCCTTTTTCAATTTTGATGGGAAATCAATTTCTGAGAGGGGGCGGGGCTTAACTCGGCCACGCTTCTTTTTCCAATTTTGATGGGAAATCGATTTCTGAGAGGGGGCGGGGCTTAACTCGGCCACGCCCCTTTTTCCAATTTTGATGGGAAATCGATTTCTGAGAGGGGCGGGGCTTAACTCGGCCACGCCCCTTTTTCCAATTTTGATGGGAAATCGATTTCTGAGAGGGGGCGGGGCTTAACTCGGCCACGCCCCTTTTTCCAATTTTGATGGGAAATCGATTTCTGAGAGGGGGCGGGGCTTAACTCGGCCACGCCCCTTTTTCCAATTTTGATGGGAAATCGATTTCTGAGAGGGGGCGGGGCTTAACTCGGCCACGCCCCTTTTCCAATTTTGATGGGAAATCGATTTCTGAGAGGGGGCGGGGCTTAACTCGGCCACGCCCCTTTTTCCAATTTTGATGGGAAATCGATTTCTGAGAGGGGGCGGGGCTTAACTCGGCCACGCCCCTTTTCCAATTTTCATGGGAAATCGATTTCTGAGAGGGGGCGGGGCTTAACTCGGCCACGCCCCCTTTTCCAATTTTGATGGGAAATCAATTTCTGAGAGGGGGCGGGGCTTAACTCGGCCACGCTTCTTTTTCCAATTTTGATGGGAAATCGATTTCTGAGAGGGGGCGGGGCTTAACTCGGCCACGCGCCTTTTTCCAATTTTGATGGGAAATCGATTTCTGAGAGGGGGCGGGGCTTAACTCGGCCACGCCCCTTTTTCCAATTTTGATGGGAAATCGATTTCTGAGAGGGGCGGGGCTTAACTCGGCCACGCCCCTTTTTCCAATTTTGATGGGAAATCGATTTCTGAGAGGGGGCGGGGCTTACTCGGCCACGCCCCTTTTTCCAATTTTGATGAGAAATCGATTTCTGAGAGGGGGCGGGGCCACGCCCCTTTTTCCAATTTTGATGGGAAATCGATTTCTGAGAGGGGGCGGGGCTTAACTCGGTCACACCCCCTTTTCCAATTTTGATGGGAAATCGATTTCTGAGAGGGGGCGGGGCTTAATCGGCCACGCCCCTTTTTCCAATTTTGATGGGAAATTAATTTGTGAGAGGGGGCGGGGCTTAACTCGGCCACGCCCCTTTTTCCAATTTTGATGGGAAATCGATTTCTGAGAGGGGGCGGGGCTTAACTCGGCCACGCCCCTTTTTCCAATTTTGATGGGAAATCGATTTCTGAGAGGGGGCGGGGCTTAACTCGGCCACACCCCTTTTTCCAATTTTGATGGGAAATCGATTTCTGAGAGGGGGCGGGGCTTAACTCGGTCACACCCCCTTTTCCAATTTTGATGGGAAATCGATTTCTGAGAGGGGGCGGGGCTTAACTCGGCCACACCCCTTTTTCCAATTTTGATGGGAAATCGATTTCTGAGAGGGGGCGGGGCTTAACTCGGCCACACCCCTTTTTCCAATTTTGATGGGAAATCGATTTCTGAGAGGGGGCGGGGCTTAACTCGGCCACGCCCCTTTTTCCAATTTTGATGGGAAATCGATTTCTGAGGGGGCGGGGCTTAACTCGGCCACGCCCCTTTTTCCAATTTTGATGGGAAATCGATTTCTGAGAGGGGGCGGGGCTTAACTCGGCCACGCCCCTTTTTCCAATTTTGATGGGAAATCGATTTCTGAGAGGGGGCGGGGCTTAACTCGGCCACGCGCCTTTTTCCAATTTTGATGGGAAACCGATTTCTGAGAGGGGTCGGGGCTTAACTCGGCCACACCCCTTTTTCCAATTTTGATGGGAAATCGATTTCTGAGAGGGGGCGGGGCTTAACTCGGCCACACCCCTTTTTCCAATTTTGATGGGAAATCGATTTCTGAGAGGGGGCGGGGCTTAACTCGGCCACGCCCCTTTTTCCAATTTTGATGGGAAATCGATTTCTGAGAGGGGGCGGGGCTTAACTCGGCCACGCCCCTTTTTCCAATTTTGATGGGAAATCGATTTCTGAGAGGGGGCGGGGCTTAACTCGGCCACGCCCCCTTTTCCAATTTTGATGGGAAATCGATTTCTGAGAGGGGGCGGGGCTTAACTCGGCCGCGCCCCTTTTTCCAATTTTGATGGGAAATCGATTTCTGAGAGGGGCGGGGCTTAACTCGGCCACGCCCCTTTTTGCAATTTTGATGGGAAATCGATTTCTGAGAGGGGGCGGGGCTTAACTCGGCCACGCCCCTTTTTCCAATTTTGATGAGAAATCGATTTCTGAGAGGGGGCGGGGCTTAACTCGGCCACGCCCCTTTTTCCAATTTTGATGGGAAATCGATTTCTGAGAGGGGGCGGGGCTTAACTCGGCCACGCCCCTTTTTCCAATTTTGATGGGAAATCGATTTCTGAGAGGGGGCGGGGCTTAACTCGGCCACGCCCCTTTTTCCAATTTTGATGGGAAATCGATTTCTGAGAGGGGGCGGGGCTTAACTCGGTCACACCCCCTTTTCCAATTTTGATGGGAAATCGATTTCTGAGAGGGGCGGGGCTTAACTCGGCCACGCCCCTTTTTCCAATTTTGATGGGAAATCGATTTCTGAGAGGGGGCGGAGCTTAACTCGGCCACGCCCCTTTTTCCAATTTTGATGGGAAATCGATTTCTGGGAGGGGGCGGGGCTTAACTCCGCCACGCCCCTTATTCCAATTTTGATGGGAAATCGATTTCTGAGAGGGGGCGGGGCTTAACTCGGCCACGCCCCTTTTTCCAATTTTGATGGGAAATCGATTTCTGAGAGGGGGCGGGGCTTAACTCGCCAACGCCCCTTTTTCCAATTTTGATGGGAAATCGATTTCTGAGAGGGGGCGGGGCTTAACTCGACCACGCCCCTTTTTCCAATTTTGATGGGAAATCGATTTCTGAGAGGGGGCGGGGCTTAACTCGGCCACGCCCCTTTTTCCAATTTTGATGGGAAATCGATTTCTGAGAGGGGGCGGGGCTTAACTCGGCCACGCCCCTTTTTCCAATTTTGATGGGAAATCGATTTCTGAGAGGGGGCGGGGCTTAACTCGGCCACGCCCCTTTTCCAATTTTGATGGGAAATCGATTTCTGAGAGGGGGCGGGGCTTAACTCGGCCACGCCCCTTTTTCCAATTTTGATGGGAAATCGATTTCTGAGAGGGGCGGGGCTTAACTCGGCCACGCCCCTTTTTCCAATTTTTATGGGAAATCGATTTCTGAGAGGGGGCGGGGCTTAACTCGGCCACGCCCCTTTTTCCAATTTTGATGAGAAATCGATTTCTGAGTGGGGGCGGGGCCACGCCCCTTTTTTCAATTTTGATGGGAAATTAATTTCTGAGAGGGGGCGGGGCTTAACTCGGCCACGCCCCTTTTTCCAATTTTGATGGGAAATCGATTTCTGAGAGGGGGCGGGGCTTAACTCGGCCACGCCCCTTTTTCCAATTTTGATGGGAAATCGATTTCTGAGAGGGGGCGGGGCTTAACTCGGCCACGCCCCTTTTTCCAATTTTGATGGGAAATCGATTTCTGAGAGGGGGCGGGGCTTAATCGGCCACGCCCCTTTTTCCAATTTTGATGGGAAATCGATTTCTGAGAGGGGGCGGGGCTTAACTCGGCCACGCCCCTTTTTCCAATTTTGATGGGAAATCAATTTCTGAGAGGGGGCGGGGCTTAACTCGGCCACGCTTCTTTTTCCAATTTTGATGGGAAATCGATTTCTGAGAGGGGGCGGGGCTTAACTCGGCCACGCCCCTTTTTCCAATTTTGATGGGAAATCGATTTCTGAGAGGGGGCGGGGCTTAACTCGGCCACGCCCCTTTTTCCAATTTTGATGGGAAACCGATTTCTGAGAGGGGTCGGGGCTTAACTCGGCCACACCCCTTTTTCCAATTTTGATGGGAAATCGATTTCTGAGAGGGGGCGGGGCTTAACTCGGCCACGCCCCTTTTTCCAATTTTGATGGGATATCGATTTCTGAGAGGGGGCGGGGCTTAACTCGGCCACGCCCCTTTTTCCAATTTTGATGGGAAATCGATTTCTGAGAGGGGGCGGGGCTTAACTCGGCCACGCCCCCTTTTCCAATTTTGATGGGAAATCGATTTCTGAGAGGGGGCGGGGCTTAACTCGGCCACGCCCCTTTTTCCAATTTTGATGGGAAATCGATTTCTGAGAGGGGGCGGGGCTTAACTCGGCCACGCCCCTTTTTCCAATTTTGATGAGAAATCGATTTCTGAGAGGGGGCGGGGCCACGCCCCTTTTTCCAATTTTGATGGGAAATCGATTTCTGAGAGGGGGCGGGGCTTAACTCGGTCACACCCCCTTTTCCAATTTTGATGGGAAATCGATTTCTGAGAGGGGGCGGGGCTTAATCGGCCACGCCCCTTTTTCCAATTTTGATGGGAAATTAATTTCTGAGAGGGGGCGGGGCTTAACTCGGCCACGCCCCTTTTTCCAATTTTGATGGGAAATCGATTTCTGAGAGGGGGCGGGGCTTAACTCGGCCACGCCCCTTTTTCCAATTTTGATGGGAAATCGATTTCTGAGAGGGGGCGGGGCTTAACTCGGCCACGCCCCTTTTTCCAATTTTGATGGGAAACCGATTTCTGAGAGGGGTCGGGGCTTAACTCGGTCACACCCCCTTTTCCAATTTTGATGGGAAATCGATTTCTGAGAGGGGGCGGGGCTTAACTCGGCCACGCCCCTTTTTCCAATTTTGATGGGAAATCGATTTCTGAGAGGGGGCGGGGCTTAACTCGGCCACGCCCCTTTTCCAATTTTGATGGGAAATCGATTTCTGAGAGGGGGCGGGGCTTAACTCGGCCACGCCCCTTTTTCCAATTTTGATGGGAAATCGATTTCTGAGAGGGGGCGGGGCTTAACTCGGCCACGCCCCTTTTTCCAATTTTGATGGGAAATCGATTTCTGAGAGGGGGCGGGGCTTAACTCGGCCACGCCCCTTTTTCCAATTTTGATGGGAAATCGATTTCTGAGAGGGGGCGGGGCTTAACTCGGTCACACCCCCTTTTCCAATTTTGATGGGAAATCGATTTCTGAGAGGGGGCGGGGCTTAACTCGGCCACGCCCCTTTTCCAATTTTGATGGGAAATCGATTTCTGAGAGGGGGCGGGGCTTAACTCGGCCACGCCCCCTTTTCCAATTTTGATGGGAAATCAATTTCTGAGAGGGGGCGGGGCTTAACTCGGCCACGCTTCTTTTTCCAATTTTGATGGGAAATCGATTTCTGAGAGGGGGCGGGGCTTAACTCGGCCACGCCCCTTTTTCCAATTTTGATGGGAAATCGATTTCTGAGAGGGGGCGGGGCTTAACTCGGCCACGCCCCTTTTTCCAATTTTGATGGGAAATCGATTTCTGAGAGGGGGCGGGGCTTAACTCGGTCACACCCCCTTTTCCAATTTTGATGGGAAATCGATTTCTGAGAGGGGCGGGGCTTAACTCGGCCACGCCCCTTTTTCCAATTTTGATGGGAAATCGATTTCTGAGAGGGGGCGGAGCTTAACTCGGCCACGCCCCTTTTTCCAATTTTGATGGGAAATCGATTTCTGGGAGGGGGCGGGGCTTAACTCCGCCACGCCCCTTATTCCAATTTTGATGGGAAATCGATTTCTGAGAGGGGGCGGGGCTTAACTCGGCCACGCCCCTTTTTCCAATTTTGATGGGAAATCGATTTCTGAGAGGGGGCGGGGCTTAACTCGGCCACGCCCCTTTTTCCAATTTTGATGGGAAATCGATTTCTGAGAGGGGGCGGGGCTTAACTCGACCACGCCCCTTTTTCCAATTTTGATGGGAAATCGATTTCTGAGAGGGGGCGGGGCTTAACTCGGCCACGCCCCTTTTTCCAATTTTGATGGGAAATCGATTTCTGAGAGGGGGCGGGGCTTAACTCGGCCACGCCCCTTTTTCCAATTTTGATGGGAAATCGATTTCTGAGAGGGGGCGGGGCTTAACTCGGCCACGCCCCTTTTCCAATTTTGATGGGAAATCGATTTCTGAGAGGGGGCGGGGCTTAACTCGGCCACGCCCCTTTTTCCAATTTTGATGAGAAATCGATTTCTGAGTGGGGGCGGGGCCACGCCCCTTTTTTCAATTTTGATGGGAAATTAATTTCTGAGAGGGGGCGGGGCTTAACTCGGCCACGCCCCTTTTTCCAATTTTGATGGGAAATCGATTTCTGAGAGGGGGCGGGGCTTAACTCGGCCACGCCCCTTTTTCCAATTTTGATGGGAAATCGATTTCTGAGAGGGGGCGGGGCTTAACTCGGCCACGCCCCTTTTTCCAATTTTGATGGGAAATCGATTTCTGAGAGGGGGCGGGGCTTAATCGGCCACGCCCCTTTTTCCAATTTTGATGGGAAATCGATTTCTGAGAGGGGGCGGGGCTTAACTCGGCCACGCCCCTTTTTCCAATTTTGATGGGAAATCAATTTCTGAGAGGGGGCGGGGCTTAATCGGCCACGCTTCTTTTTCCAATTTTGATGGGAAATCGATTTCTGAGAGGGGGCGGGGCTTAACTCGGCCACGCGCCTTTTTCCAATTTTGATGGGAAATCGATTTCTGAGAGGGGGCGGGGCTTAACTCGGCCACGCCCCTTTTTCCAATTTTGATGGGAAACCGATTTCTGAGAGGGGTCGGGGCTTAACTCGGCCACACCCCTTTTTCCAATTTTGATGGGAAATCGATTTCTGAGAGGGGGCGGGGCTTAACTCGGCCACGCCCCTTTTTCCAATTTTGATGGGAAATCGATTTCTGAGAGGGGGCGGGGCTTAACTCGGCCACGCCCCTTTTTCCAATTTTGATGGGAAATCGATTTCTGAGAGGGGGCGGGGCTTAACTCGGCCACGCCCCCTTTTCCAATTTTGATGGGAAATCGATTTCTGAGAGGGGGCGGGGCTTAACTCGGCCACGCCCCTTTTTCCAATTTTGATGGGAAATCGATTTCTGAGAGGGGCGGGGCTTAACTCGGCCACGCCCCTTTTTCCAATTTTGATGGGAAATCGATTTCTGAGAGGGGGCGGGGCTTAACTCGGTCACGCCCCTTTTTCCAATTTTGATGAGAAATCGATTTCTGAGAGGGGGCGGGGCCACGCCCCTTTTTCCAATTTTGATGGGAAATCGATTTCTGAGAGGGGGCGGGGCTTAACTCGGTCACACCCCCTTTTCCAATTTTGATGGGAAATCGATTTCTGAGAGGGGGCGGGGCTTAATCGGCCACGCCCCTTTTTCCAATTTTGATGGGAAATTAATTTCTGAGAGGGGGCGGGGCTTAACTCGGCCACGCCCCTTTTTCCAATTTTGATGGGAAATCGATTTCTGAGAGGGGGCGGGGCTTAACTCGGCCACGCCCCTTTTTCCAATTTTGATGGGAAATCGATTTCTGAGAGGGGGCGGGGCTTAACTCGGCCACGCCCCTTTTTCCAATTTTGATGGGAAATCGATTTCTGAGAGGGGGCGGGGCTTAACTCGGTCACACCCCCTTTTCCAATTTTGATGGGAAATCGATTTCTGAGAGGGGGCGGGGCTTAACTCGGCCACGCCCCTTTTTCCAATTTTGATGGGAAATCGATTTCTGAGAGGGGGCGGGGCTTAACTCGGCCACGCCCCTTTTCCAATTTTGATGGGAAATCGATTTCTGAGAGGGGGCGGGGCTTAACTCGGCCACGCCCCCTTTTCCAATTTTGATGGGAAATCAATTTCTGAGAGGGGGCGGGGCTTAACTCGGCCACGCCCCTTTTTCCAATTTTGATGGGAAATCGATTTCTGAGAGGGGGCGGGGCTTAACTCGGCCACGCGCCTTTTTCCAATTTTAATGGGAAATCGATTTCTGAGAGGGGGCGGGGCTTAACTCGGCCACGCCCCTTTTTCCAATTTTGATGGGAAACCGATTTCTGAGAGGGGTCGGGGCTTAACTCGGCCACACCCCTTTTTCCAATTTTGATGAGAAATCGATTTCTGAGAGGGGGCGGGGCTTAACTCGGCCACGCCCCTTTTTCCAATTTTGATGGGAAATCGATTTCTGAGAGGGGGCGGGGCTTAACTCGGCCACGCCCCTTTTTCCAATTTTGATGGGAAATCGATTTCTGAGAGGGGGCGGGGCTTAACTCGGCCACGCCCCCTTTTCCAATTTTGATGGGAAATCGATTTCTGAGAGGGGGCGGGGCTTAACTCGGCCACGCCCCTTTTTCCAATTTTGATGGGAAATCGATTTCTGAGAGGGGCGGGGCTTAACTCGGCCACGCCCCTTTTTCCAATTTTGATGGGAAATCGATTTCTGAGAGGGGGCGGGGCTTAACTCGGCCACGCCCCTTTTTCCAATTTTGATGAGAAATCGATTTCTGAGAGGGGGCGGGGCTTAACTCGACCACGCCCCTTTTTCCAATTTTGATGGGAAATCGATTTCTGAGAGGGGGCGGGGCTTAACTCGGCCACGCCCCTTTTTCCAATTTTGATGGGAAATCGATTTCTGAGAGGGGGCGGGGCTTAACTCGGCCACGCCCCTTTTTCCAATTTTGATGGGAAATCGATTTCTGAGAGGGGGCGGGGCTTAACTCGGCCACGCCCCTTTTCCAATTTTGATGGGAAATCGATTTCTGAGAGGGGGCGGGGCTTAACTCGGCCACGCCCCTTTTTCCAATTTTGATGGGAAATCGATTTCTGAGAGGGGCGGGGCTTAACTCGGCCACGCCCCTTTTTCCAATTTTTATGGGAAATCGATTTCTGAGAGGGGGCGGGGCTTAACTCGGCCACGCCCCTTTTTCCAATTTTGATGAGAAATCGATTTCTGAGTGGGGGCGGGGCCACGCCCCTTTTTTCAATTTTGATGGGAAATTAATTTCTGAGAGGGGGCGGGGCTTAACTCGGCCACGCCCCTTTTTCCAATTTTGATGGGAAATCGATTTCTGAGAGGGGGCGGGGCTTAACTCGGCCACGCCCCTTTTTCCAATTTTGATGGGAAATCGATTTCTGAGAGGGGGCGGGGCTTAACTCGGCCACGCCCCTTTTTCCAATTTTGATGGGAAATCGATTTCTGAGAGGGGGCGGGGCTTAATCGGCCACGCCCCTTTTTCCAATTTTGATGGGAAATCGATTTCTGAGAGGGGGCGGGGCTTAACTCGGCCACGCCCCTTTTTCCAATTTTGATGGGAAATCGATTTCTGAGGGGGCGGGGCTTAACTCGGCCACGCCCCTTTTTCCAATTTTGATGGGAAATCGATTTCTGAGAGGGGGCGGGGCTTAACTCGGCCACGCCCCTTTTTCCAATTTTGATGGGAAATCGATTTCTGAGAGGGGGCGGGGCTTAACTCGGCCACGCGCCTTTTTCCAATTTTGATGGGAAATCGATTTCTGAGAGGGGGCGGGGCTTAACTCGGCCACGCCCCTTTTTCCAATTTTGATGGGAAATCGATTTCTGAGAGGGGGCGGGGCTTAACTCGGCTACGGCCCTTTTTCCAATTTTGATGGGAAATCGATTTCTGAGAGGGGGCGGGGCTTAACTCGGCCACACCCCTTTTTCCAATTTTGATGGGAAATCGATTTCTGAGAGGGGGCGGGGCTTAACTCGGTCACACCCCCTTTTCCAATTTTGATGGGAAATCGATTTCTGAGAGGGGGCGGGGCTTAATCGGCCACGCCCCTTTTTCCAATTTTGATGGGAAATTAATTTCTGAGGGGGCGGGGCTTAACTCGGCCACGCCCCTTTTTCCAATTTTGATGGGAAATCGATTTCTGAGAGGGGGCGGGGCTTAACTCGGCCACGCCCCTTTTTCCAATTTTGATGGGAAATCGATTTCTGAGAGGGGGCGGAGCTTAACTCGGCCACGCCCCTTTTTCCAATTTTGATGGGAAATCGATTTCTGGGAGGGGGCGGGGCTTAACTCCGCCACGCCCCTTATTCCAATTTTGATGGGAAATCGATTTCTGAGAGGGGGCGGGGCTTAACTCGGCCACGCCCCTTTTTCCAATTTTGATGGGAAATCGATTTCTGAGAGGGGGCGGGGCTTAACTCGACCACGCCCCTTTTTCCAATTTTGATGGGAAATCGATTTCTGAGAGGGGGCGGGGCTTAACTCGGCCACGCCCCTTTTTCCAATTTTGATGGGAAATCGATTTCTGAGAGGGGGCGGGGCTTAACTCGGCCACGCCCCTTTTTCCAATTTTGATGGGAAATCGATTTCTGAGAGGGGGCGGGGCTTAACTCGGCCACGCCCCTTTTCCAATTTTGATGGGAAATCGATTTCTGAGAGGGGGCGGGGCTTAACTCGGCCACGCCCCTTTTTCCAATTTTGATGGGAAATCGATTTCTGGGAGGGGGCGGGGCTTAACTCCGCCACGCCCCTTATTCCAATTTTGATGGGAAATCGATTTCTGAGAGGGGGCGGGGCTTAACTCGGCCACGCCCCTTTTTCCAATTTTGATGGGAAATCGATTTCTGAGAGGGGGCGGGGCTTAACTCGACCACGCCCCTTTTTCCAATTTTGATGGGAAATCGATTTCTGAGAGGGGGCGGGGCTTAACTCGGCCACGCCCCTTTTTCCAATTTTGATGGGAAATCGATTTCTGAGAGGGGGCGGGGCTTAACTCGGCCACGCCCCTTTTTCCAATTTTGATGGGAAATCGATTTCTGAGAGGGGGCGGGGCTTAACTCGGCCACGCCCCTTTTCCAATTTTGATGGGAAATCGATTTCTGAGAGGGGGCGGGGCTTAACTCGGCCACGCCCCTTTTTCCAATTTTGATGGGAAATCGATTTCTGAGAGGGGGCGGGGCTTAACTCGGCCACGCCCCTTTTTCCAATTTTGATGGGAAATCGATTTCTGAGAGGGGGCGGGGCTTAACTCGGCCACGCCCCCTTTTCCAATTTTGATGGGAAATCGATTTCTGAGAGGGGGCGGGGCTTAACTCGGCCACGCCCCTTTTTCCAATTTTGATGGGAAATCAATTTCTGAGAGGGGGCGGGGCTTAACTCGGCCACGCCCCTTTTTCCAATTTTGATGGGAAATCGATTTCTGAGAGGGGGCGGGGCTTAACTCGGCCACGCCCCTTTTTCCAATTTTGATGGGAAATCGATTTCTGAGAGGGGCGGGGCTTAACTCGGCCACGCCCCTTTTTCCAATTTTTATGGGAAATCGATTTCTGAGAGGGGGCGGGGCTTAACTCGGCCACGCCCCTTTTTCCAATTTTGATGAGAAATCGATTTCTGAGAGGGGGCGGGGCTACGCCCCTTTTTTCAATTTTGATGGGAAATTAATTTCTGAGAGGGGGCGGGGCTTAACTCGGCCACGCCCCTTTTTCCAATTTTGATGGGAAATCGATTTCTGAGAGGGGGCGGGGCTTAACTCGGCCACGCCCCTTTTTCCAATTTTGATGGGAAATCGATTTCTGAGAGGGGGCGGGGCTTAACTCGGTCACACCCCCTTTTCCAATTTTGATGGGAAATCGATTTCTGAGAGGGGGCGGGGCTTAATCGGCCACGCCCCTTTTTCCAATTTTGATGGGAAATCGATTTCTGAGAGGGGGCGGGGCTTAACTCGGCCACGCCCCTTTTTCCAATTTTGATGGGAAATCGATTTCTGAGAGGGGGCGGGGCTTAACTCGGCCACGCCCCTTTTTCCAATTTTGATGGGAAATCGATTTCTGAGAGGGGGCGGGGCTTAACTCGGCCACGCGCCTTTTTCCAATTTTGATGGGAAATCGATTTCTGAGAGGGGGCGGGGCTTAACTCGGCCACGCCCCTTTTTCCAATTTTGATGGGAAATCGATTTCTGAGAGGGGGCGGGGCTTAACTCGGCCACGCCCCTTTTTCCAATTTTGATGGGAAATCGATTTCTGAGAGGGGGCGGGGCTTAACTCGGCCACGCCCCTTTTTCCAATTTTGATGGGAAATCGATTTCTGAGAGGGGGCGGGGCTTAACTCGGCCACGGCCCTTTTTCCAATTTTGATGGGAAATCGATTTCTGAGAGGGGGCGGGGCTTAACTCGGCCACACCCCTTTTTCCAATTTTGATGGTAAATCGATTTCTGAGAGGGGGCGGGGCTTAACTCGGTCACACCCCCTTTTCCAATTTTGATGGGAAATCGATTTCTGAGAGGGGGCGGGGCTGAACTCGGCCACGCCCCTTTTTCCAATTTTGATGGGAAATCGATTTCTGAGAGGGGGCGGGGCTTAACTCGGCCACGGCCCTTTTTCCAATTTTGATGGGAAATCGATTTCTGAGAGGGGGCGGGGCTTAACTCGGCCACACCCCTTTTTCCAATTTTGATGGGAAATCGATTTCTGAGAGGGGGCGGGGCTTAACTCGGCCACGCCCTTTTTTCCAATTTTGATGGGAAATCGATTTCTGACGGGGCGGGGCTCAACTCGGCCCGTCCCCTTTTTCCAATTTTGATGGGAAATCGATTTCTGAGAGGGGGCGGGGCTTAACTCGGCCACGCCCCTTTTTCCAATTTTGATGGGAAATCGATTTCTGAGAGGGGGCGGGGCTTAACTCGGCCACGCCCCTTTTTCCAATTTTGATGGGAAATCGATTTCTGAGAGGGGGTGGGGCTTAACTCGGCCACGCCCCTTTTCCAATTTTGATGGGAAATCGATTTCTGAGAGGGGGCGGGGCTTAACTCGGCCACGCCCCCTTTTCCAATTTTGATGGGAAATCAATTTCTGAGAGGGGGCGGGGCTTAACTCGGCCACGCTTCTTTTTCCAATTTTGATGGGAAATCGATTTCTGAGAGGGGGCGGGGCTTAACTCGGCCACGCGCCTTTTTCCAATTTTGATGGGAAATCGATTTCTGAGAGGGGGCGGGGCTTAACTCGGCCACGCCCCTTTTTCCAATTTTGATGGGAAACCGATTTCTGAGAGGGGTCGGGGCTTAACTCGGCCACACCCCTTTTTCCAATTTTGATGGGAAATCGATTTCTGAGAGGGGGCGGGGCTTAACTCGGCCACGCCCCTTTTTCCAATTTTGATGGGAAATCGATTTCTGAGAGGGGGCGGGGCTTAACTCGGCCACGCCCCTTTTTCCAATTTTGATGGGAAATCGATTTCTGAGAGGGGGCGGGGCTTAACTCGGCCACGCCCCCTTTTCCAATTTTGATGGGAAATCGATTTCTGAGAGGGGGCGGGGCTTAACTCGGCCACGCCCCTTTTTCCAATTTTGATGGGAAATCGATTTCTGAGAGGGGCGGGGCTTAACTCGGCCACGCCCCTTTTTCCAATTTTGATGGGAAATCGATTTCTGAGAGGGGGCGGGGCTTAACTCGGCCACGCCCCTTTTTCCAATTTTGACGGGAAATCGATTTCTGAGAGGGGCGGGGCTTAACTCGGCCACGCCCCTTTTTCCAATTTTTATGGGAAATCGATTTCTGAGAGGGGGCGGGGCTTAACTCGGCCACGCCCCTTTTTCCAATTTTGATGAGAAATCGATTTCTGAGAGGGGGCGGGGCCACGCCCCTTTTTTCAATTTTGATGGGAAATCGATTTCTGAGAGGGGGCGGGGCTTAACTCGGCCACGCCCCTTTTTCCAATTTTGATGGGAAATCGATTTCTGAGAGGGGGCGGGGCTTAACTCGGCCACGCCCCTTTTTCCAATTTTGATGGGAAATCGATTTCTGAGAGGGGGCGGGGCTTAACTCGGTCACACCCCCTTTTCCAATTTTGATGGGAAATCGATTTCTGAGAGGGGGCGGGGCTTAACTCGGTCACACCCCCTTTTCCAATTTTGATGGGAAATCAATTTCTGAGAGGGGGCGGGGCTTAACTCGGCCACGCCCCTTTTTCCAATTTTGATGGGAAATCAATTTCTGAGAGGGGGCGGGGCTTAACTCGGCCACGCCCCTTTTTCCAATTTTGATGGGAAATCGATTTCTGAGAGGGGGCGGGGCTTAACTCGGCCACGCCCCTTTTTCCAATTTTGATGGGAAATCGATTTCTGAGAGGGGGCGGGGCTTAACTCGGCCACACCCCTTTTTCCAATTTTGATGGGAAATCGATTTCTGAGAGGGGGCGGGGCTTAACTCGGCCACGCCCTTTTTTCCAATTTTGATGGGAAATCGATTTCTGAGGGGGCGGGGCTCAACTAGGCCCGTCCCCTTTTTCCAATTTTGATGGGAAATCGATTTCTGAGAGGGGGCGGGGCTTAACTCGGCCACGCCCCTTTTTCCAATTTTGATGGGAAATCGATTTCTGAGAGGGGGCGGGGCTTAACTCGGCCACGCCCCTTTTTCCAATTTTGATGGGAAATCGATTTCTGAGAGGGGGCGGGGCTTAACTCGGCCACGCCCCTTTTTCCAATTTTGATGGGAAATCGATTTCTGAGAGGGGGCGGGGCTTAACTCGGCCACGCCCCTTTTCCAATTTTGATGGGAAATCGATTTCTGAGAGGGGGCGGGGCTTAACTCGGCCACGCCCCCTTTTCCAATTTTGATGGGAAATCAATTTCTGAGAGGGGGCGGGGCTTAACTCGGCCACGCTTCTTTTTCCAATTTTGATGGGAAATCGATTTCTGAGAGGGGGCGGGGCTTAACTCGGCCACGCGCCTTTTTCCAATTTTGATGGGAAATCGATTTCTGAGAGGGGGCGGGGCTTAACTCGGCCACGCCCCTTTTTCCAATTTTGATGGGAAACCGATTTCTGAGAGGGGTCGGGGCTTAACTCGGCCACACCCCTTTTTCCAATTTTGATGGGAAATCGATTTCTGAGAGGGGGCGGGGCTTAACTCGGCCACGCCCCTTTTTCCAATTTTGATGGGAAATCGATTTCTGAGAGGGGGCGGGGCTTAACTCGGCCACGCCCCTTTTTCCAATTTTGATGGGAAATCGATTTCTGAGAGGGGGCGGGGCTTAACTCGGCCACGCCCCCTTTTCCAATTTTGATGGGAAATCGATTTCTGAGAGGGGGCGGGGCTTAACTCGGCCACGCCCCTTTTTCCAATTTTGATGGGAAATCGATTTCTGAGAGGGGCGGGGCTTAACTCGGCCACGCCCTTTTTTCCAATTTTGATGGGAAATCGATTTCTGAGAGGGGGCGGGGCTTAACTCGGCCACGCCCCTTTTTCCAATTTTGATGGGAAATCGATTTCTGAGAGGGGCGGGGCTTAACTCGGCCACGCCCCTTTTTCCAATTTTTATGGGAAATCGATTTCTGAGAGGGGGCGGGGCTTAACTCGGCCACGCCCCTTTTTCCAATTTTGATGGGAAATCGATTTCTGAGAGGGGCGGGGCTTAACTCGGCCACGCCCCTTTTTCCAATTTTGATGGGAAATCGATTTCTGAGAGGGGGCGGGGCTTAACTCGGCCACGCCCCTTTTTCCAATTTTGATGGGAAATCGATTTCTGAGAGGGGCGGGGCTTAACTCGGCCACGCCCCTTTTTCCAATTTTGATGGGAAATCGATTTCTGAGAGGGGGCGGGGCTTAATCGGCCACGCCCCTTTATCCAATTTTGATGGGAAATTAATTTCTGAGAGGGGGCGGGGCTTAACTCGGCCACGCCCCTTTTTCCAATTTTGATGGGAAATCGATTTCTGAGAGGGGGCGGGGCTTAACTCGGCCACGCCCCTTTTTCCAATTTTGATGGGAAATCGATTTCTGAGAGGGGGCGGGGCTTAACTCGGTCACACCCCCTTTTCCAATTTTGATGGGAAATCGATTTCTGAGAGGGGGCGGGGCTTAATCGGCCACGACCCTTTTTCCAATTTTGATGGGAAATTAATTTCTGAGAGGGGGCGGGGCTTAACTCGGCCACGCCCCCTTTTCCAATTTTGATGGGAAATCGATTTCTGAGAGGGGGCGGGGCTTAACTCGGCCACGCCCCTTTTTCCAATTTTGATGGGAAATCGATTTCTGAGAGGGGGCGGGGCTTAACTCGGCCACGCCCCTTTTTCCAATTTTGATGGGAAATCGATTTCTGAGAGGGGGCGGGGCTTAACTCGGTCACACCCCCTTTTCCAATTTTGATGGGAAATCGATTTCTGAGAGGGGGCGGGGCTTAACTCGGCCACGCCCCTTTTTCCAATTTTGATGGGAAATCGATTTCTGAGAGGGGGCGGGGCTTAACTCGGCCACACCCCTTTTTCCAATTTTGATGGGAAATCGATTTCTGAGAGGGGGCGGGGCTTAACTCGGCCACGCCCTTTTTTCCAATTTTGATGGGAAATCGATTTCTGAGGGGGCGGGGCTCAACTCGGCCCGTCCCCTTTTTCCAATTTTGATGGGAAATCGATTTCTGAGAGGGGGCGGGGCTTAACTCGGCCACGCCCCTTTTTCCAATTTTGATGGGAAATCGATTTCTGAGAGGGGGCGGGGCTTAACTCGGCCACGCCCCTTTTTCCAATTTTGATGGGAAATCGATTTCTGAGAGGGGGCGGGGCTTAACTCGGCCACGCCCCTTTTTCCAATTTTGATGGGAAATCGATTTCTGAGAGGGGGCGGGGCTTAACTCGGCCACGCCCCTTTTTCCAATTTTGATGGGAAATCGATTTCTGAGAGGGGCGGGGCCTAACTCGGCCACGGCCCTTTTTCCAATTTTGATGGGAAATCGATTTCTGAGAGGGGGCGGGGCTTAACTCGGCCACACCCCTTTTTCCAATTTTGATGGGAAATCGATTTCTGAGAGGGGGCGGGGCTTAACTCGGCCACGCCCTTTTTTCCAATTTTGATGGGAAATCGATTTCTGAGGGGGCGGGGCTCAACTCGGCCCGTCCCCTTTTTCCAATTTTGATGGGAAATCGATTTCTGAGAGGGGGCGGGGCTTAACTCGGCCACGCCCCTTTTTCCAATTTTGATGGGAAATCGATTTCTGAGAGGGGGCGGGGCTTAACTCGGCCACGCCCCTTTTTCCAATTTTGATGGGAAATCGATTTCTGAGAGGGGGCGGGGCTTAACTCGGCCACGCCCCTTTTTCCAATTTTGATGGGAAATCGATTTCTGAGAGGGGGCGGGGCTTAACTCGGCCACGCCCCTTTTCCAATTTTGATGGGAAACCGATTTCTGAGAGGGGGCGGGGCTTAACTCGGCCACGCCCCTTTTTCCAATTTTGATGGGAAACCGATTTCTGAGAGGGGGCGGGGCTTAACTCGGCCACGCCCCCTTTTTCAATTTTGATGGGAAATCAATTTCTGAGAGGGGGCGGGGCTTAACTCGGCCACGCTTCTTTTTCCAATTTTGATGGGAAATCGATTTCTGAGAGGGGGCGGGGCTTAACTCGGCCACGCCCCTTTTTCCAATTTTGATGAGAAATCGATTTCTGAGAGGGGGCAGGGCCACGCCCCTTTTTCCAATTTTGATGGGAAACCGATTTCTGAGAGGGGGCGGGGCTTAACTCGGCCACGCCCCTTTTTCCAATTTTGATGGGAAATCGATTTCTGAGAGGGGGCGGGGCTTAACTCGGCCACGCCCCCTTTTCCAATTATGATGGGAAATCGATTTCTGAGAGGGGGCGGGGCTTAACTCGGCCACGCTTCTTTTTCCAATTTTGATGGGAAATCGATTTCTGAGAGGGGGCGGGGCTTAACTCGGCCACGCGCCTTTTTCCAATTTTGATGGGAAATCGATTTCTGAGAGGGGGCGGGGCTTAACTCGGCCACGCCCCTTTTTCCAATTTTGATGGGAAACCGATTTCTGAGAGGGGTCGGGGCTTAACTCGGCCACGCCCCCTTTTCCAATTTTGATGGGAAATCGATTTCTGAGAGGGGGCGGGGCTTAACTCGGCCACGCCCCTTTTTCCAATTTTGATGGGAAATCGATTTCTGAGAGGGGCGGGGCTTAACTCGGCCACGCCCCCTTTTCCAATTTTGATGGGAAACCGATTTCTGAGAGGGGGCGGGGCTTAACTCGGCCACGCCCCTTTTTCCAATTTTGATGGGAAATCGATTTCTGAGAGGGGCGGGGCTTAACTCGGCCACGCCCCTTTTTCCAATTTTGATGGGAAACCGATTTCTGAGAGGGGGCGGGGCTTAACTCGGCCACGCCCCCTTTTTCAATTTTGATGGGAAATCAATTTCTGAGAGGGGGCGGGGCTTAACTCGGCCACGCTTCTTTTTCCAATTTTGATGGGAAATCGATTTCTGAGAGGGGGCGGGACTTAACTCGGTCACGCCCTATTTTCCAATTTTGATGGGAAATCGATTTCTGAGAGGGGGCGGGGCTTAAGTCGACCACGCCCCTTTTTCCAATTTTGATGGGAAATCGATTTCTGAGGGGGCGGGGCTTAACTCGGCCACGCTCCTTTTTCCAATTTTGATGGGAAATCGATTTCTGAGAGGGGGCGGGGCTTAACTCGGCCACGCCCCTTTTTCCGATTTTGATGGGAAATCGATTTCTGAGAGAGGGCGGGGCTTAACTCGGCCACGCCCCTTTTTCCAATTTTGATGGGAAATCGATTTCTGAGAGGGGGCGGGACTTAACTCGGTCACGCCCTATTTTCCAATTTTGATGGGAAATCGATTTCTGAGAGGGGGCGGGGCTTAAGTCGGCCACGCCCCTTTTTCCAATTTTGATGGGAAATCGATTTCTGAGAGGGGGCGGGGCTTAACTCGGCCACGCCCCTTTTTCCGATTTTGATGGGAAATCGATTTCTGAGAGAGGGCGGGGCTTAACTCGGCCACGCCCCTTTTTCCAATTTTGATGGGAAATCGATTTCTGAGAGGGGGCGGGACTTAACTCGGTCACGCCCTATTTTCCAATTTTGATGGGAAATCGATTTCTGAGAGGGGGCGGGGCTTAATCGGCCACGCCCCTTTTTCCAATTTTGATGGGAAATTAATTTCTGAGAGGGGGCGGGGCTTATCTCGGCCACGCCCCTTTTTCCAATTTTGATGGGAAATCGATTTCTGAGAGGGGGCGGGGCTTAACTCGGCCACGCCCCTTTTTCCAATTTTGATGGGAAATCAATTTCTGAGAGGGGGCGGGGCTTAACTCGGCCACGCCCCTTTTTCCAATTTTGATGGGAAATCGATTTCTGAGAGGGGGCGGGGCTTAACTCGGCCACGCCCCTTTTCCAATTTTGATGGGAAATCGATTTCTGAGAGGGGGCGGGGCTTAACTCGGCCACGCCCCTTTTTCCAATTTTGATGGGAAATCGATTTCTGAGAGGGGGCGGGGCTTAACTCGGCCACGCCCCTTTTCCAATTTTGATGGGAAATCGATTTCTGAGAGGGGGCGGGGCTTAACTCGGCCACGCCCCCTTTTCCAATTTTGATGGGAAATCAATTTCTGAGAGGGGGCGGGGCTTAACTCGGCCACGCTTCTTTTTCCAATTTTGATGGGAAATCGATTTCTGAGAGGGGGCGGGGCTTAACTCGGCCACGCGCCTTTTTCCAATTTTGATGGGAAATCGATTTCTGAGAGGGGGCGGGGCTTAACTCGGCCACGCCCCTTTTTCCAATTTTGATGGGAAACCGATTTCTGAGAGGGGTCGGGGCTTAACTCGGCCACACCCCTTTTTCCAATTTTGATGGGAAATCGATTTCTGAGAGGGGGCGGGGCTTAACTCGGCCACGCCCCTTTTTCCAATTTTGATGGGAAATCGATTTCTGAGAGGGGGCGGGGCTTAACTCGGCCACGCCCCTTTTTCCAATTTTGATGGGAAATCGATTTCTGAGAGGGGGCGGGGCTTAACTCGGCCACGCCCCCTTTTCCAATTTTGATGGGAAATCGATTTCTGAGAGGGGGCGGGGCTTAACTCGGCCACGCCCCTTTTTCCAATTTTGATGGGAAACCGATTTCTGAGAGGGGTCGGGGCTTAACTCGGCCACGCCCCTTTTTCCAATTTTGATGGGAAACCGATTTCTGAGAGGGGTCGGGGCTTAACTCGGCCACACCCCTTTTTCCAATTTTGATGGGAAATCGATTTCTGAGAGGGGGCGGGGCCACGCCCCTTTTTTCAATTTTGATGGGAAATCGATTTCTGAGAGGGGGCGGGGCTTAACTCGGCCACGCCCCTTTTTCCAATTTTGATGGGAAATCGATTTCTGAGAGGGGGCGGGGCTTAACTCGGCCACACCCCTTTTTCCAATTTTGATGGGAAATCGATTTCTGAGAGGGGGCGGGGCTTAACTCGGCCACGCCCTTTTTTCCAATTTTGATGGGAAATCGATTTCTGAGGGGGCGGGGCTCAACTCGGCCCGTCCCCTTTTTCCAATTTTGATGGGAAATCGATTTCTGAGAGGGGGCGGGGCTTAACTCGGCCACGCCCCTTTTTCCAATTTTGATGGGAAATCGATTTCTGAGAGGGGGCGGGGCTTAACTCGGCCACGCCCCTTTTTCCAATTTTGATGGGAAATCGATTTCTGAGGGGGCGGGGCTTAACTCGGCCACGCCCCTTTTTCCAATTTTGATGGGAAATCGATTTCTGAGAGGGGGCGGGGCTTAACTCGGCCACGCCCCTTTTTCCAATTTTGATGGGAAATCGATTTCTGAGAGGGGGCGGGGCTTAACTCGGTCACACCCCCTTTTCCAATTTTGATGGGAAATCGATTTCTGAGAGGGGGCGGGGCTTAATCGGCCACGCCCCTTTTTCCAATTTTGATGGGAAATCGATTTCTGAGAGGGGGCGGGGCTTAACTCGGCCACGCCCCTTTTTCCAATTTTGATGGGAAATCGATTTCTGAGGGGGCGGGGCTTAACTCGGCCACGCCCCTTTTTCCAATTTTGATGGGAAATCGATTTCTGAGAGGGGGCGGGGCTTAACTCGGCCACGCCCCTTTTTCCAATTTTGATGGGAAATCGATTTCTGAGAGGGGGCGGGGCTTAACTCGGCCACGCCCCTTTTTCCAATTTTGATGGGAAATCGATTTCTGAGAGGGGGCGGGGCTTAACTCGGCCACGCGCCTTTTTCCAATTTTGATGGGAAATCGATTTCTGAGAGGGGGCGGGGCTTAACTCGGCCACGCCCCTTTTTCCAATTTTGATGGGAAACCGATTTCTGAGAGGGGTCGGGGCTTAACTCGGCCACACCCCTTTTTCCAATTTTGATGGGAAATCGATTTCTGAGAGGGGCGGGGCTTAACTCGGCCACGCCCCTTTTTCCAATTTTGATGGGAAATCGATTTCTGAGAGGGGGCGGGGCTTAACTCGGCCACGCCCCTTTTTCCAATTTTGATGGGAAATCGATTTCTGAGAGGGGGCGGGGCTTAACTCGGCCACGCCCCCTTTTCCAATTTTGATGGGAAATCGATTTCTGAGAGGGGGCGGGGCTTAACTCGGCCACGCCCCTTTTTCCAATTTTGATGGGAAATCGATTTCTGAGAGGGGCGGGGCTTAACTCGGCCACGCCCCTTTTTCCAATTTTGATGGGAAATCGATTTCTGAGAGGGGGCGGGGCTTAACTCGGCCACGCCCCTTTTTCCAATTTTGATGAGAAATCGATTTCTGAGAGGGGGCAGGGCCACGCCCCTTTTTCCAATTTTGATGGGAAATCGATTTCTGAGAGGGGGCGGGGCTTAATCGGCCACGCCCCTTTTTCCAATTTTGATGGGAAATTAATTTCTGAGAGGGGGCGGGGCTTATCTCGGCCACGCCCCTTTTTCCAATTTTGATGGGAAATCGATTTCTGAGAGGGGGCGGGGCTTAACTCGGCCACGCCCCTTTTTCCAATTTTGATGGGAAATCAATTTCTGAGAGGGGGCGGGGCTTAACTCGGCCACGCCCCTTTTTCCAATTTTGATGGGAAATCGATTTCTGAGAGGGGGCGGGGCTTAACTCGGTCACACCCCCTTTTCCAATTTTGATGGGAAATCGATTTCTGAGAGGGGGCGGGGCTTAACTCGGCCACGCCCCTTTTTCCAATTTTGATGGGAAATCGATTTCTGAGAGGGGGCGGGGCTTAACTCGGCCACGCCCCTTTTCCAATTTTGATGGGAAATCGATTTCTGAGAGGGGGCGGGGCTTAACTCGGCCACGCGCCTTTTTCCAATTTTGATGGGAAATCGATTTCTGAGAGGGGGCGGGGCTTAACTCGGCCACGCCCCTTTTTCCAATTTTGATGGGAAACCGATTTCTGAGAGGGGTCGGGGCTTAACTCGGCCACACCCCTTTTTCCAATTTTGATGGGAAATCAATTTCTGAGAGGGGGCGGGGCTTAACTCGGCCACGCTTCTTTTTCCAATTTTGATGGGAAATCGATTTCTGAGAGGGGGCGGGGCTTAACTCGGCCACGCGCCTTTTTCCAATTTTGATGGGAAATCGATTTCTGAGAGGGGGCGGGGCTTAACTCGGCCACGCCCCTTTTTCCAATTTTGATGGGAAACCGATTTCTGAGAGGGGTCGGGGCTTAACTCGGCCACACCCCTTTTTCCAATTTTGATGGGAAATCGATTTCTGAGAGGGGGCGGGGCTTAACTCGGCCACGCCCCTTTTTCCAATTTTGATGGGAAATCGATTTCTGAGAGGGGGCGGGGCTTAACTCGGCCACGCCCCTTTTTCCAATTTTGATGGGAAATCGATTTCTGAGAGGGGGCGGGGCTTAACTCGGCCACGCCCCCTTTTCCAATTTTGATGGGAAATCGATTTCTGAGAGGGGGCGGGGCTTAACTCGGCCACGCCCCTTTTTCCAATTTTGATGGGAAACCGATTTCTGAGAGGGGTCGGGGCTTAACTCGGCCACGCCCCTTTTTCCAATTTTGATGGGAAACCGATTTCTGAGAGGGGTCGGGGCTTAACTCGGCCACACCCCTTTTTCCAATTTTGATGGGAAATCGATTTCTGAGAGGGGGCGGGGCTTAACTCGGCCACGCCCCTTTTTCCAATTTTGATGGGAAATCGATTTCTGAGAGGGGCGGGGCTTAACTCGGCCACGCCCCTTTTTCCAATTTTGATGGGAAATCGATTTCTGAGAGGGGGCGGGGCTTAACTCGGCCACGCCCCTTTTTCCAATTTTGATGAGAAATCGATTTCTGAGAGGGGGCGGGGCCACGCCCCTTTTTTCAATTTTGATGGGAAATTAATTTCTGAGTGGGGGCGGGGCTTAACTCGGCCACGCCCCTTTTTCCAATTTTGATGGGAAATCGATTTCTGAGAGGGGGCGTTGCTTAACTCGGCCACGCCCCTTTTTCCAATTTTGATGAGAAATCGATTTCTGAGAGGGGGCGGGGCTACGCCCCTTTTTTCAATTTTGATGGGAAATTAATTTCTGAGAGGGGGCGGGGCTTAACTCGGCCACGCCCCTTTTTCCAATTTTGATGGGAAATCGATTTCTGAGAGGGGGCGGGGCTTAACTCGGCCACGCCCCTTTTTCCAATTTTGATGGGAAATCGATTTCTGAGAGGGGGCGGGGCTTAACTCGGCCACGCCCCTTTTTCCAATTTTGATGGGAAATCGATTTCTGAGGGGGCGGGGCTTAACTCGGCCACGCCCCTTTTTCCAATTTTGATGGGAAATCGATTTCTGAGAGGGGGCGGGGCTTAACTCGGCCACGCCCCTTTTTCCAATTTTGATGGGAAATCGATTTCTGAGAGGGGGCGGGGCTTAACTCGGTCACACCCCCTTTTCCAATTTTGATGGGAAATCGATTTCTGAGAGGGGGCGGGGCTTAATCGGCCACGCCCCTTTTTCCAATTTTGATGGGAAATCGATTTCTGAGAGGGGGCGGGGCTTAACTCGGCCACGCCCCTTTTTCCAATTTTGATGGGAAATCGATTTCTGAGGGGGCGGGGCTTAACTCGGCCACGCCCCTTTTTCCAATTTTGATGGGAAATCGATTTCTGAGAGGGGGCGGGGCTTAACTCGGCCACGCCCCTTTTTCCAATTTTGATGGGAAATCGATTTCTGAGAGGGGGCGGGGCTTAACTCGGCCACGCGCCTTTTTCCAATTTTGATGGGAAATCGATTTCTGAGAGGGGGCGGGGCTTAACTCGGCCACGCCCCTTTTTCCAATTTTGATGGGAAATCGATTTCTGAGAGGGGGCGGGGCTTAACTCGGCCACGCCCCTTTTTCCAATTTTGATGGGAAATCGATTTCTGAGAGGGGGCGGGGCTTAACTCGGCCACGCCCCTTTTTCCAATTTTGATGGGAAATCGATTTCTGAGAGGGGGCGGGGCTTAACTCGGCCACGGCCCTTTTTCCAATTTTGATGGGAAATCGATTTCTGAGAGGGGGCGGGGCTTAACTCGGCCACACCCCTTTTTCCAATTTTGATGGGAAATCGATTTCTGAGAGGGGGCGGGGCTTAACTCGGTCACACCCCCTTTTCCAATTTTGATGGGAAATCGATTTCTGAGAGAGGCCGGGCCTTAATCGGCCACGCCCCTTTTTCCAATTTTGATGGGAAATTAATTTCTGAGAGGGGGCGGGGCTTAACTCGGCCACGCCCCTTTTTCCAATTTTGATGGGAAATCGATTTCTGAGAGGGGGCGGGGCTTAACTCGGCCACGCCCCTTTTTCCAATTTTGATGGGAAATCGATTTCTGAGAGGGGGCGGGGCTTAACTCGGTCACACCCCCTTTTCCAATTTTGATGGGAAATCGATTTCTGAGAGGGGGCGGGGCTGAACTCGGTCACGCCCCTTTTTCCAATTTTGATGGGAAATCGATTTCTGAGAGGGGGCGGGGCTTAACTCGGCCACGGCCCTTTTTCCAATTTTGATGGGAAATCGATTTCTGAGAGGGGGCGGGGCTTAACTCGGCCACACCCCTTTTTCCAATTTTGATGGGAAATCGATTTCTGAGAGGGGGCGGGGCTTAACTCGGCCACGCCCTTTTTTCCAATTTTGATGGGAAATCGATTTCTGACGGGGCGGGGCTCAACTCGGCCCGTCCCCTTTTTCCAATTTTGATGGGAAATCGATTTCTGAGAGGGGGCGGGGCTTAACTCGGCCACGCCCCTTTTTCCAATTTTGATGGGAAATCGATTTCTGAGAGGGGGCGGGGCTTAACTCGGCCACGCCCCTTTTTCCAATTTTGATGGGAAATCGATTTCTGAGAGGGGGCGGGGCTTAACTCGGCCACGCCCCTTTTCCAATTTTGATGGGAAATCGATTTCTGAGAGGGGGCGGGGCTTAACTCGGCCACGCCCCCTTTTCCAATTTTGATGGGAAATCAATTTCTGAGAGGGGGCGGGGCTTAACTCGGCCACGCTTCTTTTTCCAATTTTGATGGGAAATCGATTTCTGAGAGGGGGCGGGGCTTAACTCGGCCACGCGCCTTTTTCCAATTTTGATGGGAAATCGATTTCTGAGAGGGGGCGGGGCTTAACTCGGCCACGCCCCTTTTTCCAATTTTGATGGGAAACCGATTTCTGAGAGGGGTCGGGGCTTAACTCGGCCACACCCCTTTTTCCAATTTTGATGGGAAATCGATTTCTGAGAGGGGGCGGGGCTTAACTCGGCCACGCCCCTTTTTCCAATTTTGATGGGAAATCGATTTCTGAGAGGGGGCGGGGCTTAACTCGGCCACGCCCCTTTTTCCAATTTTGATGGGAAATCGATTTCTGAGAGGGGGCGGGGCTTAACTCGGCCACGCCCCCTTTTCCAATTTTGATGGGAAATCGATTTCTGAGAGGGGGCGGGGCTTAACTCGGCCACGCCCCTTTTTCCAATTTTGATGGGAAATCGATTTCTGAGAGGGGCGGGGCTTAACTCGGCCACGCCCCTTTTTCCAATTTTGATGGGAAATCGATTTCTGAGAGGGGGCGGGGCTTAACTCGGCCACGCCCCTTTTTCCAATTTTGACGGGAAATCGATTTCTGAGAGGGGCGGGGCTTAACTCGGCCACGCCCCTTTTTCCAATTTTTATGGGAAATCGATTTCTGAGAGGGGGCGGGGCTTAACTCGGCCACGCCCCTTTTTCCAATTTTGATGAGAAATCGATTTCTGAGAGGGGGCGGGGCCACGCCCCTTTTTTCAATTTTGATGGGAAATCGATTTCTGAGAGGGGGCGGGGCTTAACTCGGCCACGCCCCTTTTTCCAATTTTGATGGGAAATCGATTTCTGAGAGGGGGCGGGGCTTAACTCGGCCACGCCCCTTTTTCCAATTTTGATGGGAAATCGATTTCTGAGAGGGGGCGGGGCTTAACTCGGTCACACCCCCTTTTCCAATTTTGATGGGAAATCAATTTCTGAGAGGGGGCGGGGCTTAACTCGGCCACGCCCCTTTTTCCAATTTTGATGGGAAATCGATTTCTGAGAGGGGGCGGGGCTTAACTCGGCCACGCCCCTTTTTCCAATTTTGATGGGAAATCGATTTCTGAGAGGGGGCGGGGCTTAACTCGGCCACACCCCTTTTTCCAATTTTGATGGGAAATCGATTTCTGAGAGGGGGCGGGGCTTAACTCGGCCACGCCCTTTTTTCCAATTTTGATGGGAAATCGATTTCTGAGGGGGCGGGGCTCAACTCGGCCCGTCCCCTTTTTCCAATTTTGATGGGAAATCGATTTCTGAGAGGGGGCGGGGCTTAACTCGGCCACGCCCCTTTTTCCAATTTTGATGGGAAATCGATTTCTGAGAGGGGGCGGGGCTTAACTCGGCCACGCCCCTTTTTCCAATTTTGATGGGAAATCGATTTCTGAGAGGGGGCGGGGCTTAACTCGGCCACGCCCCTTTTTCCAATTTTGATGGGAAATCGATTTCTGAGAGGGGGCGGGGCTTAACTCGGCCACGCCCCTTTTCCAATTTTGATGGGAAATCGATTTCTGAGAGGGGGCGGGGCTTAACTCGGCCACGCCCCCTTTTCCAATTTTGATGGGAAATCAATTTCTGAGAGGGGGCGGGGCTTAACTCGGCCACGCTTCTTTTTCCAATTTTGATGGGAAATCGATTTCTGAGAGGGGGCGGGGCTTAACTCGGCCACGCGCCTTTTTCCAATTTTGATGGGAAATCGATTTCTGAGAGGGGGCGGGGCTTAACTCGGCCACGCCCCTTTTTCCAATTTTGATGGGAAACCGATTTCTGAGAGGGGTCGGGGCTTAACTCGGCCACACCCCTTTTTCCAATTTTGATGGGAAATCGATTTCTGAGAGGGGGCGGGGCTTAACTCGGCCACGCCCCTTTTTCCAATTTTGATGGGAAATCGATTTCTGAGAGGGGGCGGGGCTTAACTCGGCCACGCCCCTTTTTCCAATTTTGATGGGAAATCGATTTCTGAGAGGGGGCGGGGCTTAACTCGGCCACGCCCCCTTTTCCAATTTTGATGGGAAATCGATTTCTGAGAGGGGGCGGGGCTTAACTCGGCCACGCCCCTTTTTCCAATTTTGATGGGAAATCGATTTCTGAGGGGCGGGGCTTAACTCGGCCACGCCCCTTTTTCCAATTTTGATGGGAAATCGATTTCTGAGAGGGGGCGGGGCTTAACTCGGCCACGCCCCTTTTTCCAATTTTGATGGGAAATCGATTTCTGAGAGGGGCGGGGCTTAACTCGGCCACGCCCCTTTTTCCAATTTTTATGGGAAATCGATTTCTGAGAGGGGGCGGGGCTTAACTCGGCCACGCCCCTTTTTCAAATTTTGATGAGAAATCGATTTCTGAGAGGGGGCGGGGCCACGCCCCTTTTTTCAATTTTGATGGGAAATTAATTTCTGAGAGGGGGCGGGGCTTAACTCGGCCACGCCCCTTTTTCCAATTTTGAGGGGAAATCGATTTCTGAGAGGGGGCGGGGCTTAACTCGGCCACGCCCCTTTTTCCAATTTTGATGGGAAATCGATTTCTGAGAGGGGGCGGGGCTTAACTCGGCCACGCCCCTTTTTCCAATTTTGATGGGAAATCGATTTCTGAGAGGGGGCGGGGCTTAATCGGCCACGCCCCTTTTTCCAATTTTGATGGGAAATTAATTTCTGAGAGGGGGCGGGGCTTAACTCGGCCACGCCCCTTTTTCCAATTTTGATGGGAAATCGATTTCTGAGAGGGGGCGGGGCTTAACTCGGCCACGCCCCTTTTTCCAATTTTGATGGGAAATCGATTTCTGAGAGGGGGCGGGGCTTAACTCGGTCACACCCCCTTTTCCAATTTTGATGGGAAATCGATTTCTGAGAGGGGGCGGGGCTTAATCGGCCACGCCCCTTTTTCCAATTTTGATGGGAAATTAATTTCTGAGAGGGGGCGGGGCTTAACTCGGCCACGCCCCCTTTTCCAATTTTGATGGGAAATCGATTTCTGAGAGGGGGCGGGGCTTAACTCGGCCACGCCCCTTTTTCCAATTTTGATGGGAAATCGATTTCTGAGAGGGGGCGGGGCTTAACTCGGCCACGCCCCTTTTTCCAATTTTGATGGGAAATCGATTTCTGAGAGGGGGCGGGGCTTAACTCGGCCACGCCCCTTTTTCCAATTTTGATGGGAAATCGATTTCTGAGAGGGGGCGGGGCTTAACTCGGTCACACCTCCTTTTCCAATTTTGATGGGAAATCGATTTCTGAGAGGGGGCGGGGCTTAACTCGGCCACGCCCCTTTTTCCAATTTTGATGGGAAATCGATTTCTGAGAGGGGGCGGGGCTTAACTCGGCCACGCCCCTTTTCCAATTTTGATGGGAAATCGATTTCTGAGAGGGGGCGGGGCTTAACTCGGCCACGCCCCCTTTTCCAATTTTGATGGGAAATCAATTTCTGAGAGGGGGCGGGGCTTAACTCGGCCACGCTTCTTTTTCCAATTTTGATGGGAAATCGATTTCTGAGAGGGGGCGGGGCTTAACTCGGCCACGCCCTTTTTTCCAATTTTGATGGGAAATCGATTTCTGAGGGGGCGGGGCTCAACTCGGCCCGTCCCCTTTTTCCAATTTTGATGGGAAATCGATTTCTGAGAGGGGGCGGGGCTTAACTCGGCCACGCCCCTTTTTCCAATTTTGATGGGAAATCGATTTCTGAGAGGGGGTGGGGCTTAACTCGGCCACGCCCTTTTTTCCAATTTTGATGGGAAATCGATTTCTGAGGGGGCGGGGCTCAACTCGGCCCGTCCCCTTTTTCCAATTTTGATGGGAAATCGATTTCTGAGAGGGGGCGGGGCTTAACTCGGCCACGCCCCTTTTTCCAATTTTGATGGGAAATCGATTTCTGAGAGGGGGCGGGGCTTAAGTCGGCCACGCCCCTTTTTCCAATTTTGATGGGAAATCGATTTCTGAGAGGGGGCGGGGCTTAACTCGGCCACGCCCCTTTTTCCAATTTTGATGGGAAATCGATTTCTGAGAGGGGGCGGGGCTTAACTCGGCCACGCCCCTTTTTCCAATTTTGATGGGAAATCGATTTCTGAGAGGGGGCGGGGCTTAACTCGGTCACACCCCCTTTTCTAATTTTGATGGGAAATCGATTTCTGAGAGGGGGCGGGGCTTAACTCGGCCACGCCCCTTTTTCCAATTTTGATGGGAAATCGATTTCTGAGAGGGGGCGGGGCCTAACTCGGCCACGGCCCTTTTTCCAATTTTGATGGGAAATCGATTTCTGAGAGGGGGCGGGGCTTAACTCGGCCACACCCCTTTTTCCAATTTTGATGGGAAATCGATTTCTGAGAGGGGGCGGGGCTTAACTCGGCCACGCCCTTTTTTCCAATTTTGATGGGAAATCGATTTCTGAGGGGGCGGGGCTCAACTCGGCCCGTCCCCTTTTTCCAATTTTGATGGGAAATCGATTTCTGAGAGGGGGCGGGGCTTAACTCGGCCACGCCCCTTTTTCCAATTTTGATGGGAAATCGATTTCTGAGAGGGGGCGGGGCTTAACTCGGCCACGCCCCTTTTTCCAATTTTGATGGGAAATCGATTTCTGAGAGGGGGCGGGGCTTAACTCGGCCACGCCCCTTTTTCCAATTTTGATGGGAAATCGATTTCTGAGAGGGGGCGGGGCTTAACTCGGTCACACCCCCTTTTCCAATTTTGATGGGAAATCGATTTCTGAGAGGGGGCGGGGCTTAACTCGGCCACGCCCCCTTTTTCAATTTTGATGGGAAATCAATTTCTGAGAGGGGGCGGGGCTTAACTCGGCCACGCTTCTTTTTCCAATTTTGATGGGAAATCGATTTCTGAGAGGGGGCGGGGCTTAACTCGGCCACGCGCCTTTTTCCAATTTTGATGGGAAATCGATTTCTGAGAGGGGGCGGGGCTTAACTCGGCCACGCCCCTTTTTCCAATTTTGATGGGAAACCGATTTCTGAGAGGGGTCGGGGCTTAACTCGGCCACACCCCTTTTTCCAATTTTGATGGGAAATCGATTTCTGAGAGGGGCGGGGCTTAACTCGGCCACGCCCCTTTTTCCAATTTTATTGGGAAATCGATTTCTGAGAGGGCCCGGGGCTTAACTCGGCCACGCCCCTTTTTCCAATTTTGATGGGAAATCGATTTCTGAGAGGGGGCGGGGCTTAACTCGGCCACGCCCCCTTTTCCAATTTTGATGGGAAATCGATTTCTGAGAGGGGCGGGGCTTAACTCGGCCACGCCCCTTTTTCCGATTTTGATGGGAAATCGATTTCTGAGAGGGGCGGGGCTTAACTCGGCCACGCCCCTTTTTCCAATTTTGATGGGAAATCGATTTCTGAGAGGGGGCGGGGCTTAACTCGGCCACGCGCCTTTTTCCAATTTTGATGGGAAATCGATTTCTGAGAGGGGGCGGGGCTTAACTCGGCCACGCCCCTTTTTCCAATTTTGATGGGAAACCGATTTCTGAGAGGGGTCGGGGCTTAACTCGGCCACACCCCTTTTTCCAATTTTGATGGGAAATCGATTTCTGAGAGGGGCGGGGCTTAACTCGGCCACGCCCCTTTTTCCAATTTTGATGGGAAATCGATTTCTGAGAGGGGGCGGGGCTTAACTCGGCCACGCCCCCTTTTGCAATTTTGATGGGAAATCGATTTCTGAGAGGGGGCGGGGCTTAACTCGGCCACGCCCCTTTTTCCAATTTTGATGGGAAATCGATTTCTGAGAGGGGCGGGGCTTAACTCGGCCACGCCCCTTTTTCCAATTTTATTGGGAAATCGATTTCTGAGAGGGCCCGGGGCTTAACTCGGCCACGCCCCTTTTTCCAATTTTGATGGGAAATCGATTTCTGAGAGGGGGCGGGGCTTTGATGAGAAATCGATTTCTGAGAGGGGGCGGGGCCACGCCCCTTTTTTCAATTTTGATGGGAAATTAATTTCTGAGAGGGGGCGGGGCTTAACTCGGCCACGCCCCTTTTAACTCGGCCACGCCCCTTTTTCCAATTTTGATGGGAAATCGATTTCTGAGAGGGGGCGGGGCTTAACTCGGCCACGCCCCTTTTTCCAATTTTGATGGGAAATCGATTTCTGAGAGGGGGCGGGGCTTAACTCGGTCACACCCCCTTTTCCAATTTTGATGGGAAATCGATTTCTGAGAGGGGGCGGGGCTTAATCGGCCACGCCCCTTTTTCCAATTTTGATGGGAAATTAATTTCTGAGAGGGGGCGGGGCTTAACTCGGCCACGCCCCCTTTTCCAATTTTGATGGGAAATCGATTTCTGAGAGGGGGCGGGGCTTAACTCGGCCACGCCCCTTTTTCCAATTTTGATGGGAAATCGATTTCTGAGAGGGGGCGGGGCTTAACTCGGCCACGCCCCTTTTTCCAATTTTGATGGGAAATCGATTTCTGAGAGGGGGCGGGGCTTAACTCGGTCACACCCCCTTTTCCAATTTTGATGGGAAATCGATTTCTGAGAGGGGGCGGGGCTTAACTCGGCCACGCCCCTTTTTCCAATTTTGATGGGAAATCGATTTCTGAGAGGGGGCGGGGCTTAATTCGGCCACACCCCTTTTTCCAATTTTGATGGGAAATCGATTTCTGAGAGGGGGCGGGGCTTAACTCGGCCACGCCCTTTTTTCCAATTTTGATGGGAAATCGATTTCTGAGGGGGCGGGGCTCAACTCGGCCCGTCCCCTTTTTCCAATTTTGATGGGAAATCGATTTCTGAGAGGGGGCGGGGCTTAACTCGGCCACGCCCCTTTTTCCAATTTTGATGGGAAATCGATTTCTGAGAGGGGGCGGGGCTTAACTCGGCCACGCCCCTTTTTCCAATTTTGATGGGAAATCGATTTCTGAGAGGGGGCGGGGCTTAACTCGGCCACGCCCCTTTTTCCAATTTTGATGGGAAATCGATTTCTGAGAGGGGGCGGGGCTTAACTCGGCCACGCCCCTTTTTCCAATTTTGATGGGAAATCGATTTCTGAGAGGGGGCGGGGCTTAACTCGGTCACACCCCCTTTTCCAATTTTGATGGGAAATCGATTTCTGAGAGGGGGCGGGGCTTAACTCGGCCACGCCCCTTTTTCCAATTTTGATGGGAAATCGATTTCTGAGAGGGGGCGGTGCCTAACTCGGCCACGGCCCTTTTTCCAATTTTGATGGGAAATCGATTTCTGAGAGGGGGCGGGGCTTAACTCGGCCACTCCCCTTTTTCCAATTTTGATGGGAAATCGATTTCTGAGAGGGGGCGGGGCTTAACTCGGCCACGCCCTTTTTTCCAATTTTGATGGGAAATCGATTTCTGAGGGGGCGGGGCTCAACTCGGCCCGTCCCCTTTTTCCAATTTTGATGGGAAATCGATTTCTGAGAGGGGGCGGGGCTTAACTCGGCCACGCCCCTTTTTCCAATTTTGATGGGAAATCGATTTCTGAGAGGGGGCGGGGCTTAACTCGGCCACGCCCCTTTTTCCAATTTTGATGGGAAATCGATTTCTGAGAGGGGGCGGGGCTTAACTCGGCCACGCCCCTTTTTCCAATTTTGATGGGAAATCGATTTCTGAGAGGGGGCGGGGCTTAACTCGGTCACACCCCCTTTTCCAATTTTGATGGGAAATCGATTTCTGAGAGGGGGCGGGGCTTAACTCGGCCACGCCCCCTTTTTCAATTTTGATGGGAAATCAATTTCTGAGAGGGGGCGGGGCTTAACTCGGCCACGCTTCTTTTTCCAATTTTGATGGGAAATCGATTTCTGAGAGGGGGCGGGGCTTAACTCGGCCACGCGCCTTTTTCCAATTTTGATGGGAAATCGATTTCTGAGAGGGGGCGGGGCTTAACTCGGCCACGCCCCTTTTTCCAATTTTGATGGGAAACCGATTTCTGAGAGGGGTCGGGGCTTAACTCGGCCACACCCCTTTTTCCAATTTTGATGGGAAATCGATTTCTGAGAGGGGCGGGGCTTAACTCGGCCACGCCCCTTTTTCCAATTTTATTGGGAAATCGATTTCTGAGAGGGCCCGGGGCTTAACTCGGCCACGCCCCTTTTTCCAATTTTGATGGGAAATCGATTTCTGAGAGGGGGCGGGGCTTAACTCGGCCACGCCCCCTTTTCCAATTTTGATGGGAAATCGATTTCTGAGAGGGGCGGGGCTTAACTCGGCCACGCCCCTTTTTCCAATTTTGATGGGAAATCGATTTCTGAGAGGGGCGGGGCTTAACTCGGCCACGCCCCTTTTTCCAATTTTGATGGGAAATCGATTTCTGAGAGGGGGCGGGGCTTAACTCGGCCACGCGCCTTTTTCCAATTTTGATGGGAAATCGATTTCTGAGAGGGGGCGGGGCTTAACTCGGCCACGCCCCTTTTTCCAATTTTGATGGGAAACCGATTTCTGAGAGGGGTCGGGGCTTAACTCGGCCACACCCCTTTTTCCAATTTTGATGGGAAATCGATTTCTGAGAGGGGCGGGGCTTAACTCGGCCACGCCCCTTTTTCCAATTTTGATGGGAAATTAATTTCTGAGAGGGGGCGGGGCTTATCTCGGCCACGCCCCTTTTTCCAATTTTGATGGGAAATCGATTTCTGAGAGGGGGCGGGGCTTAACTCGGCCACGCCCCTTTTTCCAATTTTGATGGGAAATCAATTTCTGAGAGGGGGCGGGGCTTAACTCGGCCACGCCCCTTTTTCCAATTTTGATGGGAAATCGATTTCTGAGAGGGGGCGGGGCTTAACTCGGTCACACCTCCTTTTCCAATTTTGATGGGAAATCGATTTCTGAGAGGGGGCGGGGCTTAACTCGGCCACGCCCCTTTTTCCAATTTTGATGGGAAATCGATTTCTGAGAGGGGGCGGGGCTTAACTCGGCCACGCCCCTTTTCCAATTTTGATGGGAAATCGATTTCTGAGAGGGGGCGGGGCTTAACTCGGCCACGCCCCCTTTTCCAATTTTGATGGGAAATCAATTTCTGAGAGGGGGCGGGGCTTAACTCGGCCACGCTTCTTTTTCCAATTTTGATGGGAAATCGATTTCTGAGAGGGGGCGGGGCTTAACTCGGCCACGCCCTTTTTTCCAATTTTGATGGGAAATCGATTTCTGAGGGGGCGGGGCTCAACTCGGCCCGTCCCCTTTTTCCAATTTTGATGGGAAATCGATTTCTGAGAGGGGGCGGGGCTTAACTCGGCCACGCCCCTTTTTCCAATTTTGATGGGAAATCGATTTCTGAGAGGGGGTGGGGCTTAACTCGGCCACGCCCCTTTTTCCAATTTTGATGGGAAATCGATTTCTGAGAGGGGGCGGGGCTTAACTCGGCCACGCCCCTTTTTCCAATTTTGATGGGAAATCGATTTCTGAGAGGGGGCGGGGCTTAACTCGGCCACGCCCCTTTTTCCAATTTTGATGGGAAATCGATTTCTGAGAGGGGGCGGGGCTTAACTCGGCCACGCCCCTTTTTCCAATTTTGATGGGAAACCGATTTCTGAGAGGGGTCGGGGCTTAACTCGGCCACACCCCTTTTTCCAATTTTGATGGGAAATCGATTTCTGAGAGGGGGCGGGGCTTAACTCGGCCACGCCCCTTTTTCCAATTTTGATGGGAAATCGATTTCTGAGAGGGGGCGGGGCTTAACTCGGCCACGCCCCTTTTTCCAATTTTGATGGGAAATCGATTTCTGAGAGGGGGCGGGGCTTAACTCGGCCACGCCCCCTTTTCCAATTATGATGGGAAATCGATTTCTGAGAGGGGGCGGGGCTTAACTCGGCCACGCCCCTTTTTCCAATTTTGATGGGAAACCGATTTCTGAGAGGGGTCGGGGCTTAACTCGGCCACGCCCCTTTTTCCAATTTTGATGGGAAACCGATTTCTGAGAGGGGTCGGGGCTTAACTCGGCCACACCCCTTTTTCCAATTTTGATGGGAAATCGATTTCTGAGAGGGGGCGGGGCTTAACTCGGCCACGCCCCTTTTTCCAATTTTGATGGGAAATCGATTTCTGAGAGGGGCGGGGCTTAACTCGGCCACGCCCCTTTTTCCAATTTTGATGGGAAATCGATTTCTGAGAGGGGGCGGGGCTTAACTCGGCCACGCCCTTTTTTCCAATTTTGATGAGAAATCGATTTCTGAGAGGGGGCGGGGCCACGCCCCTTTTTTCAATTTTGATGGGAAATTAATTTCTGAGTGGGGGCGGGGCTTAACTCGGCCACGCCCCTTTTTCCAATTTTGATGGGAAATCGATTTCTGAGAGGGGGCGTGGCTTAACTCGGCCACGCCCCTTTTTCCAATTTTGATGGGAAATCGATTTCTGAGAGGGGGCGGGGCTTAACTCGGCCACGCCCCTTTTTCCAATTTTGATGGGAAATTAATTTCTGAGAGGGGGCGGGGCTTAACTCGGCCACGCCCCTTTGTCCAAATTTGATGGGAAATCGATTTCTGAGAGGGGGCGGGGCTTAACTCGGCCACGCCCCTTTTTCCAATTTTGATGGGAAATCGATTTCTGAGAGGGGGCGGGGCTTAACTCGGTCACACCCCCTTTTCCAATTTTGATGGGAAATCGATTTCTGAGAGGGGGCGGGGCTTAACTCGGCCACGCCCCTTTTTCCAATTTTGATGGGAAATCGATTTCTGAGAGGGGGCGGAGCTTAACTCGGCCACGCCCCTTTTTCCAATTTTGATGGGAAATCGATTTCTGGGAGGGGGCGGGGCTTAACTCCGCCACGCCCCTTATTCCAATTTTGATGGGAAATCGATTTCTGAGAGGGGCGGGGCTTAACTCGGCCACGCCCCTTTTTCCAATTTTTATGGGAAATCGATTTCTGAGAGGGGGCGGGGCTTAACTCGGCCACGCCCCTTTTTCCAATTTTGGTGAGAAATCGATTTCTGAGAGGGGGCGGGGCTTAACTCGACCACGCCCCTTTTTCCAATTTTGATGGGAAATCGATTTCTGAGAGGGGGCGGGGCTTAACTCGGCCACGCCCCTTTTTCCAATTTTGATGGGAAATCGATTTCTGAGAGGGGGCGGGGCTTAACTCGGCCACGCCCCTTTTTCCAATTTTGATGGGAAATCGATTTCTGAGAGGGGGCGGGGCTTAACTCGGCCACGCCCCTTTTCCAATTTTGATGGGAAATCGATTTCTGAGAGGGGGCGGGGCTTAACTCGGCCACGCCCCTTTTTCCAATTTTGATGGGAAATCGATTTCTGAGAGGGGCGGGGCTTAACTCGGCCACGCCCCTTTTTCCAATTTTGATGGGAAATCGATTTCTGAGAGGGGGCGGGGCTTAACTCGGCCACGCCCCTTTTTCCAATTTTGATGAGAAATCGATTTCTGAGAGGGGGCGGGGCCACGCCCCTTTTTTCAATTTTGATGGGAAATTAATTTCTGAGAGGGGGCGGGGCTTAACTCGGCCACGCCCCTTTTTCCAATTTTGATGGGAAATCGATTTCTGAGAGGGGGCGGGGCTTAACTCGGCCACGCCCCTTTTTCCAATTTTGATGGGAAATCGATTTCTGAGAGGGGCGGGGCTTAACTCGGCCACGCCCCTTTTTCCAATTTTGATGGGAAATCGATTTCTGAGAGGGGGCGGGGCTTAACTCGGTCACACCCCCTTTTCCAATTTTGATGGGAAATCGATTTCTGAGAGGGGGCGGGGCTTAATCGGCCACGCCCCTTTTTCCAATTTTGATGGGAAATCGATTTCTGAGAGGGGGCGGGGCTTAACTCGGCCACGCCCCTTTTTCCAATTTTGATGGGAAATCGATTTCTGAGGGGGCGGGGCTTAACTCGGCCACGCCCCTTTTTCCAATTTTGATGGGAAATCGATTTCTGAGAGGGGCGGGGCTTAACTCGGCCACGCCCCTTTTTCCAATTTTGATGGGAAATCGATTTCTGAGAGGGGGCGGGGCTTAACTCGGCCACGCGCCTTTTTCCAATTTTGATGGGAAATCGATTTCTGAGAGGGGGCGGGGCTTAACTCGGCCACGCCCCTTTTTCCAATTTTGATGGGAAATCGATTTCTGAGAGGGGGCGGGGCTTAACTCGGCCACGCCCCTTTTTCCAATTTTGATGGGAAATCGATTTCTGAGAGGGGGCGGGGCTTAACTCGGCCACGCCCCTTTTCCAATTTTGATGGGAAATCGATTTCTGAGGGGGCGGGGCTTAACTCGGCCACGCCCCTTTTTCCAATTTTGATGGGAAATCGATTTCTGAGAGGGGGCGGGGCTTAACTCGGCCACGCCCCTTTTTCCAATTTTGATGGGAAATCGATTTCTGAGAGGGGGCGGGGCTTAACTCGGCCACGCCCCTTTTTCCAATTTTGATGGGAAATCGATTTCTGAGAGGGGGCGGGGCTTAACTCGGCCACGCCCCTTTTTCCAATTTTGATGGGAAATCGATTTCTGAGAGGGGGCGGGGCTTAACTCGGTCACACCCCCTTTTCCAATTTTGATGGGAAATCGATTTCTGAGAGGGGGCGGGGCTTAATCGGCCACGCCCCTTTTTCCAATTTTGATGGGAAATCGATTTCTGAGAGGGGGCGGGGCTTAACTCGGCCACGCCCCTTTTTCCAATTTTGATGGGAAATCGATTTCTGAGGGGGCGGGGCTTAACTCGGCCACGCCCCTTTTTCCAATTTTGATGGGAAATCGATTTCTGAGAGGGGGCGGGGCTTAACTCGGCCACGCCCCTTTTTCCAATTTTGATGGGAAATCGATTTCTGAGAGGGGGCGGGGCTTAACTCGGCCACGCGCCTTTTTCCAATTTTGATGGGAAATCGATTTCTGAGAGGGGGCGGGGCTTAACTCGGCCACGCCCCTTTTTCCAATTTTGATGGGAAATCGATTTCTGAGAGGGGGCGGGGCTTAACTCGGCCACGCCCCTTTTTCCAATTTTGATGGGAAATCGATTTCTGAGAGGGGGCGGGGCTTAACTCGGCCACGCCCCTTTTCCAATTTTGATGGGAAATCGATTTCTGAGAGGGGGAGGGGCTTAACTCGGCCACGCCCCTTTTTCCAATTTTGATGGGAAATCGATTTCTGAGAGGGGGCGGGGCTTAACTCGGCCACGCCCCTTTTTCCAATTTTGATGGGAAATCGATTTCTGAGAGGGGGCGGGGCTTAACTCGGCCACGCCCCCTTTTCCAATTTTGATGGGAAATCGATTTCTGAGAGGGGGCGGGGCTTAACTCGGCCACGCCCCTTTTTCCAATTTTGATGGGAAATCAATTTCTGAGAGGGGGCGGGGCTTAACTCGGCCACGCCCCTTTTTCCAATTTTGATGGGAAATCGATTTCTGAGAGGGGGCGGGGCTTAACTCGGCCACGCCCCTTTTTCCAATTTTGATGGGAAATCGATTTCTGAGAGGGGCGGGGCTTAACTCGGCCACGCCCCTTTTTCCAATTTTTATGGGAAATCGATTTCTGAGAGGGGGCGGGGCTTAACTCGGCCACGCCCCTTTTTCCAATTTTGATGAGAAATCGATTTCTGAGAGGGGGCGGGGCTTAACTCGGCCACGCCCCTTTTTCCAATTTTGATGGGAAATCAATTTCTGAGAGGGGGCGGGGCTTAACTCGGCCACGCCCCTTTTTCCAATTTTGATGGGAAATCGATTTCTGAGAGGGGGCGGGGCTTAACTCGGCCACGCCCCTTTTTCCAATTTTGATGGGAAATCGATTTCTGAGAGGGGGCGGGGCTTAACTCGGCCACGCCCCTTTTTCCAATTTTGATGGGAAATCGATTTCTGAGAGGGGGCGGGGCTTAACTCGGCCACGCCCCTTTTTCCAATTTTGATGGGAAATCGATTTCTGAGAGGGGGCGGGGCTTAACTCGGTCACACCCCCTTTTCCAATTTTGATGGGAAATCGATTTCTGAGAGGGGGCGGGGCTTAATCGGCCACGCCCCTTTTTCCAATTTTGATGGGAAATCGATTTCTGAGAGGGGGCGGGGCTTAACTCGGCCACGCCCCTTTTTCCAATTTTGATGGGAAATCGATTTCTGAGGGGGCGGGGCTTAACTCGGCCACGCCCCTTTTTCCAATTTTGATGGGAAATCGATTTCTGAGAGGGGGCGGGGCTTAACTCGGCCACGCCCCTTTTTCCAATTTTGATGGGAAATCGATTTCTGAGAGGGGGCGGGGCTTAACTCGGCCACGCGCCTTTTTCCAATTTTGATGGGAAATCGATTTCTGAGAGGGGGCGGGGCTTAACTCGGCCACGCCCCTTTTTCCAATTTTTATGGGAAATCGATTTCTGAGAGGGGGCGGGGCTTAACTCGGCCACGCCCCTTTTTCCAATTTTGATGGGAAATCGATTTCTGAGAGGGGGCGGGGCTTAACTCGGCCACGGCCCTTTTTCCAATTTTGATGGGAAATCGATTTCTGAGAGGGGGCGGGGCTTAACTCGGCCACACCCCTTTTTCCAATTTTGATGGGAAATCGATTTCTGAGAGGGGGCGGGGCTTAACTCGGTCACACCCCCTTTTCCAATTTTGATGGGAAATCGATTTCTGAGAGAGGCCGGGCCTTAATCGGCCACGCCCCTTTTTCCAATTTTGATGGGAAATTAATTTCTGAGAGGGGGCGGGGCTTAACTCGGCCACGCCCCTTTTTCCAATTTTGATGGGAAATCGATTTCTGAGAGGGGGCGGGGCTTAACTCGGCCACGCCCCTTTTTCCAATTTTGATGGGAAATCGATTTCTGAGAGGGGGCGGGGCTTAACTCGGCCACGCCCCTTTTTCCAATTTTGATGGGAAATCGATTTCTGAGAGGGGGCGGGGCTTAACTCGGCAACGCCCCTTTTTCCAATTTTGATGGGAAATCGATTTCTGAGAGGGGGCGGGGCTTAACTCGGCCACGCCCTTTTTTCCAATTTTGATGGGAAATCGATTTCTGACGGGGCGGGGCTCAACTCGGCCCGTCCCCTTTTTCCAATTTTGATGGGAAATCGATTTCTGAGAGGGGGCGGGGCTTAACTCGGCCACGCCCCTTTTTCCAATTTTGATGGGAAATCGATTTCTGAGAGGGGGCGGGGCTTAACTCGGCCACGCCCCTTTTTCCAATTTTGATGGGAAATCGATTTCTGAGAGGGGGCGGGGCTTAACTCGGCCACGCCCCTTTTTCCAATTTTGATGGGAAATCGATTTCTGAGAGGGGGCGGGGCTTAACTCGGCCACGCCCCTTTTCCAATTTTGATGGGAAATCGATTTCTGAGAGGGGGCGGGGCTTAACTCGGCCACGCCCCCTTTTCCAATTTTGATGGGAAATCAATTTCTGAGAGGGGGCGGGGCTTAACTCGGCCACGCTTCTTTTTCCAATTTTGATGGGAAATCGATTTCTGAGAGGGGGCGGGGCTTAACTCGGCCACGCGCCTTTTTCCAATTTTGATGGGAAATCGATTTCTGAGAGGGGGCGGGGCTTAACTCGGCCACGCCCCTTTTTCCAATTTTGATGGGAAACCGATTTCTGAGAGGGGTCGGGGCTTAACTCGGCCACACCCCTTTTTCCAATTTTGATGGGAAATCGATTTCTGAGAGGGGGCGGGGCTTAACTCGGCCACGCCCCTTTTTCCAATTTTGATGGGAAATCGATTTCTGAGAGGGGGCGGGGCTTAACTCGGCCACGCCCCTTTTTCCAATTTTGATGGGAAATCGATTTCTGAGAGGGGGCGGGGCTTAACTCGGCCACGCCCCTTTTTCCAATTTTGATGGGAAATCGATTTCTGAGAGGGGGCGGGGCTTAACTCGGCCACGACCCTTTTTCCAATTTTGATGGGAAATCGATTTCTGAGAGGGGGCGGGGCTTAACTCGGCCACGCCCCTTTTTCCAATTTTGATGGGAAATCGATTTCTGAGAGGGGCGGGGCTTAACTCGGCCACGCCCCTTTTTCCAATTTTTATGGGAAATCGATTTCTGAGAGGGGGCGGGGCTTAACTCGGCCACGCCCCTTTTTCCAATTTTGATGAGAAATCGATTTCTGAGAGGGGGCGGGGCCACGCCCCTTTTTTCAATTTTGATGGGAAATTAATTTCTGAGAGGGGGCGGGGCTTAACTCGGCCACGCCCCTTTTTCCAATTTTGATGGGAAATCGATTTCTGAGAGGGGGCGGGGCTTAATCGGCCACCCCCCTTTTTCCAATTTTGATGGGAAATTAATTTCTGAGAGGGGGCGGGGCTTAACTCGGCCACGCCCCTTTTTCCAATTTTGATGGGAAATCGATTTCTGAGAGGGGGCGGGGCTTAACTCGGCCACGCCCCTTTTTCCAATTTTGATGGGAAATCGATTTCTGAGAGGGGGCGGGGCTTAACTCGGCCACGCCCCTTTTTCCAATTTTGATGGGAAATCGATTTCTGAGAGGGGGCGGGGCTTAACTCGGTCACACCCCCTTTTCCAATTTTGATGGGAAATCGATTTCTGAGAGGGGGCGGGGCTTAACTCGGCCACGCCCCTTTTTCCAATTTTGATGGGAAATCGATTTCTGAGAGGGGGCGGGGCTTAACTCGGCCACGGCCCTTTTTCCAATTTTGATGGGAAATCGATTTCTGAGAGGGGGCGGGGCTTAACTCGGCCACACCCCTTTTTCCAATTTTGATGGGAAATCGATTTCTGAGAGGGGGCGGGGCTTAACTCGGCCACGCCCCTTTTTCCAATTTTGATGGGAAATCGATTTCTGAGGGGGCGGGGCTCAACTCGGCCCGTCCCCTTTTTCCAATTTTGATGGGAAATCGATTTCTGAGAGGGGGCGGGGCTTAACTCGGCCACGCCCCTTTTTCCAATTTTGATGGGAAATCGATTTCTGAGAGGGGGCGGGGCTTAACTCGGCCACGCCCCCTTTTCCAATTTTGATGGGAAATCAATTTCTGAGAGGGGGCGGGGCTTAACTCGGCCACGCTTCTTTTTCCAATTTTGATGGGAAATCGATTTCTGAGAGGGGGCGGGGCTTAACTCGGCCACGCGCCTTTTTCCAATTTTGATGGGAAATCGATTTCTGAGAGGGGGCGGGGCTTAACTCGGCCACGCCCCTTTTTCCAATTTTGATGGGAAACCGATTTCTGAGAGGGGTCGGGGCTTAACTCGGCCACACCCCTTTTTCCAATTTTGATGGGAAATCGATTTCTGAGAGGGGGCGGGGCTTAACTCGGCCACGCCCCTTTTTCCAATTTTGATGGGAAATCTATTTCTGAGAGGGGGCGGGGCTTAACTCGGCCACGCCCCTTTTTCCAATTTTGATGGGAAATCGATTTCTGAGAGGGGGCGGGGCTTAACTCGGCCACGCCCCCTTTTCCAATTTTGATGGGAAATCGATTTCTGAGAGGGGGCGGGGCTTAACTCGGCCACGCCCCTTTTTCCAATTTTGATGGGAAATCGATTTCTGAGAGGGGGCGGGGCCTAACTCGGCCACGGCCCTTTTTCCAATTTTGATGGGAAATCGATTTCTGAGAGGGGGCGGGGCTTAACTCGGCCACGCCCCTTTTTCCAATTTTGATGGGAAATCGATTTCTGAGAGGGGCGGGGCTTAACTCGGCCACGCCCCTTTTTCCAATTTTTATGGGAAATCGATTTCTGAGAGGGGGCGGGGCTTAACTCGGCCACGCCGCTTTTTCAAATTTTGATGAGAAATCGATTTCTGAGAGGGGGCGGGGCCACGCCCCTTTTTTCAATTTTGATGGGAAATTAATTTCTGAGAGGGGGCGGGGCTTAACTCGGCCACGCCCCTTTTTCCAATTTTGATGGGAAATCGATTTCTGAGAGGGGGCGGGGCTTAACTCGGCCACGCCCCTTTTTCCAATTTTGATGGGAAATCGATTTCTGAGAGGGGGCGGGGCTTAACTCGGCCACGCCCCTTTTTCCAATTTTGATGGGAAATCGATTTCTGAGAGGGGGCGGGGCTTAACTCGGTCACACCCCCTTTTCCAATTTTGATGGGAAATCGATTTCTGAGAGGGGGCGGGGCTTAACTCGGCCACGCCCCTTTTTCCAATTTTGATGGGAAATCGATTTCTGAGAGGGGGCGGGGCTTAACTCGGCCACGGCCCTTTTTCCAATTTTGATGGGAAATCGATTTCTGAGAGGGGGCGGGGCTTAACTCGGCCACACCCCTTTTTCCAATTTTGATGGGAAATCGATTTCTGAGAGGGGGCGGGGCTTAACTCGGCCACGCCCTTTTTTCCAATTTTGATGGGAAATCGATTTCTGAGGGGGCGGGGCTCAACTCGGCCCGTCCCCTTTTTCCAATTTTGATGGGAAATCGATTTCTGAGAGGGGGCGGGGCTTAACTCGGCCACGCCCCTTTTTCCAATTTTGATGGGAAATCGATTTCTGAGAGGGGGTGGGGCTTAACTCGGCCACGCCCCTTTTTCCAATTTTGATGGGAAATCGATTTCTGAGAGGGGGCGGGGCTTAACTCGGCCACGCCCCTTTTTCCAATTTTGATGGGAAATCGATTTCTGAGAGGGGGCGGGGCTTAACTCGGCCACGCCCCTTTTTCCAATTTTGATGGGAAATCGATTTCTGAGAGGGGGCGGGGCTTAACTCGGCCACGCCCCTTTTCCAATTTTGATGGGAAATCGATTTCTGAGAGGGGGCGGGGCTTAACTCGGCCACGCCCCTTTTTCCAATTTTGATGGGAAATCAATTTCTGAGAGGGGGCGGGGCTTAACTCGGCCACGCTTCTTTTTCCAATTTTGATGGGAAATCGATTTCTGAGAGGGGGCGGGGCTTAACTCGGCCACGCGCCTTTTTCCAATTTTGATGGGAAATCGATTTCTGAGAGGGGGCGGGCTTAACTCGGCCACGCCCCTTTTTCCAATTTTGATGGGAAACCGATTTCTGAGAGGGGTCGGGGCTTAACTCGGCCACACCCCTTTTTCCAATTTTGATGGGAAATCGATTTCTGAGAGGGGGCGGGGCTTAACTCGGCCACGCCCCTTTTTCCAATTTTGATGGGAAATCGATTTCTGAGAGGGGGCGGGGCTTAACTCGGCCACGCCCCTTTTTCCAATTTTGATGGGAAATCGATTTCTGAGAGGGGGCGGGGCTTAACTCGGCCACGCCCCCTTTTCCAATTTTGATGGGAAATCGATTTCTGAGAGGGGGTGGGGCTTAACTCGGCCACGCCCCTTTTTCCAATTTTGATGGGAAATCGATTTCTGAGAGGGGCGGGGCTTAACTCGGCCACGCCCCTTTTTCCAATTTTGATGGGAAATCGATTTCTGAGAGGGGGCGGGGCTTAACTCGGCGATTTCTGAGAGGGGGCGGGGCTTAACTCGGCCACGCCCCTTTTTCCAATTTTGATGGGAAATCGATTTCTGAGAGGGGGCGGGGCTTAACTCGGTCACACCCCCTTTTCCAATTTTGATGGGAAATCGATTTCTGAGAGGGGGCGGGGCTTAACTCGGCCACGCCCCTTTTTCCAATTTTGATGGGAAATCGATTTCTGAGAGGGGGCGGAGCTTAACTCGGCCACGCCCCTTTTTCCAATTTTGATGGGAAATCGATTTCTGGGAGGGGGCGGGGCTTAACTCCGCCACGCCCCTTATTCCAATTTTGATGGGAAATCGATTTCTGAGAGGGGGCGGGGCTTAACTCGGCCACGCCCCTTTTTCCAATTTTGATGGGAAATCGATTTCTGAGAGGGGGCGGGGCTTAACTCGACCACGCCCCTTTTTCCAATTTTGATGGGAAATCGATTTCTGAGAGGGGGCGGGGCTTAACTCGGCCACGCCCCTTTTTCCAATTTTGATGGGAAATCGATTTCTGAGAGGGGGCGGGGCTTAACTCGGCCACGCCCCTTTTTCCAATTTTGATGGGAAATCGATTTCTGAGAGGGGCGGGGCTTAACTCGGCCACGCCCCTTTTTCCAATTTTGATGGGAAATCGATTTCTGAGAGGGGGCGGGGCTTAACTCGGCCACGCCCCTTTTTCCAATTTTGATGGGAAATCGATTTCTGAGAGGGGGCGGGGCTTAACTCGGCCACGCCTCTTTTTCCAATTTTGATGGGAAATCGATTTCTGAGAGGGGCGGGGCTTAACTCGGCCACGCCCCTTTTTCCAATTTTGATGAGAAATCGATTTCTGAGAGGGGGCGGGGCTTAACTCGGCCACGCCCCTTTTTCCAATTTTGATGGGAAATTAATTTCTGAGAGGGGGCGGGGCTTAACTCGGCCACGCCCCTTTTTCCAATTTTGATGGGAAATTAATTTCTGAGAGGGGGCGGGGCTTAACTCGGCCACGCCCCTTTTTCCAATTTTGATGGGAAATCGATTTCTGAGAGGGGGCGGGGCTTAACTCGGCCACGCCCCTTTTTCCAATTTTGATGGGAAATCGATTTCTGAGAGGGGGCGGGGCTTAACTCGGCCACGCCCCTTTTTCCAATTTTGATGGGAAATCGATTTCTGAGAGGGGGCGGGGCTTAACTCGGCCACGCCCCTTTTTCCAATTTTGATGGGAAATCGATTTCTGAGAGGGGGCGGGGCTTAACTCGGTCACACCCCCTTTTCCAATTTTGATGGGAAATCGATTTCTGAGAGGGGGCGGGGCTTAATCGGCCACGCCCCTTTTTCCAATTTTGATGGGAAATCGATTTCTGAGAGGGGGCGGGGCTTAACTCGGCCACGCCCCTTTTTCCAATTTTGATGGGAAATCGATTTCTGAGGGGGCGGGCTTAACTCGGCCATGCCCCTTTTTCCAATTTTGATGGGAAATCGATTTCTGAGAGGGGGCGGGGCTTAACTCGGCCACGCCCCTTTTTCCAATTTTGATGGGAAATCGATTTCTGAGAGGGGGCGGGGCTTAACTCGGCCACGCGCCTTTTTCCAATTTTGATGGGAAATCGATTTCTGAGAGGGGGCGGGGCTTAACTCGGCCACGCCCCTTTTTCCAATTTTGATGGGAAATCGATTTCTGAGAGGGGGCGGGGCTTAACTCGGCCACGCCCCTTTTTCCAATTTTGATGGGAAATCGATTTCTGAGAGGGGGCGGGGCTTAACTCGGCCACGCCCCTTTTTCCAATTTTGATGGGAAATCGATTTCTGAGAGGGGGCGGGGCTTAACTCGGCCACGGCCCTTTTTCCAATTTTGATGGGAAATCGATTTCTGAGAGGGGGCGGGGCTTAACTCGGCCACACCCCTTTTTCCAATTTTGATGGGAAATCGATTTCTGAGAGGGGGCGGGGCTTAACTCGGCCACGCCCTTTTTTCCAATTTTGATGGGAAATCGATTTCTGAGGGGGCGGGGCTCAACTCGGCCCGTCCCCTTTTTCCAATTTTGATGGGAAATCGATTTCTGAGAGGGGGCGGGGCTTAACTCGGCCACGCCCCTTTTTCCAATTTTGATGGGAAATCGATTTCTGAGACGGGGCGGGGCTTAACTCGGCCACGCCCCCTTTTCCAATTTTGATGGGAAATCGATTTCTGAGAGGGGGCGGGGCTTAACTCGGCCACGCCCCTTTTTCCAATTTTGATGGGAAATCGATTTCTGAGAGGGGCGGGGCTTAACTCGGCCACGCCCCTTTTTCCAATTTTGATGGGAAATCGATTTCTGAGAGGGGGCGGGGCTTAACTCGGCCACGCCCCTTTTTCCAATTTTTATGGGAAATCGATTTCTGAGAGGGGCGGGGCTTAACTCGGCCACGCCCCTTTTTCCAATTTTTATGGGAAATCGATTTCTGAGAGGGGGCGGGGCTTAACTCGGCCACGCCCCTTTTTCCAATTTTGATGAGAAATCGATTTGTGAGAGGGGGCGGGGCCACGCCCCTTTTTTCAATTTTGATGGGAAATTAATTTCTGAGAGGGGGCGGGGCTTAACTCGGCCACGCCCCTTTTTCCAATTTTGATGGGAAATCGATTTCTGAGAGGGGGCGGGGCTTAACTCGGCCACGCCCCTTTTTCCAATTTTGATGGGAAATCGATTTCTGAGAGGGGGCGGGGCTTAACTCGGCCACGCCCCTTTTTCCAATTTTGATGGGAAATCGATTTCTGAGGGGGCGGGGCTTAACTCGGCCACGCTCCTTTTTCCAATTTTGATGGGAAATCGATTTCTGAGAGGGGGCGGGGCTTAAGTCGGCCACGCCCCTTTTTCCAATTTTGATGGGAAATCGATTTCTGAGAGGGGGCGGGGCTTAACTCGGCCACGCCCCTTTTTCCAATTTTGATGGGAAATCGATTTCTGAGAGGGGGCGGGGCTTAACTCGGCCACGCCCCTTTTTCCAATTTTGATGGGAAATCGATTTCTGAGAGGGGGCGGGGCTTAACTCGGCCACGCCCCTTTTTCCAATTTTGATGGGAAATCGATTTCTGAGAGGGGGCGGGGCTTAACTCGGCCACGCCCCTTTTTCCAATTTTGATGGGAAATCGATTTCTGAGAGGGGGCGGGGCTTAACTCGCCACGGCCCTTTTTCCAATTTTGATGGGAAATCGATTTCTGAGAGGGGGCGGGGCTTAACTCGGCCACACCCCTTTTTCCAATTTTGATGGGAAATCGATTTCTGAGAGGGGGCGGGGCTTAACTCGGCCACGCCCTTTTTTCCAATTTTGATGGGAAATCGATTTCCACGCCCCTTTTTCCAATTTTGATGGGAAATCGATTTCTGAGAGGGGGCGGGGCTTAACTCGGCCACGCCCCTTTTTCCAATTTTGATGGGAAATCGATTTCTGAGAGGGGGCGGGGCTTAACTCGGCCACGCCCCTTTTTCCAATTTTGATGGGAAATCGATATCTGAGAGGGGGCGGGGCTTAACTCGGCCACGCCCCTTTTCCAATTTTGATGGGAAATCGATTTCTGAGGGGGCGGGGCTTAACTCGGCCACGCCCCTTTTTCCAATTTTGATGGGAAATCGATTTCTGAGAGGGGGCGGGTCTTAACTCGGCCACGCCCCTTTTTCCAATTTTGATGGGAAATCGATTTCTGAGAGGGGGCGGGGCTTAACTCGGCCATGCCCCTTTTTCCAATTTTGATGAGAAATCGATTTCTGAGAGGGGGCGGGGCCACGCCCCTTTTTTCAATTTTGATGGGAAATTAATTTCTGAGAGGGGGCGGGGCTTAACTCGGCCACGCCCCTTTTTCCAATTTTGATGGGAAATCGATTTCTGAGAGGGGGCGGGGCTTAACTCGGCCACGCCCCTTTTTCCAATTTTGATGGGAAATCGATTTCTGAGAGGGGGCGGGGCTTAACTCGGCCACGCCCCTTTTTCCAATTTTGATGGGAAATCGATTTCTGAGAGGGGGCGGGGCTTAACTCGGTCACACCCCCTTTTCCAATTTTGATGGGAAATCGATTTCTGAGAGGGGGCGGGGCTTAATCGGCCACGCCCCTTTTTCCAATTTTGATGGGAAATCGATTTCTGAGAGGGGGCGGGGCTTAACTCGGCCACGCCCCTTTTTCCAATTTTGATGGGAAATCGATTTCTGAGGGGGCGGGGCTTAACTCGGCCACGCCCCTTTTTCCAATTTTGATGGGAAATCGATTTCTGAGAGGGGGCGGGGCTTAACTCGGCCACGCCCCTTTTTCCAATTTTGATGGGAAATCGATTTCTGAGAGGGGGCGGGGCTTAACTCGGCCACGCCCCTTTTTCCAATTTTGATGGGAAATCGATTTCTGAGAGGGGGCGGGGCTTAACTCGGCCACGCCCCTTTTTCCAATTTTGATGGGAAATCGATTTCTGAGAGGGGGCGGGGCTTAACTCGGCCACGCCCCTTTTTCCAATTTTGATGGGAAATCGATTTCTGAGAGGGGGCGGGGCTTAACTCGGCCACGCCCCTTTTCCAATTTTGATGGGAAATCGATTTCTGAGAGGGGGCGGGGCTTAACTCGGCCACGCCCCTTTTTCCAATTTTGATGGGAAATCGATTTCTGAGAGGGGGCGGGGCTTAACTCGGCCACGCCCCTTTTTCCAATTTTGATGGGAAATCGATTTCTGAGAGGGGGCGGGGCTTAACTCGGCCACGCCCCCTTTTCCAATTTTGATGGGAAATCGATTTCTGAGAGGGGGCGGGGCTTAACTCGGCCACGCCCCTTTTTCCAATTTTGATGGGAAATCAATTTCTGAGAGGGGGCGGGGCTTAACTCGGCCACGCCCCTTTTTCCAATTTTGATGGGAAATCGATTTCTGAGAGGGGGCGGGGCTTAACTCGGCCACGCCCCTTTTTCCAATTTTGATGGGAAATCGATTTCTGAGAGGGGCGGGGCTTAACTCGGCCACGCCCCTTTTTCCAATTTTTATGGGAAATCGATTTCTGAGAGGGGGCGGGGCTTAACTCGGCCACGCCCCTTTTTCCAATTTTGATGAGAAATCGATTTCTGAGAGGGGGCGGGGCTTAACTCGGCCACGCCCCTTTTTCCAATTTTGATGGGAAATCAATTTCTGAGAGGGGGCGGGGCTTAACTCGGCCACGCCCCTTTTTCCAATTTTGATGGGAAATCGATTTCTGAGAGGGGGCGGGGCTTAACTCGGCCACGCCCCTTTTTCCAATTTTGATGGGAAATCGATTTCTGAGAGGGGGCGGGGCTTAACTCGGCCACGCCCCTTTTTCCAATTTTGATGGGAAATCGATTTCTGAGAGGGGGCGGGGCTTAACTCGGCCACGCCCCTTTTTCCAATTTTGATGGGAAATCGATTTCTGAGAGGGGGCGGGGCTTAACTCGGTCACACCCCCTTTTCCAATTTTGATGGGAAATCGATTTCTGAGAGGGGGCAGGGCTTAATCGGCCACGCCCCTTTTTCCAATTTTGATGGGAAATCGATTTCTGAGAGGGGGCGGGGCTTAACTCGGCCACGCCCCTTTTTCCAATTTTGATGGGAAATCGATTTCTGAGGGGGCGGGGCTTAACTCGGCCACGCTCCTTTTTCCAATTTTGATGGGAAATCGATTTCTGAGAGGGGGCGGGGCTTAAGTCGGCCACGCCCCTTTTTCCAATTTTGATGGGAAATCGATTTCTGAGAGGGGGCGGGGCTTAACTCGGCCACGCCCCTTTTTCCAATTTTGATGGGAAATCGATTTCTGAGAGGGGGCGGGGCTTAACTCGGCCACGCCCCTTTTTCCAATTTTGATGGGAAATCGATTTCTGAGAGGGGGCGGGGCTTAACTCGGCCACGCCCCTTTTTCCAATTTTGATGGGAAATCGATTTCTGAGAGGGGGCGGGGCTTAACTCGGCCACGCCCCTTTTTCCAATTTTGATGGGAAATCGATTTCTGAGAGGGGGCGGGGCTTAACTCGGCCACGGCCCTTTTTCCAATTTTGATGGGAAATCGATTTCTGAGAGGGGGCGGGGCTTAACTCGGCCACACCCCTTTTTCCAATTTTGATGGGAAATCGATTTCTGAGAGGGGGCGGGGCTTAACTCGGCCACGCCCTTTTTTCCAATTTTGATGGGAAATCGATTTCCACGCCCCTTTTTCCAATTTTGATGGGAAATCGATTTCTGAGAGGGGGCGGGGCTTAACTCGGCCACGCCCCTTTTTCCAATTTTGATGGGAAATCGATTTCTGAGAGGGGGCGGGGCTTAACTCGGCCACGCCCCTTTTTCCAATTTTGATGGGAAATCGATATCTGAGAGGGGGCGGGGCTTAACTCGGCCACGCCCCTTTTCCAATTTTGATGGGAAATCGATTTCTGAGGGGGCGGGGCTTAACTCGGCCACGCCCCTTTTTCCAATTTTGATGGGAAATCGATTTCTGAGAGGGGGCGGGTCTTAACTCGGCCACGCCCCTTTTTCCAATTTTGATGGGAAATCGATTTCTGAGAGGGGGCGGGGCTTAACTCGGCCATGCCCCTTTTTCCAATTTTGATGGGAAATCGATTTCTGAGAGGGGGCGGGGCTTAACTCGGCCACGCCCCTTTTTCCAATTTTGATGGGAAATCGATTTCTGAGGGGGCGGGGCTTAACTCGGCCACGCTCCTTTTTCCAATTTTGATGGGAAATCGATTTCTGAGAGGGGGCAGGGCTTAATCGGCCACGCCCCTTTTTCCAATTTTGATGGGAAATCGATTTCTGAGAGGGGGCGGGGCTTAACTCGGCCACGCCCCTTTTTCCAATTTTGATGGGAAATCGATTTCTGAGGGGGCGGGGCTTAACTCGGCCACGCCCCTTTTTCCAATTTTGATGGGAAATCGATTTCTGAGAGGGGGCGGGGCTTAACTCGGCCACGCCCCTTTTTCCAATTTTGATGGGAAATCGATTTCTGAAAGGGGGCGGGGCTTAACTCGGCCACGCGCCTTTTTCCAATTTTGATGGGAAATCGATTTCTGAGAGGGGGCGGGGCTTAACTCGGCCACGCCCCTTTTTCCAATTTTTATGGGAAATCGATTTCTGAGAGGGGGCGGGGCTTAACTCGGCCACGCCCCTTTTTCCAATTTTGATGGGAAATCGATTTCTGAGAGGGGGCGGGGCTTAACTCGGCCACGCCCCTTTTTCCAATTTTGATGGGAAATCGATTTCTGAGAGGGGGCGGGGCTTAACTCGGCCACGGCCCTTTTTCCAATTTTGATGGGAAATCGATTTCTGAGAGGGGGCGGGGCTTAACTCGGCCACACCCCTTTTTCCAATTTTGATGGGAAATCGATTTCTGAGAGGGGGCGGGGCTTAACTCGGTCACACCCCCTTTTCCAATTTTGATGGGAAATCGATTTCTGAGAGAGGCCGGGCCTTAATCGGCCACGCCCCTTTTTCCAATTTTGATGGGAAATTAATTTCTGAGAGGGGGCGGGGCTTAACTCGGCCACGCCCCTTTTTCCAATTTTGATGGGAAATCGATTTCTGAGAGGGGGCGGGGCTTAACTCGGCCACGCCCCTTTTTCCAATTTTGATGGGAAATCGATTTCTGAGAGGGGGCGGGGCTTAACTCGGCCACGCCCCTTTTTCCAATTTTGATGGGAAATCGATTTCTGAGAGGGGGCGGGGCTTAACTCGGCCACACCCCTTTTTCCAATTTTGATGGGAAATCGATTTCTGAGAGGGGGCGGGGCTTAACTCGGCCACGCCCTTTTTTCCAATTTTGATGGGAAATCGATTTCTGACGGGGCGGGGCTCAACTCGGCCCGTCCCCTTTTTCCAATTTTGATGGGAAATCGATTTCTGAGAGGGGGCGGGGCTTAACTCGGCCACGCCCCTTTTTCCAATTTTGATGGGAAATCGATTTCTGAGAGGGGGCGGGGCTTAACTCGGCCACGCCCCTTTTTCCAATTTTGATGGGAAATCGATTTCTGAGAGGGGGCGGGGCTTAACTCGGCCACGCCCCTTTTTCCAATTTTGATGGGAAATCGATTTCTGAGAGGGGGCGGGGCTTAACTCGGCCACGCCCCTTTTCCAATTTTGATGGGAAATCGATTTCTGAGAGGGGGCGGGGCTTAACTCGGCCACGCCCCCTTTTCCAATTTTGATGGGAAATCAATTTCTGAGAGGGGGCGGGGCTTAACTCGGCCACGCTTCTTTTTCCAATTTTGATGGGAAATCGATTTCTGAGAGGGGGCGGGGCTTAACTCGGCCACGCGCCTTTTTCCAATTTTGATGGGAAATCGATTTCTGAGAGGGGGCGGGGCTTAACTCGGCCACGCCCCTTTTTCCAATTTTGATGGGAAACCGATTTCTGAGAGGGGTCGGGGCTTAACTCGGCCACACCCCTTTTTCCAATTTTGATGGGAAATCGATTTCTGAGAGGGGGCGGGGCTTAACTCGGCCACACCCCTTTTTCCAATTTTGATGGGAAATCGATTTCTGAGAGGGGGCGGGGCTTAACTCGGCCACGCCCCTTTTTCCAATTTTGATGGGAAATCGATTTCTGAGAGGGGGCGGGGCTTAACTCGGCCACGCCCCTTTTTCCAATTTTGATGGGAAATCGATTTCTGAGAGGGGGCGGGGCTTAACTCGGCCACGCCCCTTTTTCCAATTTTGATGGGAAATCGATTTCTGAGAGGGGGCGGGGCTTAACTCGGCCACGCCCCTTTTTCCAATTTTGATGGGAAATCGATTTCTGAGAGGGGCGGGGCTTAACTCGGCCACGCCCCTTTTTCCAATTTTTATGGGAAATCGATTTCTGAGAGGGGGCGGGGCTTAACTCGGCCACGCCCCTTTTTCCAATTTTGATGAGAAATCGATTTCTGAGAGGGGGCGGGGCCACGCCCCTTTTTTCAATTTTGATGGGAAATCGATTTCTGAGAGGGGGCGGGGCTTAACTCGGCCACGCCCCTTTTTCCAATTTTGATGGGAAATCGATTTCTGAGAGGGGGCGGGGCTTAACTCGGTCACACCCCCTTTTCCAATTTTGATGGGAAATCGATTTCTGAGAGGGGGCGGGGCTTAACTCGGCCACGCCCCTTTTTCCAATTTTGATGGGAAATCGATTTCTGAGAGGGGGCGGAGCTTAACTCGGCCACGCCCCTTTTTCCAATTTTGATGGGAAATCGATTTCTGGGAGGGGGCGGGGCTTAACTCCGCCACGCCCCTTATTCCAATTTTGATGGGAAATCGATTTCTGAGAGGGGGCGGGGCTTAACTCGGCCACGCCCCTTTTTCCAATTTTGATGGGAAATCGATTTCTGAGAGGGGGCGGGGCTTAACTCGACCACGCCCCTTTTTCCAATTTTGATGGGAAATCGATTTCTGAGAGGGGGCGGGGCTTAACTCGGCCACGCCCCTTTTTCCAATTTTGATGGGAAATCGATTTCTGAGAGGGGCGGGGCTTAACTCGGCCACGCCCCTTTTTCCAATTTTGATGGGAAATCGATTTCTGAGAGGGGCGGGGCTTAACTCGGCCACGCCCCTTTTTCCAATTTTGATGGGAAATCGATTTCTGAGAGGGGGCGGGGCTTAACTCGGCCACGCCCCTTTTTCCAATTTTGATGGGAAATCGATTTCTGAGAGGGGGCGGGGCTTAACTCGGCCACGCCTCTTTTTCCAATTTTGATGGGAAATCGATTTCTGAGAGGGGCGGGGCTTAACTCGGCCACGCCCCTTTTTCCAATTTTGATGAGAAATCGATTTCTGAGAGGGGGCGGGGCTTAACTCGGCCACGCCCCTTTTTCCAATTTTGATGGGAAATTAATTTCTGAGAGGGGGCGGGGCTTAACTCGGCCACGCCCCTTTTTCCAATTTTGATGGGAAATTAATTTCTGAGAGGGGGCGGGGCTTAACTCGGCCACGCCCCTTTTTCCAATTTTGATGGGAAATCGATTTCTGAGAGGGGGCGGGGCTTAACTCGGCCACGCCCCTTTTTCCAATTTTGATGGGAAATCGATTTCTGAGAGGGGGCGGGGCTTAACTCGGCCACGCCCCTTTTTCCAATTTTGATGGGAAATCGATTTCTGAGAGGGGGCGGGGCTTAACTCGGTCACACCCCCTTTTCCAATTTTGATGGGAAATCGATTTCTGAGAGGGGGCGGGGCTTAATCGGCCACGCCCCTTTTTCCAATTTTGATGGGAAATCGATTTCTGAGAGGGGGCGGGGCTTAACTCGGCCACGCCCCTTTTTCCAATTTTGATGGGAAATCGATTTCTGAGGGGGCGGGCTTAACTCGGCCATGCCCCTTTTTCCAATTTTGATGGGAAATCGATTTCTGAGAGGGGGCGGGGCTTAACTCGGCCACGCCCCTTTTTCCAATTTTGATGGGAAATCGATTTCTGAGAGGGGGCGGGGCTTAACTCGGCCACGCGCCTTTTTCCAATTTTGATGGGAAATCGATTTCTGAGAGGGGGCGGGGCTTAACTCGGCCACGCCCCTTTTTCCAATTTTGATGGGAAATCGATTTCTGAGAGGGGGCGGGGCTTAACTCGGCCACGCCCCTTTTTCCAATTTTGATGGGAAATCGATTTCTGAGAGGGGGCGGGGCTTAACTCGGCCACGCCCCTTTTTCCAATTTTGATGGGAAATCGATTTCTGAGAGGGGGCGGGGCTTAACTCGGCCACGGCCCTTTTTCCAATTTTGATGGGAAATCGATTTCTGAGAGGGGGCGGGGCTTAACTCGGCCACGCGCCTTTTTCCAATTTTGATGGGAAATCGATTTCTGAGAGGGGGCGGGGCTTAACTCGGCCACGCCCCTTTTTCCAATTTTGATGGGAAATCGATTTCTGAGAGGGGGCGGGGCTTAACTCGGCCACGCCCCTTTTTCCAATTTTGATGGGAAATCGATTTCTGAGAGGGGGCGGGGCTTAACTCGGCCACGCCCCTTTTTCCAATTTTGATGGGAAATCGATTTCTGAGAGGGGGCGGGGCTTAACTCGGCCACGCCCCTTTTTCCAATTTTGATGGGAAATCGATTTCTGAGAGGGGGCGGGGCTTAACTCGGCCACGGCCCTTTTTCCAATTTTGATGGGAAATCGATTTCTGAGAGGGGGCGGGGCTTAACTCGGCCACGCGCCTTTTTCCAATTTTGATGGGAAATCGATTTCTGAGAGGGGGCGGGGCTTAACTCGGCCACGCCCCTTTTTCCAATTTTGATGGGAAATCGATTTCTGAGAGGGGGCGGGGCTTAACTCGGCCACGCCCCTTTTTCCAATTTTGATGGGAAATCGATTTCTGAGAGGGGGCGGGGCTTAACTCGGCCACGCCCCTTTTTCCAATTTTGATGGGAAATCGATTTCTGAGAGGGGGCGGGGCTTAACTCGGCCACGGCCCTTTTTCCAATTTTGATGGGAAATCGATTTCTGAGAGGGGGCGGGGCTTAACTCGGCCACACCCCTTTTTCCAATTTTGATGGGAAATCGATTTCTGAGAGGGGGCGGGGCTTAACTCGGCCACGCCCCTTTTTCCAATTTTGATGGGAAATCGATTTCTGAGAGGGGGAGGGGCTTAACTCGGCCACGCCCCTTTTTCCAATTTTGATGGGAAATCGATTTCTGAGAGGGGGCGGGGCTTAACTCGGTCACACCCCCTTTTCCAATTTTGATGGGAAATCGATTTCTGAGAGGGGGCGGGGCTTAATCGGCCACGCCCCTTTTTCCAATTTTGATGGGAAATTAATTTCTGAGAGGGGGCGGGGCTTAACTCGGCCACGCCCCTTTTTCCAATTTTGATGGGAAATCGATTTCTGAGAGGGGGCGGGGCTTAACTCGGCCACGCCCCTTTTTCCAATTTTGATGGGAAATCGATTTCTGAGAGGGGGCGGGGCTTAACTCGGCCACGCCCCTTTTTCCAATTTTGATGGGAAATCGATTTCTGAGAGGGGGCGGGGCTTAACTCGGCCACGGCCCTTTTTCCAATTTTGATGGGAAATCGATTTCTGAGAGGGGGCGGGGCTTAACTCGGCCACGCCCCTTTTTCCAATTTTGATGAGAAATCGATTTCTGAGAGGGGGCGGGGCTTAACTCGGCCCGTCCCCTTTTTCCAATTTTGATGGGAAATCGATTTCTGAGAGGGGGCGGGGCTTAACTCGGCCACGCCCCTTTTTCCAATTTTGATGGGAAATCGATTTCTGAGACGGGGCGGGGCTTAACTCGGCCACGCCCCCTTTTCCAATTTTGATGGGAAATCGATTTCTGAGAGGGGGCGGGGCTTAACTCGGCCACGCCCCTTTTTCCAATTTTGATGGGAAATCGATTTCTGAGAGGGGGCGGGGCTTAACTCGGCCACGCCCCTTTTTCCAATTTTGATGGGAAATCGATTTCTGAGAGGGGGCGGGGCTTAACTCGGCCACGCCCCTTTTTCCAATTTTGATGGGAAATCGATTTCTGAGAGGGGCGGGGCTTAACTCGGCCACGCCCCTTTTTCCAATTTTGATGGGAAATCGATTTCTGAGAGGGGGCGGGGCTTAACTCGGCCACGCCCCTTTTTCCAATTTTGATGGGAAATCGATTTCTGAGAGGGGGCGGGGCTTAACTCGGTCACACCCCCTTTTCCAATTTTGATGGGAAATCGATTTCTGAGAGGGGGCGGGGCTTAATCGGCCACGCCCCTTTTTCCAATTTTGATGGGAAATTAATTTCTGAGAGGGGGCGGGGCTTAACTCGGCCACGCCCCTTTTTCCAATTTTGATGGGAAATCGATTTCTGAGAGGGGCGGGACTTAAGTCGACCACGCCCCTTTTTCCAATTTTGATGGGAAATCGATTTCTGAGAGGGGGCGGGGCTTAATTCGGCCACGCCCCTTTTTCCAATTTTGATGGGAAATCGATTTCTGAGAGGGGGCGGGGCTTAACTCGGCCACACCCCTTTTTCCAATTTTGATGGGAAATCGATTTCTGAGAGGGGGCGGGGCTTAACTCGGCCACGCCCTTTTTTCCAATTTTGATGGGAAATCGATTTCTGAGAGGGGGCGGGGCTTAACTCGGCCACGCCCCCTTTTCCAATTTTGATGGGAAATCAATTTCTGAGAGGGGGCGGGGCTTAACTCGGCCACACTTCTTTTTCCAATTTTGATGGGAAATCGATTTCTGAGAGGGGGCGGGGCTTAACTCGGCCACGCGCCTTTTTCCAATTTTGATGGGAAATCGATTTCTGAGAGGGGGCGGGGCTTAACTCGGCCACGCCCCTTTTTCCAATTTTGATGGGAAACCGATTTCTGAGAGGGGTCGGGGCTTAACTCGGCCACACCCCTTTTTCCAATTTTGATGGGAAATCGATTTCTGAGAGTGGGCGGGGCTTAACTCGGCCACGCCCCCTTTTCCAATTTTGATGGGAAATCGATTTCTGAGAGGGGGCGGGGCTTAACTCGGCCACGCCCCTTTTTCCAATTTTGATGGGAAATCGATTTCTGAGAGGGGGCGGGGCTTAACTCGGCCACGCCCCTTTTCCAATTTTGATGGGAAATCGATTTCTGAGAGGGGGCGGGGCTTAACTCGGCCACGCCCCTTTTTCCAATTTTGATGGGAAATCGATTTCTGAGAGGGGCGGGGCTTAACTCGGCCACGCCCCTTTTTCCAATTTTGATGGGAAATCGATTTCTGAGAGGGGGCGGGGCTTAACTCGGCCACGCCCCTTTTTCCAATTTTGATGGGAAATCGATTTCTGAGAGGGGCGGGGCTTAACTCGGCCACGCCCCTTTTTCCAATTTTTATGGGAAATCGATTTCTGAGAGGGGGCGGGGCTTAACTCGGCCACGCCCCTTTTTCAAATTTTGATGAGAAATCGATTTCTGAGAGGGGGCGGGGCCACGCCCCTTTTTTCAATTTTGATGGGAAATTAATTTCTGAGAGGGGGCGGGGCTTAACTCGGCCACGCCCCTTTTTCCAATTTTGATGGGAAATCGATTTCTGAGAGGGGGCGGGGCTTAACTCGGCCACGCCCCTTTTTCCAATTTTGATGGGAAATCGATTTCTGAGAGGGGGCGGGGCTTAACTCGGCCACGCCCCTTTTTCCAATTTTGATGGGAAATCGATTTCTGAGAGGGGGCGGGGCTTAACTCGGTCACACCCCCTTTTCCAATTTTGATGGGAAATCGATTTCTGAGAGGGGGCGGGGCTTAATCGGCCACGCCCCTTTTTCCAATTTTGATTGGAAATTAATTTCTGAGAGGGGGCGGGGCTTAACTCGGCCACGCCCCTTTTTCCAATTTTGATGGGAAATCGATTTCTGAGAGGGGGCGGGGCTTAACTCGGCCACGCCCCTTTTTCCAATTTTGGTGGGAAATCGATTTCTGAGAGGGGGCGGGGCTTAACTTGGCCACGCCCCTTTTTCCAATTTTGATGGGAAATCGATTTCTGAGAGGGGGCGGGGCTTAACTCGGTCACACCCCCTTTTCCAATTTTGATGGGAAATCGATTTCTGAGAGGGGGCGGGGCTTAACTCGGCCACGCCCCTTTTTCCAATTTTGATGGGAAATCGATTTCTAAGAGGGGGCGGGGCTTAACTCGGCCACGGCCCTTTTTCCAATTTTGATGGGAAATCGATTTCTGAGAGGGGGCGGGGCTTAACTCGGCCACGCCCCTTTTTCCAATTTTGATGGGAAATCGATTTCTGAGAGGGGGCGGGGCTTAACTCGGCCACGCCCCTTTTTCCAATTTTGATGGGAAACCGATTTCTGAGAGGGGGCGGGGCTTAACTCGGTCACGCCCCTTTTTCCAATTTTGATGGGAAATCGATTTCTGAGAGGGGGCGGAGCTTAACTCGGCCACGCCCCTTTTTCCAATTTTGATGGGAAATCGATTTCTGAGAGGGGGCGGGGCTTAACTCGGCCACGCCCCTTTTTCCAATTTTGATGGGAAATCGATTTCTGAGAGGGGGCGGGGTTTAACTCGGCCACGCCCCTGTTTCCAATTTTGATGGGGAATCGATTTCTGAGAGGGGGCGGGGCTTAACTCGGCCACGCCCCTTTATCCAATTTTGATGGGAAACCGATTTCTGAGAGGGGGCGGGGCTTAACTCGGCCACGCCCCTTTTTCCAATTTTGATGGGAAATCGATTTCTGAGGGGGCGGGGCTTAACTCGGCCACGCCCCTTTTTCCAATTTTGAGGGGAAATCGATTTCTGAGAGGGGGCGGGGCTTAACTCGGCCACGCCCCTTTTTCCAATTTTGATGGGAATCGATTTCTGAGAGGGGGCGGGGCTTAACTCGGCCACGCTTCTTTTTCCAATTTTGATGGGAAATCGATTTCTGAGAGGGGGCGGGGCTTAACTCGGCCACGCGCCTTTTTCCAATTTTGATGGGAAATCGATTTCTGAGAGGGGGAGGGCTTAACTCGGCCACGCCCCTTTTTCCAATTTTGATGGGAAACCGATTTCTGAGAGGGGTCGGGGCTTAACTCGGCCACACCCCTTTTTCCAATTTTGATGGGAAATCGATTTCTGAGAGGGGGCGGGGCTTAACTCGGCCACGCCCCTTTTTCCAATTTTGATGGGAAATCGATTTCTGAGAGGGGGCGGGGCTTAACTCGGCCACGCCCCTTTTTCCAATTTTGATGGGAAATCGATTTCTGAGAGGGGGCGGGGCTTAACTCGGCCACGCCCCCTTTTCCAATTTTGATGGGAAATCGATTTCTGAGAGGGGGTGGGGCTTAACTCGGCCACGCCCCTTTTTCCAATTTTGATGGGAAATCGATTTCTGAGAGGGGCGGGGCTTAACTCGGCCACGCCCCTTTTTCCAATTTTGATGGGAAATCGATTTCTGAGAGGGGGCGGGGCTTAACTCGGTGATTTCTGAGAGGGGGCGGGGCTTAACTCGGCCACGACCCTTTTTCCAATTTTGATGGGAAATCGATTTCTGAGAGGGGGCGGGCTTAACTCGGCCACGCCCCTTTTTCCAATTTTGATGGGAAACCGATTTCTGAGAGGGGTCGGGGCTTAACTCGGCCACACCCCTTTTTCCAATTTTGATGGGAAATCGATTTCTGAGAGGGGGCGGGGCTTAACTCGGCCACGCCCCTTTTTCCAATTTTGATGGGAAATCGATTTCTGAGAGGGGGCGGGGCTTAACTCGGCCACGCCCCTTTTTCCAATTTTGATGGGAAATCGATTTCTGAGAGGGGGCGGGGCTTAACTCGGCCACGCCCCCTTTTCCAATTTTGATGGGAAATCGATTTCTGAGAGGGGGTGGGGCTTAACTCGGCCACGCCCCTTTTTCCAATTTTGATGGGAAATCGATTTCTGAGAGGGGCGGGGCTTAACTCGGCCACGCCCCCTTTTCCAATTTTGATGGGAAATCGATTTCTGAGAGGGGGTGGGGCTTAACTCGGCCACGCCCCTTTTTCCAATTTTGATGGGAAATCGATTTCTGAGAGGGGCGGGGCTTAACTCGGCCACGCCCCTTTTTCCAATTTTGATGGGAAATCGATTTCTGAGAGGGGGCGGGGCTTAACTCGGCGATTTCTGAGAGGGGGCGGGGCTTAACTCGGCCACGCCCCTTTTTCCAATTTTGATGGGAAATCGATTTCTGAGAGGGGGCGGGCTTAACTCGGCCACGCCCCTTTTTCCAATTTTGATGGGAAACCGATTTCTGAGAGGGGTCGGGGCTTAACTCGGCCACACCCCTTTTTCCAATTTTGATGGGAAATCGATTTCTGAGAGGGGGCGGGGCTTAACTCGGCCACGCCCCTTTTTCCAATTTTGATGGGAAATCGATTTCTGAGAGGGGGCGGGGCTTAACTCGGCCACGCCCCTTTTTCCAATTTTGATGGGAAATCGATTTCTGAGAGGGGGCGGGGCTTAACTCGGCCACGCCCCCTTTTCCAATTTTGATGGGAAATCGATTTCTGAGAGGGGGTGGGGCTTAACTCGGCCACGCCCCTTTTTCCAATTTTGATGGTAAATCGATTTCTGAGAGGGGCGGGGCTTAACTCGGCCACGCCCCTTTTTCCAATTTTGATGGGAAATCGATTTCTGAGAGGGGGCGGGGCTTAACTCGGTCACACCCCCTTTTCCAATTTTGATGGGAAATCGATTTCTGAGAGGGGGCGGGGCTTAACTCGGCCACGCCCCTTTTTCCAATTTTGATGGGAAATCGATTTCTGAGAGGGGGCGGAGCTTAACTCGGCCACGCCCCTTTTTCCAATTTTGATGGGAAATCGATTTCTGGGAGGGGGCGGGGCTTAACTCCGCCACGCCCCTTATTCCAATTTTGATGGGAAATCGATTTCTGAGAGGGGGCGGGGCTTAACTCGGCCACGCCCCTTTTTCCAATTTTGATGGGAAATCGATTTCTGAGAGGGGGCGGGGCTTAACTCGGCCACGCCCCTTTTTCCAATTTTGATGGGAAATCGATTTCTGAGAGGGGGCGGGGCTTAACTCGGCCACGCGCCTTTTTCCAATTTTGATGGGAAATCGATTTCTGAGAGGGGGCGGGGCTTAACTCGGCCACGCCCCTTTTTCCAATTTTGATGGGAAATCGATTTCTAAGAGGGGGCGGGGCTTAACTCGGCCACGCGCCTTTTTCCAATTTTGATGGGAAATCGATTTCTGAGAGGGGGCGGGGCTTAACTCGGCCACGCCCCTTTTTCCAATTTTGATGGGAAATCGATTTCTGAGAGGGGGCGGGGCTTAACTCGGCCACGCCCCTTTTTCCAATTTTGATGGGAAATCGATTTCTGAGAGGGGGCGGGGCTTAACTCGGCCACGCCCCTTTTTCCAATTTTGATGGGAAATCGATTTCTGAGAGGGGGCGGGGCTTAACTCGGCCACGGCCCTTTTTCCAATTTTGATGGGAAATCGATTTCTGAGAGGGGGCGGGGCTTAACTCGGCCACGCGCCTTTTTCCAATTTTGATGGGAAATCGATTTCTGAGAGGGGGCGGGGCTTAACTCGGCCACGCCCCTTTTTCCAATTTTGATGGGAAATCGATTTCTGAGAGGGGGCGGGGCTTAACTCGGCCACGCCCCTTTTTCCAATTTTGATGGGAAATCGATTTCTGAGAGGGGGCGGGGCTTAACTCGGCCACGCCCCTTTTTCCAATTTTGATGGGAAATCGATTTCTGAGAGGGGGCGGGGCTTAACTCGGCCACGCCCCTTTTTCCAATTTTGATGGGAAATCGATTTCTGAGAGGGGGCGGGGCTTAACTCGGCCACGGCCCTTTTTCCAATTTTGATGGGAAATCGATTTCTGAGAGGGGGCGGGGCTTAACTCGGCCACGCGCCTTTTTCCAATTTTGATGGGAAATCGATTTCTGAGAGGGGGCGGGGCTTAACTCGGCCACGCCCCTTTTTCCAATTTTGATGGGAAATCGATTTCTGAGAGGGGGCGGGGCTTAACTCGGCCACGCCCCTTTTTCCAATTTTGATGGGAAATCGATTTCTGAGAGGGGGCGGGGCTTAACTCGGCCACGCCCCTTTTTCCAATTTTGATGGGAAATCGATTTCTGAGAGGGGGCGGGGCTTAACTCGGCCACGGCCCTTTTTCCAATTTTGATGGGAAATCGATTTCTGAGAGGGGGCGGGGCTTAACTCGGCCACACCCCTTTTTCCAATTTTGATGGGAAATCGATTTCTGAGAGGGGGCGGGGCTTAACTCGGCCACGCCCCTTTTTCCAATTTTGATGGGAAATCGATTTCTGAGAGGGGGAGGGGCTTAACTCGGCCACGCCCCTTTTTCCAATTTTGATGGGAAATCGATTTCTGAGAGGGGGCGGGGCTTAACTCGGTCACACCCCCTTTTCCAATTTTGATGGGAAATCGATTTCTGAGAGGGGGCGGGGCTTAATCGGCCACGCCCCTTTTTCCAATTTTGATGGGAAATTAATTTCTGAGAGGGGGCGGGGCTTAACTCGGCCACGCCCCTTTTTCCAATTTTGATGGGAAATCGATTTCTGAGAGGGGGCGGGGCTTAACTCGGCCACGCCCCTTTTTCCAATTTTGATGGGAAATCGATTTCTGAGAGGGGGCGGGGCTTAACTCGGCCACGCCCCTTTTTCCAATTTTGATGGGAAATCGATTTCTGAGAGGGGGCGGGGCTTAACTCGGCCACGGCCCTTTTTCCAATTTTGATGGGAAATCGATTTCTGAGAGGGGGCGGGGCTTAACTCGGCCACGCCCCTTTTTCCAATTTTGATGAGAAATCGATTTCTGAGAGGGGGCGGGGCTTAACTCGGCCCGTCCCCTTTTTCCAATTTTGATGGGAAATCGATTTCTGAGAGGGGGCGGGGCTTAACTCGGCCACGCCCCTTTTTCCAATTTTGATGGGAAATCGATTTCTGAGACGGGGCGGGGCTTAACTCGGCCACGCCCCCTTTTCCAATTTTGATGGGAAATCGATTTCTGAGAGGGGGCGGGGCTTAACTCGGCCACGCCCCTTTTTCCAATTTTGATGGGAAATCGATTTCTGAGAGGGGGCGGGGCTTAACTCGGCCACGCCCCTTTTTCCAATTTTGATGGGAAATCGATTTCTGAGAGGGGGCGGGGCTTAACTCGGCCACGCCCCTTTTTCCAATTTTGATGGGAAATCGATTTCTGAGAGGGGCGGGGCTTAACTCGGCCACGCCCCTTTTTCCAATTTTGATGGGAAATCGATTTCTGAGAGGGGGCGGGGCTTAACTCGGTCACACCCCCTTTTCCAATTTTGATGGGAAATCGATTTCTGAGAGGGGGCGGGGCTTAATCGGCCACGCCCCTTTTTCCAATTTTGATGGGAAATTAATTTCTGAGAGGGGGCGGGGCTTAACTCGGCCACGCCCCTTTTTCCAATTTTGATGGGAAATCGATTTCTGAGAGGGGGCGGGGCTTAACTCGGCCACGCCCCTTTTTCCAATTTTGATGGGAAATCGATTTCTGAGAGGGGGCGGGACTTAAGTCGACCACGCCCCTTTTTCCAATTTTGATGGGAAATCGATTTCTGAGAGGGGGCGGGGCTTAATTCGGCCACGCCCCTTTTTCCAATTTTGATGGGAAATCGATTTCTGAGAGGGGGCGGGGCTTAACTCGGCCACACCCCTTTTTCCAATTTTGATGGGAAATCGATTTCTGAGAGGGGGCGGGGCTTAACTCGGCCACGCCCTTTTTTCCAATTTTGATGGGAAATCGATTTCTGAGAGGGGGCGGGGCTTAACTCGGCCACGCCCCCTTTTCCAATTTTGATGGGAAATCAATTTCTGAGAGGGGGCGGGGCTTAACTCGGCCACACTTCTTTTTCCAATTTTGATGGGAAATCGATTTCTGAGAGGGGGCGGGGCTTAACTCGGCCACGCGCCTTTTTCCAATTTTGATGGGAAATCGATTTCTGAGAGGGGGCGGGGCTTAACTCGGCCACGCCCCTTTTTCCAATTTTGATGGGAAACCGATTTCTGAGAGGGGTCGGGGCTTAACTCGGCCACACCCCTTTTTCCAATTTTGATGGGAAATCGATTTCTGAGAGTGGGCGGGGCTTAACTCGGCCACGCCCCCTTTTCCAATTTTGATGGGAAATCGATTTCTGAGAGGGGGCGGGGCTTAACTCGGCCACGCCCCTTTTTCCAATTTTGATGGGAAATCGATTTCTGAGAGGGGGCGGGGCTTAACTCGGCCACGCCCCTTTTCCAATTTTGATGGGAAATCGATTTCTGAGAGGGGGCGGGGCTTAACTCGGCCACGCCCCTTTTTCCAATTTTGATGGGAAATCGATTTCTGAGAGGGGCGGGGCTTAACTCGGCCACGCCCCTTTTTCCAATTTTGATGGGAAATCGATTTCTGAGAGGGGGCGGGGCTTAACTCGGCCACGCCCCTTTTTCCAATTTTGATGGGAAATCGATTTCTGAGAGGGGCGGGGCTTAACTCGGCCACGCCCCTTTTTCCAATTTTTATGGGAAATCGATTTCTGAGAGGGGGCGGGGCTTAACTCGGCCACGCCCCTTTTTCAAATTTTGATGAGAAATCGATTTCTGAGAGGGGGCGGGGCCACGCCCCTTTTTTCAATTTTGATGGGAAATTAATTTCTGAGAGGGGGCGGGGCTTAACTCGGCCACGCCCCTTTTTCCAATTTTGATGGGAAATCGATTTCTGAGAGGGGGCGGGGCTTAACTCGGCCACGCCCCTTTTTCCAATTTTGATGGGAAATCGATTTCTGAGAGGGGGCGGGGCTTAACTCGGCCACGCCCCTTTTTCCAATTTTGATGGGAAATCGATTTCTGAGAGGGGGCGGGGCTTAACTCGGTCACACCCCCTTTTCCAATTTTGATGGGAAATCGATTTCTGAGAGGGGGCGGGGCTTAATCGGCCACGCCCCTTTTTCCAATTTTGATTGGAAATTAATTTCTGAGAGGGGGCGGGGCTTAACTCGGCCACGCCCCTTTTTCCAATTTTGATGGGAAATCGATTTCTGAGAGGGGGCGGGGCTTAACTCGGCCACGCCCCTTTTTCCAATTTTGGTGGGAAATCGATTTCTGAGAGGGGGCGGGGCTTAACTTGGCCACGCCCCTTTTTCCAATTTTGATGGGAAATCGATTTCTGAGAGGGGGCGGGGCTTAACTCGGTCACACCCCCTTTTCCAATTTTGATGGGAAATCGATTTCTGAGAGGGGGCGGGGCTTAACTCGGCCACGCCCCTTTTTCCAATTTTGATGGGAAATCGATTTCTAAGAGGGGGCGGGGCTTAACTCGGCCACGGCCCTTTTTCCAATTTTGATGGGAAATCGATTTCTGAGAGGGGGCGGGGCTTAACTCGGCCACGCCCCTTTTTCCAATTTTGATGGGAAATCGATTTCTGAGAGGGGGCGGGGCTTAACTCGGCCACGCCCCTTTTTCCAATTTTGATGGGAAACCGATTTCTGAGAGGGGGCGGGGCTTAACTCGGTCACGCCCCTTTTTCCAATTTTGATGGGAAATCGATTTCTGAGAGGGGGCGGAGCTTAACTCGGCCACGCCCCTTTTTCCAATTTTGATGGGAAATCGATTTCTGAGAGGGGGCGGGGCTTAACTCGGCCACGCCCCTTTTTCCAATTTTGATGGGAAATCGATTTCTGAGAGGGGGCGGGGTTTAACTCGGCCACGCCCCTGTTTCCAATTTTGATGGGGAATCGATTTCTGAGAGGGGGCGGGGCTTAACTCGGCCACGCCCCTTTATCCAATTTTGATGGGAAACCGATTTCTGAGAGGGGGCGGGGCTTAACTCGGCCACGCCCCTTTTTCCAATTTTGATGGGAAATCGATTTCTGAGGGGGCGGGGCTTAACTCGGCCACGCCCCTTTTTCCAATTTTGAGGGGAAATCGATTTCTGAGAGGGGGCGGGGCTTAACTCGGCCACGCCCCTTTTTCCAATTTTGATGGGAATCGATTTCTGAGAGGGGGCGGGGCTTAACTCGGCCACGCTTCTTTTTCCAATTTTGATGGGAAATCGATTTCTGAGAGGGGGCGGGGCTTAACTCGGCCACGCGCCTTTTTCCAATTTTGATGGGAAATCGATTTCTGAGAGGGGGAGGGCTTAACTCGGCCACGCCCCTTTTTCCAATTTTGATGGGAAACCGATTTCTGAGAGGGGTCGGGGCTTAACTCGGCCACACCCCTTTTTCCAATTTTGATGGGAAATCGATTTCTGAGAGGGGGCGGGGCTTAACTCGGCCACGCCCCTTTTTCCAATTTTGATGGGAAATCGATTTCTGAGAGGGGGCGGGGCTTAACTCGGCCACGCCCCTTTTTCCAATTTTGATGGGAAATCGATTTCTGAGAGGGGGCGGGGCTTAACTCGGCCACGCCCCCTTTTCCAATTTTGATGGGAAATCGATTTCTGAGAGGGGGTGGGGCTTAACTCGGCCACGCCCCTTTTTCCAATTTTGATGGGAAATCGATTTCTGAGAGGGGCGGGGCTTAACTCGGCCACGCCCCTTTTTCCAATTTTGATGGGAAATCGATTTCTGAGAGGGGGCGGGGCTTAACTCGGTGATTTCTGAGAGGGGGCGGGGCTTAACTCGGCCACGACCCTTTTTCCAATTTTGATGGGAAATCGATTTCTGAGAGGGGGCGGGCTTAACTCGGCCACGCCCCTTTTTCCAATTTTGATGGGAAACCGATTTCTGAGAGGGGTCGGGGCTTAACTCGGCCACACCCCTTTTTCCAATTTTGATGGGAAATCGATTTCTGAGAGGGGGCGGGGCTTAACTCGGCCACGCCCCTTTTTCCAATTTTGATGGGAAATCGATTTCTGAGAGGGGGCGGGGCTTAACTCGGCCACGCCCCTTTTTCCAATTTTGATGGGAAATCGATTTCTGAGAGGGGGCGGGGCTTAACTCGGCCACGCCCCCTTTTCCAATTTTGATGGGAAATCGATTTCTGAGAGGGGGTGGGGCTTAACTCGGCCACGCCCCTTTTTCCAATTTTGATGGGAAATCGATTTCTGAGAGGGGCGGGGCTTAACTCGGCCACGCCCCCTTTTCCAATTTTGATGGGAAATCGATTTCTGAGAGGGGGTGGGGCTTAACTCGGCCACGCCCCTTTTTCCAATTTTGATGGGAAATCGATTTCTGAGAGGGGCGGGGCTTAACTCGGCCACGCCCCTTTTTCCAATTTTGATGGGAAATCGATTTCTGAGAGGGGGCGGGGCTTAACTCGGCGATTTCTGAGAGGGGGCGGGGCTTAACTCGGCCACGCCCCTTTTTCCAATTTTGATGGGAAATCGATTTCTGAGAGGGGGCGGGCTTAACTCGGCCACGCCCCTTTTTCCAATTTTGATGGGAAACCGATTTCTGAGAGGGGTCGGGGCTTAACTCGGCCACACCCCTTTTTCCAATTTTGATGGGAAATCGATTTCTGAGAGGGGGCGGGGCTTAACTCGGCCACGCCCCTTTTTCCAATTTTGATGGGAAATCGATTTCTGAGAGGGGGCGGGGCTTAACTCGGCCACGCCCCTTTTTCCAATTTTGATGGGAAATCGATTTCTGAGAGGGGGCGGGGCTTAACTCGGCCACGCCCCCTTTTCCAATTTTGATGGGAAATCGATTTCTGAGAGGGGGTGGGGCTTAACTCGGCCACGCCCCTTTTTCCAATTTTGATGGTAAATCGATTTCTGAGAGGGGCGGGGCTTAACTCGGCCACGCCCCTTTTTCCAATTTTGATGGGAAATCGATTTCTGAGAGGGGGCGGGGCTTAACTCGGTCACACCCCCTTTTCCAATTTTGATGGGAAATCGATTTCTGAGAGGGGGCGGGGCTTAACTCGGCCACGCCCCTTTTTCCAATTTTGATGGGAAATCGATTTCTGAGAGGGGGCGGAGCTTAACTCGGCCACGCCCCTTTTTCCAATTTTGATGGGAAATCGATTTCTGGGAGGGGGCGGGGCTTAACTCCGCCACGCCCCTTATTCCAATTTTGATGGGAAATCGATTTCTGAGAGGGGGCGGGGCTTAACTCGGCCACGCCCCTTTTTCCAATTTTGATGGGAAATCGATTTCTGAGAGGGGGCGGGGCTTAACTCGACCACGCCCCTTTTTCCAATTTTGATGGGAAATCGATTTCTGAGAGGGGGCGGGGCTTAACTCGGCCACGCCCCCTTTCCAATTTTGATGGGAAATCGATTTCTGAGAGGGGGCGGGGCTTAACTCGGCCACGCCCCTTTTTCCAATTTTGATGGGAAATCGATTTCTGAGAGGGGGCGGGGCTTAACTCGGCCACGCCCCTTTTTCCAATTTTGATGGGAAATCGATTTCTGAGAGGGGGCGGGGCTTAACTCGGCCACGCCCCTTTTTCCAATTTTGATGGGAAATCGATTTCTGAGAGGGGGCGGGGCTTAACTCGGCCACGCCCCTTTTTCCAATTTTGATGGGAAATTAATTTCTGAGAGGGGGCGGGGCTTAACTCGGCCACGCCCCTTTTTCCAATTTTGATGGGAAATCGATTTCTGAGAGGGGGCGGGGCTTAACTCGGCCACGCCCCTTTTTCCAATTTTGATGGGAAATCGATTTCTGAGAGGGGGCGGGGCTTAACTCGGCCACGCCCCTTTTTCCAATTTTGATGGGAAATCGATTTCTGAGAGGGGGCGGGGCTTAACTCGGTCACACCCCCTTTTCCAATTTTGATGGGAAATCGATTTCTGAGAGGGGGCGGGGCTTAATCGGCCACGCCCCTTTTTCCAATTTTGATGGGAAATCGATTTCTGAGAGGGGGCGGGGCTTAACTCGGCCACGCCCCTTTTTCCAATTTTGATGGGAAATCGATTTCTGAGGGGGCGGGGCTTAACTCGGCCACGCCCCTTTTTCCAATTTTGATGGGAAATCGATTTCTGAGAGGGGGCGGGGCTTAACTCGGCCACGCCCCTTTTTCCAATTTTGATGGGAAATCGATTTCTGAGAGGGGGCGGGGCTTAACTCGGCCACGCGCCTTTTTCCAATTTTGATGGGAAATCGATTTCTGAGAGGGGGCGGGGCTTAACTCGGCCACGCCCTTTTTTCCAATTTTGATGGGAAATCGATTTCTGAGAGGGGGCGGGGCTTAACTCGGCCACGCCCCTTTTTCCAATTTTGATGGGAAATCGATTTCTGAGAGGGGGCGGGGCTTAACTCGGCCACGCCCCTTTTTCCAATTTTGATGGGAAATCGATTTCTGAGAGGGGCGGGGCTTAACTCGGCCACGCCCCTTTTTCCAATTTTGATGGGAAATCGATTTCTGAGAGGGGGCGGGGCTTAACTCGGTGATTTCTGAGAGGGGGCGGGGCTTAACTCGGCCACGCCCCTTTTTCCAATTTTGATGGGAAATCGATTTCTGAGAGGGGGCGGGCTTAACTCGGCCACGCCCCTTTTTCCAATTTTGATGGGAAACCGATTTCTGAGAAGGGTCGGGGCTTAACTCGGCCACACCCCTTTTCCAATTTTGATGGGAAATCGATTTCTGAGAGGGGGCGGGGCTTAACTCGGCCACGCCCCCTTTTCCAATTTTGATGGGATATCGATTTCTGAGAGGGGGCGGGGCTTAACTCTGCCACGCCTCTTTTTCCAATTTTGATGGGAAATCGATTTCTGAGAGGGGGCGGGGCTTAACTCGGCCACGCCCCTTTTTCCAATTTTGATGGGAAATCGATTTCTGAGAGGGGGCGGGGCTTAACTCGGCCACGCCCCTTTTTCCAATTTTGATGGGAAATCGATTTCTGAGAGGGGGCGGGGCCACGCCCCTTTTTTCAATTTTGATGGGAAATTAATTTCTGAGAGGGGGCGGGGCTTAACTCGGCCACGCCCCTTTTTCCAATTTTGATGGGAAATCGATTTCTGAGAGGGGGCGGGGCTTAACTCGGCCACGCCCCTTTTTCCAATTTTGATGGGAAATCGATTTCTGAGAGGGGGCGGGACTTAACTCGGCCACGCCCCTTTTTCCAATTTTGATGGGAAATCGATTTCTGAGAGGGGCGGGGCTTAACTCGGCCACGCCCCTTTTTCCAATTTTGATGGGAAATCGATTTCTGAGAGGGGCGGGGCTTAACTCGGCCACGCCCCTTTTTCCAATTTTGATGGGAAATCGATTTCTGAGAGGGGGCGGGGCTTAACTCGGCCACGCCCCTTTTTCCAATTTTGATGGGAAATCGATTTCTGAGAGGGGGCGGGGCTTAACTCGGCCACGACCCCTTTTCCAATTTTGATGGGAAATCGATTTCTGAGAGGGGGTGGGGCTTAACTCGGCCACGCCCCTTTTTCCAATTTTGATGGGAAATCGATTTCTGAGAGGGGCGGGGCTTAACTCGGCCACGCCCCTTTTTCCAATTTTGATGGGAAATCGATTTCTGAGAGGGGGCGGGGCTTAACTCGGCCACGCCCCTTTTTCCAATTTTGATGGGAAATCGATTTCTGAGAGGGGGCGGGGCTTAACTCGGCCACGCCCCCTTTTCCAATTTTGATGGGAAATCGATTTCTGAGAGGGGGTGGGGCTTAACTCGGCCACGCCCCTTTTTCCAATTTTGATGGGAAATCGATTTCTGAGAGGGGCGGGGCTTAACTCGGCCACGCCCCTTTTTCCAATTTTGATGGGAAATCGATTTCTGAGAGGGGGCGGGGCTTAACTCGGCCACGCCCCTTTTTCCAATTTTGATGGGAAATCGATTTCTGAGAGGGGGCGGGGCTTAACTCGGCGATTTCTGAGAGGGGGCGGGGCTTAACTCGGCCACGCCCCTTTTTCCAATTTTGATGGGAAATCGATTTCTGAGAGGGGGCGGGCTTAACTCGGCCACGCCCCTTTTTCCAATTTTGATGGGAAACCGATTTCTGAGAGGGGTCGGGGCTTAACTCGGCCACACCCCTTTTTCCAATTTTGATGGGAAATCGATTTCTGAGAGGGGGCGGGGCTTAACTCGGCCACGCCCCTTTTTCCAATTTTGATGGGAAATCGATTTCTGAGAGGGGGCGGGGCTTAACTCGGCCACGCCCCTTTTTCCAATTTTGATGGGAAATCGATTTCTGAGAGGGGGCGGGGCTTAACTCGGCCACGCCCCCTTTTCCAATTTTGATGGGAAATCGATTTCTGAGAGGGGGTGGGGCTTAACTCGGCCACGCCCCTTTTTCTAATTTTGATGGGAAATCGATTTCTGAGAGGGGCGGGGCTTAACTCGGCCACGCCCCTTTTTCCAATTTTGATGGGAAATCGATTTCTGAGAGGGGGCGGGGCTTAACTCGGCCACGCCCCTTTTTCCAATTTTGATGGGAAATCGATTTCTGAGAGGGGGCGGGGCTTAACTCGGTCACACCCCCTTTTCCAATTTTGATGGGAAATCGATTTCTGAGAGGGGGCGGGGCTTAACTCGGCCACGCCCCTTTTTCCAATTTTGATGGGAAATCGATTTCTGAGAGGGGGCGGAGCTTAACTCGGCCACGCCCCTTTTTCCAATTTTGATGGGAAATCGATTTCTGGGAGGGGGCGGGGCTTAACTCCGCCACGCCCCTTATTCCAATTTTGATGGGAAATCGATTTCTGAGAGGGGGCGGGGTTTAACTCGGCCACGCCCCTTTTTCCAATTTTGATGGGAAATCGATTTCTGAGAGGGGGCGGGGCTTAACTCGACCACGCCCCTTTTTCCAATTTTGATGGGAAATCGATTTCTGAGAGGGGGCGGGGCTTAACTCGGCCACGCCCCTTTTTCCAATTTTGATGGGAAATCGATTTCTGAGAGGGGGCGGGGCTTAACTCGGCCACGCCCCTTTTTCCAATTTTGATGGGAAAAAGATTTCTGAGAGGGGGCGGGGCTTAACTCGGCCACGCCCCCTTTCCAATTTTGATGGGAAATCGATTTCTGAGAGGGGGCGGGGCTTAACTCGGCCACGCCCCTTTTTCCAATTTTGATGGGAAATCGATTTCTGAGAGGGGGCGGGGCTTAACTCGGCCACGCCCCTTTTTCCAATTTTGATGGGAAATCGATTTCTGAGAGGGGGCGGGGCTTAACTCGGCCACGCCCCTTTTTCCAATTTTGATGGGAAATCGATTTCTGAGAGGGGGCGGGGCTTAACTCGGCCACGCCCCTTTTTCCAATTTTGATGGGAAATTAATTTCTGAGAGGGGGCGGGGCTTAACTCGGCCACGCCCCTTTTTCCAATTTTGATGGGAAATCGATTTCTGAGAGGGGGCGGGGCTTAACTCGGCCACGCCCCTTTTTCCAATTTTGATGGGAAATCGATTTCTGAGAGGGGGCGGGGCTTAACTCGGCCACGCCCCTTTTTCCAATTTTGATGGGAAATCGATTTCTGAGAGGGGGCGGGGCTTAACTCGGTCACACCCCCTTTTCCAATTTTGATGGGAAATCGATTTCTGAGAGGGGGCGGGGCTTAATCGGCCACGCCCCTTTTTCCAATTTTGATGGGAAATCGATTTCTGAGAGGGGGCGGGGCTTAACTCGGCCACGCCCCTTTTTCCAATTTTGATGGGAAATCGATTTCTGAGGGGGCGGGGCTTAACTCGGCCACGCCCCTTTTTCCAATTTTGATGGGAAATCGATTTCTGAGAGGGGGCGGGGCTTAACTCGGCCACGCCCCTTTTTCCAATTTTGATGGGAAATCGATTTCTGAGAGGGGGCGGGGCTTAACTCGGCCACGCCCCTTTTTCCAATTTTGATGGGAAATCGATTTCTGAGAGGGGGCGGGGCTTAACTCGGCCACGCCCCTTTTTCCAATTTTGATGGGAAATCGATTTCTGAGAGGGGGCGGGGCTTAACTCGGCCACGCCCCTTTTTCCAATTTTGATGGGAAATCGATTTCTGAGAGGGGGCGGGGCTTAACTCGGCCACGGCCCTTTTTCCAATTTTGATGGGAAATCGATTTCTGAGAGGGGGCGGGGCTTAACTCGGCCACGCCCTTTTTTCCAATTTTGATAGGAAATCGATTTCTGAGGGGGCGGGGCTCAACTCGGCCCGTCCCCTTTTTCCAATTTTGATGGGAAATCGATTTCTGAGAGGGGGCGGGGCTTAACTCGGCCACGCGCCTTTTTCCAATTTTGATGGGAAATCGATTTCTGAGAGGGGGCGGGGCTTAACTCGGCCACGCCCCTTTTTCCAATTTTGATGGGAAATCGATTTCTGAGAGGGGGCGGGGCTTAACTCGGCCACGCCCTTTTTTCCAATTTTGATAGGAAATCGATTTCTGAGGGGGCGGGGCTCAACTCGGCCCGTCCCCTTTTTCCAATTTTGATGGGAAATCGATTTCTGAGAGGGGGCGGGGCTTAACTCGGCCACGCGCCTTTTTCCAATTTTGATGGGAAATCGATTTCTGAGAGGGGGCGGGGCTTAACTCGGCCACGCTCCTTTTTCCAATTTTGATGGGAAATCGATTTCTGAGAGGGGGCGGGGCTTAACTCGGCCACGCCCCTTTTCCAATTTTGATGGGAAATCGATTTCTGAGAGGGGGCGGGGCTTAACTCGGCCAAGCCCCTTTTTCCAATTTTGATGGGAAATCGATTTCTGAGGGGGCGGGGCTTAACTCGGCCACGCCCCTTTTTCCAATTTTGATGGGAAATCGATTTCTGAGAGGGGGCGGGGCTTAACTCGGCCACGCCCCTTTTTCCAATTTTGATGGGAAATCAATTTCTGAGAGGGGGCGGGGCTTAACTCGGCCACGCTTCTTTTTCCAATTTTGATGGGAAATCGATTTCTGAGAGGGGGCGGGGCTTAACTCGGCCACGCGCCTTTTTCCAATTTTGATGGGAAATCGATTTCTGAGAGGGGGCGGGGCTTAACTCGGCCACGCCCCTTTTTCCAATTTTGATGGGAAACCGATTTCTGAGAGGGGTCGGGGCTTAACTCGGCCACACCCCTTTTTCCAATTTTGATGGGAAATCGATTTCTGAGAGGGGGCGGGGCTTAACTCGGCCACGCCCTTTTTTCCAATTTTGATGGGAAATCGATTTCTGAGGGGGCGGGGCTTAACTCGGCCACGCTCCTTTTTCCAATTTTGATGGGAAATCGATTTCTGAGAGGGGGCGGGGCTTAAGTCGACCACGCCCCTTTTTCCAATTTTGATGGGAAATCGATTTCTGAGAGGGGGCGGGGCTTAACTCGGCCACGCCCCTTTTTCCAATTTTGATGGGAAATCGATTTCTGAGAGGGGGCGGGGCTTAAGTCGACCACGCCCCTTTTTCCAATTTTGATGGGAAATCGATTTCTGAGAGGGGGCGGGACTTAACTCGGTCACGCCCTATTTTCCAATTTTGATGGGAAATCGATTTCTGAGAGGGGGCGGGGCTTAAGTCGACCACGCCCCTTTTTCCAATTTTGATGGGAAATCGATTTCTGAGGGGGCGGGGCTTAACTCGGCCACGCCCCTTTTTCCAATTTTGATGGGAAATCGATTTCTGAGAGGGGGCGGGGCTTAACTCGGCCACGGCCCTTTTTCCGATTTTGATGGGAAATCGATTTCTGAGAGGGGGCGGGGCTTAACTCGGCCACGCCCCTTTTTTCAATATTGATGGGAAATCGATTTCTGAGAGGGGGCGGGGCTTAACTCGGCCACGCCCCTTTTTCCAATTTTGATGGGAAATCGATTTCTGAGAGGGGGCGGGGCTTAACTCGGCCACGCCCCTTTTTCCGATTTTGATGGGTAATCGATTTCTGAGAGGGGGCGGGGCTTAACTCGGCCACGCCCCTTTTTCCAATTTTGATGGGAAATCGATTTCTGAGAGGGGGCGGGGCTTAACTCGGCCACGCCCCTTTTTTCAATATTGATGGGAAATCGATTTCTGAGAGGGGGCGGGGCTTTACGCCCCTTTTTCCAATTTTGATGGGAAATCGATTTCTGAGAGGGGGCGGGGCTTAACTCGGCCACGCCCCTTTTTCCAATTTTGATGGGATATCGATTTCTGAGAGGGGGCGGGGCTTAACTCTGCCACGCCTCTTTTTCCAATTTTGATGGGAAATCGATTTCTGAGAGGGGGCGGGGCTTAACTCGGCCACGCCCCCTTTTCCAATTTTGATGGGAAATCGATTTCTGAGAGGGGGCGGGGCTTAACTCGGCCACGCCCCTTTTTCCAATTTTGATGGGAAATCGATTTCTGAGAGGGGGCGGGGCTTAACTCGGCCACGCCCCCTTTTCCAATTTTGATGGGAAATCGATTTCTGAGAGGGGGCGGGGCTTAACTCGGCCACGCCCCTTTTTCCAATTTTGATGGGAAATCGATTTCTGAGAGGGGGCGGGGCTTAACTCGGCCACGCCCCTTTTTCCAATTTTGATGGGAAATCGAATTCTGAGAGGGGCGGGGCTTAACTCGGCCACGCCCCTTTTTCCAATTTCGATGGGAAATCGATTTCTGAGAGGGGGCGGGGCTTAACTCGGCCACGCCCCCTTTTCCAATTTTGATGGGAAATCAATTTCTGAGAGGGGGCGGGGCTTAACTCGGCCACGCTTCTTTTTCCAATTTTGATGGGAAATCGATTTCTGAGAGGGGGCGTGGCTTAACTCGACCACGCCCCTTTTTCCAATTTTGATGGGAAATCGATTTCTGAGAGGGGGCGGGGCTTAACTCGGCCACGCCCCCTTTTCCAATTTTGATGGGAAATCGATTTCTGAGAGGGGGCGGGGCTTAACTCGGCCACGCCCCTTTTTCCAATTTTGATGGGAAATCGATTTCTGAGAGGGGGCGGGGCTTAACTCGGCCACGCCCCTTTTTCCAATTTTGATGGGATATCGATTTCTGAGAGGGGGCGGGGCTTAACTCTGCCACGCCTCTTTTTCCAATTTTGATGGGAAATCGATTTCTGAGAGGGGGCGGGGCTTAACTCGGCCACGCCCCTTTTTCCAATTTTGATGGGAAATCGATTTCTAAGAGGGGGCGGGGCTTAACTCGGCCACGCCCCTTTTTCCAATTTTGATGGGAAATCGATTTCTGAGAGGGGGCGGGGCTTAACTCGGCCACGCCCCTTTTTCCAATTTTGATGGGAAATCGATTTCTGAGAGGGGGCGGGGCTTAACTCGGCCACGCCCCTTTTCCAATTTTGATGGGAAATCGATTTCTGAGAGGGGGCGGGGCTTAACTCGGCCACGCCCCTTTTTCCAATTTTGATGGGAAATCGATTTCTGAGAGGGGGCGGGGCTTAACTCGGCCACGCCCCTTTTTCCAATTTTGATGGGAAATCGATTTCTGAGAGGGGGCGGGGCTTAACTCGGCCACGCCCCTTTTTCCAATTTTGATGGGAAATCGATTTCTGAGAGGGGGCGGGGCTTAACTCGGCCACGCCCCCTTTTCCAATTTTGATGGGAAATCAATTTCTGAGAGGGGGCGGGGCTTAACTCGGCCACGCTTCTTTTTCCAATTTTGATGGGAAATCGATTTCTGAGAGGGGGCGGGGCTTAACTCGACCACGCCCCTTTTTCCAATTTTGATGGGAAATCGATTTCTGAGAGGGGGCGGGGCTTAACTCGGCCACGCCCCTTTTCCAATTTTGATGGGAAATCGATTTCTGAGAGGGGGCGGGGCTTAACTCGGCCACGCCCCCTTTTCCAATTTTGATGGGATATCGATTTCTGAGAGGGGGCGGGGCTTAACTCTGCCACGCCTCTTTTTCCAATTTTGATGGGAAATCGATTTCTGAGAGGGGGCGGGGCTTAACTCGGCCACGCCCCTTTTTCCAATTTTGATGGGAAATCGATTTCTGAGAGGGGGCGGGGCCACGCCCCTTTTTTCAATTTTGATGGGAAATTAATTTCTGAGAGGGGGCGGGGCTTAACTCGGCCACGCCCCTTTTTCCAATTTTGATGGGAAATCGATTTCTGAGAGGGGGCGGGGCTTAACTCGGCCACGCCCCTTTTTCCAATTTTGATGGGAAATCGATTTCTGAGAGGGGGCGGGACTTAACTCGGCCACGCCCCCTTTTCCAATTTTGATGGGAAATCAATTTCTGAGAGGGGGCGGGGCTTAACTCGGCCACGCTTCTTTTTCCAATTTTGATGGGAAATCGATTTCTGAGAGGGGGCGTGGCTTAACTCGACCACGCCCCTTTTTCCAATTTTGATGGGAAATCGATTTCTGAGAGGGGGCGGGGCTTAACTCGGCCACGCCCCCTTTTCCAATTTTGATGGGAAATCGATTTCTGAGAGGGGGCGGGGCTTAACTCGGCCACGCCCCTTTTTCCAATTTTGATGGGAAATCGATTTCTGAGAGGGGGCGGGGCTTAACTCGGCCACGCCCCTTTTTCCAATTTTGATGGGATATCGATTTCTGAGAGGGGGCGGGGCTTAACTCTGCCACGCCCCTTTTTCCAATTTTGATGGGAAATCGATTTCTGAGAGGGGGCGGGGCTTAACTCGGCCACGCCCCCTTTTCCAATTTTGATGGGAAATCAATTTCTGAGAGGGGGCGGGGCTTAACTCGGCCACGCTTCTTTTTCCAATTTTGATGGGAAATCGATTTCTGAGAGGGGGCGGGGCTTAACTCGACCACGCCCCTTTTTCCAATTTTGATGGGAAATCGATTTCTGAGAGGGGGCGGGGCTTAACTCGGCCACGCCCCTTTTCCAATTTTGATGGGAAATCGATTTCTGAGAGGGGGCGGGGCTTAACTCGGCCACGCCCCCTTTTCCAATTTTGATGGGATATCGATTTCTGAGAGGGGGCGGGGCTTAACTCTGCCACGCCTCTTTTTCCAATTTTGATGGGAAATCGATTTCTGAGAGGGGGCGGGGCTTAACTCGGCCACGCCCCTTTTTCCAATTTTGATGGGAAATCGATTTCTGAGAGGGGGCGGGGCTTAACTCGGCCACGCCCCTTTTTCCAATTTTGATGGGAAATCGATTTCTGAGAGGGGGCGGGGCCACGCCCCTTTTTTCAATTTTGATGGGAAATTAATTTCTGAGAGGGGGCGGGGCTTAACTCGGCCACGCCCCTTTTTCCAATTTTGATGGGAAATCGATTTCTGAGAGGGGGCGGGGCTTAACTCGGCCACGCCCCTTTTTCCAATTTTGATGGGAAATCGATTTCTGAGAGGGGGCGGGACTTAACTCGGCCACGCCCCTTTTTCCAATTTTGATGGGAAATCGATTTCTGAGAGGGGCGGGGCTTAACTCGGCCACGCCCCTTTTTCCAATTTTGATGGGAAATCGATTTCTGAGAGGGGCGGGGCTTAACTCGGCCACGCCCCTTTTTCCAATTTTGATGGGAAATCGATTTCTGAGAGGGGCGGGGCTTAACTCGGCCACGCCCCTTTTTCCAATTTTTATGGGAAATCGATTTCTGAGAGGGGGCGGGGCTTAACTCGGCCACGCCCCTTTTTCCAATTTTGATGGGAAATCGATTTCTGAGAGGGGGCGAGGCTTAACTCGGCCACGCCCCTTTTTCCAATTTTGATGGGAAATCGATTTCTGAGAGGGGGCGGGGCTTAACTCGGCCACGGCCCTTTTTCCAATTTTGATGGGAAATCGATTTCTGAGAGGGGGCGGGGCTTAACTCGGCCACACCCCTTTTTCCAATTTTGATGGGAAATCGATTTCTGAGAGGGGGCGGGGCTTAACTCGGCCACGCCCCTTTTTCCAATTTTGATGGGAAATCGATTTCTGAGAGGGGGCGGAGCTTAACTCGGCCACGCCCCTTTTTCCAATTTTGATGGGAAATCGATTTCTGGGAGGGGGCGTGGCTTAACTCGGCCACGCCCCTTATTCCAATTTTGATGGGAAATCGATTTCTGAGAGGGGGCGGGGCTTAACTCGGCCACGCCCCTTTTTCCAATTTTGATGGGAAATCGATTTCTGAGAGGGGGCGGGGCTTAACTCGACCACGCCCCTTTTTCCAATTTTGATGGGAAATCGATTTCTGAGAGGGGCGGGGCTTAACTCGGCAACGCCCCTTTTTCCAATTTCGATGGGAAATCGATTTCTGAGAGGGGGCGGGGCTTAACTCGGCCACGCCCCTTTTTCCAATTTTGATGGGAAATCGATTTCTGAGAGGGGGCGGGGCTTAACTCGGCCACGCCCCCTTTTCCAATTTTGATGGGAAATCGATTTCTGAGAGGGGGCGGGGCTTAACTCGGCCACGCCCCTTTTTCCAATTTTGATGGGAAATCGATTTCTGAGAGGGGCGGGGCTTAACTCGGCCACGCCCCTTTTTCCAATTTTGATGGGAAATCGATTTCTGAGAGGGGGCGGGGCTTAACTCGGCCACGCCCCTTTTTCCAATTTTGATGGGAAATCGATTTCTGAGAGGGGCGGGGCTTAACTCGGCCACGCTTCTTTTTCCAATTTTGATAAGAAATCGATTTCTGAGAGGGGGCGGGGCTTAACTCGGCCACGCCCCTTTTTCCAATTTTGATGGGAAATCGATTTCTGAGAGGGGGCGGGGCTTAACTCGGCCACGCCTCTTTTTCCAATTTTGATGGGAAATCGATTTCTGAGAGGGGGCGGGGCTTAACTCGGCCACGCCCCCTTTTCCAATTTTGATGGGAAATCGATTTCTGAGAGGGGGCGGGGCTTAACTCGGCCACGCCCCTTTTTCCAATTTTGATGGGAAATCGATTTCTGAGAGGGGGCGGGGCTTAACTCGGCCACGCCCCTTTTTCCAATTTTGATGGGAAATCGATTTCTGAGAGGGGGCGGGGCTTAACTCGGCCACGCCCCTTTTTCCAATTTTGATGGGATATCGATTTCTGAGAGGGGGCGGGGCTTAACTCTGCCACGCCCCTTTTTCCAATTTTGATGGGAAATCGATTTCTGAGAGGGGCGGGGCTTAACTCGGCCACGCCGCCTTTTCCAATTTTGATGGGAAATCAATTTCTGAGAGGGGGCGGGGCTTAACTCGGCCACGCTTCTTTTTCCAATTTTGATGGGAAATCGATTTCTGAGAGGGGGCGTGGCTTAACTCGACCACGCCCCTTTTTCCAATTTTGATGGGAAATCGATTTCTGAGAGGGGGCGGGGCTTAACTCGGCCACGCCCCCTTTTCCAATTTTGATGGGAAATCGATTTCTGAGAGGGGGCGGGGCTTAACTCGGCCACGCCCCTTTTTCCAATTTTGATGGGAAATCGATTTCTGAGAGGGGGCGGGGCTTAACTCGGCCACGCCCCTTTTTCCAATTTTGATGGGATATCGATTTCTGAGAGGGGGCGGGGCTTAACTCTGCCACGCCCCTTTTTCCAATTTTGATGGGAAATCGATTTCTGAGAGGGGGCGGGGCTTAACTCGGCCACGCCCCCTTTTCCAATTTTGATGGGAAATCAATTTCTGAGAGGGGGCGGGGCTTAACTCGGCCACGCTTCTTTTTCCAATTTTGATGGGAAATCGATTTCTGAGAGGGGGCGGGGCTTAACTCGACCACGCCCCTTTTTCCAATTTTGATGGGAAATCGATTTCTGAGAGGGGGCGGGGCTTAACTCGGCCACGCCCCTTTTCCAATTTTGATGGGAAATCGATTTCTGAGAGGGGGCGGGGCTTAACTCGGCCACGCCCCCTTTTCCAATTTTGATGGGATATCGATTTCTGAGAGGGGGCGGGGCTTAACTCTGCCACGCCTCTTTTTCCAATTTTGATGGGAAATCGATTTCTGAGAGGGGGCGGGGCTTAACTCGGCCACGCCCCCTTTTCCAATTTTGATGGGAAATCGATTTCTGAGAGGGGGCGGGGCTTAACTCGGCCACGCCCCTTTTTCCAATTTTGATGGGAAATCGATTTCTGAGAGGGGGCGGGGCCACGCCCCTTTTTTCAATTTTGATGGGAAATTAATTTCTGAGAGGGGGCGGGGCTTAACTCGGCCACGCCCCTTTTTCCAATTTTGATGGGAAATCGATTTCTGAGAGGGGGCGGGGCTTAACTCGGCCACGCCCCTTTTTCCAATTTTGATGGGAAATCGATTTCTGAGAGGGGGCGGGACTTAACTCGGCCACGCCCCTTTTTCCAATTTTGATGGGAAATCGATTTCTGAGAGGGGCGGGGCTTAACTCGGCCACGCCCCTTTTTCCAATTTTGATGGGAAATCGATTTCTGAGAGGGGCGGGGCTTAACTCGGCCACGCCCCTTTTTCCAATTTTGATGGGAAATCGATTTCTGAGAGGGGCGGGGCTTAACTCGGCCACGCCCCTTTTTCCAATTTTTATGGGAAATCGATTTCTGAGAGGGGGCGGGGCTTAACTCGGCCACGCCCCTTTTTCCAATTTTGATGGGAAATCGATTTCTGAGAGGGGGCGAGGCTTAACTCGGCCACGCCCCTTTTTCCAATTTTGATGGGAAATCGATTTCTGAGAGGGGGCGGGGCTTAACTCGGCCACGGCCCTTTTTCCAATTTTGATGGGAAATCGATTTCTGAGAGGGGGCGGGGCTTAACTCGGCCACACCCCTTTTTCCAATTTTGATGGGAAATCGATTTCTGAGAGGGGGCGGGGCTTAACTCGGCCACGCCCCTTTTTCCAATTTTGATGGGAAATCGATTTCTGAGAGGGGGCGGAGCTTAACTCGGCCACGCCCCTTTTTCCAATTTTGATGGGAAATCGATTTCTGGGAGGGGGCGTGGCTTAACTCGGCCACGCCCCTTATTCCAATTTTGATGGGAAATCGATTTCTGAGAGGGGGCGGGGCTTAACTCGGCCACGCCCCTTTTTCCAATTTTGATGGGAAATCGATTTCTGAGAGGGGGCGGGGCTTAACTCGACCACGCCCCTTTTTCCAATTTTGATGGGAAATCGATTTCTGAGAGGGGCGGGGCTTAACTCGGCCACGCCCCTTTTTCCAATTTTGATGGGAAATCGATTTCTGAGAGGGGGCGGGGCTTAACTCGGCCACGCCCCTTTTTCCAATTTTGATGGGAAATCGATTTCTGAGAGGGGCGGGGCTTAACTCGGCCACGCTTCTTTTTCCAATTTTGATAAGAAATCGATTTCTGAGAGGGGGCGGGGCTTAACTCGGCCACGCCCCTTTTTCCAATTTTGATGGGAAATCGATTTCTGAGAGGGGGCGGGGCTTAACTCGGCCACGCCTCTTTTTCCAATTTTGATGGGAAATCGATTTCTGAGAGGGGGCGGGGCTTAACTCGGCCACGCCCCCTTTTCCAATTTTGATGGGAAATCGATTTCTGAGAGGGGGCGGGGCTTAACTCGGCCACGCCCCTTTTTCCAATTTTGATGGGAAATCGATTTCTGAGAGGGGGCGGGGCTTAACTCGGCCACGCCCCTTTTTCCAATTTTGATGGGAAATCGATTTCTGAGAGGGGCGGGGCTTAACTCGGCCACGCCCCTTTTTCCAATTTCGATGGGAAATCGATTTCTGAGAGGGGGCGGGGCTTAACTCGGCCACGCCCCTTTTTCCAATTTTGATGGGAAATCGATTTCTGAGAGGGGGCGGGACTTAACTCGGCCACGCCCCTTTTTCCAATTTTGATGGGAAATCGATTTCTGAGAGGGGCGGGGCTTAACTCGGCCACGCCCCTTTTTCCAATTTTGATGAGAAATCGATTTCTGAGAGGGGGCGGGGCCACGCCCCTTTTTTCAATTTTGATGGGAAATTAATTTCTGAGAGGGGGCGGGGCTTAACTCGGCCACGCCCCTTTTTCCAATTTTGATGGGAAATCGATTTCTGAGAGGGGGCGAGGCTTAACTCGGCCACGCCCTCTTTTCCAATTTTGATGGGAAATCGATTTCTGAGAAGGGGCAGGGCTTAACTCGGCCACGCCCCTTTTTCCAATTTTGATGGGAAATCGATTTCTGAGAGGGGGCGGGGCTTAACTCGGCCACGCTTCTTTTTCCAATTTTGATGGGAAATCGATTTCTGAGAGGGGGCGGGGCTTAACTCGATCACGCCCCTTTTCCAATTTTGATGGGAAATCTATTTTTGAGAGGGGGCGGGGCTTAACTCGGCCACGCCCCTTTTTCCAATTTTGATGGGAAATCGATTTCTGAGAGGGGGCGGGGCTTAACTCGGCCATGCCCCTTTTTCCAATTTTGATGGGAAATCGATTTCTGAGAGGGGGCGGGGCTTAACTCGGCCACGCCCCTTTTTCCAATTTTGATGGGAAATCGATTTCTGAGGGGGCGGGGCTTAACTCGGCCCCGCCCCTTTTTCCAATTTTGATGGGAAATCGATTTCTGAGAGGGTGCGGGGCTTAACTCGGTCACACCCCCTTTTCCAATTTTGATGGGAAATCGATTTCTGAGAGGGGGCGGGGCTTAACTCGGCCACGCCCCTTTTTCCAATTTTGATGGGAAATCGATTTCTGAGAGGGGGCGGGGCTTAACTCGGCAACGCCCCTTTTTCCAATTTCGATGGGAAATCGATTTCTGAGAGGGGGCGGGGCTTAACTCGGCCACGCCCCTTTTTCCAATTTTGATGGGAAATCGATTTCTGAGAGGGGGCGGGGCTTAACTCGGCCACGCCCCTTTTTCCGATTTTGATGGGTAATCGATTTCTGAGAGGGGGCGGGGCTTAACTCGGCCACGCCCCTTTTTCCAATTTTGATGGGAAATCGATTTCTGAGAGGGGCGGGGCTTAACTCGGCCACGCCCCTTTTTCCAATTTTGATGGGAAATCGATTTCTGAGAGGGGGCGGGGCTTAACTCGGCCACGCCCCTTTTTCCAATTTTGATGGGAAATCGATTTCTGAGAGGGGCGGGGCTTAACTCGGCCACGCTTCTTTTTCCAATTTTGATGAGAAATCGATTTCTGAGAGGGGGCGGGGCTTAACTCGGCCACGCCCCTTTTTCCAATTTTGATGGGAAATCGATTTCTGAGAGGGGGCGGGGCTTAACTCGGCCACGCTTCTTTTTCCAATTTTGATGGGAAATCGATTTCTGAGAGGGGGCGGGGCTTAACTCGGCCACGCGCCTTTTTCCAATTTTGATGGGAAATCGATTTCTGAGAGGGGGCGGGGCTTAACTCGGCCACGCCCCTTTTTCCAATTTTGATGGGAAACCGATTTCTGAGAGGGGTCGGGGCTTAACTCGGCCACACCCCTTTTTCCAATTTTGATGGGAAATCGATTTCTGAGAGGGGGCGGGGCTTAACTCGGCCACGCCCCTTTTTCCAATTTTGATGGGAAATCGATTTCTGAGAGGGGGCGGGGCTTAACTCGGCCACGCCCCTTTTTCCAATTTTGATGGGAAATCGATTTCTGAGAGGGGGCGGGGCTTAACTCGGCCACGCCCCTTTTCCAATTTTGATGGGAAATCGATTTCTGAGAGGGGGCGGGGCTTAACTCGGCCACGCCCCTTTTTCCAATTTTGATGGGAAATCGATTTCTGAGAGGGGCGGGGCTTAACTCGGCCACGCCCCTTTTTCCAATTTTGATGGGAAATCGATTTCTGAGAGGGGGCGGGGCTTAACTCGGCCACGCCCCTTTTTCCAATTTTGATGGGAAATCGTTTTCTGAGAGGGGCGGGGCTTAACTCGGCCACGCCCCTTTTTCCAATTTTTATGGGAAATCGATTTCTGAGAGGGGGCGGGGCTTAACTCGGCCACGCCCTTTTTTCCAATTTTGATGGGAAATCGATTTCTGAGAGGGGGCGGGGCTTAACTCGGCCACGCGCCTTTTTCCAATTTTGATGGGAAATCGATTTCTGAGAGGGGGCGGGGCTTAACTCGGCCACGCCCCTTTTTCCAATTTTGATGGGAAATCGATTTCTGAGAGGGGCGGGGCTTAACTCGGCCACGCCCCTTTTTCCAATTTTGATGGGAAATCGATTTCTGAGAGGGGCGGGGCTTAACTCGGCCACGCCCCTTTTTCCAATTTTGATGGGAAATCGATTTCTGAGAGGGGGCGGGGCTTAACTCGACCACGCCCCTTTTTCCAATTTTGATGGGAAATCGATTTCTGAGAGGGGGCGGGGCTTAACTCGGCCACGCCCCTTTTTCCAATTTTTATGGGAAATCGATTTCTGAGAGGGGGCGGGGCTTAACTCGGCCACGCCCCTTTTTCCAATTTTGATGGGAAATCGATTTCTGAGAGGGGGCGGGGCTTAACTCGGCCACGCCCCTTTTTCCAATTTTGATGGGAAATCGATTTCTGAGAGGGGGCGGGGCTTAACTCGGCCACGCCCCTTTTTCCAATTTTGATGGGAAATCGATTTCTGAGAGGGGGCGGGGCTTAACTCGGTCACACCCCCTTTTCCAATTTTGATGGGAAATCGATTTCTGAGAGGGGGCGGGGCTTAATCGGCCACGCCCCTTTTTCCAATTTTGATGGGAAATCGATTTCTGAGAGGGGGCGGGGCTTAACTCGGCCACGCCCCTTTTTCCAATTTTGATGGGAAATCGATTTCTTAGAGGGGGCGGGGCTTAACTCGGCCACGCGCCTTTTTCCAATTTTGATGGGAAATCGATTTCTGAGAGGGGGCGGGGCTTAACTCGGCCACGCCCCTTTTTCCAATTTTCATGGGAAATCGATTTCTGAGAGGGGGCGGGGCTTAACTCGGCCACGCCCCTTTTTCCAATTTTGATGGGAAATCGATTTCTGAGAGGGGGCGGGGCTTAACTCGGCCACGCCCCTTTTTCCAATTTTGATGGGAAATCGATTTCTGAGAGGGGGCGGGGCTTAACTCGGCCACGCCCCTTTTTCCAATTTTGATGGGAAATCGATTTCTGAGAGGGGGCGGGGCTTAACTCGGCCACACCCTTTTTTCCAATTTTGATGGGAAATCGATTTCTGAGAGGGGGCGGGGCTTAACTCGACCACGCCCCTTTTTCCAATTTTGATGGGAAATCGATTTCTGAGAGGGGGCGGGGCTTAACTCGGCCACGCCCCTTTTTCCAATTTTGATGGGAAATCGATTTCTGAGAGGGGGCGGGGCTTAACTCGGCCACGGCCCTTTTTCCGATTTTGATGGGAAATCGATTTCTGAGAGGGGGCGGGGCTTAACTCGGCCACGCCCCTTTTTCCCATTTTGATGGGAAATCGATTTCTGAGAGGGGGCGGGGCTTAACTCGGCCACGCCCCTTTTTCCAATTTTGATGGGAAATCGATTTCTGAGAGGGGGCGGGGCTTAACTCGGCCACGCCCCTTTTTCCAATTTTGATGGGAAACCGATTTCTGAGAGGGGTCGGGGCTTAACTCGGCCACACCCCTTTTTCCAATTTTGATGGGAAATCGATTTCTGAGAGGGGGCGGGGCTTAACTCGGCCACGCCCTTTTTTCCAATTTTGATGGGAAATCGATTTCTGAGGGGGCGGGGCTTAACTCGGCCCGTCCCCTTTTTCCAATTTTGATGGGAAATCGATTTCTGAGAGGGGGCGGGGCTTAACTCGGCCCCGCCCCTTTTTCCAATTTTGATGGGAAATCGATTTCTGAGAGGGGGCGGGGCTTAACTCGGCCACACCCCTTTTTCCAATTTGATGGGAAATCGATTTCTGAGAGGGGGCGGGGCTTAACTCGGCCACGCCCCTTTTTCCGATTTTGATGGGAAATCGATTTCTGAGAGGGGGCGGGGCTTAATATGGCCACGCCCCTTTTTCCAATTTTGATGGGAAATCGATTTCTGAGAGGGGGCGGGGCTTAACTCGGCCACGCTCCTTTTTCCAATTTTGATGGCAAATCGATTTCTGAGAGGGGGCGGGGCTTAACTCGGCCACGCCCCTTTTCCAATTTTGATGGGAAATCGATTTCAGAGAGGGGGCGGGGCTTAACTCGGCCAAGCCCCTTTTTCCAATTTTGATGGGAAATCGATTTCTGAGGGGGCGGGGCTTAACTCGGCCACGCCCCTTTTTCCAATTTTGATGGGAAATCGATTTCTGAGACGGGGCGGGGCTTAACTCGGCCACGCCCCTTTTTCCAATTTTGATGGGAAATCAATTTCTGAGAGGGGGCGGGGCTTAACTCGGCCACGCTTCTTTTTCCAATTTTGATGGGAAATCGATTTCTGAGAGGGGGCGGGGCTTAACTCGACCACGCCCCTTTTTCCAATTTTGATGGGAAATCGATTTCTGAGAGGGGGCGGGGCTTAACTCGGCCACGCCCCTTTTTCCAATTTTGATGGGAAACCGATTTCTGAGAGGGGTCGGGGCTTAACTCGGCCACACCCCTTTTTCCAATTTTGATGGGAAATCGATTTCTGAGAGGGGGCGGGGCTTAACTCGGCCACGCCCTTTTTTCCAATTTTGATGGGAAATCGATTTCTGAGGGGGCGGGGCTTAACTCGGCCCGTCCCCTTTTTCCAATTTTGATGGGAAATCGATTTCTGAGAGGGGGCGGGGCTTAACTCGGCCCCGCCCCTTTTTCCAATTTTGATGGGAAATCGATTTCTGAGAGGGGGCGGAGCTTAACTCGGCCACGCCCCTTTTTCCAATTTTGATGGGAAATCGATTTCTGAGAGGGGGCGGGGCTTAACTCGGCCACGCCCCTTTTTCCAATTTTGATGGGAAATCGGTTTCTGAGAGGGGGCGGGGCTTAACTCGACCACGCCCCTTTTTCCAATTTTGATGGGAAATCGATTTCTGAGAGGGGGCGGGGCTTAACTCGGCCACGCCCCTTTTTCCAATTTTGATGGGAAATCGATTTCTGAGAGGGGGCGGGGCTTAACTCGGCCACGCCCCTTTTTCCAATTTTGATGGGAAATCGATTTCTGAGAGGGGGCGGGGCTTAACTCGGCCACGGCCCTTTTTCCGATTTTGATGGGAAATCGATTTCTGAGAGGGGGCGGGGCTTAACTCGGGCACGCCCCTTTTTCCAATTTTGATGGGAAATCGACTTCTGAGAGGGGGCGGGGCTTAACTCGGCCACGCCCCCTTTTCCAATTTTGATGGGAAATCAATTTCTGAGAGGGGGCGGGGCTTAATACGGCCACGCTTCTTTTTCCAATTTTGACGGGAAATCGATTTCTGAGAGGGGGCGGGGCTTAACTCGACCACGCCCCTTTTTCCAATTTTGATGGGAAATCGATTTCTGAGAGGGGGCGGGGCTTAACTCGGCCACGCCCCTTTTCCAATTTTGATGGGAAATCTATTTCTGAGAGGGGGCGGGACTTAACTCGGCCACGCCCCTTTTTTCAATATTGATGGGAAATCGATTTCTGAGAGGGGGCGGGGCTTAACTCGGCCACGCCCCTTTTTCCAATTTTGATGGGAAATCGATTTCTGAGAGGGGGCGGGGCTTAACTCGGCCACGCCCCTTTTTCCGATTTTGATGGGTAATCGATTTCTGAGAGGGGGCGGGGCTTAACTCGGCCACGCCCCTTTTTCCAATTTTGATGGGAAATCGATTTCTGAGAGGGGGCGGGGCTTAACTCGGCCACGCCCCTTTTTCCGATTTTGATGGGTAATCGATTTCTGAGAGGGGGCGGGGCTTAACTCGGCCACGCCCCTTTTTCCAATTTTGATGGGAAATCGATTTCTGAGAGGGGGCGGAGCTTAACTCGGCCACGCCCCTTTTTCCAATTTTGATGGGAAATCGATTTCTGGGAGGGGGCGGGGCTTAACTCGGCCACGCCCCTTATTCCAATTTTGATGGGAAATCGATTTCTGAGAGGGGGCGGGGCTTAACTCGGCCACGCCCCTTTTTCCAATTTTGATGGGAAATCGATTTCTGAGAGGGGGCGGGGCTTAACTCGACCACGCCCCTTTTTCCAATTTTGATGGGAAATCGATTTCTGAGAGGGGCGGGGCTTAACTCGGCCACGCCCCTTTTTCCAATTTTGATGGGAAATCGATTTCTGAGAGGGGGCGGGGCTTAACTCGGCCACGCTTCTTTTTCCAATTTTGATGGGAAATCGATTTCTGAGAGGGGGCGGGGCTTAACTCGATCACGCCCCTTTTCCAATTTTGATGGGAAATCGATTTCTGAGAGGGGGCGGGGCTTAACTCGGCCACGCCCCTTTTTCCAATTTTGATGGGAAATCGATTTCTGAGAGGGGGCGGGGCTTAACTCGGCCACGCCCCCTTTTCCAATTTTGATGGGAAATCGATTTCTGAGAGGGGGCGGGGCTTAACTCGGCCACGCCCCTTTTTCCAATTTTGATGGGAAATCGATTTCTGAGAGGGGGCGGGGCTTAACTCGGCCACGCCCCTTTTTTCAATTTTGATGGGAAATCGAATTCTGAGAGGGGCGGGGCTTAACTCGGCCACGCCCCTTTTTCCAATTTCGATGGGAAATCGATTTCTGAGAGGGGGCGGGGCTTAACTCGGCCACGCCCCCTTTTCCAATTTTGATGGGAAATCAATTTCTGAGAGGGGGCGGGGCTTAACTCGGCCACGCTTCTTTTTCCAATTTTGATGGGAAATCGATTTCTGAGAGGGGGCGGGGCTTAACTCGGCCACGCCCCTTTTTCCAATTTTGATGGGATATCGATTTCTGAGAGGGGGCGGGGCTTAACTCTGCCACGCCTCTTTTTCCAATTTTGATGGGAAATCGATTTCTGAGAGGGGGCGGGGCTTAACTCGGCCACGCCCCTTTTTCCAATTTTGATGGGAAATCGATTTCTGAGAGGGGGCGGGGCTTAACTCGGCCACGCCCCTTTTTCCAATTTTGATGGGAAATCAATTTCTGAGAGGGGGCGGGGCTTAACTCGGCCACGCCCCTTTTTCCAATTTTGATGGGAAATCGATTTCTGAGAGGGGGCGGGGCTTAACTCGACCACGCCCCTTTTTCCAATTTTGATGGGAAATCGATTTCTGAGAGGGGGCGGGGCTTAACTCGGCCACGCCCCTTTTTCCAATTTTGATGGGAAATCGATTTCTGAGAGGGGGCGGGGCTTAACTCGGCCACGGCCCTTTTTCCGATTTTGATGGGAAATCGATTTCTGAGAGGGGGCGGGGCTTAACTCGGCCACGCCCCTTTTTCCAATTTTGATGGGAAATCGATTTCTGAGAGGGGGCGGGGCTTAACTCGGCCACGCCCCTTTTTCCAATTTTGATGGGAAATCGATTTCTGAGAGGGGGCGGGGCTTAACTCGGCCCCGCCCCTTTTTCCAATTTTGATGGGAAATCGATTTCTGAGAGGGGGCGGGGCTTAACTCGGCCCCGCCCCTTTTTCCAATTTTGATGGGAAATCGATTTCTGAGAGGGGGCGGGGCTTAACTCGGCCACGCCCCTTTTTCCAATTTTGATGGGAAATCGATTTCTGAGAGGGGGCGGGGATTAACTCGGCCACGCCCCTTTTTCCAATTTTGATGGGAAATCTATTTCTGAGAGGGGGCGGGGCTTAACTCGGCCACGCCCCTTTTTCCAATTTTGATGGGAAATCGATTTCTGAGAGGGGGCGGGGCTTAACTCGGCCACGCCCCTTTTCCAATTTTGATGGGAAATCTATTTCTGAGAGGGGCGGGGCTTAACTCGGCAACGCCCCTTTTTCCAATTTTGATGGGAAATCGATTTCTGAGAGGAGGCGGGGCTTAACTCGGCCACGCCCCTTTTTCCAATTTTGATGGGAAATCGATTTCTGAGAGGGGGCGGGGCTTAACTCGGCCACGCCCCTTTTTCCAATTTTGATGGGAAATCGATTTATGAGAGGGGGCGGGACTTAACTCGGCCACGCCCCTTTTTTCAATATTGATGGGAAATCGATTTCTGAGAGGGGGCGGGGCTTAACTCGGCCACGCCCCTTTTTCCAATTTTGATGGGAAATCGATTTCTGAGAGAGGGCGGGGCTTAACTCGGCCACGCCCCTTTTTCCGATTTTGATGGGTAATCGATTTCTGAGAGGGGCGGGGCTTAACTCGGCCACGCCCCTTTTTCCAATTTTGATGGGAAATCGATTTCTGAGAAGGGGCGGGGCTTAACTCGGCCACGCCCCTTTTTCCAATTTTGATGGGAAATCGATTTCTGAGAGGGGGCGGGGCTTAACTCGGCCACGCCCCCTTTTCCAATTTTGATGGGATATCGATTTCTGAGAGGGGGCGGGGCTTAACTCTGCCACGCCTCTTTTTCCAATTTTGATGGGAAATCGATTTCTGAGAGGGGGCGGGGCTTAACTCGGCCACGCCCCTTTTCCAATTTTGATGGGAAATCGATTTCTGAGAGGGGGCGGGGCTTAACTCGGCCACGCCCCTTTTTCCAATTTTGATGGGAAATCGATTTCTGAGAGGGGGCGGGGCTTAACTCGGCCACGCCCCTTTTTCCAATTTTGATGGGAAATCGATTTCTGAGAGGGGCGGGGCTTAACTCGGCCACGCCCCTTTTTCCAATTTCGATGGGAAATCGATTTCTGAGAGGGGGCGGGGCTTAACTCGGCCACGCCCCTTTTTCCAATTTTGATGGGAAATCGATTTCTGAGAGGGGGCGGGACTTAACTCGGCCACGCCCCTTTTTCCAATTTTGATGGGAAATCGATTTCTGAGAGGGGCGGGGCTTAACTCGGCCACGCCCCTTTTTCCAATTTTGATGGGAAATCGATTTCTGAGAGGGGCGGGGCTTAACTCGGCCACGCCCCTTTTTCCAATTTTGATGGGAAATCGATTTCTGAGAGGGGCGGGGCTTAACTCGGCCACGCCCCTTTTTCCAATTTTTATGGGAAATCGATTTCTGAGAGGGGGCGGGGCTTAACTCGGCCACGCCCCTTTTTCCAATTTTTATGGGAAATCGATTTCTGAGAGGGGGCGGGGCTTAACTCGGCCACGCCCCTTTTTCCAATTTTGATGGGAAATTAATTTCTGAGAGGGGGCGGGGCTTAACTCGGCCACGCCCCTTTTTCCAATTTTGATGGGAAATCGATTTCTGAGAGGGGGCGGGGCTTAACTCGGCCACGCCCCTTTTTCCAATTTTGATGGGAAATCGATTTCTGAGAGGGGGCGGGGCTTAACTCGGCCACGGCCCTTTTTCCAATTTTGATGGGAAATCGATTTCTGAGAGGGGGCGGGGCTTAACTCGGCCACACCCCTTTTTCCAATTTTGATGGGAAATCGATTTCTGAGAGGGGGCGGGGCTTAACTCGGCCACGCCCTTTTTTCCAATTTTGATGGGAAATCGATTTCTGAGGGGGCGGGGCTCAACTCGGCCCGTCCCCTTTTTCCAATTTTGATGGGAAATCGATTTCTGAGAGGGGGCGGGGCTTAACTCGGCCACGCCCCTTTTTCCAATTTTGATGGGAAATCGATTTCTGAGAGGGGGCGGAGCTTAACTCGGCCACGCCCCTTTTTCCAATTTTGATGGGAAATCGATTTCTGGGAGGGGGCGGGGCTTAACTCGGCCACGCCCCTTATTCCAATTTTGATGGGAAATCGATTTCTGAGAGGGGGCGGGGCTTAACTCGGCCACGCCCCTTTTTCCAATTTTGATGGGAAATCGATTTCTGAGAGGGGGCGGGGCTTAACTCGACCACGCCCCTTTTTCCAATTTTGATGGGAAATCGATTTCTGAGAGGGGGCGGGGCTTAACTCGGCCACGCTTCTTTTTCCAATTTTGATGGGAAATCGATTTCTGAGAGGGGGCGGGGCTTAACTCGATCACGCCCCTTTTCCAATTTTGATGGGAAATCTATTTCTGAGAGGGGGCGGGGCTTAACTCGGCCACGCCCCTTTTTCCAATTTTGATGGGAAATCGATTTCTGAGAGGGGGCGGGGCTTAACTCGGCCACGCCCCTTTTTCCAATTTTGATGGGAAATCGATTTCTGAGAGGGGGCGGGGCTTAACTCGGCCACGCCCCTTTTTCCAATTTTGATGGGAAATCGATTTCTGAGAGGGGGCGGGGCTTAACTCGGCAACGCCCCTTTTTCCAATTTCGATGGGAAATCGATTTCTGAGAGGGGGCGGGGCTTAACTCGGCCACGCCCCTTTTTCCAATTTTGATGGGAAATCGATTTCTGAGAGGGGGCGGGGCTTAACTCGGCCACGCCCCTTTTTCCGATTTTGATGGGTAATCGATTTCTGAGAGGGGGCGGGGCTTAACTCGGCCACGCCCCTTTTTCCAATTTTGATGGGAAATCGATTTCTGAGAGGGGCGGGGCTTAACTCGGCCACGCCCCTTTTTTCCAATTTTGATGGGAAATCGATTTCTGAGAGGGGGCGGGGCTTAACTCGGCCACGCCCCTTTTTCCAATTTTGATGGGAAATCGATTTCTGAGAGGGGCGGGGCTTAACTCGGCCACGCTTATTTTTCCAATTTTGATAAGAAATCGATTTCTGAGAGGGGGCGGGGCTTAACTCGGCCACGCCCCTTTTTCCAATTTTGATGGGAAATCGATTTCTGAGAGGGGGCGGGGCTTAACTCGGCCACGCCCCTTTTTCCCATTTTGATGGGAAATCGATTTCTGAGAGGGGGCGGGGCTTAACTCGGCCACGCCCCCTTTTCCAATTTTGATGGGAATCAATTTCTGAGAGGGGGCGGGGCTTAACTCGGCCACGCCCCTTTTTCCAATTTTGATGGGAAATCGATTTCTGAGAGGGGGCGGGGCTTAACTCGGCCACGCCCCTTTTTCCAATTTTGATGGGAAATCGATTTCTGAGAGGGGGTGGGGCTTAACTCGGCCACGCCCCTTTTTCCAATTTTGATGGGAAATCGATTTCTGAGAGGGGGCGGGGCTTAACTCGGCCACGCCCCCTTTTCCAATTTTGATGGGAAATCGATTTCTGAGAGGGGGCGGGGCTTAACTCGGCCACGCCCCTTTTTCCAATTTTGATGGGAAATCGATTTCTGAGAAGGGGCAGGGCTTAACTCGGCCACGCCCCTTTTTCCAATTTTGATGGGAAATCGATTTCTGAGAGGGGGCGGAGCTTAACTCGGCCACGCCCCTTTTTCCAATTTTGATGGGAAATCGATTTCTGGGAGGGGGCGGGGCTTAACTCGGCCACGCCCCTTATTCCAATTTTGATGGGAAATCGATTTCTGAGAAGGGGCGGGGCTTAACTCGGCCACGCCCCTTTTTCCAATTTTGATGGGAAATCGATTTCTGAGAGGGGGCGGGGCTTAACTCGACCACGCCCCTTTTTCCAATTTTGATGGGAAATCGATTTCTGAGAGGGGCGGGGCTTAACTCGGCCACGCCCCTTTTTCCAATTTTGATGGGAAATCGATTTCTGAGAGGGGGCGGGGCTTAACTCGGCCACGCTTCTTTTTCCAATTTTGATGGGAAATCGATTTCTGAGAGGGGGCGGGGCTTAACTCGATCACGCCCCTTTTCCAATTTTGATGGGAAATCTATTTCTGAGAGGGGGCGGGGCTTAACTCGGCCACGCCCCTTTTTCCAATTTTGATGGGAAATCGATTTCTGAGAGGGGGCGGGGCTTAACTCGGCCACGCCCCTTTTTCCAATTTTGATGGGAAATCGATTTCTGAGAGGGGGCGGGGCTTAACTCGGCAACGCCCCTTTTTCCAATTTCGATGGGAAATCGATTTCTGAGAGGGGGCGGGGCTTAACTCGGCCACGCCCCTTTTTCCAATTTTGATGGGAAATCGATTTCTGAGAGGGGGCGGGGCTTAACTCGGCCACGCCCCTTTTTCCGATTTTGATGGGTAATCGATTTCTGAGAGGGGGCGGGGCTTAACTCGGCCACGCCCCTTTTTCCAATTTTGATGGGAAATCGATTTCTGAGAGGGGCGGGGCTTAACTCGGCCACGCCCCTTTTTCCAATTTTGATGGGAAATCGATTTCTGAGAGGGGGCGGGGCTTAACTCGGCCACGCCCCTTTTTCCAATTTTGATGGGAAATCGATTTCTGAGAGGGGCGGGGCTTAACTCGGCCACGCTTCTTTTTCCAATTTTGATAAGAAATCGATTTCTGAGAGGGGGCGGGGCTTAACTCGGCCACGCCCCTTTTTCCAATTTTGATGGGAAATCGATTTCTGAGAGGGGGCGGGGCTTAACTCGGCCACGCCCCTTTTTCCCATTTTGATGGGAAATCTATTTCTGAGAGGGGGCGGGACTTAACTCGGCCACGCCCCTTTTTTCAATATTGATGGGAAATCGATTTCTGAGAGGGGGCGGGGCTTAACTCGGCCACGCCCCTTTTTCCAATTTTGATGGGAAATCGATTTCTGAGAGGGGGCGGGGCTTAACTCGGCCACGCCCCTTTTTCCGATTTTGATGGGTAATAGATTTCTGAGAGGGGGCGGGGCTTAACTCGGCCACGCCCCTTTTTCCAATTTTGATGGGAAATCGATTTCTGAGAGGGGGCGGGGCTTAACTCGGCAACGCCCCTTTTTCCAATTTTGATGGGAAATCGATTTCTGAGAGGGGGCGGGGCTTAACTCGGCCACGCCCCTTTTTCCAATTTTGATGGGATATCGATTTCTGAGAGGGGGCGGGGCTTAACTCTGCCACGCCTCTTTTTCCAATTTTGATGGGAAATCGATTTCTGAGAGGGGGCGGGGCTTAACTCGGCCACGCCCCCTTTTCCAATTTTGATGGGAAATCGATTTCTGAGAGGGGGCGGGGCTTAACTCGGCCACGCCCCTTTTTCCAATTTTGATGGGAAATCGATTTCTGAGAGGGGGCGGGGCTTAACTCGGCCACGCCCCTTTTTCCAATTTTGATGGGAAATCGAATTCTGAGAGGGGCGGGGCTTAACTCGGCCACGCCCCTTTTTCCAATTTCGATGGGAAATCGATTTCTGAGAGGGGGCGGGGCTTAACTCGGCCACGCCCCCTTTTCCAATTTTGATGGGAAATCAATTTCTGAGAGGGGGCGGGGCTTAACTCGGCCACGCTTCTTTTTCCAATTTTGATGGGAAATCGATTTCTGAGAGGGGGCGGGGCTTAACTCGACCACGCCCCTTTTTCCAATTTTGATGGGAAATCGATTTCTGAGAGGGGGCGGGGCTTAACTCGGCCACGCCCCCTTTTCCAATTTTGATGGGAAATCGATTTCTGAGAGGGGGCGGGGCTTAACTCGACCACGCCCCTTTTTCCAATTTTGATGGGAAATCGATTTCTGAGAGGGGGCGGGGCTTAACTCGGCCACGCCCCTTTTTCCAATTTTGATGGGATATCGATTTCTGAGAGGGGGCGGGGCTTAACTCTGCCACACCTCTTTTTCCAATTTTGATGGGAAATCGATTTCTGAGAGGGGGCGGGGCTTAACTCGGCCACGCCCCTTTTTCCAATTTTGATGGGAAATCGATTTCTGAGAGGGGGCGGGGCTTAACTCGACCACGCCCCTTTTTCCAATTTTGATGGGAAATCGATTTCTGAGAGGGGGCGGGGCTTAACTCGGCCACGCCCCTTTTTCCAATTTTGATGGGAAATCGATTTCTGAGAGGGGGCGGGGCTTAACTCGGCCACGGCCCTTTTTCCGATTTTGATGGGAAATCGATTTCTGAGAGGGGGCGGGGCTTAACTCGGCCACGCCCCTTTTTCCAATTTTGATGGGAAATCGATTTCTGAGAGGGGGCGGGGCTTAACTCGGCCCCGCCCCTTTTTCCAATTTTGATGGGAAATCGATTTCTGAGAGGGGGCGGGGCTTAACTCGGCCCCGCCCCTTTTTCCAATTTTGATGGGAAATCGATTTCTGAGAGGGGGCGGGGCTTAACTCGGCCACGCCCCTTTTTCCAATTTTGATGGGAAATCGATTTCTGAGAGGGGGCGGGGATTAACTCGGCCACGCCCCTTTTTCCAATTTTGATGGGAAATCTATTTCTGAGAGGGGGCGGGGCTTAACTCGGCCACGCCCCTTTTTCCAATTTTGATGGGAAATCGATTTCTGAGAGGGGGCGGGGCTTAACTCGGCCACGCCCCTTTTCCAATTTTGATGGGAAATCGATTTCTGAGAGGGGGCGGGGCTTAACTCGGCCCCGCCCTTTTTCCAATTTTGATGGGAAATCGATTTCTGAGAGGAGGCGGGGCTTAACTCGGCCACGCCCCTTTTTCCAATTTTGATGGGAAATCGATTTCTGAGAGGGGGCGGGGCTTAACTCGGCCACGCCCCTTTTTCCAATTTTGATGGGAAATCGATTTATGAGAGGGGGCGGGACTTAACTCGGCCACGCCCCTTTTTTCAATATTGATGGGAAATCGATTTCTGAGAGGGGGCGGGGCTTAACTCGGCCACGCCCCTTTTTCCAATTTTGATGGGAAATCGATTTCTGAGAGGGGGCGGGGCTTAACTCGGCCACGCCCCTTTTTCCGATTTTGATGGGTAATCGATTTCTGAGAGGGGGCGGGGCTTAACTCGGCCACGCCCCTTTTTCCAATTTTGATGGGAAATCGATTTCTGAGAGGGGGCGGGGCTTAACTCGGCCACGCCCCTTTTTCCAATTTTGATGGGAAATCGATTTCTGAGAGGGGGCGGGGCTTAACTCGGCCACGCCCCCTTTTCCAATTTTGATGGGATATCGATTTCTGAGAGGGGGCGGGGCTTAACTCTGCCACGCCTCTTTTTCCAATTTTGATGGGAAATCGATTTCTGAGAGGGGGCGGGGCTTAACTCGGCCACTCCCCTTTTCCAATTTTGATGGGAAATCGATTTCTGAGAGGGGGCGGGGCTTAACTCGGCCACGCCCCTTTTTCCAATTTTGATGGGAAATCGATTTCTGAGAGGGGGCGGGGCTTAACTCGGCCACGCCCCTTTTTCCAATTTTGATGGGAAATCGATTTCTGAGAGGGGCGGGGCTTAACTCGGCCACGCCCCTTTTTCCAATTTCGATGGGAAATCGATTTCTGAGAGGGGGCGGGGCTTAACTCGGCCACGCCCCTTTTTCCAATTTTGATGGGAAATCGATTTCTGAGAGGGGGCGGGACTTAACTCGGCCACGCCCCTTTTTCCAATTTTGATGGGAAATCGATTTCTGAGAGGGGCGGGGCTTAACTCGGCCACGCCCCTTTTTCCAATTTTGATGGGAAATCGATTTCTGAGAGGGGCGGGGCTTAACTCGGCCACGCCCCTTTTTCCAATTTTGATGGGAAATCGATTTCTGAGAGGGGCGGGGCTTAACTCGGCCACGCCCCTTTTTCCAATTTTTATGGGAAATCGATTTCTGAGAGGGGGCGGGGCTTAACTCGGCCACGCCCCTTTTTCCAATTTTTATGGGAAATCGATTTCTGAGAGGGGGCGGGGCTTAACTCGGCCACGCCCCTTTTTCCAATTTTGATGAGAAATCGATTTCTGAGAGGGGGCGGGGCCACGCCCCTTTTTTCAATTTTGATGGGAAATTAATTTCTGAGAGGGGGCGGGGCTTAACTCGGCCACGCCCCTTTTTCCAATTTTGATGGGAAATCGATTTCTGAGAGGGGGCGGGGCTTAACTCGGCCACGCCCCTTTTTCCAATTTTGATGGGAAATCGATTTATGAGAGGGGGCGGGGCTTAACTCGGCCACGGCCCTTTTTCCAATTTTGATGGGAAATCGATTTCTGAGAGAGGGCGGGGCTTAACTCGGCCACACCCCTTTTTCCAATTTTGATGGGAAATCGATTTCTGAGAGGGGGCGGGGCTTAACTCGGCCACGCCCTTTTTTCCAATTTTGATGGGAAATCGATTTCTGAGGGGGCGGGGCTCAACTCGGCCTCGCCCCTTGTTCCAATTTTGATGGGAAATCGATTTCTGAGAGGGGGCGGGGCTTAACTCGGCCACGCCCCTTTTTCCAATTTTGATGGGAAATCGATTTCTGAGAGGGGGCGGAGCTTAACTCGGCCACGCCCCTTTTTCCAATTTTGATGGGAAATCGATTTCTGGGAGGGGGCGGGGCTTAACTCGGCCACGCCCCTTATTCCAATTTTGATGGGAAATCGATTTCTGAGAGGGGGCGGGGCTTAACTCGGCCACGCCCCTTTTTCCAATTTTGATGGGAAATCGATTTCTGAGAGGGGGCGGGGCTTAACTCGACCACGCCCCTTTTTCCAATTTTGATGGGAAATCGATTTCTGAGAGGGGCGGGGCTTAACTCGGCCACGCCCCTTTTTCCAATTTTGATGGGAAATCGATTTCTGAGAGGGGGCGGGGCTTAACTCGGCCACGCCCCTTTTTCCAATTTTGATGGGAAATCGATTTCTGAGAGGGGGCGGGGCTTAACTCGGCCACGCCCCTTTTTCCAATTTTGATGGGAAATCGATTTCTGAGAGGGGGCGGGGCTTAACTCGGCAACGCCCCTTTTTCCAATTTTGATGGGAAATCGATTTCTGAGAGGGGGCGGGGCTTAACTCGATCACGCCCCTTTTCCAATTTTGATGGGAAATCTATTTCTGAGAGGGGGCGGGGCTTAACTCGGCCACGCCCCTTTTTCCAATTTTGATGGGAAATCGATTTCTGAGAGGGGGCGGGGCTTAACTCGGCCACGCCCCTTTTTCCAATTTTGATGGGAAATCGATTTCTGAGAGGGGGCGGGGCTTAACTCGGCCACGCCCCTTTTTCCAATTTTGATGGGAAATCGATTTCTGAGAGGGGGCGGGGCTTAACTCGGCAACGCCCCTTTTTCCAATTTCGATGGGAAATCGATTTCTGAGAGGGGGCGGGGCTTAACTCGGCCACGCCCCTTTTTCCAATTTTGATGGGAAATCGATTTCTGAGAGGGGGCGGGGCTTAACTCGGCCACGCCCCTTTTTCCAATTTTGATGGGAAATCGATTTCTGAGAGGGGGCGGGGCTTAACTCGACCACGCCCCTTTTTCCAATTTTGATGGGAAATCGATTTCTGAGAGGGGGCGGGGCTTAACTCGGCCACGCCCCTTTTTCCAATTTTGATGGGAAATCGATTTCTGAGAGGGGGCGGGGCTTAACTCGGCCACGGCCCTTTTTCCGATTTTGATGGGAAATCGATTTCTGAGAGGGGGCGGGGCTTAACTCGGCCACGCCCCTTTTTCCGATTTTGATGGGTAATCGATTTCTGAGAGGGGGCGGGGCTTAACTCGGCCACGCCCCTTTTTCCAATTTTGATGGGAAATCGATTTCTGAGAGGGGGCGGGGCTTAACTCGGCCACGCCCCTTTTTCCAATTTTGATGGGAAATCGATTTCTGAGAGGGGGCGGGGCTTAACTCGGCCACGCCCCCTTTTCCAATTTTGATGGGATATCGATTTCTGAGAGGGGGCGGGGCTTAACTCTGCCACGCCTCTTTTTCCAATTTTGATGGGAAATCGATTTCTGAGAGGGGGCGGGGCTTAACTCGGCCACTCCCCTTTTCCAATTTTGATGGGAAATCGATTTCTGAGAGGGGGCGGGGCTTAACTCGGCCACGCCCCTTTTTCCAATTTTGATGGGAAATCGATTTCTGAGAGGGGGCGGGGCTTAACTCGGCCACGCCCCTTTTTCCAATTTTGATGGGAAATCGATTTCTGAGAGAGGCGGGGCTTAACTCGGCCACGCCCCTTTTTCCAATTTCGATGGGAAATCGATTTCTGAGAGGGGGCGGGGCTTAACTCGGCCACGCCCCTTTTTCCAATTTTGATGGGAAATCGATTTCTGAGAGGGGGCGGGACTTAACTCGGCCACGCCCCTTTTTCCAATTTTGATGGGAAATCGATTTCTGAGAGGGGCGGGGCTTAACTCGGCCACGCCCCTTTTTCCAATTTTGATGGGAAATCGATTTCTGAGAGGGGCGGGGCTTAACTCGGCCACGCCCCTTTTTCCAATTTTGATGGGAAATCGATTTCTGAGAGGGGCGGGGCTTAACTCGGCCACGCCCCTTTTTCCAATTTTTATGGGAAATCGATTTCTGAGAGGGGGCGGGGCTTAACTCGGCCACGCCCCTTTTTCCAATTTTTATGGGAAATCGATTTCTGAGAGGGGGCGGGGCTTAACTCGGCCACGCCCCTTTTTCCAATTTTGATGAGAAATCGATTTCTGAGAGGGGGCGGGGCCACGCCCCTTTTTTCAATTTTGATGGGAAATTAATTTCTGAGAGGGGGCGGGGCTTAACTCGGCCACGCCCCTTTTTCCAATTTTGATGGGAAATCGATTTCTGAGAGGGGGCGGGGCTTAACTCGGCCACGCCCCTTTTTCCAATTTTGATGGGAAATCGATTTATGAGAGGGGGCGGGGCTTAACTCGGCCACGGCCCTTTTTCCAATTTTGATGGGAAATCGATTTCTGAGAGAGGGCGGGGCTTAACTCGGCCACACCCCTTTTTCCAATTTTGATGGGAAATCGATTTCTGAGAGGGGGCGGGGCTTAACTCGGCCACGCCCTTTTTTCCAATTTTGATGGGAAATCGATTTCTGAGGGGGCGGGGCTCAACTCGGCCTCGCCCCTTGTTCCAATTTTGATGGGAAATCGATTTCTGAGAGGGGGCGGGGCTTAACTCGGCCACGCCCCTTTTTCCAATTTTGATGGGAAATCGATTTCTGAGAGGGGGCGGAGCTTAACTCGGCCACGCCCCTTTTTCCAATTTTGATGGGAAATCGATTTCTGGGAGGGGGCGGGGCTTAACTCGGCCACGCCCCTTATTCCAATTTTGATGGGAAATCGATTTCTGAGAGGGGGCGGGGCTTAACTCGGCCACGCCCCTTTTTCCAATTTTGATGGGAAATCGATTTCTGAGAGGGGGCGGGGCTTAACTCGACCACGCCCCTTTTTCCAATTTTGATGGGAAATCGATTTCTGAGAGGGGCGGGGCTTAACTCGGCCACGCCCCTTTTTCCAATTTTGATGGGAAATCGATTTCTGAGAGGGGGCGGGGCTTAACTCGGCCACGCCCCTTTTTCCAATTTTGATGGGAAATCGATTTCTGAGAGGGGGCGGGGCTTAACTCGGCCACGCCCCTTTTTCCAATTTTGATGGGAAATCGATTTCTGAGAGGGGGCGGGGCTTAACTCGGCAACGCCCCTTTTTCCAATTTTGATGGGAAATCGATTTCTGAGAGGGGGCGGGGCTTAACTCGATCACGCCCCTTTTCCAATTTTGATGGGAAATCTATTTCTGAGAGGGGGCGGGGCTTAACTCGGCCACGCCCCTTTTTCCAATTTTGATGGGAAATCGATTTCTGAGAGGGGGCGGGGCTTAACTCGGCCACGCCCCTTTTTCCAATTTTGATGGGAAATCGATTTCTGAGAGGGGGCGGGGCTTAACTCGGCCACGCCCCTTTTTCCAATTTTGATGGGAAATCGATTTCTGAGAGGGGGCGGGGCTTAACTCGGCAACGCCCCTTTTTCCAATTTCGATGGGAAATCGATTTCTGAGAGGGGGCGGGGCTTAACTCGGCCACGCCCCTTTTTCCAATTTTGATGGGAAATCGATTTCTGAGAGGGGGCGGGGCTTAACTCGGCCACGCCCCTTTTTCCGATTTTGATGGGTAATCGATTTCTGAGAGGGGGCGGGGCTTAACTCGGCCACGCCCCTTTTTCCAATTTTGATGGGATATCGATTTCTGAGAGGGGCGGGGCTTAACTCGGCCACGCCCCTTTTTCCAATTTTGATGGGAAATCGATTTCTGAGAGGGGGCGGGGCTTAACTCGGCCACGCCCCTTTTTCCAATTTTGATGGGAAATCGATTTCTGAGAGGGGCGGGGCTTAACTCGGCCACGCTTCTTTTTCCAATTTTGATAAGAAATCGATTTCTGAGAGGGGGCGGGGCTTAACTCGGCCACGCCCCTTTTTCCAATTTTGATGGGAAATCGATTTCTGGGAGGGGGCGGGGCTTAACTCGGCCACGCCCCTTTTTCCCATTTTGATGGGAAATCGATTTCTGAGAGGGGGCGGGGCTTAACTCGGCCACGCCCCCTTTTCCAATTTTGATGGGAAATCAATTTCTGAGAGGGGGCGGGGCTTAACTCGGCCACGCTTCTTTTTCCAATTTTGATGGGAAATCGATTTCTGAGAGGGGGCGGGGCTTAACTCGGCCACGCCCCTTTTTCCAATTTTGATGGGAAATCGATTTCTGAGAGGGGGTGGGGCTTAACTCGGCCACGCCCCTTTTTCCAATTTTGATGGGAAATCGATTTCTGAGAGGGGGCGGGGCTTAACTCGGCCACGCCCCCTTTTCCAATTTTGATGGGAAATCGATTTCTGAGAGGGGGCGGGGCTTAACTCGGCCACGCCCCTTTTTCCAATTTTGATGGGAAATCGATTTCTGAGAAGGGGCAGGGCTTAACTCGGCCACGCCCCTTTTTCCAATTTTGATGGGAAATCGATTTCTGAGAGGGGGCGGGGCTTAACTCGGCCACGCTTCTTTTTCCAATTTTGATGGGAAATCGATTTCTGAGAGGGGGCGGGGCTTAACTCGATCACGCCCCTTTTCCAATTTTGATGGGAAATCTATTTCTGAGAGGGGGCGGGGCTTAACTCGGCCACGCCCCTTTTTCCAATTTTGATGGGAAATCGATTTCTGAGAGGGGGCGGGGCTTAACTCGGCCACGCCCCTTTTTCCAATTTTGATGGGAAATCGATTTCTGAGAGGGGGCGGGGCTTAACTCGGCCATGCCCCTTTTTCCAATTTTGATGGGAAATCGATTTCTGAGAGGGGGCGGGGCTTAACTCGGCAACGCCCCTTTTTCCAATTTTGATGGGAAATCGATTTCTGAGAGGGGGCGGGGCTTAACTCGGCCACGCCCCTTTTTCCAATTTTGATGGGAAATGGATTTCTGAGAGGGGGCGGGGCTTAACTCGGCCACGCCCCCTTTTCCAATTTTGATGGGAAATCGATTTCTGAGAGGGGGCGGGGCTTAACTCGGCCACGCCCCTTTTTCCAATTTTGATGGGAAATCGATTTCTGAGAGGGGGCGGGGCTTAACTCGGCCACGCCCCTTTTTCCAATTTTGATGGGAAATCGATTTCTGAGAGGGGGCGGGGCTTAACTCGGCCACGCCCCTTTTTCCAATTTTGATGGGAAATCGATTTCTGAGAGGGGGCGGGGCTTAACTCGGCCACGCCCCTTTTTCCAATTTTGATGGGAAATCGATTTCTGAGAGGGGGCGGGGCTTAACTCGACCACGCCCCTTTTTCCAATTTTGATGGGAAATCGATTTCTGAGAGGGGGCGGGGCTTAACTCGGCCACGCCCCCTTTTCCAATTTTGATGGGAAATCGATTTCTGAGAGGGGGCGGGGCTTAACTCGACCACGCCCCTTTTTCCAATTTTGATGGGATATCGATTTCTGAGAGGGGGCGGGGCTTAACTCTGCCACGCCTCTTTTTCCAATTTTGATGGGAAATCGATTTCTGAGAGGGGGCGGGGCTTAACTCGGCCACGCCCCTTTTTCCAATTTTGATGGGAAATCGATTTCTGAGAGGGGGCGGGGCTTAACTCGACCACGCCCCTTTTTCCAATTTTGATGGGAAATCGATTTCTGAGAGGGGGCGGGGCTTAACTCGGCCACGGCCCTTTTTCCGATTTTGATGGGAAATCGATTTCTGAGAGGGGGCGGGGCTTAACTCGGCCACGCCCCTTTTTCCAATTTTGATGGGAAATCGATTTCTGAGAGGGGGCGGGGCTTAACTCGGCCACGCCCCTTTTTCCAATTTTGATGGGAAATCGATTTCTGAGAGGGGGCGGGGCTTAACTCGGCCCCGCCCCTTTTTCCAATTTTGATGGGAAATCGATTTCTGAGAGGGGGCGGGGCTTAACTCGGCCCCGCCCCTTTTTCCAATTTTGATGGGAAATCGATTTCTGAGAGGGGGCGGGGCTTAACTCGGCCACGCCCCTTTTTCCAATTTTGATGGGAAATCGATTTCTGAGAGGGGGCGGGGATTAACTCGGCCACGCCCCTTTTTCCAATTTTGATGGGAAATCTATTTCTGAGAGGGGGCGGGGCTTAACTCGGCCACGCCCCTTTTTCCAATTTTGATGGGAAATCGATTTCTGAGAGGGGGCGGGGCTTAACTCGGCCACGCCCCTTTTCCAATTTTGATGGGAAATCGATTTCTGAGAGGGGGCGGGGCTTAACTCGGCCCCGCCCTTTTTCCAATTTTGATGGGAAATCGATTTCTGAGAGGAGGCGGGGCTTAACTCGGCCACGCCCCTTTTTCCAATTTTGATGGGAAATCGATTTCTGAGAGGGGGCGGGGCTTAACTCGGCCACGCCCCTTTTTCCAATTTTGATGGGAAATCGATTTATGAGAGGGGGCGGGACTTAACTCGGCCACGCCCCTTTTTTCAATATTGATGGGAAATCGATTTCTGAGAGGGGGCGGGGCTTAACTCGGCCACGCCCCTTTTTCCAATTTTGATGGGAAATCGATTTCTGAGAGGGGGCGGGGCTTAACTCGGCCACGCCCCTTTTTCCGATTTTGATGGGTAATCGATTTCTGAGAGGGGGCGGGGCTTAACTCGGCCACGCCCCTTTTTCCAATTTTGATGGGAAATCGATTTCTGAGAGGGGGCGGGGCTTAACTCGGCCACGCCCCTTTTTCCAATTTTGATGGGAAATCGATTTCTGAGAGGGGGCGGGGCTTAACTCGGCCACGCCCCCTTTTCCAATTTTGATGGGATATCGATTTCTGAGAGGGGGCGGGGCTTAACTCTGCCACGCCTCTTTTTCCAATTTTGATGGGAAATCGATTTCTGAGAGGGGGCGGGGCTTAACTCGGCCACGCCCCTTTTCCAATTTTGATGGGAAATCGATTTCTGAGAGGGGGCGGGGCTTAACTCGGCCACGCCCCTTTTTCCAATTTTGATGGGAAATCGATTTCTGAGAGGGGGCGGGGCTTAACTCGGCCACGCCCCTTTTTCCAATTTTGATGGGAAATCGATTTCTGAGAGGGGCGGGGCTTAACTCGGCCACGCCCCTTTTTCCAATTTCGATGGGAAATCGATTTCTGAGAGGGGGCGGGGCTTAACTCGGCCACGCCCCTTTTTCCAATTTTGATGGGAAATCGATTTCTGAGAGGGGGCGGGACTTAACTCGGCCACGCCCCTTTTTCCAATTTTGATGGGAAATCGATTTCTGAGAGGGGCGGGGCTTAACTCGGCCACGCCCCTTTTTCCAATTTTGATGGGAAATCGATTTCTGAGAGGGGCGGGGCTTAACTCGGCCACGCCCCTTTTTCCAATTTTGATGGGAAATCGATTTCTGAGAGGGGCGGGGCTTAACTCGGCCACGCCCCTTTTTCCAATTTTTATGGGAAATCGATTTCTGAGAGGGGGCGGGGCTTAACTTGGCCACGCCCCTTTTTCCAATTTTTATGGGAAATCGATTTCTGAGAGGGGGCGGGGCTTAACTCGGCCACGCCCCTTTTTCCAATTTTGATGAGAAATCGATTTCTGAGAGGGGGCGGGGCCACGCCCCTTTTTTCAATTTTGATGGGAAATTAATTTCTGAGAGGGGGCGGGGCTTAACTCGGCCACGCCCCTTTTTCCAATTTTGTTGGGAAATCGATTTCTGAGAGGGGGCGGAGCTTAACTCGGCCACGCCCCTTTTTCCAATTTTGATGGGAAATCGATTTCTGGGAGGGGGCGGGGCTTAACTCGGCCACGCCCCTTATTCCAATTTTGATGGGAAATCGATTTCTGAGAGGGGGCGGGGCTTAACTCGGCCACGCCCCTTTTTCCAATTTTGATGGGAAATCGATTTCTGAGAGGGGGCGGGGCTTAACTCGACCACGCCCCTTTTTCCAATTTTGATGGGAAATCGATTTCTGAGAGGGGCGGGGCTTAACTCGGCCACGCCCCTTTTTCCAATTTTGATGGGAAATCGATTTCTGAGAGGGGGCGGGACTTAACTCGGCCACGCTTCTTTTTCCAATTTTGATGGGAAATCGATTTCTGAGAGGGGGCGGGGCTTAACTCGATCACGCCCCTTTTCCAATTTTGATGGGAAATCTATTTCTGAGAGGGGGCGGGGCTTAACTCGGCCACGCCCCTTTTTCCAATTTTGATGGGAAATCGATTTCTGAGAGGGGGCGGGGCTTAACTCGGCCACGCCCCTTTTTCCAATTTTGATGGGAAATCGATTTCTGAGAGGGGGCGGGGCTTAACTCGGCCACGCCCCTTTTTCCAATTTTGATGGGAAATCGATTTCTGAGAGGGGGCGGGGCTTAACTCGGCAACGCCCCTTTTTCCAATTTCGATGGGAAATCGATTTCTGAGAGGGGGCGGGGCTTAACTCGGCCACGCCCCTTTTTCCAATTTTGATGGGAAATCGATTTCTGAGAGGGGGCGGGGCTTAACTCGGCCACGCCCCTTTTTCCGATTTTGATGGGTAATCGATTTCTGAGAGGGGGCGGGGCTTAACTCGGCCACGCCCCTTTTTCCAATTTTGATGGGAAATCGATTTCTGAGGGGCGGGGCTTAACTCGGCCACGCCCCTTTTTCCAATTTTGATGGGAAATCGATTTCTGAGAGGGGGCGGGGCTTAACTCGGCCACGCCCCTTTTTCCAATTTTGATGGGAAATCGATTTCTGAGAGGGGCGGGGCTTAACTCGGCCACGCTTCTTTTTCCAATTTTGATAAGAAATCGATTTCTGAGAGGGGGCGGGGCTTAACTCGGCCACGCCCCTTTTTCCAATTTTGATGGGAAATCGATTTCTGGGAGGGGGCGGGGCTTAACTCGGCCACGCCCCTTTTTCCCATTTTGATGGGAAATCGATTTCTGAGAGGGGGCGGGGCTTAACTCGGCCACGCCCCCTTTTCCAATTTTGATGGGAAATCAATTTCTGAGAGGGGGCGGGGCTTAACTCGGCCACGCTTCTTTTTCCAATTTTGATGGGAAATCGATTTCTGAGAGGGGGCGGGGCTTAACTCGGCCACGCCCCTTTTTCCAATTTTGATGGGAAATCGATTTCTGAGAGGGGGTGGGGCTTAACTCGGCCACGCCCCTTTTTCCAATTTTGATGGGAAATCGATTTCTGAGAGGGGGCGGGGCTTAACTCGGCCACGCCCCCTTTTCCAATTTTGATGGGAAATCGATTTCTGAGAGGGGGCGGGGCTTAACTCGGCCACGCCCCTTTTTCCAATTTTGATGGGAAATCGATTTCTGAGAAGGGGCAGGGCTTAACTCGGCCACGCCCCTTTTTCCAATTTTGATGGGAAATCGATTTCTGAGAGGGGGCGGGGCTTAACTCGGCCACGCTTCTTTTTCCAATTTTGATGGGAAATCGATTTCTGAGAGGGGGCGGGGCTTAACTCGATCACGCCCCTTTTCCAATTTTGATGGGAAATCTATTTCTGAGAGGGGGCGGGGCTTAACTCGGCCACGCCCCTTTTTCCAATTTTGATGGGAAATCGATTTCTGAGAGGGGGCGGGGCTTAACTCGGCCACGCCCCTTTTTCCAATTTTGATGGGAAATCGATTTCTGAGAGGGGGCGGGGCTTAACTCGGCCATGCCCCTTTTTCCAATTTTGATGGGAAATCGATTTCTGAGAGGGGGCGGGGCTTAACTCGGCAACGCCCCTTTTTCCAATTTTGATGGGAAATCGATTTCTGAGAGGGGGCGGGGCTTAACTCGGCCACGCCCCTTTTTCCAATTTTGATGGGAAATCGATTTCTGAGAGGGGGCGGGGCTTAACTCGGCCACGCCCCCTTTTCCAATTTTGATGGGAAATCGATTTCTGAGAGGGGGCGGGGCTTAACTCGGCCACGCCCCTTTTTCCAATTTTGATGGGAAATCGATTTCTGAGAGGGGGCGGGGCTTAACTCGGCCACGCCCCTTTTTCCAATTTTGATGGGAAATCGATTTCTGAGAGGGGGCGGGGCTTAACTCGGCCACGCCCCTTTTTCCAATTTTGATGGGAAATCGATTTCTGAGAGGGGGCGGGGCTTAACTCGGCCACGCCCCTTTTTCCAATTTTGATGGGAAATCGATTTCTGAGAGGGGGCGGGGCTTAACTCGGCCACGCCCCTTTTTCCAATTTTGATGGGAAATCGATTTCTGAGAGGGGGCGGGGCTTAACTCGGCCACGCCCCTTTTTCCAATTTTGATGGGAAATCGATTTCTGAGAGGGGGCGGGACTTAACTCGGCCACGCCCCTTTTTTCAATTTTGATGGGAAATCGATTTCTGAGAGGGGGCGGGGCTTAACTCGGCCACGCCCCTTTTTCCAATTTTGATGGGAAATCGATTTCTGGGAGGGGCGGGGCTTAACTCGGCCACGCCCCTTTTTCCAATTTTGATGGGAAATCGATTTCTGAGAGGGGGCGGGGCTTAACTCGGCCACGGCCCTTTTTCCGATTTTGATGGGAAATCGATTTCTGAGAGGGGGCGGGGCTTAACTCGGCCACGCCCCTTTTTCCAATTTTGATGGGAAATCGATTTCTGAGAGGGGGCGGGGCTTAACTCGGCCCCGCCCCTTTTTCCAATTTTGATGGGAAATCGATTTCTGAGAGGGGGCGGGGCTTAACTCGGCCACGCCCCTTTTTCCAATTTTGATGGGAAATCGATTTCTGAGAGGGGGCGGGGATTAACTCGGCCACGCCCCTTTTTCCAATTTTGATGGGAAATCTATTTCTGAGAGGGGGCGGGGCTTAACTCGGCCACGCCCCTTTTTCCAATTTTGATGGGAAATCGATTTCTGAGAGGGGGCGGGGCTTAACTCGGCCACGCCCCTTTTCCAATTTTGATGGGAAATCTATTTCTGAGAGGGGGCGGGGCTTAACTCGGCCCCGCCCCTTTTTCCAATTTTGATGGGAAATCGATTTCTGAGAGGAGGCGGGGCTTAACTCGGCCACGCCCCTTTTTCCAATTTTGATGGGAAATCGATTTCTGAGAGGGGGCGGGGCTTAACTCGGCCACGCCCCTTTTTCCGATTTTGATGGGTAATCGATTTCTGAGAGGGGGCGGGGCTTAACTCGGCCACGCCCCTTTTTCCAATTTTGATGGGAAATCGATTTCTGAGAGGGGGCGGGGCTTAACTCGGCCACGCCCCTTTTTCCAATTTTGATGGGAAATCGATTTCTGAGAGGGGGCGGGGCTTAACTCGGCCACGCCCCCTTTTCCAATTTTGATGGGATATCGATTTCTGAGAGGGGGCGGGGCTTAACTCTGCCACGCCCCTTTTTCCAATTTTGATGGGAAATCGATTTCTGAGAGGGGGCGGGGCTTAACTCGGCCACGCCCCCTTTTCCAATTTTGATGGGAAATCGATTTCTGAGAGGGGGCGGGGCTTAACTCGGCCACGCCCCTTTTTCCAATTTTGATGGGAAATCGATTTCTGAGAGGGGGCGGGGCTTAACTCGGCCACGCCCCTTTTTCCAATTTTGATGGGAAATCGATTTCTGAGAGGGGCGGGGCTTAACTCGGCCACGCCCCTTTTTCCAATTTCGATGGGAAATCGATTTCTGAGAGGGGGCGGGGCTTAACTCGGCCACGCCCCTTTTTCCAATTTTGATGGGAAATCGATTTCTGAGAGGGGGCGGGACTTAACTCGGCCACGCCCCTTTTTCCAATTTTGATGGGAAATCGATTTCTGAGAGGGGCGGGGCTTAACTCGGCCACGCCCCTTTTTCCAATTTTGATGGGAAATTAATTTCTGAGAGGGGCGGGGCTTAACTCGGCCACGCCCCTTTTTCCAATTTTGATGGGAAATCGATTTCTGAGAGGGGCGGGGCTTAACTCGGCCACGCCCCTTTTTCCAATTTTTATGGGAAATCGATTTCTGAGAGGGGGCGGGGCTTAACTCGGCCACGCCCCTTTTTCCAATTTTTATGGGAAATCGATTTCTGAGAGGGGGCGGGGCTTAACTCGGCCACGCCCCTTTTTCCAATTTTGATGAGAAATCGATTTCTGAGAGGGGGCGGGGCTTAACTCGGCCACGCCCCTTTTTCCGATTTTGATGGGAAATCGATTTCTGAGAGGGGGCGGGGCTTAACTCGGCCACGCCCCTTTTTCCGATTTTGATGGGAAATCGATTTCTGAGAGGGGGCGGGGCTTAACTCGGCCACGCCCCTTTTTCCAATTTTGATGGGAAATCGATTTCTGAGAGGGGGCGGGGCTTAACTCGGCCACGGCCCTTTTTCCAATTTTTATGGGAAATCGATTTCTGAGAGGGGGCGGGGCTTAACTCGGCCACACCCCTTTTTCCAATTTTGATGGGAAATCGATTTCTGAGAGGGGGCGGGGCTTAACTCGGCCACGCCCTTTTTTCCAATTTTGATGGGAAATCGATTTCTGAGGGGGCGGGGCTCAACTCGGACCGTCCCCTTTTTCCAATTTTGATGGGAAATCGATTTCTGAGAGGGGGCGGGGCTTAACTCGGCCACGCCCCTTTTTCCAATTTTGATGGGAAATCGATTTCTGAGAGGGGGCGGAGCTTAACTCGGCCACGCCCCTTTTTCCAATTTTGATGGGAAATCGATTTCTGGGAGGGGGCGGGGCTTAACTCGGCCACGCCCCTTATTCCAATTTTGATGGGAAATCGATTTCTGAGAGGGGGCGGGGCTTAACTCGGCCACGCCCCTTTTTCCAATTTTGATGGGAAATCGATTTCTGAGAGGGGGCGGGGCTTAACTCGACCACGCCCCTTTTTCCAATTTTGATGGGAAATCGATTTCTGAGAGGGGGCGGGGCTTAACTCGGCCACGCCCCTTTTTCCAATTTTGATGGGAAATCGATTTCTGAGAGGGGGCGGGGCTTAACTCGATCACGCCCCTTTTCCAATTTTGATGGGAAATCTATTTCTGAGAGGGGGCGGGGCTTAACTCGGCCACGCCCCTTTTTCCAATTTTGATGGGAAATCGATTTCTGAGAGGGGGCGGGGCTTAACTCGGCCACGCCCCTTTTTCCAATTTTGATAGGAAATCGATTTCTGAGAGGGGGCGGGGCTTAACTCGGCCACGCCCCTTTTTCCAATTTTGATGGGAAATCGATTTCTGAGATGGGGCGGGGCTTAACTCGGCAACGCCCCTTTTTCCAATTTCGATGGGAAATCGATTTCTGAGAGGGGGCGGGGCTTAACTCGGCCACGCCCCTTTTTCCAATTTTGATGGGAAATCGATTTCTGAGAGGGGGCGGGGCTTAACTCGGCCACGCCCCCTTTTCCAATTTTGATGGGAAATCGATTTCTGAGAGGGGGCGGGGCTTAACTCGGCCACGCCCCTTTTTCCAATTTTGATGGGAAATCGATTTCTGAGAGGGGCGGGGCTTAACTCGGCCACGCCCCTTTTTCCAATTTTGATGGGAAATCGATTTCTGAGAGGGGGCGGGGCTTAACTCGGCCACGCCCCTTTTTCCAATTTTGATGGGAAATCGATTTCTGAGAGGGGCGGGGCTTAACTCGGCCACGCTTCTTTTTCCAATTTTGATAAGAAATCGATTTCTGAGAGGGGGCGGGGCTTAACTCGGCCACGCCCCTTTTTCCAATTTTGATGGGAAATCGATTTCTGAGAGGGGGCGGGGCTTAACTCGGCCACGCCCCTTTTTCCCATTTTGATGGGAAATCGATTTCTGAGACGGGGCGGGGCTTAACTCGGCCACGCCCCTTTTTCCAATTTTGATGGGAAATCGATTTCTGAGAGGGGCGGGGCTTAACTCGGCCACGCTTCTTTTTCCAATTTTGATGGGAAATCGATTTCTGAGAGGGGGCGGGGCTTAACTCGGCCACGCCCCTTTTTCCAATTTTGATGGGTAATCGATTTCTGAGAGGGGGTGGGGCTTAACTCGGCCACGCCCCTTTTTCCAATTTTGATGGGAAATCGATTTCTGAGAGGGGGCGGGGCTTAACTCGGCCACGCCCCCTTTCCAATTTTGATGGGAAATCGATTTCTGAGAGGGGGCGGGGCTTAACTCGGCCACGCCCCTTTTTCCAATTTTGATGGGAAATCGATTTCTGAGAAGGGGCAGGGCTTAACTCGGCCACGCCCCTTTTTCCAATTTTGATGGGAAATCGATTTCTGAGAGGGGGCGGGGCTTAACTCGGCCACGCTTCTTTTTCCAATTTTGATGGGAAATCGATTTCTGAGAGGGGGCGGGGCTTAACTCGATCACGCCCCTTTTCCAATTTTGATGGGAAATTTATTTCTGAGAGGGGGCGGGGCTTAACTCGGCCACGCCCCTTTTTCCAATTTTGATGGGAAATCGATTTCTGAGAGGGGGCGGGGCTTAACTCGGCCACGCCCCTTTTTCCAATTTTGATGGGAAATCGATTTCTGAGAGGGGGCGGGGCTTAACTCGGCCACGCCCCTTTTTCCAATTTTGATGGGAAATCGATTTCTGAGAGGGGGCGGTGCTTAACTCGGCAACGCCCCTTTTTCCAATTTTGATGGGAAATCGATTTCTGAGAGGGGGCGGGGCTTAACTCGGCCACGCCCCTTTTTCCAATTTTGATGGGAAATCGATTTCTGAGAGGGGGCGGGGCTTAACTCGGCCACGCCCCCTTTTCCAATTTTGATGGGAAATCGATTTCTGAGAGGGGGCGGGGCTTAACTCGGCCACGCCCCTTTTTCCAATTTTGATGGGAAATCGATTTCTGAGAGGGGGCGGGGCTTAACTCGGCCACGCCCCTTTTTCCCATTTTGATGGGAAATCGATTTCTGAGAGGGGGCGGGGCTTAACTCGGCCACGCCCCCTTTTCCAATTTTGATGGGAAATCAATTTCTGAGAGGGGGCGGGGCTTAACTCGGCCACGCCCCTTTTTCCAATTTTGATGGGAAATCGATTTCTGAGAGGGGGCGGGGCTTAACTCGGCCACGCCCCTTTTTCCAATTTTGATGGGAAATCGATTTCTGAGAGGGGGCGGGACTTAACTCGGCCACGCCCCTTTTTTCAATTTTGATGGGAAATCGATTTCTGAGAGGGGGCGGGGCTTAACTCGGCCACGCCCCTTTTTCCAATTTTGATGGGAAATCGATTTCTGAGAGGGGCGGGGCTTAACTCGGCCACGCCCCTTTTTCCAATTTTGATGGGAAATCGATTTCTGAGAGGGGGCGGGGCTTAACTCGGCCACGGCCCTTTTTCCGATTTTGATGGGAAATCGATTTCTGAGAGGGGGCGGGGCTTAACTCGGCCACGCCCCTTTTTCCAATTTTGATGGGAAATCGATTTCTGAGAGGGGGCGGGGCTTAACTCGGCCACGCCCCTTTTTCCAATTTTGATGGGAAATCGATTTCTGAGAGGGGGCGGGGCTTAACTCGGCCACGGCCCTTTTTCCTATTTTGATGGGAAATCGATTTCTGAGAGGGGGCGGGGATTAACTCGGCCACGCCCCTTTTTCCAATTTTGATGGGAAATCTATTTCTGAGAGGGGGCGGGGCTTAACTCGGCCACGCCCCTTTTTCCAATTTTGATGGGAAATCGATTTCTGAGAGGGGGCGGGGCTTAACTCGGCCACGCCCCTTTTTCCAATTTTGATGGGAAATCGATTTCTGAGAGGGGGCGGGGCTTAACTCGGCCACGCCCCTTTTTCCAATTTTGATGGGAAATCGATTTCTGAGAGGGGGCGGGGCTTAACTCGGCCCCGCCCCTTTTTCCAATTTTGATGGGAAATCGATTTCTGAGAGGAGGCGGGGCTTAACTCGGCCACGCCCCTTTTTCCAATTTTGATGGGAAATCGATTTCTGAGAGGGGGCGGGGCTTAACTCGGCCACGCCCCTTTTTCCAATTTTGATGGGAAATCGATTTCTGAGAGGGGGCGGGACTTAACTCGGCCACGCCCCTTTTTTCAATATTGATGGGAAATCGATTTCTGAGAGGGGGCGGGGCTTAACTCGGCCACGCCCCTTTTTCCAATTTTGATGGGAAATCGATTTCTGAGAGGGGGCGGGGCTTAACTCGGCCACGCCCCTTTTTCCGATTTTGATGGGTAATCGATTTCTGAGAGGGGGCGGGGCTTAACTCGGCCACGCCCCTTTTTCCAATTTTGATGGGAAATCGATTTCTGAGAGGGGGCGGGGCTTAACTCGGCCACGCCCCCTTTTCCAATTTTGATGGGAAATCGATTTCTGAGAGGGGGCGGGGCTTAACTCGGCCACGCCCCTTTTTCCAATTTTGATGGGAAATCGATTTCTGAGAGGGGGCGGGGCTTAACTCGGCCACGCCCCTTTTTCCAATTTTGATGGGAAATCGATTTCTGAGAGGGGCGAGGCTTAACTCGGCCACGCCCCTTTTTCCAATTTCGATGGGAAATCGATTTCTGAGAGGGGGCGGGGCTTAACTCGGCCACGCCCCTTTTTCCAATTTTGATGGGAAATCGATTTCTGAGAGGGGGCGGGACTTAACTCGGCCACGCCCCTTTTTCCAATTTTGATGGGAAATCGATTTCTGAGAGGGGGCGGGGCTTAACTCGGCCACGCCCCTTTTTCCAATTTTGATGGGAAATCGATTTCTGAGAGGGGCGAGGCTTAACTCGGCCACGCCCCTTTTTCCAATTTCGATGGGAAATCGATTTCTGAGAGGGGGCGGGGCTTAACTCGGCCACGCCCCTTTTTCCAATTTTGATGGGAAATCGATTTCTGAGAGGGGCGAGGCTTAACTCGGCCACGCCCCTATTTCCAATTTCGATGGGAAATCGATTTCTGAGAGGGGGCGGGGCTTAACTCGGCCACGCCCCTTTTTCCAATTTTGATGGGAAATCGATTTCTGAGAGGGGGCGGGACTTAACTCGGCCACGCCCCTTTTTCCAATTTTGATGGGAAATCGATTTCTGAGAGGGGCGGGGCTTAACTCGGCCACGCCCCTTTTTCCAATTTTGATGGGAAATCGATTTCTGAGAGGGGCGGGGCTTAACTCGGCCACGCCCCTTTTTCCAATTTTTATGGGAAATCGATTTCTGAGAGGGGGCGGGGCTTAACTCGGCCACGCCCCTTTTTCCAATTTTGATGAGAAATCGATTTCTGAGAGGGGGCGGGGCCACGCCCCTTTTTTCAATTTTGATGGGAAATTAATTTCTGAGAGGGGGCGGGGCTTAACTCGGCCACGCCCCTTTTTCCAATTTTGATGGGAAATCGATTTCTGAGAGAGGGCGGGGCTTAACTCGGCCACACCCCTTTTTCCAATTTTGATGGGAAATCGATTTCTGAGAGGGGGCGGGGCTTAACTCGGCCACGCCCTTTTTTCCAATTTTGATGGGAAATCGATTTCTGAGGGGGCGGGGCTCAACTCGGCCCGTCCCCTTTTTCCAATTTTGATGGGAAATCGATTTCTGAGAGGGGGCGGGGCTTAACTCGGCCACGCCCCTTTTTCCAATTTTGATGGGAAATCGATTTCTGAGAGGGGGCGGAGCTTAACTCGGCCACGCCCCTTTTTCCAATTTTGATGGGAAATCGATTTCTGGGAGGGGGCGGGGCTTAACTCGGCCACGCCCCTTATTCCAATTTTGATGGGAAATCGATTTCTGAGAGGGGGCGGGGCTTAACTCGGCCACGCCCCTTTTTCCAATTTTGATGGGAAATCGATTTCTGAGAGGGGGCGGGGCTTAACTCGACCACGCCCCTTTTTCCAATTTTGATGGGAAATCGATTTCTGAGAGGGGCGGGGCTTAACTCGGCCACGCCCCTTTTTCCAATTTTGATGGGAAATCGATTTCTGAGAGGGGGCGGGGCTTAACTCGGCCACGCTTCTTTTTCCAATTTTGATGGGAAATCGATTTCTGAGAGGGGGCGGGGCTTAACTCGATCACGCCCCTTTTCCAATTTTGATGGGAAATCTATTTCTGAGAGGGGGCGGGGCTTAACTCGGCCACGCCCCTTTTTCCAATTTTGATGGGAAATCGATTTCTGAGAGGGGGCGGGGCTTAACTCGGCCACGCCCCTTTTTCCAATTTTGATGGGAAATCGATTTCTGAGAGGGGGCGGGGCTTAACTCGGCCACGCCCCTTTTTCCAATTTTGATGGGAAATCGATTTCTGAGAGGGGGCGGGGCTTAACTCGGCAACGCCCCTTTTTCCAATTTTGATGGGAAATCGATTTCTGAGAGGGGGCGGAGCTTAACTCGGCCACGCCCCTTTTTCCAATTTTGATGGGAAATCGATTTCTGGGAGGGGGCGGGGCTTAACTCGGCCACGCCCCTTATTCCAATTTTGATGGGAAATCGATTTCTGAGAGGGGGCGGGGCTTAACTCGGCCACGCCCCTTTTTCCAATTTTGATGGGAAATCGATTTCTGAGAGGGGGCGGGGCTTAACTCGACCACGCCCCTTTTTCCAATTTTGATGGGAAATCGATTTCTGAGAGGGGCGGGGCTTAACTCGGCCACGCCCCTTTTTCCAATTTTGATGGGAAATCGATTTCTGAGAGGGGGCGGGGCTTAACTCGGCCACGCTTCTTTTTCCAATTTTGATGGGAAATCGATTTCTGAGAGGGGGCGGGGCTTAACTCGATCACGCCCCTTTTCCAATTTTGATGGGAAATCTATTTCTGAGAGGGGGCGGGGCTTAACTCGGCCACGCCCCTTTTTCCAATTTTGATGGGAAATCGATTTCTGAGAGGGGGCGGGGCTTAACTCGGCCACGCCCCTTTTTCCAATTTTGATGGGAAATCGATTTCTGAGAGGGGGCGGGGCTTAACTCGGCCACGCCCCTTTTTCCAATTTTGATGGGAAATCGATTTCTGAGAGGGGGCGGGGCTTAACTCGGCAACGCCCCTTTTTCCAATTTTGATGGGAAATCGATTTCTGAGAGGGGGCGGGGCTTAACTCGGCCACGCCCCTTTTTCCAATTTTGATGGGAAATCGATTTCTGAGAGGGGGCGGGGCTTAACTCGGCCACGCCCCCTTTTCCAATTTTGATGGGAAATCGATTTCTGAGAGGGGGCGGGGCTTAACTCGGCCACGCCCCTTTTTCCAATTTTGATGGGAAATCGATTTCTGAGAGGGGCGGGGCTTAACTCGGCCACGCCCATTTTACCAATTTTGATGGGAAATCGATTTCTGAGACGGGGCGGGGCTTAACTCGGCCACGCCCCTTTTTCCAATTTTGATGGGAAATCGATTTCTGAGAGGGGCGGGGCTTAACTCGGCCACGCTTCTTTTTCCAATTTTGATAAGAAATCGATTTCTGAGAGGGGGCGGGGCTTAACTCGGCCACGCCCCTTTTTCCAATTTTGATGGGAAATCGATTTCTGAGAGGGGGCGGGGCTTAACTCGGCCACGCCCCTTTTTCCCATTTTGATGGGAAATCGATTTCTGAGAGGGGGCGGGGCTTAACTCGGCCACGCCCCCTTTTCCAATTTTGATGGGAAATCAATTTCTGAGAGGGGGCGGGGCTTAACTCGGCCACGCTTCTTTTTCCAATTTTGATGGGAAATCGATTTCTGAGAGGGGCGGGGCTTAACTCGGCCACGCCCCTTTTTCCAATTTTTATGGGAAATCGATTTCTGAGAGGGGGCGGGGCTTAACTCGGCCACGCCCCTTTTTCCAATTTTGATGAGAAATCGATTTCTGAGAGGGGGCGGGGCTACGCCCCTTTTTTCAATTTTGATGGGAAATTAATTTCTGAGAGGGGGCGGGGCTTAACTCGGCCACGCCCCTTTTTCCAATTTTGATGGGAAATCGATTTCTGAGAGGGGGCGGGGCTTAACTCGGCAACGCCCCTTTTTCCAATTTTGATGGGAAATCGATTTCTGAGAGGGGCGGGGCTTAACTCGGCCACGCTTCTTTTTCCAATTTTGATAAGAAATCGATTTCTGAGAGGGGGCGGGGCTTAACTCGGCCACGCCCCTTTTTCCAATTTTGATGGGAAATCGATTTCTGAGAGGGGGCGGGGCTTAACTCGGCCACGCCCCTTTTTCCCATTTTGATGGGAAATCGATTTCTGAGAGGGGGCGGGGCTTAACTCGGCCACGCCCCCTTTTCCAATTTTGATGGGAAATCGATTTCTGAGAGGGGGCGGGGCTTAACTCGGCAACGCCCCTTTTTCCAATTTTGATGGGAAATCGATTTCTGAGAGGGGCGGGGCTTAACTCGGCCACGCTTCTTTTTCCAATTTTGATAAGAAATCGATTTCTGAGAGGGGGCGGGGCTTAACTCGGCCACGCCCCTTTTTCCAATTTTGGTGGGAAATCGATTTCTGAGAGGGGGCGGGGCTTAACTCGGCCACGCCCCCTTTTCCAATTTTGATGGGAAATCGATTTCTGAGAGGGGGCGGGGCTTAACTCGGCCACGCCCCTTTTTCCAATTTTGATGGGAAATCGATTTCTGAGAAGGGGCAGGGCTTAACTCGGCCACGCCCCTTTTTCCAATTTTGATGGGAAATCGATTTCTGAGAGGGGGCGGGGCTTAACTCGGCCACGCTTCTTTTTCCAATTTTGATGGGAAATCGATTTCTGAGAGGGGGCGGGGCTTAACTCGATCACGCCCCTTTTCCAATTTTGATGGGAAATCTATTTCTGAGAGGGGGCGGGGCTTAACTCGGCCACGCCCCTTTTTCCAATTTTGATGGGAAATCGATTTCTGAGAGGGGGCGGGGCTTAACTCGGCCACGCCCCCTTTTCCAATTTTGATGGGAAATCGATTTCTGAGAGGGGGCGGGGCTTAACTCGGCCACGCCCCTTTTTCCAATTTTGATGGGAAATCGATTTCTGAGAGGGGGCGGGGCTTAACTCGGCCACGCCCCTTTTTCCAATTTTGATGGGAAATCGATTTCTGAGAGGGGGCGGGGCTTAACTCGGCCACGCCCCTTTTTCCAATTTTGATGGGAAATCGATTTCTGAGAGGGGGCGGGGCTTAACTCGGCCACGCCCCTTTTTCCAATTTTGATGGGAAATCGATTTCTGAGAGGGGGCGGGACTTAACTCGGCCACGCCCCTTTTTTCAATTTTGATGGGAAATCGATTTCTGAGAGGGGGCGGGGCTTAACTCGGCCACGCCCCTTTTTCCAATTTTGATGGGAAATCGATTTCTGAGAGGGGGCGGGGCTTAACTCGGCCCCGCCCCTTTTTCCAATTTTGATGGGAAATCGATTTCTGAGAGGGGGCGGGGCTTAACTCGGCCACGCCCCTTTTTCCAATTTTGATGGGAAATCGATTTCTGAGAGGGGGCGGGGATTAACTCGGCCACGCCCCTTTTTCCAATTTTGATGGGAAATCGATTTCTGAGAGGGGGCGGGGCTTAACTCGGCCACGCCCCTTTTTCCAATTTTGATGGGAAATCGATTTCTGAGAGGGGGCGGGGCTTAACTCGGCCACGCCCCTTTTTCCAATTTTGATGGGATATCGATTTCTGAGAGGGGGCGGGGCTTAACTCGGCCACGCCTCTTTTTCCAATTTTGATGGGAAATCGATTTCTGAGGGGGCGGGGCTTAACTCGGCCACGCCCCCTTTTCCAATTTTGATGGGAAATCGATTTCTGAGAGGGGGCGGGGCTTAACTCGGTCACGCCCCTTTTTCCAATTTTGATGGGAAATCGATTTCTGAGAGGGGGCGGGGCTTAACTCGGCCACGCCCCTTTTTCCAATTTTGATGGGAAATCGATTTCTGAGGGGCGGGGCTTAACTCGGCCACGCCCCTTTTTCCAATTTTGATGGGAAATCGATTTCTGAGAGAGGGCGGGGCTTAACTCGGCCACACCCCTTTTTCCAATTTTGATGGGAAATCGATTTCTGAGAGGGGGCGGGGCTTAACTCGGCCACGCCCTTTTTTCCAATTTTGATGGGAAATCGATTTCTGAGGGGGCGGGGCTCAACTCGGCCCGTCCCCTTTTTCCAATTTTGATGGGAAATCGATTTCTGAGAGGGGGCGGGGCTTAACTCGGCCACGCCCCTTTTTCCAATTTTGATGGGAAATCGATTTCTGAGAGGGGGCGGAGCTTAACTCGGCCACGCCCCTTTTTCCAATTTTGATGGGAAATCGATTTCTGGGAGGGGGCGGGGCTTAACTCGGCCACGCCCCTTATTCCAATTTTGATGGGAAATCGATTTCTGAGAGGGGGCGGGGCTTAACTCGGCCACGCCCCTTTTTCCAATTTTGATGGGAAATCGATTTCTGAGAGGGGGCGGGGCTTAACTCGACCACGCCCCTTTTTCCAATTTTGATGGGAAATCGATTTCTGAGAGGGGCGGGGCTTAACTCGGCCACGCCCCTTTTTCCAATTTTGATGGGAAATCGATTTCTGAGAGGGGGCGGGGCTTAACTCGGCCACGCTTCTTTTTCCAATTTTGATGGGAAATCGATTTCTGAGAGGGGGCGGGGCTTAACTCGATCACGCCCCTTTTCCAATTTTGATGGGAAATCTATTTCTGAGAGGGGGCGGGGCTTAACTCGGCCACGCCCCTTTTTCCAATTTTGATGGGAAATCGATTTCTGAGAGGGGGCGGGGCTTAACTCGGCCACGCCCCTTTTTCCAATTTTGATGGGAAATCGATTTCTGAGAGGGGGCGGGGCTTAACTCGGCCACGCCCCTTTTTCCAATTTTGATGGGAAATCGATTTCTGAGAGGGGGCGGGGCTTAACTCGGCAACGCCCCTTTTTCCAATTTTGATGGGAAATCGATTTCTGAGAGGGGGCGGAGCTTAACTCGGCCACGCCCCTTTTTCCAATTTTGATGGGAAATCGATTTCTGGGAGGGGGCGGGGCTTAACTCGGCCACGCCCCTTATTCCAATTTTGATGGGAAATCGATTTCTGAGAGGGGGCGGGGCTTAACTCGGCCACGCCCCTTTTTCCAATTTTGATGGGAAATCGATTTCTGAGAGGGGGCGGGGCTTAACTCGACCACGCCCCTTTTTCCAATTTTGATGGGAAATCGATTTCTGAGAGGGGCGGGGCTTAACTCGGCCACGCCCCTTTTTCCAATTTTGATGGGAAATCGATTTCTGAGAGGGGGCGGGGCTTAACTCGGCCACGCTTCTTTTTCCAATTTTGATGGGAAATCGATTTCTGAGAGGGGGCGGGGCTTAACTCGATCACGCCCCTTTTCCAATTTTGATGGGAAATCTATTTCTGAGAGGGGGCGGGGCTTAACTCGGCCACGCCCCTTTTTCCAATTTTGATGGGAAATCGATTTCTGAGAGGGGGCGGGGCTTAACTCGGCCACGCCCCTTTTTCCAATTTTGATGGGAAATCGATTTCTGAGAGGGGGCGGGGCTTAACTCGGCCACGCCCCTTTTTCCAATTTTGATGGGAAATCGATTTCTGAGAGGGGGCGGGGCTTAACTCGGCAACGCCCCTTTTTCCAATTTTGATGGGAAATCGATTTCTGAGAGGGGGCGGGGCTTAACTCGGCCACGCCCCTTTTTCCAATTTTGATGGGAAATCGATTTCTGAGAGGGGGCGGGGCTTAACTCGGCCACGCCCCCTTTTCCAATTTTGATGGGAAATCGATTTCTGAGAGGGGGCGGGGCTTAACTCGGCCACGCCCCTTTTTCCAATTTTGATGGGAAATCGATTTCTGAGAGGGGCGGGGCTTAACTCGGCCACGCCCATTTTACCAATTTTGATGGGAAATCGATTTCTGAGACGGGGCGGGGCTTAACTCGGCCACGCCCCTTTTTCCAATTTTGATGGGAAATCGATTTCTGAGAGGGGCGGGGCTTAACTCGGCCACGCTTCTTTTTCCAATTTTGATAAGAAATCGATTTCTGAGAGGGGGCGGGGCTTAACTCGGCCACGCCCCTTTTTCCAATTTTGATGGGAAATCGATTTCTGAGAGGGGGCGGGGCTTAACTCGGCCACGCCCCTTTTTCCCATTTTGATGGGAAATCGATTTCTGAGAGGGGGCGGGGCTTAACTCGGCCACGCCCCCTTTTCCAATTTTGATGGGAAATCAATTTCTGAGAGGGGGCGGGGCTTAACTCGGCCACGCTTCTTTTTCCAATTTTGATGGGAAATCGATTTCTGAGAGGGGCGGGGCTTAACTCGGCCACGCCCCTTTTTCCAATTTTTATGGGAAATCGATTTCTGAGAGGGGGCGGGGCTTAACTCGGCCACGCCCCTTTTTCCAATTTTGATGAGAAATCGATTTCTGAGAGGGGGCGGGGCTACGCCCCTTTTTTCAATTTTGATGGGAAATTAATTTCTGAGAGGGGGCGGGGCTTAACTCGGCCACGCCCCTTTTTCCAATTTTGATGGGAAATCGATTTCTGAGAGGGGGCGGGGCTTAACTCGGCAACGCCCCTTTTTCCAATTTTGATGGGAAATCGATTTCTGAGAGGGGCGGGGCTTAACTCGGCCACGCTTCTTTTTCCAATTTTGATAAGAAATCGATTTCTGAGAGGGGGCGGGGCTTAACTCGGCCACGCCCCTTTTTCCAATTTTGATGGGAAATCGATTTCTGAGAGGGGGCGGGGCTTAACTCGGCCACGCCCCTTTTTCCCATTTTGATGGGAAATCGATTTCTGAGAGGGGGCGGGGCTTAACTCGGCCACGCCCCCTTTTCCAATTTTGATGGGAAATCGATTTCTGAGAGGGGGCGGGGCTTAACTCGGCAACGCCCCTTTTTCCAATTTTGATGGGAAATCGATTTCTGAGAGGGGCGGGGCTTAACTCGGCCACGCTTCTTTTTCCAATTTTGATAAGAAATCGATTTCTGAGAGGGGGCGGGGCTTAACTCGGCCACGCCCCTTTTTCCAATTTTGATGGGAAATCGATTTCTGAGAGGGGGCGGGGCTTAACTCGGCCACGCCCCCTTTTCCAATTTTGATGGGAAATCGATTTCTGAGAGGGGGCGGGGCTTAACTCGGCCACGCCCCTTTTTCCAATTTTGATGGGAAATCGATTTCTGAGAAGGGGCAGGGCTTAACTCGGCCACGCCCCTTTTTCCAATTTTGATGGGAAATCGATTTCTGAGAGGGGGCGGGGCTTAACTCGGCCACGCTTCTTTTTCCAATTTTGATGGGAAATCGATTTCTGAGAGGGGGCGGGGCTTAACTCGATCACGCCCCTTTTCCAATTTTGATGGGAAATCTATTTCTGAGAGGGGGCGGGGCTTAACTCGGCCACGCCCCTTTTTCCAATTTTGATGGGAAATCGATTTCTGAGAGGGGGCGGGGCTTAACTCGGCCACGCCCCCTTTTCCAATTTTGATGGGAAATCGATTTCTGAGAGGGGGCGGGGCTTAACTCGGCCACGCCCCTTTTTCCAATTTTGATGGGAAATCGATTTCTGAGAGGGGGCGGGGCTTAACTCGGCCACGCCCCTTTTTCCAATTTTGATGGGAAATCGATTTCTGAGAGGGGGCGGGGCTTAACTCGGCCACGCCCCTTTTTCCAATTTTGATGGGAAATCGATTTCTGAGAGGGGGCGGGGCTTAACTCGGCCACGCCCCTTTTTCCAATTTTGATGGGAAATCGATTTCTGAGAGGGGGCGGGACTTAACTCGGCCACGCCCCTTTTTTCAATTTTGATGGGAAATCGATTTCTGAGAGGGGGCGGGGCTTAACTCGGCCACGCCCCTTTTTCCAATTTTGATGGGAAATCGATTTCTGAGAGGGGGCGGGGCTTAACTCGGCCCCGCCCCTTTTTCCAATTTTGATGGGAAATCGATTTCTGAGAGGGGGCGGGGCTTAACTCGGCCACGCCCCTTTTTCCAATTTTGATGGGAAATCGATTTCTGAGAGGGGGCGGGGATTAACTCGGCCACGCCCCTTTTTCCAATTTTGATGGGAAATCGATTTCTGAGAGGGGGCGGGGCTTAACTCGGCCACGCCCCTTTTTCCAATTTTGATGGGAAATCGATTTCTGAGAGGGGGCGGGGCTTAACTCGGCCACGCCCCTTTTTCCAATTTTGATGGGATATCGATTTCTGAGAGGGGGCGGGGCTTAACTCGGCCACGCCTCTTTTTCCAATTTTGATGGGAAATCGATTTCTGAGGGGGCGGGGCTTAACTCGGCCACGCCCCCTTTTCCAATTTTGATGGGAAATCGATTTCTGAGAGGGGGCGGGGCTTAACTCGGTCACGCCCCTTTTTCCAATTTTGATGGGAAATCGATTTCTGAGAGGGGGCGGGGCTTAACTCGGCCACGCCCCCTTTTCCAATTTTGATGGGAAATCAATTTCTGAGAGGGGGCGGGGCTTAACTCGGCCACGCTTCTTTTTCCAATTTTGATGGGAAATCGATTTCTGAGAGGGGGCGGGGCTTAACTCGGCCACGCGCCTTTTTCCAATTTTGATGGGAAATCGATTTCTGAGAGGGGGCGGGGCTTAACTCGGCCACGCCCCTTTTTCCAATTTTGATGGGAAACCGATTTCTGAGAGGGGTCGGGGCTTAACTCGGCCACACCCCTTTTTCCAATTTTGATGGGAAATCGATTTCTGAGAGGGGGCGGGGCTTAACTCGGCCACGCCCCTTTTTCCAATTTTGATGGGAAATCGATTTCTGGGGGGGGGTGGGGCTTAACTCGGCCACGCCCCTTTTTCCAATTTTGATGGGAAATCGATTTCTGAGAGGGGGCGGGGCTTAACTCGGCCACGCCCCTTTTTCCAATTTTGATGGGAAATCGATTTCTGAGAGGGGGCGGGACTTAACTCGGCCACGCCCCTTTTTCCAATTTTGATGGGAAATCGATTTCTGAGAGGGGGCGGGGCTTAACTCGGCCACGCCCCTTTTTCCAATTTTGATGGGATATCGATTTCTGAGAGGGGGCGGGGCTTAACTCGGCCACGCCCCTTTTTCCAATTTTGATGGGAAATCGATTTCTGAGAGGGGGCGGGGCTTAACTCGGCCACGCCCCCTTTTCCAATTTTGATGGGAAATCGATTTCTGAGAGGGGGCGGGGCTTAACTCGGCCACGCCCCTTTTTCCAATTTTGATGGGAAATCGATTTCTGAAGGGGGCGGGGCTTAACTCGGCAACGCCCCTTTTTCCAATTTTGATGAGAAATCGATTTCTGAGAGGGGGCGGGGCCACGCCCCTTTTTTCAATTTTGATGGGAAATCGATTTCTGAGAGGGGGCGGGGCCACGCCCCTTTTTCCAATTTTGATGGGAAATCGATTTCTGAGAGGGGGCGGGGCTTAACTCGGCCACGCCCCTTTTTCCAATTTTGATGGGAAATCGATTTCTGAGAGGGGCGGGGCTTGACTCGGCCACGGCTCTTTTTCCAATTTTGATGGGAAATCGATTTCTGAGAGGGGGCGGGGCTTAACTCGGCCACACCCCTTTTTCCAATTTTGATGGGAAATCGATTTCTGAGAGGGGGCGGGGCTTAACTCGACCACGCCCCTTTTTCCAATTTTGATGGGAAATCGATTTCTGAGAGGGGGCGGGGCTTAACTCGGCCACGCCCCTTTTTCCAATTTTGATGGGAAATCGATTTCTGAGAGGGGGCGGGGCTTAACTCGGCCACGCTTCTTTTTCCAATTTTGATGGGAAATCGATTTCTGAGAGGGGGCGGGGCTTAACTCGGCCACGCCCCTTTTTCCAATTTTGATGGGAAATCGATTTCTGAGAGGGGGCGGGGCTTAACTCGATCACGCCCCTTTTCCAATTTTGATGGGAAATCTATTTCTGAGAGGGGGCGGGGCTTAACTCGGCTACGCCCCTTTTTCCAATTTTGATGGGAAATCGATTTCTGAGAGGGGGCGGGGCTTAACTCGGCCACGCCCCTTTTTCCAATTTTGATGGGAAATCGATTTCTGAGGGGGCGGGGCTTAACTCGACCACGCCCCTTTTTCCAATTTTGATGGGAAATCGATTTCTGAGGGGGCGGGGCTTAACTCGGCCACGCTTCTTTTTCCAATTTTGATGGGAAATCGATTTCTGAGAGGGGGCGGGGCTTAACTCGGCCACGCCCCTTTTTCCAATTTTGATGGGAAATCGATTTCTGAGAGGGGCGGGGCTTAACTCGGCCACGCCCCTTTTTCCAATTTTGATGGGAAATCGATTTCTGAGAGGGGCGGGGCTTAACTCGGCCACGCCCCTTTTTCCAATTTTGATGGGAAATCGATTTCTGAGAGGGGGCGGGGCTTAACTCGGCAACGCCCCTTTTTCCGATTTTGATGGGAAATCGATTTCTGAGAGGGGGCGGGGCTTAACTCGGCCACGCCCCTTTTTCCAATTTTGATGGGAAATCGATTTCTGAGAGGGGGCGGGGCTTAACTCGGCCACGCCCCTTTTTCCGATTTTGATGGGAAATCGATTTCTGAGAGGGGGCGGGGCTTAACTCGGCCACGCCCCTTTTTCCAATTTTGATGGGAAATCGATTTCTGAGAGGGGGCGGGGCTTAACTCGGCCACGCCCCTTTTTCCAATTTTGATGGGAAATCGATTTCTGAGAGGGGGCGGGGCTTAACTCGGCCACGCCCCTTTTTCCAATTTTGATGGGAAATCGATTTCTGAGAGGAGGCGGGGCTTAACTCGGCCACGCCCCTTTTTCCAATTTTGATGGGAAATCGATTTCTGAGAGGGGGCGGGGCTTAACTCGGCCACGCCCCTTTTTCCAATTTTGATGGGAAATCGATTTCTGAGAGGGGGCGGGGCTTAACTCGGCCACGCTCCTTTTTCCAATTTTGATGGGAAATCGATTTCTGAGAGAGGGCGGGGCTTAACTCGGCCCCGCCCCTTTTTCCAATTTTGATGGGAAATCAATTTCTGAGAGGGGGCGGGGCTTAACTCGGCCACGCTTCTTTTTCCAATTTTGATGGGAAATCGATTTCTGAGAGGGGGCGGGGCTTAACTCGACCACGCCCCTTTTTCCAATTTTGATGGGAAATCGATTTCTGAGAGGGGGCGGGGCTTAACTCGGCCACGCCCCTTTTCCAATTTTGATGGGAAATCTATTTCTGAGAGGGGGCGGGGCTTAACTCGGCCACGCCCCTTTTTCCAATTTTGATGGGAAATCGATTTCTGAGAGGGGGCGGGGCTTAACTCGGCCCCGCCCCTTTTTCCAATTTTGATGGGAAATCGATTTCTGAGAGGGGGCGGGGCTTAACTCGGCCCCGCCCCTTTTTCCAATTTTGATGGGAAATCGATTTCTGAGAGGAGGCGGGGCTTAACTCGGCCACGCCCCTTTTTCCAATTTTGATGGGAAATCGATTTCTGAGAGGGGGCGGGGCTTAACTCGGCCACGCCCCTTTTTCCAATTTTGATGGGAAATCGATTTCTGAGAGGGGGCGGGGCTTAACTCGGCCACGCTCCTTTTTCCAATTTTGATGGGAAATCGATTTCTGAGAGAGGGCGGGGCTTAACTCGGCCACGCCCCTTTTTCCAATTTTGATGGGATATCGATTTCTGAGAGGGGGCGGGGCTTAACTCGGCCACGCCTCTTTTTCCAATTTTGATGGGAAATCGATTTCTGAGAGGGGGCGGGGCTTAACTCGGCCACGCCCCTTTTTCCAATTTTGATGGGAAATCGATTTCTGAGAGGGGGCGGGGCTTAACTCGGCCACGCCCCTTTTTCCAATTTTGATGGGAAATCGATTTCTGAGAGGGGCGGGGCTTAACTCGGCCACGCCCCTTTTTCCAATTTCGATGGGAAATCGATTTCTGAGAGGGGGCGGGGCTTAACTCGGCCACGCCCCTTTTTCCAATTTTGATGGGAAATCGATTTCTGAGAGGGGGCGGGACTTAACTCGGCCACGCCCCTTTTTCCAATTTTTATGGGAAATCGATTTCTGACAGGGGGCGGGGCTTAACTCGGCCACGCCCCTTTTTCCAATTTTTATGGGAAATCGATTTCTGAGAGGGGGCGGGGCTTAACTCGGCCACGCCCCTTTTTCCAATTTTGATGAGAAATCGATTTCTGAGAGGGGGCGGGGCCACGCCACTTTTTTCAATTTTGATGGGAAATTAATTTCTGAGAGGGGGCGGGGCTTAACTCGGCCACGCCCCTTTTTCCAATTTTGATGGGAAATCGATTTCTGAGAGGGGGCGGGGCTTAACTCGGCCACGCCCCTTTTTCCAATTTTGATGGGAAATCGATTTCTGAGAGGGGCGGGGCTTAACTCGGCCACGGCTCTTTTTCCAATTTTGATGGGAAATCGATTTCTGAGAGGGGGCGGGGCTTAACTCGGCCACGCCCCTTTTTCCAATTTTGATGGGAAATCGATTTCTGAGAGGGGGCGGGGCTTAACTCGGTCACGCCCCCTTTTCCAATTTTGATGGGAAATCGATTTCTGAGAGGGGGCGGGGCTTAACTCGGCCACGCCCCTTTTTCCAATTTTGATGGGAAATCGATTTCTGAGAGGGGGCGGGGCTTAACTCGGCCACGCCCCTTTTCCAATTTTGATGGGAAATCGATTTCTGAGAGGGGGCGGGGCTTAACTCGGCCACGCCCCTTTTTCCAATTTTGATGGGAAATCGATTTCTGAGAGGGGGCGGAGCTTAACTCGGCCACGCCCCTTTTTCCAATTTTGATGGGAAATCGATTTCTGAGAGGGGGCAGGGCTTAACTCGGCCACGCCCCCTTTTCCAATTTTGATGGGAAATCGATTTCTGAGAGGGGGCGGGGCTTAACTCGGCCACGCCCCTTTTTCCAATTTTGATGGGAAATCGATTTCTGAGAGGGGGCGGGGCTTAACTCGGCAACGCCCCTTTTTCCAATTTTGATGGGAAATCGATTTCTGAGAGGGGGCGGGGCTTAACTCGGCCACGCCCCTTTTTCCAATTTTGATGGGAAATCGATTTCTGAGAGGGGGCGGGGCTTAACTCGGCCACGCCCCTTTTTCCAATTTTGATGGGAAATCGATTTCTGAGAGGGGGCAGGGCTTAACTCGGCCACGCCCCCTTTTCCAATTTTGATGGGAAATCGATTTCTGAGAGGGGGCGGGGCTTAACTCGGCCACGCCCCTTTTTCCAATTTTGATGGGAAATCGATTTCTGAGAGGGGGCGGGGCTTAACTCGGCCACGCCCCTTTTTCCAATTTTGATGGGAAATCGATTTCTGAGAGGGGGCAGGGCTTAACTCGGCCACGCCCCCTTTTCCAATTTTGATGGGAAATCGATTTCTGAGAGGGGGCGGGGCTTAACTCGGCAACGCCCCTTTTTCCAATTTTGATGGGAAATCGATTTCTGAGAGGGGGCGGGGCTTAACTCGGCCACGCCCCTTTTTCCAATTTTGATGGGGAATCGATTTCTGAGAGGGGGCAGGGCTTAACTCGGCCACGCCCCCTTTTCCAATTTTGATGGGAAATCGATTTCTGAGAGGGGGCGGGGCTTAACTCGGCCACGCCCCTTTTTCCAATTTTGATGGGAAATCGATTTCTGAGGGGGCGGGGCTTAACTCGACCACGCCCCCTTTTCCAATTTTGATGGGAAATCGATTTCTGAGAGGGGGCGGGGCTTAACTCGGCAACGCCCCTTTTTCCAATTTTGATGGGAAATCGATTTCTGAGAGGGGGCGGGGCTTAACTCGGCCACGCCCCTTTTTCCAATTTTGATGGGGAATCGATTTCTGAGAGGGGGCAGGGCTTAACTCGGCCACGCCCCCTTTTCCAATTTTGATGGGAAATCGATTTCTGAGAGGGGGCGGGGCTTAACTCGGCCACGCCCCTTTTTCCAATTTTGATGGGAAATCGATTTCTGAGGGGGCGGGGCTTAACTCGACCACGCCCCCTTTTCCAATTTTGATGGGAAATCGATTTCTGAGAGGGGGCGGGGCTTAACTCGGCCACGCCCCTTTTTCCAATTTTGATGGGAAATCGATTTCTGAGAGGGGGCGGGGCTTAACTCGGCCACGCTTCTTTTTCCAATTTTGATGGGAAATCGATTTCTGAGGGGGCGGGGCTTAACTCGGCCACGCCCCTTTTTCCAATTTTGATGGGAAATCGATTTCTGAGAGGGGGCGGGGCTTAACTCGGCCACGCCCCTTTTTCCAATTTTGATGGGAAATCGATTTCTGAGGGGGCGGGGCTTAACTCGGCAACGCCCCTTTTTCCAATTTTGATGGGAAATCGATTTCTCAGAGGGGGCGGGGCTTAACTCGGCCACGCCCCTTTTTCCAATTTTGATGGGAAATCGATTTCTGAGAGGGGGTGGGGCTTAACTCGGCCACACCCCTTTTTCCAATTTTTATGGGAAATCGATTTCTGAGAGGGGCGGGGCTTAACTCGGCCACGCCCCTTTTCCAATTTTGATGGGAAATCGATTTCTGAGAGGGGGCGGGGCTTAACTCGACCACGCCCCTTTTTCCAATTTTGATGGGAAATCGATTTCTGAGAGGGGGCGGGGCTTAACTCGGCCACGCCCCCTTTTCCAATTTTGATGGGAAATCAATTTCTGAGAGGGGGCGGGGCTTAACTCGGCCACGCCCCTTTTTCCAATTTTGATGGGAAATCGATTTCTGAGAGGGGGCGGGGCTTAACTCGGCCACGCTTCTTTTTCCAATTTTGATGGGAAATCGATTTCTGAGAGGGGGCGGGGCTTAACTCGGCCACGCCCCTTTTTCCAATTTTGATGGGAAATCGATTTCTGAGAGGGGGCGGGGCTTAACTCGATCACGCCCCTTTTCCAATTTTGATGGGAAATCTATTTCTGAGAGGGGGCGGGGCTTAACTCGGCCACGCCCCTTTTTCCAATTTTGATGGGAAATCGATTTCTGAGAGGGGGCGGGGCTTAACTCGGCCACGCTTCTTTTTCCAATTTTGATGGGAAATCGATTTCTGAGGGGGCGGGGCTTAACTCGGCCACGCCCCTTTTTCCAATTTTGATGGGAAATCGATTTCTGAGAGGGGGCGGGGCTTAACTCGGCCACGCCCCTTTTTCCAATTTTGATGGGAAATCAGGGGCGGGGCTTAACTCGGCAACGCCCCTTTTTCCAATTTTGATGGGAAATCGATTTCTCAGAGGGGGCGGGGCTTAACTCGGCCACGCCCCTTTTTCCAATTTTGATGGGAAATCGATTTCTGAGAGGGGGCGGGGCTTAACTCGGCCACGCCCCTTTTTCCAATTTTGATGGGAAATCGATTTCTGAGAGGGGCGGGGCTTAACTCGGCCACGCCCCTTTTTCCAATTTTGATGGGAAATCGATTTCTGAGAGGGGGTGGGGCTTAACTCGGCCACGCCCCTTTTTCCAATTTTGATGGGAAATCGATTTCTGAGAGGGGGCGGGGCTTAACTCGGCCACGCCCCTTTTTCCAATTTTGATGGGAAATCGATTTCTGAGAGGGGGCAGGGCTTAACTCGGCCACGCCCCCTTTTCCAATTTTGATGGGAAATCGATTTCTGAGAGGGGGCGGGGCTTAACTCGGCCACGCCCCTTTTTCCAATTTTGATGGGAAATCGATTTCTGAGGGGGCGGGGCTTAACTCGACCACGCCCCCTTTTCCAATTTTGATGGGAAATCGATTTCTGAGAGGGGGCGGGGCTTAACTCGGCCACGCCCCTTTTTCCAATTTTGATGGGAAATCGATTTCTGAGAGGGGGCGGGGCTTAACTCGGCCACGCTTCTTTTTCCAATTTTGATGGGAAATCGATTTCTGAGGGGGCGGGGCTTAACTCGGCCACGCCCCTTTTTCCAATTTTGATGGGAAATCGATTTCTGAGAGGGGGCGGGGCTTAACTCGGCCACGCCCCTTTTTCCAATTTTGATGGGAAATCGATTTCTGAGGGGGCGGGGCTTAACTCGGCAACGCCCCTTTTTCCAATTTTGATGGGAAATCGATTTCTCAGAGGGGGCGGGGCTTAACTCGGCCACGCCCCTTTTTCCAATTTTGATGGGAAATCGATTTCTGAGAGGGGGCGGGGCTTAACTCGATCACGCCCCTTTTCCAATTTTGATGGGAAATCTATTTCTGAGAGGGGGCGGGGCTTAACTCGGCCACGCCCCTTTTTCCAATTTTGATGGGAAATCGATTTCTGAGAGGGGGCGGGGCTTAACTCGGCCACGCCCCTTTTTCCAATTTTGATGGGAAATCGATTTCTGAGAGGGGGCGGGGCTTAACTCGGCCACGCCCCTGTTTCCAATTTTGATGGGAAATCGATTTCTGAGAGGGGGCGGGGCTTAACTCGGCCACACCCCTTTTTCCAATTTTTATGGGAAATCGATTTCTGAGAGGGGGCGGGGCTTAACTCGGCCACACCCCTTTTTCCAATTTTTATGGGAAATCGATTTCTGAGAGGGGGCGGGGCTTAACTCGGCCACGCCCCTTTTTCCAATTTTTATGGGAAATCGATTTCTGAGAGGGGGCGGGGCTTAACTCGGCCACGCCCCTTTTTCCAATTTTGATGAGAAATCGATTTCTGAGAGGGGGCGGGGCCACGCCCCTTTTTTCAATTTTGATGGGAAATTAATTTCTGAGAGGGGGCGGGGCTTAACTCGGCCACACCCCCTTTTCCAATTTTGATGGGAAATCGATTTCTGAGAGGGGGCGGGGCTTAACTCGGCCACGCCCCTTTTTCCAATTTTGATGGGAAATCGATTTCTGAGATGGGCGGGGCTTAACTCGGCCACGCCCCTTTTTCCAATTTTGATGGGAAATCGATTTCTGAGAGGGGGCGGGGCTTAACTCGGCCACGCCCCTTTTTCCAATTTAGATGGGAAATCGATTTCTGAGAGGGGGCGGGGCTTAACTCGGCCACGCCCCTTTTTCCAATTTTGATGGGAAATCGATTTCTGAGAGGGGGCGGGGCTTAACTCGGCCACGCCCCTTTTTCCAATTTTGATGGGAAATCGATTTCTGAGAGGGGGCAGGGCTTAACTCGGCCACGCCCCCTTTTCCAATTTTGATGGGAAATCGATTTCTGAGAGGGGGCGGAGCTTAACTCGGCCACGCCCCTTTTTCCAATTTTGATGGGAAATCGATTTCTGAGAGGGGGCGGGGCTTAACTCGGCCACGCCCCTTTTTCCAATTTTGATGGGAAATCGATTTCTGAGAGGGGGCGGGGCTTAACTCGGCCACGCCCCTTTTTCCAATTTTGATGGGAAATCGATTTCTGAGAGGGGGTGGGGCTTAACTCGGCCACGCCCCTTTTTCCAATTTTGATGGGAAATCGATTTCTGAGAGGAGGCGGGGCTTAACTCGGCCACGCCCCTTTTTCCAATTTTGATGAGAAATCGATTTCTGAGAGGGGGCGGGGCCACGCCCCTTTTTTCAATTTTGATGGGAAATTAATTTCTGAGAGGGGGCGGGGCTTAACTCGGCCACGCCCCCTTTTCCAATTTTGATGGGAAATCGATTTCTGAGAGGGGGCGGGGCTTAACTCGGCCACGCCCCTTTTTCCAATTTTGATGGGAAATCGATTTCTGAGATGGGCGGGGCTTAACTCGGCCACGCCCCTTTTTCCAATTTTGATGGGAAATCGATTTCTGAGAGGGGGCGGGGCTTAACTCGGCCACGCCCCTTTTTCCAATTTTGATGGGAAATCGATTTCTGAGAGGGGGCGGGGCTTAACTCGGCCACGCCCCTTTTTCCAATTTTGATGGGAAATCGATTTCTGAGAGGGGGCGGGGCTTAACTCGGCCACGCCCCTTTTTCCAATTTTGATGAGAAATCGATTTCTGAGAGGGGGCGGGGCCACGCCACTTTTTTCAATTTTGATGGGAAATTAATTTCTGAGAGGGGGCGGGGCTTAACTCGGCCACGCCCCTTTTTCCAATTTTGATGGGAAATCGATTTCTGAGAGGGGGCGGGGCTTAACTCGGCCACGCCCCTTTTTCCAATTTTGATGGGAAATCGATTTCTGAGAGGGGCGGGGCTTAACTCGGCCACGGCTCTTTTTCCAATTTTGATGGGAAATCGATTTCTGAGAGGGGGCGGGGCTTAACTCGGCCACGCCCCTTTTTCCAATTTTGATGGGAAATCGATTTCTGAGAGGGGGCGGGGCTTAACTCGGTCACGCCCCCTTTTCCAATTTTGATGGGAAATCGATTTCTGAGAGGGGGCGGGGCTTAACTCGGCCACGCCCCTTTTTCCAATTTTTATGGGAAATCGATTTCTGAGAGGGGGCGGGGCTTAACTCGGTCACGCCCCCTTTTCCAATTTTGATGGGAAATCGATTTCTGAGAGGGGGCGGGGCTTAACTCGGCCACGCCCCTTTTTCCAATTTTGATGGGAAATCGATTTCTGAGAGGGGGCGGGGCTTAACTCGGCCACGCCCCTTTTCCAATTTTGATGGGAAATCGATTTCTGAGAGGGGGCGGGGCTTAACTCGGCCACGCCCCTTTTTCCAATTTTGATGGGAAATCGATTTCTGAGAGGGGGCGGGGCTTAACTCGGCCACGCCCCTTTTTCCAATTTTGATGGGAAATCGATTTCTGAAAGGGGGCGGGGTTTAACTCGGCCACGCCCCTTTTTCCAATTTTGATGGGAAATCGATTTCTGAGAGGGGGCGGGGCTTAACTCGGCCACGCCCCTTTTTCCAATTTTGATGGGAAATCGATTTCTGAGAGGGGGCGGGGCTTAACTCGGCCACGCCCCTTTTTCCAATTTTGATGGGAAATCGATTTCTGAGAGGGGGCAGGGCTTAACTCGGCCACGCCCCCTTTTCCAATTTTGATGGGAAATCGATTTCTGAGAGGGGCGGGGCTTAACTCGGCCACGCCCCTTTTTCCAATTTTGATGGGAAATCGATTTCTGAGAGGGGGCGGGGCTTAACTCGGCAACGCCCCTTTTTCCAATTTTGATGGGAAATCGATTTCTGAGAGGGGGCGGGGCTTAACTCGGCCACGCCCCTTTTTCCAATTTTGATGGGAAATCGATTTCTGAGAGGGGGCAGGGCTTAACTCGGCCACGCCCCTTTTTCCAATTTTGATGGGAAATCGATTTCTGAGAGGGGCGGGGCTTAACTCGGCCACGCCCCTTTTTCCAATTTTGATGGGAAATCGATTTCTGAGAGGGGGCGGGGCTTAACTCGGCCACGCCCCTTTTTCCAATTTTGATGGGAAATCGATTTCTGAGAGGGGGCGGGGCTTAACTCGGCCACGCCCCTTTTTCCAATTTTGATGGGAAATCGATTTCTGAGAGGGGGCGGGGCTTAACTCGGCCATGCCCCTTTTTCCAATTTTGATGAGAAATCGATTTCTGAGAGGGGGCGGGGCCACGCCACTTTTTTCAATTTTGATGGGAAATTAATTTCTGAGAGGGGGCGGGGCTTAACTCGGCCACGCCCCTTTTTCCAATTTTGATGGGAAATCGATTTCTGAGAGGGGGCGGGGCTTAACTCGGCCACGCCCCTTTTTCCAATTTTGATGGGAAATCGATTTCTGAGAGGGGCGGGGCTTAACTCGGCCACGGCTCTTTTTCCAATTTTGATGGGAAATCGATTTCTGAGAGGGGGCGGGGCTTAACTCGGCCACGCCCCTTTTTCCAATTTTGATGGGAAATCGATTTCTGAGAGGGGGCGGGGCTTAACTCGGTCACGCCCCCTTTTCCAATTTTGATGGGAAATCGATTTCTGAGAGGGGGCGGGGCTTAACTCGGCCACGCCCCTTTTTCCAATTTTGATGGGAAATCGATTTCTGAGAGGGGGCGGGGCTTAACTCGGCCACGCCCCTTTTCCAATTTTGATGGGAAATCGATTTCTGAGAGGGGCGGGGCTTAACTCGGCCACGGCTCTTTTTCCAATTTTGATGGGAAATCGATTTCTGAGAGGGGGCGGGGCTTAACTCGGTCACGCCCCCTTTTCCAATTTTGATGGGAAATCGATTTCTGAGAGGGGGCGGGGCTTAACTCGGCCACGCCCCTTTTTCCAATTTTGATGGGAAATCGATTTCTGAGAGGGGGCGGGGCTTAACTCGGCCACGCCCCTTTTCCAATTTTGATGGGAAATCGATTTCTGAGAGGGGGCGGGGCTTAACTCGGCCACGCCCCTTTTTCCAATTTTGATGGGAAATCGATTTCTGAGAGGGGGCGGGGCTTAACTCGGCCACGCCCCTTTTTCCAATTTTGATGGGAAATCGATTTCTGAAAGGGGGCGGGGCTTAACTCGGCCACGCCCCTTTTTCCAATTTTGATGGGAAATCGATTTCTGAGAGGGGGCGGGGCTTAACTCGGCCACGCCCCTTTTTCCAATTTTGATGGGAAATCAGGGGCGGGGCTTAACTCGGCCACGCCCCTTTTTCCAATTTTGATGGGAAATCGATTTCTGAGAGGGGGCGGGGCTTAACTCGGCCACGCCCCTTTTTCCAATTTTGATGGGAAATCGATTTCTGAGAGGGGGCGGGGCTTAACTCGGCCACGCCCCTTTTTCCAATTTTGATGGGAAATCGATTTCTGAGAGGGGGCGGGGCTTAACTCGGCCACGCCCCTTTTTCCAATTTTGATGGGAAATCGATTTCTGAGAGGGGGCAGGGCTTAACTCGGCCACGCCCCCTTTTCCAATTTTGATGGGAAATCGATTTCTGAGAGGGGGCGGGGCTTAACTCGGCCACGCCCCTTTTTCCAATTTTGATGGGAAATCGATTTCTGAGAGGGGGCGGGGCTTAACTCGGCCACGCCTCTTTTTCCAATTTTGATGGGAAATCGATTTCTGAGAGGGGGCGGGGCTTAACTCGGCCACACCCCTTTTTCCAATTTTTATGGGAAATCGATTTCTGAGAGGGGGCGGGGCTTAACTCGGCCACGCCTCTTTTTCCAATTTTGATGGGAAATCGATTTCTGAGAGGGGGCGGGGCTTAACTCGGCCACACCCCTTTTTCCAGTTTTTATGGGAAATCGATTTCTGAGAGGGGCGGGGCTTAACTCGGCCACGCCCCTTTTCCAATTTTGATGGGAAATCGATTTCTGAGAGGGGGCGGGGCTTAACTCGACCACGCCCCTTTTTCCAATTTTGATGGGAAATCGATTTCTGAGAGGGGGCGGGGCTTAACTCGGCCACGCCCCCTTTTCCAATTTTGATGGGAAATCAATTTCTGAGAGGGGGCGGGGCTTAACTCGGCCACGCCCCTTTTTCCAATTTTGATGGGAAATCGATTTCTGAGAGGGGGCGGGGCTTAACTCGGCCACGCTTCTTTTTCCAATTTTGATGGGAAATCGATTTCTGAGAGGGGGCGGGGCTTAACTCGGCCACGCCCCTTTTTCCAATTTTGATGGGAAATCGATTTCTGAGAGGGGGCGGGGCTTAACTCGATCACGCCCCTTTTCCAATTTTGATGGGAAATCTATTTCTGAGAGGGGGCGTGGCTTAACTCGGCCACGCCCCTTATTCCAATTTTGATGGGAAATCGATTTCTGAGAGGGGGCGGGGCTTAACTCGGCCACGCCCCTTTTTCCAATTTTGATGGGAAATCGATTTCTGAGAGGGGGCGGGGCTTAACTCGGCCACGCCCCTGTTTCCAATTTTGATGGGAAATCGATTTCTGAGAGGGGGCGGGGCTTAACTCGGCAAAGCCCCTTTTTCCAATTTTGATGGGAAATCGATTTCTGAGAGGGGGCGGGGCTTAACTCGGCCACGCCTCTTTTTCCAATTTTGATGGGAAATCGATTTCTGAGAGGGGGCGGGGCTTAACTCGGCCACACCCCTTTTTCCAATTTTTATGGGAAATCGATTTCTGAGAGGGGCGGGGCTTAACTCGGCCACGTCCCTTTTCCAATTTTGATGGGAAATCGATTTCTGAGAGGGGGCGGGGCTTAACTCGACCACGCCCGTTTTTCCAATTTTGATGGGAAATCGATTTCTGAGAGGGGGTGGGGCTTAACTCGGTCACGCCCCTTTTTCCAATTTTGATGGGAAATCGATTTCTTAGAGGGGAGGGGCTTAACTCGGCCACGCCCCTTTTCCAATTTTGATGGGAAATCAATTTCTGAGAGGGGGCGGGGCTTAACTCGGCCACGCCCCTTTTTCCAATTTTGATGAGAAATCGATTTCTGAGAGGGGGCGGGGCCACGCCCCTTTTTTCAATTTTGATGGGAAATTAATTTCTGAGAGGGGGCGGGGCTTAACTCGGCCTCGCCCCCTTTTCCAATTTTGATGGGAAATCGATTTCTGATAGGGGGCGGGGCTTAACTCGGCCACGCCCCTTTTTCCAATTTTGATGGGAAATCGATTTCTGAGAGGGGGCGGGGCTTAACTCGGCCACGCCCCTTTTTCCAATTTTGATGGGAAATCGATTTCTGAGAGGGGGCGGGGCTTAACTCGGCCACGCTTCTTTTTCCAATTTTGATGGGAAATCAATTTCTGAGAGGGGGCGGGGCTTAACTCGGCCACGCCCCTTTTTCCAATTTTGATGGGAAATCGATTTCTGAGAGGGGGCGGGGCTTAACTCGGCCACGCTTCTTTTTCCAATTTTGATGGGAAATCGATTTCTGAGAGGGGGCGGGGCTTAACTCGGCCACGCCCCTTTTTCCAATTCTGATGGGAAATCGATTTCTGAGAGGGGGCGGGGCTTAACTCGATCACGCCCCTTTTCCAATTTTGATGGGAAATCTATTTCTGAGAGGGGGCGGGGCTTAACTCGGCCACGCCCCTTATTCCAATTTTGATGGGAAATCGATTTCTGAGAGGGGGCGGGGCTTAACTCGGCCACGCCCCTTTTTCCAATTTTGATGGGAAATCGATTTCTGAGAGGGGGCGGGGCTTAACTCGGCCACGCCCCTGTTTCCAATTTTGATGGGAAATCGATTTATGAGAGGGGGCGGGGCTTAACTCGGCAACGCCCCTTTTTCCAATTTTGATGGGAAATCGATTTCTGAGAGGGGGCGGGGCTTAACTCGGCCACGCCTCTTTTTCCAATTTTGATGGGAAATCGATTTCTGAGAGGGGGCGGGGCTTAACTCGGCCACACCCCTTTTTCCAATTTTTATGGGAAATCGATTTCTGAGAGGGGCGGGGCTTAACTCGGCCACGCCCCTTTTCCAATTTTGATGGGAAATCGATTTCTGAGAGGGGGCGGGGCTTAACTCGACCACGCCCGTTTTTCCAATTTTGATGGGAAATCGATTTCTGAGAGGGGGTGGGGCTTAACTCGGTCACGCCCCTTTTTCCAATTTTGATGGGAAATCGATTTCTTAGAGGGGGCGGGGCTCAACTCGGCCACGCCCCTTTTTCCAATTTTGATGGGAAATCGATTTCTGAGAGGGGGCAGGGCTTAACTCGGCCACGCCCCCTTTTCCAATTTTGATGGGAAATCGATTTCTGAGAGGGGGCGGGGCTTAACTCGGCCACGCCCCTTTTTCCAATTTTGATGGGAAATCGATTTCTGAGAGGGGGCGGGGCTTAACTCGGCCACGCCTCTTTTTCCAATTTTGATGGGAAATCGATTTCTGAGAGGGGGCGGGGCTTAACTCGGCCACACCCCTTTTTCCAATTTTTATGGGAAATCGATTTCTGAGAGGGGCGGGGCTTAACTCGGCCACGCCCCTTTTCCAATTTTGATGGGAAATCGATTTCTGAGAGGGGGCGGGGCCACGCCCCTTTTTTCAATTTTGATGGGAAATCGATTTCTGAGAGGGGGCGGGGCTTAACTCGGCCACGGCCCTTTTTCCAATTTTGATGGGAAATCGATTTCTGAGAGGGGGCGGGGCTTAACTCGGCCACGCCCCTTTTTCCAATTTTGATGGGAAATCGATTTCTGAGAGGGGGCGGGGCTTAACTCGGCCACGCCCCTTTTTCCAATTTTGATGGGAAATCGATTTCTGAGGGGGGCGGGGCTTAACTCGGCCACGCCCCTTTTCCAATTTTGATGGGAAATCGATTTCTGAGAGGGGGCGGGGCTTAACTCGACCACGCCCGTTTTTCCAATTTTGATGGGAAATCGATTTCTGAGAGGGGGTGGGGCTTAACTCGGTCACGCCCCTTTTTCCAATTTTGATGGGAAATCGATTTCTTAGAGGGGGCGGGGCTTAACTCGGCCACGCCCCTTTTTCCAATTTTGATGGGAAATCGATTTCTGAGAGGGGGCAGGGCTTAACTCGGCCACGCCCCCTTTTCCAATTTTGATGGGAAATCGATTTCTGAGAGGGGGCGGGGCTTAACTCGGCCACGCCCCTTTTTCCAATTTTGATGGGAAATCGATTTCTGAGAGGGGGCGGGGCTTAACTCGGCAACGCCCCTTTTTCCAATTTTGATGGGAAATCGATTTCTGAGAGGGGGCGGGGCTTAACTCGGCCACGCCCCTTTTTCCAATTTTGATGGGAAATCGATTTCTGAGAGGGGGCGGGGCTTAACTCGGCCACGCCCCTTTTTCCAATTTTGATGGGAAATCGATTTCTGAGAAGGGGCGGGGCTTAACTCGGCCACGCCCCTTTTTCCAATTTTGATGGGAAATCGATTTCTGAGAGGGGGCGGGGCTTAACTCGGCCACGCCCCTTTTTCCAATTTTGATGGGAAATCGATTTCTGAGAGGGGGCAGGGCTTAACTCGGCCACGCCCCCTTTTCCAATTTTGATGGGAAATCGATTTCTGAGAGGGGGCGGGGCTTAACTCGGCCATGCCCCTTTTTCCAATTTTGATGGGAAATCGATTTCTGAGAGGGGGCGGGGCTTAACTCGGCAACGCCCCTTTTTCCAATTTTGATGGGAAATCGATTTCTGAGAGGGGGCGGGGCTTAACTCGGCCACGCCTCTTTTTCCAATTTTGATGGGAAATCGATTTCTGAGAGGGGACAGGGCTTAACTCGGCCACGCCCCCTTTTCCAATTTTGATGGGAAATCGATTTCTGAGAGGGGGCGGGGCTTAACTCGGCCACGCCCCTTTTTCCAATTTTGATGGGAAATCGATTTCTGAGAGGGGGCGGGGCTTAACTCGACCACGCCCCTTTTTCCAATTTTGATGGGAAATCGATTTCTGAGAGGGGGCGGGGCTTAACTCGGCAACGCCCCTTTTTCCAATTTTGATGGGAAATCGATTTCTGAGAGGGGGCGGGGCTTAACTCGGCCACGCCCCTTTTTCCAATTTTGATGGGAAATCGATTTCTGAGAGGGGGCGGGGCTTAACTCGGCCACGCCCCTTTTTCCAATTTTTATGGGAAATCGATTTCTGAGAGGGGCGGGGCTTAACTCGGCCACGCCCCTTTTCCAATTTTGATGGGAAATCGATTTCTGAGAGGGGGCGGGGCCACGCCCCTTTTTTCAATTTTGTTGGGAAATCGATTTCTGAGAGGGGGCGGGGCTTAACTCGGCCACGCCCCTTTTTCCAATTTTGATGGGAAATCGATTTCTGAGAGGGGCGGGGCTTAACTCGGCCACGCCCCTTTTTCCAATTTTGATGGGAAATCGATTTTTGAGAGGGGGCGGGGCTTAACTCGGCCACGCCCCTTTTTCCAATTTTGATGGGAAATCGATTTCTGAGAGGGGGCGGGGCTTAACTCGGCCACGCCCCCTTTTCCAATTTTGATGGGAAATCGATTTCTGAGAGGGGGCGGGGCTTAACTCGGCCACGCCCCTTTTTCCAATTTTGATGGGAAATCGATTTCTGAGAGGGGGCGGGGCTTAACTCGGCCACACCCCTTTTTCCAATTTTGATGGGAAATCGATTTCTGAGAGGGGGCGGGGCTTAACTCGGCCACGCCCCTTTTTCCAATTTTGATGGGAAATCGATTTCTGAGAGGGGGCGGGGCTTAACTCGGCCACGCCCCTTTTTCCAATTTTGATGGGAAATCGATTTCTGAGAGGGGGCGGGGCTTAACTCGGCCACGCCCCTTTTTCCAATTTTGATGGGAAATCGATTTCTGAGAGGGGGCGGGGCTTAACTCGGCCACGCCCCTTTTTCCAATTTTGATGGGAAATCGATTTCTGAGAGGGGGCGGGGCTTAACTCGGCCACGCCCCTTTTTCCAATTTTGATGGGAAATCGATTTCTGAGAGGGGGCGGGGCTTAACTCGGCCACGGCCCTTTTTCCGATTTTGATGGGAAATCGATTTCTGAGAGGGGGCGGGGCTTAACTCGGCCACGCCCCTTTTTCCAATTTTGATGGGAAATCGATTTCTGAGAGGGGGCGGGGCTTAACTCGGCCACGCCCCTTTTTCCAATTTTGATGGGAAATCGATTTCTGAGAGGGGGCAGGGCTTAACTCGGCCACGCCCCCTTTTCCAATTTTGATGGGAAATCGATTTTTGAGAGGGTGCGGGGCTTAACTCGGCCACGCCCTTTTTTCCAATTTTGATGGGAAATCGATTTCTGAGAGGGGGCGGGGCTTAACTCGGCAACGCCCCTTTTTCCAATTTTGATGGGAAATCGATTTCTAAGAGGGGGCGGGGCTTAACTCGGCAACGCCCCTTTTTCCAATTTTGATGGGAAATCGATTTCTGAGAGGGGGCGGGGCTTAACTCGGCCACGCCTCTTTTTCCAATTTTGATGGGAAATCGATTTCTGAGAGGGGGCAGGGCTTAACTCGGCCACGCCCCCTTTTCCAATTTTGATGGGAAATCGATTTCTGAGAGGGGGCGGGGCTTTACTCGGCCACGCCCCTTTTTCCAATTTTGATTGGAAATCGATTTCTGAGAGGGGGCGGGGCTTAACTCGACCACGCCCCTTTTTCCAATTTTGATGGGAAATCGATTTCTGAGAGGGGGCGGGGCTTAACTCGGCCACGCCCCTTTTTCCAATTTTGATGGGAAATCGATTTCTGAGAGGGGGCGGGGCTTAACTCGGCCACGCCCCTTTTTCCAATTTTGATGGGAAATCGATTTCTGAGAGGGGGCGGGGCTTAACTCGGCAACGCCCCTTTTTCCAATTTTGATGGGAAATCGATTTCTAAGAGGGGGCGGGGCTTAACTCGGCAACGCCCCTTTTTCCAATTTTGATGGGAAATCGATTTCTGAGAGGGGGCGGGGCTTAACTCGGCCACGCCCCTTTTCCAATTTTGATGGGAAATCGATTTCTGAGAGGGGGCGGGGCTTAACTCGGCCACGCCCCTTTTTTCAATTTTGATGGGAAATCGATTTCTGAGAAGGGGCGGGGCTTAACTCGGCAACGCCCCTTTTTCCAATTTTGATGGGAAATCGATTTCTGAGAGGGGGCGGGGCTTAACTCGGCCACGCCCCTTTTTCCAATTTTGATGGGAAATCGATTTCTGAGAGGGGGCGGGGCTTAACTCGACCACGCCCCTTTTTCCAATTTTGATGGGAAATCGATTTCTGAGAGGGGGCGGGGCTTAACTCGGCCACGCCCCTTTTTCCAATTTTGATGGGAAATCGATTTCTGAGAGGGGGCGGGGCTTAACTCGGCCACGCCCCCTTTTTCAATTTTGATGGGAAATCGATTTCTGAGAGGGGGCGGGGCTTAACTCGGCCACGCCCCTTTTTCCAATTTTGATGGGAAATCGATTTCTGAGAGGGGGCGGGGCTTAACTCGGCCACACCCCTTTTTCCAATTTTGATGGGAAATCGATTTCTGAGAGGGGGCGGGGCTTAACTCGGCCACGCCCCCTTTTCCAATTTTGATGGGAAATCGATTTCTGAGAGGGGGCGGAGCTTAACTCGGCCACGCTCCTTTTTCCAATTTTGATGGGCAATCGATTTCTGAGAGGGGGCGGGGCTTAACTCGACCACGCCCCTTTTTCCAATTTTGATCGGAAATCGATTTCTGAGAGGGGGCGGGGCTTAACTCGGCAACGCCCCTTTTTCCAATTTTGATGGGAAATCGATTTCTGAGAGGGGGCGGGGCTTAACTCGGCCACGCCTCTTTTTCCAATTTTGATGGGAAATCGATTTCTGAGAGAGGGCGGGGCTTAACTCGGCCACACCCCTTTTTCCAATTTTGATGGGAAATCGATTTCTGAGAGGGGGCGGGGCTTAACTCGGCCACGCCCCTTTTTCCAATTTTGATGGGAAATCAGGGGCGGGGCTTAACTCGGCCACGCCCCTTTTTCCAATTTTGATGGGAAATCGATTTCTGAGAGGGGGCGGGGCTTAACTCGGCCACGCCCCTTTTTCCAATTTTGATGGGAAATCGATTTCTGAGAGGGGGCGGGGCTTAACTCGGCCACGCCCCCTTTTCCAATTTTGATGGGAAATCGATTTCTGAGAGGGGGCGGGGCTTAACTCGGCCACGCCCCTTTTTCCAATTTTGATGGGAAATCGATTTCTGAGAGGGGGCGGGGCTTAACTCGGCCACACCCCTTTTTCCAATTTTGATGGGAAATCGATTTCTGAGAGGGGCGGGGCTTAACTCGGCCACGCCCCCTTTTCCAATTTTGATGGGAAATCGATTTCTGAGAGGGGGCGGAGCTTAACTCGGCCACGCCCCTTTTTCCAATTTTGATGGGAAATCGATTTCTGAGAGGGGGCGGGGCTTAACTCGGCCACGCCCCCTTTTCCAATTTTGATCGGAAATCGATTTCTGAGAGGGGGCGGAGCTTAACTCGGCCACGCTCCTTTTTCCAATTTTGATGGGCAATCGATTTCTGAGAGGGGGCGGGGCTTAACTCGACCACGCCCCTTTTTCCAATTTTGATCGGAAATCGATTTCTGAGAGGGGGCGGGGCTTAACTCGGCCACACCCCTTTTTCCAATTTTGATGGGAAATCGATTTCTGAGAGGGGGCGGGGCTTAACTCGGCCACGCCCCTTTTTCCAATTTTGATGGGAAATCAGGGGCGGGGCTTAACTCGGCCACGCCCCTTTTTCCAATTTTGATGGGAAATCGATTTCTGAGAGGGGGCGGGGCTTAACTCGGCCACGCCCCTTTTTCCAATTTTGATGGGAAATCGATTTCTGAGAGGGGGCGGGGCTTAACTCGGCCACGCCCCTTTTTCCAATTTTGATGGGAAATCGATTTCTGAGAGGGGGCGGGGCTTAACTCGGCCACGCCCCTTTTTCCAATTTTGATGGGAAATCGATTTCTGAGAGGGGGCGGGGCTTAACTCGGCCACGCCCCTTTTTCCAATTTTGATGGAAATCGATTTCTGAGAGGGGGCGGGGCTTAACTCGGCCACGCCCCTTTTTCCAATTTTGATGGGAAATCGATTTCTGAAAGGGGCGGGGCTTAACTCGGCCACGCCCCTTTTTCCAATTTTGATGGGAAATCGATTTCTGAGAGGGGGCGGGGCTTAACTCGGCCACGCCCCTTTTTCCGATTTTGATGGGAAATCGATTTCTGAGAGAGGGCGGGGCTTAACTCGGCCACGCCCCTTTTTCCAATTTTGATGGGAAATCGATTTCTGAGAGGGGGCGGGACTTAACTCGGTCACGCCCTATTTTCCAATTTTGATGGGAAATCGATTTCTGAGAGGGGGCGGGGCTTAAGTCGGCCACGCCCCTTTTTCCAATTTTGATGGGAAATCGATTTCTGAGAGGGGGCGGGGCTTAACTCGGTCACGCCCTATTTTCCAATTTTGATGGGAAATCGATTTCTGAGAGGGGGCGGGGCTTAAGTCGGCCACGCCCCTTTTTCCAATTTTGATGGGAAATCGATTTCTGAGAGGGGGCGGGGCTTAACTCGGCCACGCTCCTTTTTCCAATTTTGATGGGAAATCGATTTCTGAGAGGGGGCGGGGCTTAACTCGGCCACGCCCCTTTTTCCGATTTTGATGGGAAATCGATTTCTGAGAGAGGGCGGGGCTTAACTCGGCCACGCCCCTTTTTCCGATTTTGATGGGAAATCGATTTCTGAGAGAGGGCGGGGCTTAACTCGGCCACGCCCCTTTTTCCAATTTTGATGGGAAATCGATTTCTGAGAGGGGGCGGGACTTAACTCGGTCACGCCCTATTTTCCAATTTTGATGGGAAATCGATTTCTGAGAGGGGGCGGGGCTTAAGTCGGCCACGCCCCTTTTTCCAATTTTGATGGGAAATCGATTTCTGAGAGGGGGCGGGGCTTAAGTCGACCACGCCCCTTTTTCCAATTTTGATGGGAAATCGATTTCTGAGAGGGGGCGGGACTTAACTCGGCCACGCCCCTTTTTCCAATTTTGATGGGAAATCGATTTCTGAGAGGGGGCGGGGCTTAACTCGGCCACGCCCCTTTTTCCGATTTTGATGGGAAATCGATTTCTGAGAGAGGGCGGGGCTTAACTCGGCCACGCCCCTTTTTCCAATTTTGATGGGAAATCGATTTCTGAGAGGGGGCGGGGCTTAAGTCGGCCACGCCCCTTTTTCCAATTTTGATGGGAAATCGATTTCTGAGAGGGGGCGGGGCTTAAGTCGACCATGCCCCTTTTTCCAATTTTGATGGGAAATCGATTTCTGAGAGGGGGCGGGGCTTAACTCGGCCACGCCCCTTTTTCCGATTTTGATGGGAAATCGATTTCTGAGAGGGGGCGGGGCTTAAGTCGACCACGCCCCTTTTTCCAATTTTGATGGGAAATCGATTTCTGAGAGGGGGCGGGGCTTAACTCGGCCACGCCCCTTTTTCCAATTTTGATGGGAAATCGATTTCTGAGAGGGGGCGGGGCTTAACTCGGCCACGCCCCTGTTTCCAATTTTGATGGGAAATCGATTTCTGAGAGGGGGCGGGACTTAAGTCGACCACGCCCCTTTTTCCAATTTTGATGGGAAATCGATTACTGAGAGGGGGCGGGGCTTAACTCGGCCACGCCCCTTTTTCCAATTTTGATGGGAAATCGATTTCTGAGAGGGGGCGGGGCTTAACTCGGCCACGCCCCTTTTTCCAATTTTGATGGGAAATCGATTTCTGAGAGGGGGCGGGACTTAACTCGGTCACGCCCTATTTTCCAATTTTGATGGGAAATCGATTTCTGAGAGGGGGCGGGGCTTAAGTCGACCACGCCCCTTTTTCCAATTTTGATGGGAAATCGATTTCTGAGAGGGGGCGGGGCTTAACTCGGCCACACCCCTTTTTCCGATTTTGATGGGAAATCGATTTCTGAGAGAGGGCGGGGCTTAACTCGGCCACGCCCCTTTTTCCAATTTTGATGGGAAATCGATTTCTGAGAGGGGGCGGGGCTTAAGTCGACCACGCCCCTTTTTCCAATTTTGATGGGAAATCGATTTCTGAGAGGGGGCGGGGCTTAACTCGGCCACGCCCCTTTTTCCAATTTTGATGGGAAATCGATTTCTGAGAGGGGGCGGGGCTTAAGTCGGCCACGCCCCTTTTTCCAATTTTGATGGGAAATCGATTTCTGAGAGGGGGCGGGGCTTAAGTCGACCACGCCCCTTTTTCCAATTTTGATGGGAAATCGATTTCTGAGGGGGCGGGGCTTAACTCGGCCACGCTCCTTTTTCCAATTTTGATGGGAAATCGATTTCTGAGAGGGGGCGGGGCCTAACTCGGCCACGCCCCTTTTTCCGATTTTGATGGGAAATCGATTTCTGAGAGAGGGCGGGGCTTAACTCGGCCACGCCCCTTTTTCCAATTTTGATGGGAAATCGATTTCTGAGAGGGGGCGGGGCTTAAATCGGCCACGCTCCTTTTTCCAATTTTGATGGGAAATCGATTTCTGAGAGGGGGCGGGGCTTAACTCGGCCACACCCCTTTTTCCGATTTTGATGGGAAATCGATTTCTGAGAGAGGGCGGGGCTTAACTCGGCCACGCCCCTTTTTCCAATTTTGATGGGAAATCGATTTCTGAGAGGGGGCGGGGCTTAACTCGGCCACGCTCCTTTTTCCAATTTTGATGGGAAATCGATTTCTGAGAGGGGGCGGGGCTTAACTCGGCCACGCCCCTTTTTCCGATTTTGATGGGAAATCGATTTCTGAGAGAGGGCGGGGCTTAACTCGGCCACGCCCCTTTTTCCAATTTTGATGGGAAATCGATTTCTGAGAGGGGGCGGGACTTAACTCGGTCACGCCCTATTTTCCAATTTTGATGGGAAATCGATTTCTGAGAGGGGGCGGGGCTTAAGTCGACCACGCCCCTTTTTCCAATTTTGATGGGAAATCGATTTCTGAGAGGGGGCGGGGCTTAAGTCGACCACGCCCCTTTTTCCAATTTTGATGGGAAATCGATTTCTGAGAGGGGGCGGGACTTAACTCGGTCACGCCCTATTTTCCAATTTTGATGGGAAATCGATTTCTGAGAGGGGGCGGGGCTTAAGTCGGCCACGCCCCTTTTTCCAATTTTGATGGGAAATCGATTTCTGAGAGGGGGCGGGGCTTAAGTCGACCACGCCCCTTTTTCCAATTTTGATGGGAAATCGATTTCTGAGGGGGCGGGGCTTAACTCGGCCACGCTCCTTTTTCCAATTTTGATGGGAAATCGATTTCTGAGAGGGGGCGGGGATTAACTCGGCCACGCCCCTTTTTCCGATTTTGATGGGAAATCGATTTCTGAGAGAGGGCGGGGCTTAAGTCGGCCACGCTCCTTTTTCCAATTTTGATGGGAAATCGATTTCTGAGAGGGGGCGGGGCTTAACTCGGCCACGCCCCTTTTTCCGATTTTGATGGGAAATCGATTTCTGAGAGGGGGCGGGACTTAACTCGGTCACGCCCTATTTTCCAATTTTGATGGGAAATCGATTTCTGAGAGGGGGCGGGACTTAACTCGGTCACGCCCTATTTTCCAATTTTGATGGGAAATCGATTTCTGAGAGGGGGCGGGGCTTAAGTCGACCACGCCCCTTTTTCCAATTTTGATGGGAAATCGATTTCTGAGGGGGCGCGGCTTAACTCGGCCACGCTCCTTTTTCCAATTTTGATGGGAAATCGATTTCTGAGAGGGGGCGGGGCTTAACTCGGCCACGCCCCTTTTTCCGATTTTGATGGGAAATCGATTTCTGAGAGGGGGCGGGGCTTAAGTCGACCACGCCCCTTTTTCCAATTTTGATGGGAAATCGATTTCTGAGAGGGGGCGGGACTTAACTCGGTCACGCCCTATTTTCCAATTTTGATGGGAAATCGATTTCTGAGAGGGGGCGGGGCTTAAGTCGACCACGCCCCTTTTTCCAATTTTGATGGGAAATCGATTTCTGAGGGGGCGGGGCTTAACTCGGCCACGCTCCTTTTTCCAATTTTGATGGGAAATCGATTTCTGAGAGGGGGCGGGACTTAACTCGGTCACGCCCTATTTTCCAATTTTGATGGGAAATCGATTTCTGAGAGGGGGCGGGGCTTAAGTCGGCCACGCCCCTTTTTCCAATTTTGATGGGAAATCGATTTCTGAGAGGGGGCGGGGCTTAACTCGGCCACGCCCCTTTTTCCAATTTTGATGGGAAATCGATTTCTGAGAGGGGGCGGGGCTTAACTCGGCCACGCCTCTTTTTCCAATTTTGATGGGAAATCGATTTCTGAGAGGGGGCGGGGCTTAACTCGGCCACACCCCTTTTTCCAATTTTTATGGGAAATCGATTTCTGAGAGGGGGCGGGGCTTAACTCGGCCACGCCTCTTTTTCCAATTTTGATGGGAAATCGATTTCTGAGAGGGGGCGGGGCTTAACTCGGCCACACCCCTTTTTCTAATTTTTATGGGAAATCGATTTCTGAGAGGGGCGGGGCTTAACTCGGCCACGCCCCTTTTCCAATTTTGATGGGAAATCGATTTCTGAGAGGGGGCGGGGCTTAACTCGACCACGCCCCTTTTTCCAATTTTGATGGGAAATCGATTTCTGAGAGGGGGCGGGGCTTAACTCGGCCACGCCCCCTTTTCCAATTTTGATGGGAAATCAATTTCTGAGAGGGGGCGGGGCTTAACTCGGCCACGCCCCTTTTTCCAATTTTGATGGGAAATCGATTTCTGAGAGGGGGCGGGGCTTAACTCGGCCACGCTTCTTTTTCCAATTTTGATGGGAAATCGATTTCTGAGAGGGGGCGGGGCTTAACTCGGCCACGCTTCTTTTTCCAATTTTGATGGGAAATCGATTTCTGAGAGGGGGCGGGGCTTAACTCGGCCACGCCCCTTTTTCCAATTTTGATGGGAAATCGATTTCTGAGAGGGGGCGGGGCTTAACTCGATCACGCCCCTTTTCCAATTTTGATGGGAAATCTATTTCTGAGAGGGGGCGTGGCTTAACTCGGCCACGCCCCTTATTCCAATTTTGATGGGAAATCGATTTCTGAGAGGGGGCGGGGCTTAACTCGGCCACGCCCCTTTTTCCAATTTTGATGGGAAATCGATTTCTGAGAGGGGGCGGGGCTTAACTCGGCCACGCCCCTGTTTCCAATTTTGATGGGAAATCGATTTCTGAGAGGGGGCGGGGCTTAACTCGGCAAAGCCCCTTTTTCCAATTTTGATGGGAAATCGATTTCTGAGAGGGGGCGGGGCTTAACTCGGCCACGCCTCTTTTTCCAATTTTGATGGGAAATCGATTTCTGAGAGGGGGCGGGGCTTAACTCGGCCACACCCCTTTTTCCAATTTTTATGGGAAATCGATTTCTGAGAGGGGCGGGGCTTAACTCGGCCACGTCCCTTTTCCAATTTTGATGGGAAATCGATTTCTGAGAGGGGGCGGGGCTTAACTCGACCACGCCCGTTTTTCCAATTTTGATGGGAAATCGATTTCTGAGAGGGGGTGGGGCTTAACTCGGTCACGCCCCTTTTTCCAATTTTGATGGGAAATCGATTTCTTAGAGGGGAGGGGCTTAACTCGGCCACGCCCCTTTTCCAATTTTGATGGGAAATCAATTTCTGAGAGGGGGCGGGGCTTAACTCGGCCACGCCCCTTTTTCCAATTTTGATGAGAAATCGATTTCTGAGAGGGGGCGGGGCCACGCCCCTTTTTTCAATTTTGATGGGAAATTAATTTCTGAGAGGGGGCGGGGCTTAACTCGGCCACGCCCCCTTTTCCAATTTTGATGGGAAATCGATTTCTGATAGGGGGCGGGGCTTAACTCGGCCACGCCCCTTTTTCCAATTTTGATGGGAAATCGATTTCTGAGAGGGGCGGGGCTTAACTCGGCCACGCCCCTTTTTCCAATTTTGATGGGAAATCGATTTCTGAGAGGGGGCGGGGCTTAACTCGGCCACGCCCCTTTTTCCAATTTTGATGGGAAATCGATTTCTGAGAGGGGGCGGGGCTTAACTCGGCCACGCCCCTTTTTCCAATTTTGATGGGAAATCGATTTCTGAGAGGGGGCGGGGCTTAACTCGGCCACGCTTCTTTTTCCAATTTTGATGGGAAATCAATTTCTGAGAGGGGGCGGGGCTTAACTCGGCCACGCCCCTTTTTCCAATTTTGATGGGAAATCGATTTCTGAGAGGGGGCGGGGCTTAACTCGGCCACGCTTCTTTTTCCAATTTTGATGGGAAATCGATTTCTGAGAGGGGGCGGGGCTTAACTCGGCCACGCCCCTTTTTCCAATTTTGATGGGAAATCGATTTCTGAGAGGGGGCGGGGCTTAACTCGATCACGCCCCTTTTCCAATTTTGATGGGAAATCTATTTCTGAGAGGGGGCGGGGCTTAACTCGGCCACGCCCCTTTTTCCAATTTTGATGGGAAATCGATTTCTGAGAGGGGGCGGGGCTTAACTCGGCCACGCTTCTTTTTCCAATTTTGATGGGAAATCGATTTCTGAGAGGGGGCGGGGCTTAACTCGGCCACGCCCCTTTTTCCAATTTTGATGGGAAATCGATTTCTGAGAGGGGGCGGGGCTTAACTCGGCCACGCCCCTGTTTCCAATTTTGATGGGAAATCGATTTCTGAGAGGGGGCGGGGCTTAACTCGGCAACGCCCCTTTTTCCAATTTTGATGGGAAATCGATTTCTGAGAGGGGGCGGGGCTTAACTCGGCCACGCCTCTTTTTCCAATTTTGATGGGAAATCGATTTCTGAGAGGGGGCGGGGCTTAACTCGGCCACACCCCTTTTTCCAATTTTTATGGGAAATCGATTTCTGAGAGGGGCGGGGCTTAACTCGGCCACGCCCCTTTTCCAATTTTGATGGGAAATCGATTTCTGAGAGGGGGCGGGGCTTAACTCGACCACGCCCGTTTTTCCAATTTTGATGGGAAATCGATTTCTGAGAGGGGGTGGGGCTTAACTCGGTCACGCCCCTTTTTCCAATTTTGATGGGAAATCGATTTCTTAGAGGGGGCGGGGCTCAACTCGGCCACGCCCCTTTTTCCAATTTTGATGGGAAATCGATTTCTGAGAGGGGGCAGGGCTTAACTCGGCCACGCCCCCTTTTCCAATTTTGATGGGAAATCGATTTCTGAGAGGGGGCGGGGCTTAACTCGGCCACGCCCCTTTTTCCAATTTTGATGGGAAATCGATTTCTGAGAGGGGGCGGGGCTTAACTCGGCCACGCCTCTTTTTCCAATTTTGATGGGAAATCGATTTCTGAGAGGGGGCGGGGCTTAACTCGGCCACACCCCTTTTTCCAATTTTTATGGGAAATCGATTTCTGAGAGGGGCGGGGCTTAACTCGGCCACGCCCCTTTTCCAATTTTGATGGGAAATCGATTTCTGAGAGGGGGCGGGGCTTAACTCGACCACGCCCCTTTTTCCAATTTTGATGGGAAATCGATTTCTGAGAGGGGGCGGGGCTTAACTCGGCCACGCCCCCTTTTCCAATTTTTATGGGAAATCGATTTCTGAGAGGGGCGGGGCTTAACTCGGCCACGCCCCTTTTCCAATTTTGATGGGAAATCGATTTCTGAGAGGGGGCGGGGCCACGCCCCTTTTTTCAATTTTGATGGGAAATCGATTTCTGAGAGGGGGCGGGGCTTAACTCGGCCACGGCCCTTTTTCCAATTTTGATGGGAAATCGATTTCTGAGAGGGGGCGGGGCTTAACTCGGCCACGCCCCTTTTTCCAATTTTGATGGGAAATCGATTTCTGAGAGGGGGCGGGGCTTAACTCGGCCACGCCCCTTTTTCCAATTTTGATGGGAAATCGATTTCTGAGAGGGGGCGGGGCTTAACTCGGCCACGCCCCCTTTTCCAATTTTGATGGGAAATCGATTTCTGAGAGGGGGCGGGGCTTAACTCGGCCACGCCCCTTTTTCCAATTTTGATGGGAAATCGATTTCTGAGAGGGGGCGGGGCTTAACTCGGCCACGCCCCTTTTCCAATTTTGATGGGAAATCGATTTCTGAGAGGGGGCGGGGCTTAACTCGACCACGCCCGTTTTTCCAATTTTGATGGGAAATCGATTTCTGAGAGGGGGCGGGGCTTAACTCGGCCACGCCCCTTTTTCCAATTTTGATGGGAAATCGATTTCTTAGAGGGGGCGGGGCTTAACTCGGCCACGCCCCTTTTTCCAATTTTGATGGGAAATCGATTTCTGAGAGGGGGCAGGGCTTAACTCGGCCACGCCCCCTTTTCCAATTTTGAGGGGAAATCGATTTCTGAGAGGGGGCGGGGCTTAACTCGGCCACGCCCCTTTTTCCAATTTTGATGGGAAATCGATTTCTGAGAGGGGGCGGGGCTTAACTCGGCAACGCCCCTTTTTCCAATTTTGATGGGAAATCGATTTCTGAGAGGGGGCAGGGCTTAACTCGGCCACGCCCCTTTTTCCAATTTTGATGGGAAATCGATTTCTGAGAGGGGGCGGGGCTTAACTCGGCCACGCCCCTTTTTCCAATTTTGATGGGAAATCGATTTCTGAGAGGGGGCGGGGCTTAACTCGGCCACGCCCCTTTTTCCAATTTTGATGGGAAATCGATTTCTGAGAGGGGGCGGGGCTGTGGTGTACACTGAACGAATGCGAAGACCGAGTCGCCTACCCAAGGTCAACATTCGATGCGGTGCGGAGTACGAGGAGTAGCGGCATACCAATAGCTAGCTCTAGAGACGGGGTCGAGGGTTTAGCTATTCCTTCGTACTTCACACAATATGTTGGTATGCCAATAGGGGGAGCAGCAAAACAATTTTTGGGAATAGGGATTTTGACCCTAATTGCTTTAGGAAACTGCCGGACGGGGTAAAATTGGGAGACAAAACAGAAAATTCAAATTTCTACAATTCGCAAAAAAAAAATGTATGGAATAGATTGGTGATTTCTGACTGTGCCCACCCTTTTCAGAACTATATTTCTGACCATTTTTCAAATCAGCCAGTCAACGCTGATTTGTACCCTTAACTGAAACTTTAGACAACAAAATTACTAAGAGTATTTTACTTTATTGATTGCATAATCCTATCGCCTCATCCCTTCACGAAAAGGAACTGTCTCTCTCTCTCACCGCATAACGAATCAAACTGTCATGATCCTACCCTCAAGATCGAAACAATTAAATAAAAAGATTATCATGTCTTCGGTAATAAACATTATATTATGCACTTAAGATAACAAAATTCAATGTATGCTAATATTCTTAAATTTAATAATTTTAAATTTAACCTTTGCATATCAAATGTGGCCACACAAAAAAAAACTAGTCGACTGTGATAAAAATCTGTGATACATCAACTTTAAGTCTTAATTATGTGATATAATTTTAGTTATGAAACCTTTTACTTAGTTATAAGTCTATTTTATTAAATGTATCTTATAACCCTACGCTATATAAAAAAAACACCCTGACTATTCATAAATTTTACATACGTTAATTTTGGATGACGCGTCGCTGAACGTTGGGGCCCTGTTGATGGACGAGATGATGAGATGTACGGGAACCGCTGTACCTGACCATCAGGTTGAAGAGCTCTGGATTTTAGAAATAACGTCGTCGTCCTCTGCATGTGTAATATTTTCTTTCTAATTCGGTTTACGTCGAATATATGTATATGTATATTTGTTGTAGTATTTTAATTATTATTATATTTTAATTAGTGGTTGTTTTTTTTCACTTTTTCCGTGGAATGAATTCAATTTTTGTCCACTCTTTGTATTTTGTTATAAAAAAAATTCTTATTTATTAGATTTGCTATTTACACTTGTAGTCTTAAGTTTTAATGATTAATATTTTTAAATTCGTTTATACACTTAGACTTAGCTTTTCTGTATTTTAATTTACGATATTTTTATACATCTCGCACTATGTAGGATTTCACTTAGGCAAAGGCAAACCTAACTGTGATATGAAATCAAAGATTCGTAGGTGTAATTTACAATTAAAATAATTCAGGATTTCGCCTTTTTGACAAACTGCGATAACTAATTTTCTTGCTGTGATAGTTCAAAATTTCGTTGTGATATTAATAATCTGATAAGTCAAACTAATATTATTTTAACACTAATTTATTTCAACATTTAATTTTAAACTAATTTTAAACAAACGTTCTTAAGTACATTTTAAATTCGAATAATATTAACTAATAAAATAAATCGATCTCTTAGGCAATTTATCTTGACCAAATCGAATCAAAAGCAAAAAGGAACTGTCCAACTCGATTGATTTTCTGGTCGAACCAGGACTTTAAAATCGGTCATTATTCAAAAAAAAATTTATTGAATTTTAATAATGTCTTTTGTTTGAGACTAACTGTGTTGTTTAATTGTTTTTTTGTCTTGATTAGTTACTAGGCCAACGCGTTTGCTTTTTTTTGTTAAATTTTTTGAAAAAATGGAATGTGCGTTAACTTGGCAACAAATCTTTTCGAGAATCCACTCTGCCGCTCGAGCCAAATCAGGGGTTGTAAATCTTTTCTTCTCGCTTAAAAAAATTTCTTCACTCAACGATCATTACACCATCAACGTCTTCAACCATCTGCGCAGATGGTGGAAGGCGTTGAAAAAGTGACTCGTTGTTATCTATAGTAAGTTGGCCCAACGTGTGGCTCGACCACGACCTTGAGAAAAGAGTCTTAACACTATTTTATAGCCGGGCAACTCTGTATTGCATATCAGTAACTTGAACTTTCTTTTATCTTTTAGCTTTGCAAGTCTTTGGCGTGCACCTTTTCAAAAATTTTACCATCCATATCTTTAACCTTATAAACGGAATTCCCTATTTTAGCTAAGATCTCGCATCTAATAAATTTGGGAGCGAGTTTAGCGTTAAACGCCTTTGCCGCGTTGCTTTGCGCGAAATTACGCCGGTATACTATTTGTCCAGGCAGCAATTCACGTGTGCGCGAACGTAAATTGTAGCCTTTAGATTGATTTAAATGCGCGTCGCGTAATTTATCACCGATCTTATCCCGAACCATTCGAAGGCGATCCGCTTCAGTCAACACTTGAACATCGCCACTATCCAGAGTTTTAAGACGCTTGAGGATGGGATAGGCAGATCCATGGGATACCATATGCTGACCAAAGTTCAGAAAATACGGTGAATTCGCGGTGACGGTATGAACAGAAGAACGAAGGGAACACCCAATCTCCGGCATGTATTTATCCCAGTGCCGTTGATCATCGGATAAATAGGCTCTAATAGCTGATAAGATAGAGCGGTTTACCCGTTCCGAGGCATTAGCTTGCGGTGAATAGTACGCAGTGGTGTGTTGTTTAATGCCATACTCCTTGAGAAATTGAGCAAAGTCCTTGGACACGAATTGTTTGCCATTATCTGAGACTAAAGTCTCGGGAACGCCAAATACCATAAATACGTCTTGTCTTAGATAATTAATGACTGCCTTGGACGTAGCCTTGACGAGGGGTTTTAATAACACAAACTTGGTGAAATGATCCAATACTACTAGCAACATTGTGTTACCTCGACTGGACCGTGGGTAAGGCCCAAGGAAGTCTACAAAAACCCTTTGCCATGGGCGTTCTGATATTGTGGAACTCCCCATGGGTGGTCGCAATGTCACGTTCGGAGACTTCGTGGTCTTGCAGATGTCACATTTGCCAATAAAGTCCTTGACTTCGACAAGCATTCTCGGCCAGTAGTAGAGGTTCCGAAGACGTTGAACAGTCTTTCCTATGCCTCCATGCGCGGCATCCGGGGACTCATGAGCCGACGAGATCAAATCAGCCGTAAGACCCGATGGAATCCAGAGCTTCCAGACTTGATCATCTTCTACGGGATGACCAGCCCTGGGTTCCGTGCGTTTATACGCGAATCCATCGGATACACAAACGTCCGGTAAGCGATCTTTATTTCGGGTTGTTGAATCTAACAACTCCTTGTACTCCTGGGAGGAGAAGTGAGGAGACGAAAGATCCACTTCTAACCCAACCGGAAACGTTAGTGCATCCGAGAACACGCGCGAAAGCACATCTGGGACCACGTTTTGGCTTCCTCTGCGATGTTCGATTTCGAAGTCGAACGCTTGCAGCTTTAACGACCATCGAGCCAAACGGCCACTCAGATCTCGCTGACTCATGAGCCACCGGAGGCTTGCATGGTCGGTAATGATTTTGAATGGGAGGCCCTCCACATACGCTCTAAACTTCTTAACGCAGAGCACAGCTGCCAAGCATTCCAACTCCGTGATGCTGTAGTTGCGCTGTGCCGCGTTAAGCTTTTGAGAGACGTATGCGATGGGTCTCTCTTCTCCATCACTATCGACCTGGCATAATACACCACCGACTCCAGTAGTGCTTGCATCACACTGAATGATGAAAGGTTTACTGAAGTCGGGGTGGATCAAAACTGGTGCCGAAATCAACGCTTGTTTAAGCTGCAAAAAGGCTTGTTCGGCGTCATCGGTCCACGCAAGACCTTTGTTGGTTTTTTTAAGGCAGTCGGTAATTGGAGATGATAGGCTGGCATAGTTGTTGACGAATTTTCTATACCACCCGGCCATGCCAAGGAATCTGCGTATCTGCTTCACAGACGTCGGTCTGGGAAAATCAGATATGGCAGAAACCTTGCCAGGGTCGGGCTTAAGATGGCCGCCTCCAACTATGTACCCTAGGTACTTGATCTCCTTATAGCAGAAGCTGCTCTTCTCGATGTTAAGCGTCAAGTTTGCAAGCCTCAAACACTTTGCTACTTCGGTCAGGACTTGTAGGTGTGTGGTAAAGTCGGGTGAAATGACCAAAAGATCGTCCAAATAGACAATCACATAATCGCGAAGGGATTTGGGAATAAGTAACATCACCTTGTCCATCAGGCGACACATCCTCTGTGGAGCATTACACAGTCCGAACGGCATTACAGTAAACTGATATAGAGGGCGCCCCGGTACAGAAAACGCCGTTTTCTCCCGAGATTTGGACTCCAGAGGGATTTGCCAGAAGGCATCCTTTAAGTCCAAACTCGAGACAAAATGGGTTTCCTGTAACCTACTCAGCATGCCGTCGATGTGAGGGATAGGGTGAGCGTCCTTGAGAGTAACCTGGTTCACTTTTCGGGAATCCAGGCAAAGGCGAACCTTGCCTGGTTTCCGTACCAGTACAACTGGGGAACTCCAAGGACTAATGCTCTCCTCTATCACTCCCAACGACAGCATGCGATCGAGCTCCTCGTACATCAGTTTCTGTATTGCCGGCGACACCGGATAGTGTCGTTGCTTCACAGGGGATGCGTCGCCGACGTCGATTGTGTGTTGTTCAAGGCTGGTCCTTCCCAATCCGAGTTGTTTGCTAGATGGAAAAAGGGCAATGACCTTTTCCAGGGCAGCTTTCTCGGTGGGGTTCAACTCATGCATGTTGGGTTCCAACTTTTGTAGGTTGGAATCGATCTCGGATACCGATAAGGGCGCAACGTCAAACAGCCTCCAGAAATCGATCCCAAGGTATAACTCTTGGCACAAGCCAGGTACAATATACAAGGCCATTTCTTTCGAAATACCTTTGAATATCACAGGAACTTTAACATACCCCAAGATGGTTTGAGAGGACCCGTCAGCAGTTTTAACGGACGATGATAATTTGTGGTATTGGATACCTAATCGATTTAGGAAGTCCAGGGATCCTGCACCGAGACAGCTTATGCTTGCGCCTGTATCCAGTAGCCCAGTCAGGGATTGATTTAGGATAGAAATTCGAGCATACGGTCTTAGATCTCCTGGGATGGACAAAATCGAGGACACAATTAAGTTTCGCTGTTCTTTCAGTTTTCGGTACCAAGCTCTCAATCTTAGCGTAGATCTTTTAGGTTTGGTGCATTTGATTTCAGACATGGATCCAAAGATGCGAGCCCTAGCTTCGCGATAATGCATCTGTCTTTGGTGCAGGGACTTGTGGTGACGGGTGGTACTGTCATCAACAATTGGTGAGTCTTGGGCAGGTCGAGTCATAATTGATAGAGGGGGTGGTTCATTATGGGATGACTGTAGCGGAGAGGGAATATTTTCTCCGGGTTCACTTACTGCGGACGCGGTGCCCCGGAAGTCATCGCGCTCGCCTTCACATTTCCCGAAGCACAATTGGGACAGGTTGCTTTGTAAGTATTCTTTAGACCGCATTTAAAACAAAACGGATCTTTTATGGGCTTTTCGCAATCTACATAGCCATGGCCTGACTGACCACAGTTCCAGCAGCTAAAAGAAACGCGAGTTGGTGGTCTTGATGGCCTGCCAAATTTAGGTTGATCAGATGTGTAGGCTTCTACCTCGAGATTAGGAAAAAGATCCTGACTAACTGAGTCATCAATCTCATTTACATAACGTCTAGCAGTGGTAATTGGTCGAATAGAATTAATGTGGCGTTCGGCGCGGCGACAACATTCGCGAAACTCCACAAGGGTGGTGAGTCGAGCCGAGAAAATCAAATTTGAAATGCGGGGTGTGATATTTTTTCGCAAGATTCGTACTAATTCCATTTCCGGAATTGGCCGTTGTAGCTGACCATGCATAGATTTTATGACAGCAATTAAATCGTCGACAGATTCGTTCGGGGCTTGTTTTCGTTCAACGATCTCTCGGATGATTTCATAATCTGAATCCAGACTTCGAAATTGAGCTGCTAAGGCCGTTTTAATTAAAGGCCACTCAGGCCGTCGATTATCTCGAAGGTATTGCCAATACCACAGATCGGCTTTTCCTAGCAAGAATCGATGGAAATTGCGAGCGATATAGTCGTCGGAAAGTTCATAAGACCTTTGCATAGTTTCCACTCTGAAAAGAAAGTCATCCACACACATACTAGAGGAAGATTCTGATCCATCGAATTTTATATTCCACGAAGATATGGGACTACGGGAACGGTACGTTTGATGGCGATTATGATTCAAATTTTGGTTTCCAATTTGTTGTTGATTCTCATTTGGTTGTTGATTTCCCGGTAAGTTATGTGGAATAGGTTGTGCTAACAAGGGTAGGTCTTGAGGTACCCTTCTAGTGGGATTTTGTGTAGCAATTTCTCTTCTACTTTCTGAAAGGGCCGATTTCAGTTCACGAATTCGATCTTCTTGTTCCTTAATCAGCTTTACATAATTTGAGATATCACCATCCGATCGATGTAGTTTATAAGGGTCAAAGGTCGGATCCCAGAGCAAATTCGGTTGCTGTGTAGGAGTCATGTCCGAAGGACGGAAGGTTAAAGGCGGTGGCACGGACCTATTAAACGATGGTGCTACTGGACTTGACGGACGGGAATAGCCTTCAGAACCTGGCAAGTGGAAAGAATTATTCATGTCGGCAAAAGCCAGTCTTTGTTTTATGCGTTCTAAAGCTGGGTCTCTAGGCACAGGGCCTACTATAGGCCGACGCAGGGGTGCATGGCCGGCGGGCTCATTCAAGGGGGTTTGAAACATCGTTGGTGGTGGATTACCATGTTGTTTGGATTGATTATCCGCTTTACTTTGCGCACGCGTGGTTACGCCGCTAGATTTGGGAACCGCCCCCTGATTGGGTAACGGATTGGCTTCAGCCATGACAAACTTAGAAATATAAAATCAAAAAAACTTAGAAATATAAAATCGATAATTTAAATATAATTTCAGTATAAAAGAAAGTTCAATAAAAAAAATGTTTAATTAAATTCGTTGGTAATTTTTCTCAAAAAAAATATACAACCAGAAGATTTCTCGATTTCGGTGTCTTAATACATATCAATAGCGAGAGAGAGAGACAGTCGTTCCGCATCAGGACGGCACTCAATCAATTCAGCAAAATACAATTGTTAAAAAAAACTTTTCTTTTCTTTTTACGTTATCAAACGACAAAATTCAAATAAAAGTCATCAAGATTCGTGACACGGAATCTTTAAGCATTTTTTTTTCTTTTCTTAATCCGACTGTCCAGTGTCATAAATCTTTTTAACTCCCAATTTCATTTTGAAGGATCACCAGACGGGAAGCTAATAACTTATATTTCGCTTCAGATTGCGCAGACGCAGCGGAAGAGGTTGCGAAAGTCGCAGACACAGAATCTCCTCATTGTCACACTTTGTCTTAACTAATCTGTTCCAAATCTAGAGTGATATTCCAAAAATTCAATATAACCGTCGGACAGTAATCGGGCATATAGCCGAAATTAAACTGTATTTCCAGACTAAGTCAATGAAAATATTAGAAAACCACATCTAATCTATTCCATGTTATTCGAAAATTAAACAAAAGTGAAAAAAACTACAAAAAAAAAGGAGCAAGTTGTGCTCCGTTGGGCGCCATTTATTGTGGTGTACACTGAACGAATGCGAAGACCGAGTCGCCTACCCAAGGTCAACATTCGATGCGGTGCGGAGTACGAGGAGTAGCGGCATACCAATAGCTAGCTCTAGAGACGGGGTCGAGGGTTTAGCTATTCCTTCGTACTTCACACAATATGTTGGTATGCCAATAGGGGGAGCAGCAAAACAATTTTTGGGAATAGGGATTTTGACCCTAATTGCTTTAGGAAACTGCCGGACGGGGTAAAATTGGGAGACAAAACAGAAAATTCAAATTTCTACAATTCGCAAAAAAAAATGTATGGAATAGATTGGTGATTTCTGACTGTGCCCACCCTTTTCAGAACTATATTTCTGACCATTTTTCAAATCAGCCAGTCAACGCTGATTTGTACCCTTAACTGAAACTTTAGACAACAAAATTACTAAGAGTATTTTACTTTATTGATTGCATAATCCTATCGCCTCATCCCTTCACGAAAAGGAACTGTCTCTCTCTCTCACCGCATAACGAATCAAACTGTCATGATCCTACCCTCAAGATCGAAACAATTAAATAAAAAGATTATCATGTCTTCGGTAATAAACATTATATTATGCACTTAAGATAACAAAATTCAATGTATGCTAATATTCTTAAATTTAATAATTTTAAATTTAACCTTTGCATATCAAATGTGGCCACACAAAAAAAAACTAGTCGACTGTGATAAAAATCTGTGATACATCAACTTTAAGTCTTAATTATGTGATATAATTTTAGTTATGAAACCTTTTACTTAGTTATAAGTCTATTTTATTAAATGTATCTTATAACCCTACGCTATATAAAAAAAACACCCTGACTATTCATAAATTTTACATACGTTAATTTTGGATGACGCGTCGCTGAACGTTGGGGCCCTGTTGATGGACGAGATGATGAGATGTACGGGAACCGCTGTACCTGACCATCAGGTTGAAGAGCTCTGGATTTTAGAAATAACGTCGTCGTCCTCTGCATGTGTAATATTTTCTTTCTAATTCGGTTTACGTCGAATATATGTATATGTATATTTGTTGTAGTATTTTAATTATTATTATATTTTAATTAGTGGTTGTTTTTTTTCACTTTTTCCGTGGAATGAATTCAATTTTTGTCCACTCTTTGTATTTTGTTATAAAAAAAATTCTTATTTATTAGATTTGCTATTTACACTTGTAGTCTTAAGTTTTAATGATTAATATTTTTAAATTCGTTTATACACTTAGACTTAGCTTTTCTGTATTTTAATTTACGATATTTTTATACATCTCGCACTATGTAGGATTTCACTTAGGCAAAGGCAAACCTAACTGTGATATGAAATCAAAGATTCGTAGGTGTAATTTACAATTAAAATAATTCAGGATTTCGCCTTTTTGACAAACTGCGATAACTAATTTTCTTGCTGTGATAGTTCAAAATTTCGTTGTGATATTAATAATCTGATAAGTCAAACTAATATTATTTTAACACTAATTTATTTCAACATTTAATTTTAAACTAATTTTAAACAAACGTTCTTAAGTACATTTTAAATTCGAATAATATTAACTAATAAAATAAATCGATCTCTTAGGCAATTTATCTTGACCAAATCGAATCAAAAGCAAAAAGGAACTGTCCAACTCGATTGATTTTCTGGTCGAACCAGGACTTTAAAATCGGTCATTATTCAAAAAAAAATTTATTGAATTTTAATAATGTCTTTTGTTTGAGACTAACTGTGTTGTTTAATTGTTTTTTTGTCTTGATTAGTTACTAGGCCAACGCGTTTGCTTTTTTTTGTTAAATTTTTTGAAAAAATGGAATGTGCGTTAACTTGGCAACAAATCTTTTCGAGAATCCACTCTGCCGCTCGAGCCAAATCAGGGGTTGTAAATCTTTTCTTCTCGCTTAAAAAAATTTCTTCACTCAACGATCATTACAGGGCTTAACTCGGCCACGCCCCTTTTTCCAATTTTGATGGGAAATCGATTTCTGAGAGGGGGCAGGGCTTAACTCGGCCACGCCCCCTTTTCCAATTTTGATGGGAAATCGATTTCTGAGAGGGGGCGGGGCTTAACTCGGCCACGCCCCTTTTTCCAATTTTGATGGGAAATCGATTTCTGAGAGGGGGCGGGGCTTAACTCGGCAACGCCCCTTTTTCCAATTTTGATGGGAAATCGATTTCTGAGAGGGGGCGGGGCTTAACTCGGCCACGCCTCTTTTTCCAATTTTGATGGGAAATCGATTTCTGAGAGGGGACAGGGCTTAACTCGGCCACGCCCCCTTTTCCAATTTTGATGGGAAATCGATTTCTGAGAGGGGGCGGGGCTTAACTCGGCCACGCCCCTTTTTCCAATTTTGATGGGAAATCGATTTCTGAGAGGGGGCGGGGCTTAACTCGACCACGCCCCTTTTTCCAATTTTGATGGGAAATCGATTTCTGAGAGGGGGCGGGGCTTAACTCGGCAACGCCCCTTTTTCCAATTTTGATGGGAAATCGATTTCTGAGAGGGGGCGGGGCTTAACTCGGCCACGCCCCTTTTTCCAATTTTGATGGGAAATCGATTTCTGAGAGGGGGCGGGGCTTAACTCGGCCACGCCCCTTTTTCCAATTTTTATGGGAAATCGATTTCTGAGAGGGGCGGGGCTTAACTCGGCCACGCCCCTTTTCCAATTTTGATGGGAAATCGATTTCTGAGAGGGGGCGGGGCCACGCCCCTTTTTTCAATTTTGTTGGGAAATCGATTTCTGAGAGGGGGCGGGGCTTAACTCGGCCACGCCCCTTTTTCCAATTTTGATGGGAAATCGATTTCTGAGAGGGGCGGGGCTTAACTCGGCCACGCCCCTTTTTCCAATTTTGATGGGAAATCGATTTCTGAGAGGGGGCGGGGCTTAACTCGGCCACGCCCCTTTTTCCAATTTTGATGGGAAATCGATTTCTGAGAGGGGGCGGGGCTTAACTCGGCCACGCCCCCTTTTCCAATTTTGATGGGAAATCGATTTCTGAGAGGGGGCGGGGCTTAACTCGGCCACGCCCCTTTTTCCAATTTTGATGGGAAATCGATTTCTGAGAGGGGGCGGGGCTTAACTCGGCCACACCCCTTTTTCCAATTTTGATGGGAAATCGATTTCTGAGAGGGGGCGGGGCTTAACTCGGCCACGCCCCTTTTTCCAATTTTGATGGGAAATCGATTTCTGAGAGGGGGCGGGGCTTAACTCGGCCACGCCCCTTTTTCCAATTTTGATGGGAAATCGATTTCTGAGAGGGGGCGGGGCTTAACTCGGCCACGCCCCTTTTTCCAATTTTGATGGGAAATCGATTTCTGAGAGGGGGCGGGGCTTAACTCGGCCACGCCCCTTTTTCCAATTTTGATGGGAAATCGATTTCTGAGAGGGGGCGGGGCTTAACTCGGCCACGCCCCTTTTTCCAATTTTGATGGGAAATCGATTTCTGAGAGGGGGCGGGGCTTAACTCGGCCACGCCCCTTTTTCCAATTTTGATGGGAAATCGATTTCTGAGAGGGGGCGGGGCTTAACTCGGCCACGCCCCTTTTTCCAATTTTGATGGGAAATCGATTTCTGAGAGGGGGCAGGGCTTAACTCGGCCACGCCCCCTTTTCCAATTTTGATGGGAAATCGATTTTTGAGAGGTTGCGGGGCTTAACTCGGCCACGCCCCTTTTTCCAATTTTGATGGGAAATCGATTTCTGAGAGGGGGCGGGGCTTAACTCGGCCACGCCCCTTTTTCCAATTTTGATGGGAAATCGATTTCTGAAAGGGGGCGGGGCTTAACTCGGCCACGCCCCTTTTTCCAATTTTGATGGGAAATCGATTTCTGAGAGGGGGCGGGGCTTAACTCGGCCACGCCTCTTTTTCCAATTTTGATGGGAAATCGATTTCTGAGAGGGGGCAGGGCTTAACTCGGCCACGCCCCATTTTCCAATTTTGATGGGAAATCGATTTCTGAGAGGGGGCGGGGCTTTACTCGGCCACGCCCCTTTTTCCAATTTTGATTGGAAATCGATTTCTGAGAGGGGGCGGGGCTTAACTCGACCACGCCCCTTTTTCCAATTTTGATGGGAAATCGATTTCTGAGAGGGGGCGGGGCTTAACTCGGCCACGCCCCTTTTTCCAATTTTGATGGGAAATCGATTTCTGAGAGGGGGCGGGGCTTAACTCGGCCACGCCCCTTTTTCCAATTTTGATGGGAAATCGATTTCTGAGAGGGGGCGGGGCTTAACTCGGCCACGCCCCTTTTTCCAATTTTGATGGGAAATCGATTACTAAGAGGGGGCGGGGCTTAACTCGGCAACGCCCCTTTTTCCAATTTTGATGGGAAATCGATTTCTGAGAGGGGGCGGGGCTTAACTCGGCCACGCCCCTTTTCCAATTTTGATGGGAAATCGATTTCTGAGAGGGGGCGGGGCTTAACTCGGCCACGCCCCTTTTTTCAATTTTGATGGGAAATCGATTTCTGAGAAGGGGCGGGGCTTAACTCGGCAACGCCCCTTTTTCCAATTTTGATGGGAAATCGATTTCTGAGAGGGGGCGGGGCTTAACTCGGCCACGCCCCTTTTTCCAATTTTGATGGGAAATCGATTTCTGAGAGGGGGCGGGGCTTAACTCGACCACGCCCCTTTTTCCAATTTTGATGGGAAATCGATTTCTGAGAGGGGGCGGGGCTTAACTCGGCCACGCCCCTTTTTCCAATTTTGATGGGAAATCGATTTCTGAGAGGGGGCGGGGCTTAACTCGGCCACGCCCCCTTTTCCAATTTTGATGGGAAATCGATTTCTGAGAGGGGGCGGGGCTTAACTCGGCCACGCCCCTTTTTCCAATTTTGATGGGAAATCGATTTCTGAGAGGGGGCGGGGCTTAACTCGGCCACACCCCTTTTTCCAATTTTGATGGGAAATCGATTTCTGAGAGGGGGCGGGGCTTAACTCGGCCACGCCCCCTTTTCCAATTTTGATGGGAAATCGATTTCTGAGAGGGGGCGGAGCTTAACTCGGCCACGCTCCTTTTTCCAATTTTGATGGGCAATCGATTTCTGAGAGGGGGCGGGGCTTAACTCGACCACGCCCCTTTTTCCAATTTTGATCGGAAATCGATTTCTGAGAGGGGGCGGGGCTTAACTCGGCAACGCCCCTTTTTCCAATTTTGATGGGAAATCGATTTCTGAGAGGGGGCGGGGCTTAACTCGGCCACGCCTCTTTTTCCAATTTTGATGGGAAATCGATTTCTGAGAGAGGGCGGGGCTTAACTCGGCCACACCCCTTTTTCCAATTTTGATGGGAAATCGATTTCTGAGAGGGGGCGGGGCTTAACTCGGCCACGCCCCTTTTTCCAATTTTGATGGGAAATCAGGGGCGGGGCTTAACTCGGCCACGCCCCTTTTTCCAATTTTGATGGGAAATCGATTTCTGAGAGGGGGCGGGGCTTAACTCGGCCACGCCCCTTTTTCCAATTTTGATGGGAAATCGATTTCTGAGAGGGGGCGGGGCTTAACTCGGCCACGCCCCTTTTTCCAATTTTGATGGGAAATCGATTTCTGAGAGGGGGCGGGGCTTAACTCGGCCACGCCCCTTTTTCCAATTTTGATGGGAAATCGATTTCTGAGAGGGGGCGGGGCTTAACTCGGCCACGCCCCTTTTTCCAATTTTGATGGGAAATCGATTTCTGAGAGGGGGCGGGGCTTAACTCGGCCACGCCCCTTTTTCCAATTTTGATGGGAAATCGATTTCTGAAAGGGGGCGGGGCTTAACTCGGCCACGCCCCTTTTTCCAATTTTGATGGGAAATCGATTTCTGAGAGGGGGCGGGGCTTAACTCGGCCACGCCCCTTTTTCCAATTTTGATGGGAAATCGATTTCTGAGAGGGGGCGGGGCTTAACTCGACCACGCCCCTTTTTCCAATTTTGATGGGAAATCGATTTCTGAGAGGGGGCGGGGCTTAACTCGGCCACGCCCCTTTTTCCAATTTTGATGGGAAATCGATTTCTGAGAGGGGGCGGGGCTTAACTCGGCCACGCCCCCTTTTCCAATTTTGATGGGAAATCGATTTCTGAGAGGGGGCGGGGCTTAACTCGGCCACGCCCCTTTTTCCAATTTTGATGGGAAATCGATTTCTGAGAGGGGGCGGGGCTTAACTCGGCCACGCCCCCTTTTCCAATTTTGATGGGAAATCGATTTCTGAGAGGGGGCGGAGCTTAACTCGGCCACGCTCCTTTTTCCAATTTTGATGGGCAATCGATTTCTGAGAGGGGGCGGGGCTTAACTCGACCACGCCCCTTTTTCCAATTTTGATCGGAAATCGATTTCTGAGAGGGGGCGGGGCTTAACTCGGCAACGCCCCTTTTTCCAATTTTGATGGGAAATCGATTTCTGAGAGGGGGCGGGGCTTAACTCGGCCACGCCTCTTTTTCCAATTTTGATGGGAAATCGATTTCTGAGAGGGGGCGGGGCTTAACTCGGCCACACCCCTTTTTCCAATTTTGATGGGAAATCGATTTCTGAGAGGGGGCGGGGCTTAACTCGGCCACACCCCTTTTTCCAATTTTGATGGGAAATCAGGGGCGGGGCTTAACTCGGCCACGCCCCTTTTTCCAATTTTGATGGGAAATCGATTTCTGAGAGGGGGCGGGGCTTAATTCGGCCACGCCCCTTTTTCCAATTTTGATGGGAAATCGATTTCTGAGAGGGGGCGGGGCTTTACGCCCCTTTTTCCAATTTTGATGGGAAATCGATTTCTGAGAGGGGGCGGGGCTTAACTCGGCCACGCCCCTTTTTCCAATTTTGATGGGAAATCGATTTCTGAGAGGGGGCGGGGCTTAACTCGGCCACGCCCCTTTTTCCAATTTTGATGGGAAATCGATTTCTGAGAGGGGGCGGGGCTTAACTCGGCCACGCCCCTTTTTCCAATTTTGATGGGAAATCGATTTCTGAAAGGGGGCGGGGCTTAACTCGGCCACGCCCCTTTTTCCAATTTTGATGGGAAATCGATTTCTGAGAGGGGGCGGGGCTTAACTCGGCCACGCCCCTTTTTCCGATTTTGATGGGAAATCGATTTCTGAGAGAGGGCGGGGCTTAACTCGGCCACGCCCCTTTTTCCAATTTTGATGGGAAATCGATTTCTGAGAGGGGGCGGGACTTAACTCGGTCACGCCCTATTTTCCAATTTTGATGGGAAATCGATTTCTGAGAGGGGGCGGGGCTTAAGTCGGCCACGCCCCTTTTTCCAATTTTGATGGGAAATCGATTTCTGAGAGGGGGCGGGGCATAACTCGGTCACGCCCTATTTTCCAATTTTGATGGGAAATCGATTTCTGAGAGGGGGCGGGGCTTAAGTCGGCCACGCCCCTTTTTCCAATTTTGATGGGAAATCGATTTCTGAGAGGGGGCGGGGCTTAACTCGGCCACGCTCCTTTTTCCAATTTTGATGGGAAATCGATTTCTGAGAGGGGGCGGGGCTTAACTCGGCCACGCCCCTTTTTCCGATTTTGATGGGAAATCGATTTCTGAGAGAGGGCGGGGCTTAACTCGGCCACACCCCTTTTTCCGATTTTGATGGGAAATCGATTTTTGAGAGAGGGCGGGGCTTAACTCGGCCACGCCCCTTTTTCCAATTTTGATGGGAAATCGATTTCTGAGAGGGGGCGGGACTTAACTCGGTCACGCCCTATTTTCCAATTTTGATGGGAAATCGATTTCTGAGAGGGGGCGGGGCTTATGTCGGCCACGCCCCTTTTTCCAATTTTGATGGGAAATCGATTTCTGAGAGGGGGCGGGGCTTAAGTCGACCACGCCCCTTTTTCCAATTTTGATGGGAAATCGATTTCTGAGAGGGGGCGGGACTTAACTCGGCCACGCCCCTTTTTCCAATTTTGATGGGAAATCGATTTCTGAGAGGGGGCGGGGCTTAACTCGGCCACGCCCCTTTTTCCGATTTTGATGGGAAATCGATTTCTGAGAGAGGGCGGGGCTTAACTCGGCCACGCCCCTTTTTCCAATTTTGATGGGAAATCGATTTCTGAGAGGGGGCGGGGCTTAAGTCGGCCACGCCCCTTTTTCCAATTTTGATGGGAAATCGATTTCTGAGAGGGGGCGGGGCTTAAGTCGACCACGCCCCTTTTTCCAATTTTGATGGGAAATCGATTTCTGAGAGGGGGCGGGGCTTAACTCGGCCACGCCCCTTTTTCCGATTTTGATGGGAAATCGATTTCTGAGAGGGGGCGGGGCTTAAGTCGACCACGCCCCTTTTTCCAATTTTGATGGGAAATCGATTTCTGAGAGGGGGCGGGGCTTAACTCGGCCACGCCCCTTTTTCCAATTTTGATGGGAAATCGATTTCTGAGAGGGGGCGGGGCTTAACTCGGCCACGCCCCTTTTTCCAATTTTGATGGGAAATCGATTTCTGAGAGGGGGCGGGACTTAAGTCGACCACGCCCCTTTTTCCAATTTTGATGGGAAATCGATTACTGAGAGGGGGCGGGGCTTAACTCGGCCACGCCCCTTTTTCCAATTTTGATGGGAAATCGATTTCTGAGAGGGGGCGGGGCTTAACTCGGCCACGCCCCTTTTTCCAATTTTGATGGGAAATCGATTTCTGAGAGGGGGCGGGACTTAACTCGGTCACGCCCTATTTTCCAATTTTGATGGGAAATCGATTTCTGAGAGGGGGCGGGGCTTAAGTCGACCACGCCCCTTTTTCCAATTTTGATGGGAAATCGATTTCTGAGAGGGGGCGGGGCTTAACTCGGCCACACCCCTTTTTCCGATTTTGATGGGAAATCGATTTCTGAGAGAGGGCGGGGCTTAACTCGGCCACGCCCCTTTTTCCAATTTTGATGGGAAATCGATTTCTGAGAGGGGGCGGGGCTTAAGTCGACCACGCCCCTTTTTCCAATTTTGATGGGAAATCGATTTCTGAGAGGGGGCGGGGCTTAACTCGGCCACGCCCCTTTTTCCAATTTTGATGGGAAATCGATTTCTGAGAGGGGGCGGGACTTAAGTCGACCACGCCCCTTTTTCCAATTTTGATGGGAAATCGATTACTGAGAGGGGGCGGGGCTTAACTCGGCCACGCCCCTTTTTCCAATTTTGATGGGAAATCGATTTCTGAGAGGGGGCGGGGCTTAACTCGGCCACGCCCCTTTTTCCAATTTTGATGGGAAATCGATTTCTGAGAGGGGGCGGGACTTAACTCGGTCACGCCCTATTTTCCAATTTTGATGGGAAATCGATTTCTGAGAGGGGGCGGGGCTTAAGTCGACCACGCCCCTTTTTCCAATTTTGATGGGAAATCGATTTCTGAGAGGGGGCGGGGCTTAACTCGGCCACACCCCTTTTTCCGATTTTGATGGGAAATCGATTTCTGAGAGAGGGCGGGGCTTAACTCGGCCACGCCCCTTTTTCCAATTTTGATGGGAAATCGATTTCTGAGAGGGGGCGGGGCTTAAGTCGACCACGCCCCTTTTTCCAATTTTGATGGGAAATCGATTTCTGAGAGGGGGCGGGGCTTAACTCGGCCACGCCCCTTTTTCCAATTTTGATGGGAAATCGATTTCTGAGAGGGGGCGGGGCTTAAGTCGGCCACGCCCCTTTTTCCAATTTTGATGGGAAATCGATTTCTGAGAGGGGGCGGGGCTTAAGTCGACCACGCCCCTTTTTCCAATTTTGATGGGAAATCGATTTCTGAGGGGGCGGGGCTTAACTCGGCCACGCTCCTTTTTCCAATTTTGATGGGAAATCGATTTCTGAGAGGGGGCGGGGCCTAACTCGGCCACGCCCCTTTTTCCGATTTTGATGGGAAATCGATTTCTGAGAGAGGGCGGGGCTTAACTCGGCCACGCCCCTTTTTCCAATTTTGATGGGAAATCGATTTCTGAGAGGGGGCGGGGCTTAAATCGGCCACGCTCCTTTTTCCAATTTTGATGGGAAATCGATTTCTGAGAGGGGGCGGGGCTTAACTCGGCCACACCCCTTTTTCCGATTTTGATGGGAAATCGATTTCTGAGAGAGGGCGGGGCTTAACTCGGCCACGCCCCTTTTTCCAATTTTGATGGGAAATCGATTTCTGAGAGGGGGCGGGGCTTAACTCGGCCACGCTCCTTTTTCCAATTTTGATGGGAAATCGATTTCTGAGAGGGGGCGGGGCTTAACTCGGCCACGCCCCTTTTTCCGATTTTGATGGGAAATCGATTTCTGAGAGAGGGCGGGGCTTAACTCGGCCACGCCCCTTTTTCCAATTTTGATGGGAAATCGATTTCTGAGAGGGGGCGGGACTTAACTCGGTCACGCCCTATTTTCCAATTTTGATGGGAAATCGATTTCTGAGAGGGGGCGGGGCTTAAGTCGACCACGCCCCTTTTTCCAATTTTGATGGGAAATCGATTTCTGAGAGGGGGCGGGGCTTAAGTCGACCACGCCCCTTTTTCCAATTTTGATGGGAAATCGATTTCTGAGAGGGGGCGGGACTTAACTCGGTCACGCCCTATTTTCCAATTTTGATGGGAAATCGATTTCTGAGAGGGGGCGGGGCTTAAGTCGGCCACGCCCCTTTTTCCAATTTTGATGGGAAATCGATTTCTGAGAGGGGGCGGGGCTTAAGTCGACCACGCCCCTTTTTCCAATTTTGATGGGAAATCGATTTCTGAGGGGGCGGGGCTTAACTCGGCCACGCTCCTTTTTCCAATTTTGATGGGAAATCGATTTCTGAGAGGGGGCGGGGATTAACTCGGCCACGCCCCTTTTTCCGATTTTGATGGGAAATCGATTTCTGAGAGAGGGCGGGGCTTAAGTCGGCCACGCTCCTTTTTCCAATTTTGATGGGAAATCGATTTCTGAGAGGGGGCGGGGCTTAACTCGGCCACGCCCCTTTTTCCGATTTTGATGGGAAATCGATTTCTGAGAGGGGGCGGGACTTAACTCGGTCACGCCCTATTTTCCAATTTTGATGGGAAATCGATTTCTGAGAGGGGGCGGGACTTAACTCGGTCACGCCCTATTTTCCAATTTTGATGGGAAATCGATTTCTGAGAGGGGGCGGGGCTTAACTCGGCCACGCCCCTTTTTCCGATTTTGATGGGAAATCGATTTCTGAGAGGGGGCGGGGCTTAAGTCGACCACGCCCCTTTTTCCAATTTTGATGGGAAATCGATTTCTGAGAGGGGGCGGGGCTTAACTCGGCCACGCCCCTTTTTCCAATTTTGATGGGAAATCGATTTCTGAGAGGGGGCGGGGCTTAAGTCGACCACGCCCCTTTTTCCAATTTTGATGGGAAATCGATTTCTGAGAGGGGGCGGGACTTAACTCGGTCACGCCCTATTTTCCAATTTTGATGGGAAATCGATTTCTGAGAGGGGGCGGGGCTTAAGTCGACCACGCCCCTTTTTCCAATTTTGATGGGAAATCGATTTCTGAGGGGGCGGGGCTTAACTCGGCCACGCTCCTTTTTCCAATTTTGATGGGAAATCGATTTCTGAGAGGGGGCGGGACTTAACTCGGTCACGCCCTATTTTCCAATTTTGATGGGAAATCGATTTCTGAGAGGGGGCGGGGCTTAACTCGGCCACGCCCCTTTTTCCAATTTTGATGGGAAATCGATTTCTGAGAGGGGGCGGGGCTTAACTCGGCCACGCCCCTTTTTCCAATTTTGATGGGAAATCGATTTCTGAGAGGGGGCGGGGCTTAAGTCGACCACGCCCCTTTTTCCAATTTTGATGGGAAATCGATTTCTGAGAGGGGGCGGGACTTAACTCGGTCACGCCCTATTTTCCAATTTTGATGGGAAATCGATTTCTGAGAGGGGGCGGGGCTTAAGTCGACCACGCCCCTTTTTCCAATTTTGATGGGAAATCGATTTCTGAGGGGGCGGGGCTTAACTCGGCCACGCCCCTTTTTCCGATTTTGATGGGAAATCGATTTCTGAGAGGGGGCGGGACTTAACTCGGTCACGCCCTATTTTCCAATTTTGATGGGAAATCGATTTCTGAGAGGGGGCGGGACTTAACTCGGTCACGCCCTATTTTCCAATTTTGATGGGAAATCGATTTCTGAGAGGGGGCGGGGCTTAACTCGGCCACGCCCCTTTTTCCGATTTTGATGGGAAATCGATTTCTGAGAGGGGGCGGGGCTTAAGTCGACCACGCCCCTTTTTCCAATTTTGATGGGAAATCGATTTCTGAGAGGGGGCGGGGCTTAACTCGGCCACGCCCCTTTTTCCAATTTTGATGGGAAATCGATTTCTGAGAGGGGGCGGGGCTTAAGTCGACCACGCCCCTTTTTCCAATTTTGATGGGAAATCGATTTCTGAGAGGGGGCGGGACTTAACTCGGTCACGCCCTATTTTCCAATTTTGATGGGAAATCGATTTCTGAGAGGGGGCGGGGCTTAAGTCGACCACGCCCCTTTTTCCAATTTTGATGGGAAATCGATTTCTGAGGGGGCGGGGCTTAACTCGGCCACGCTCCTTTTTCCAATTTTGATGGGAAATCGATTTCTGAGAGGGGGCGGGACTTAACTCGGTCACGCCCTATTTTCCAATTTTGATGGGAAATCGATTTCTGAGAGGGGGCGGGGCTTAACTCGGCCACGCCCCTTTTTCCAATTTTGATGGGAAATCGATTTCTGAGAGGGGGCGGGGCTTAACTCGGCCACGCTCCTTTTTCCAATTTTGATGGGAAATCGATTTCTGAGAGGGGGCGGGGCTTAACTCGGCCACGCCCCTTTTTCCGATTTTGATGGGAAATCGATTTCTGAGAGAGGGCGGGGCTTAACTCGGCCACGCCCCTTTTTCCAATTTTGATGGGAAATCGATTTCTGAGAGGGGGCGGGACTTAACTCGGTCACGCCCTATTTTCCAATTTTGATGGGAAATCGATTTCTGAGAGGGGGCGGGGCTTAAGTCGGCCACGCCCCTTTTTCCAATTTTGATGGGAAATCGATTTCTGAGAGGGGGCGGGGCTTAAGTCGACCACGGCCCTTTTTCCAATTTTGATGGGAAATCGATTTCTGAGGGGGCGGGGCTTAACTCGGCCACGCTCCTTTTTCCAATTTTGATGGGAAATCGATTTCTGAGAGGGGGCGGGGCTTAACTCGGCCACGCCCCTTTTTCCGATTTTGATGGGAAATCGATTTCTGAGAGAGGGCGGGGCTTAACTCGGCCACGCCCCTTTTTCCAATTTTGATGGGAAATCGATTTCTGAGAGGGGGCGGGACTTAACTCGGTCACGCCCTATTTTCCAATTTTGATGGGAAATCGATTTCTGAGAGGGGGCGGGGCTTAAGTCGGCCACGCCCCTTTTTCCAATTTTGATGGGAAATCGATTTCTGAGAGGGGGCGGGGCTTAACTCGGCCACGCCCCTTTTTCCGATTTTGATGGGAAATCGATTTCTGAGAGAGGGCGGGGCTTAACTCGGCCACGCCCCTTTTTCCAATTTTGATGGGAAATCGATTTCTGAGAGGGGGCGGGACTTAAATCGGTCACGCCCTATTTTCCAATTTTGATGGGAAATCGATTTCTGAGAGGGGGCGGGGCTTAAGTCGACCACGCCCCTTTTTCCAATTTTGATGGGAAATCGATTTCTGAGAGAGGGCGGGGCTTAACTCGGCCACGCCCCTTTTTCCAATTTTGATGGGAAATCGATTTCTGAGAGGGGGCGGGGCTTAACTCGGCAACGCCCCTTTTTCCAATTTTGATGGGAAATCGATTTCTGAGAGGGGCGGGGCTTAACTCGGCCACGCCTCTTTTTCCAATTTTGATGGGAAATCGATTTCTGAGAGGGGGCGGGGCTTAACTCGGCCACGCCCCCTTTTCCCATTTTGATGGGAAATCGATTTCTGAGAGGGGGCGGGGCTTAACTCGGCCACGCCCCTTTTTCCAATTTTGATGGGAAATCGATTTCTGAGAGGGGGCGGGGCTTAACTCGGCCACGCCCCTTTTTTCAATTTTGATGGGAAATCGATTTCTGAGAGGGGGCGGGGCTTAACTCGGCAACGCCCCTTTTCCAATTTTGATGGGAAATCGATTTCTGAGAGGGGGCGGGGCCACGCCCCTTTTTCCAATTTTGATGGGAAATCGATTTCTGAGAGGGGGCGGGGCTTAACTCGGCCACGCCCCTTTTTCCAATTTTGATGGGAAATCGATTTCTGAGAGGAGGCGGGGCTTAACTCGGCCACGCCCCTTTTTCCAATTTTGATGGGAAATCGATTTCTGAGAGGGGGCGGGGCTTAACTCGGCCACGCTTCTTTTTCCAATTTTGATGGGAAATCGATTTCTGAGAGGGGGCGGGGCTTAACTCGGCCACGCCCCTTTTTCCAATTTTGATGGGAAATCGATTTCTGAGAGGGGGCGGGGCTTAACTCGATCACGCCCCTTTTTCCATTTTTGATGGGAAATCGATTTCTGAGAGGGGGCGGGGCTTAACTCGGCAACGCCCCTTTTTCCAATTTTGATGGGAAATCGATTTCTGAGAGGGGGCGGGGCTTAACTCGGCCACGCCTCTTTTTCCAATTTTGATGGGAAATCGATTTCTGAGAGGGGGCGGGGCTTAACTCGGCCACACCCCTTTTTCCAATTTTTATGGGAAATCGATTTCTGAGAGGGGCGGGGCTTAACTCGGCCACGCCCCTTTTCCAATTTTGATGGGAAATCGATTTCTGAGAGGGGGCGGGGCTTAACTCGGCCACGCCCCTTTTTTCAATTTTGATGGGAAATCGATTTCTGAGAGGGGGCGGGGCTTAACTCGGCAACGCCCCTTTTTCCAATTTTGATGGGAAATCGATTTCTGAGAGGGGGCGGGGCTTAACTCGGCCACGCCCCTTTTTCCAATTTTGATGGGAAATCGATTTCTGAGAGGGGGCGGGGCTTAACTCGGCCACGCCCCTGTTTCCAATTTTGATGGGAAATCGATTTCTGAGAGGGGGCGGGGCTTAACTCGGCCACGCCCCTGTTTCCAATTTTGATGGGAAATCGATTTCTGAGAGGGGGCGGGGCTTAACTCGGCAACGCCCTTTTTCCAATTTTGATGGGAAATCGATTTCTGATAGGGGGCGGGGCTTAACTCGGCCACGCCTCTTTTTCCAATTTTGATGGGAAATCGATTTCTGAGAGGGGGCGGGGCTTAACTCGGCCACGCCCCTTTTTCCAATTTTGATGGGAAATCGATTTCTGAGAGGGGGCGGGGCTTAACTCGGCCACGCCCCTTTTTCCAATTTTGATGGGAAATCGATTTCTGAGAGGGGGCAGGGCTTAACTCGGCCACGCACCCTTTTCCAATTTTGATGGGAAATCGATTTCTGAGAGGGTGCGGGGCTTAACTCGGCCACGCCCCTTTTTCCAATTTTGATGGGAAATCGATTTCTGAGAGGGGGCGGGGCTTAACTCGGCAACGCCCCTTTTTCCAATTTTGATGGGAAATCGATTTCTGAGAGGGGCGGGGCTTAACTCGGCCACGCCTCTTTTTCCAATTTTGATGGGAAATCGATTTCTGAGAGGGGGCAGGGCTTAACTCGGCCACGCCCCCTTTTCCAATTTTGATGGGAAATCGATTTCTGAGAGGGTGCGGGGCTTAACTCGGCCACGCCCCTTTTTCCAATTTTGATGGGAAATCGATTTCTGAGAGGGGGCGGGGCTTAACTCGGCAACGCCCCTTTTTCCAATTTTGATGGGAAATCGATTTCTGAGAGGGGCGGGGCCTAACTCGGCCACGCCTCTTTTTCCAATTTTGATGGGAAATCGATTTCTGAGAGGGGGCAGGGCTTAACTCGGCCACGCCCCCTTTTCCCATTTTGATGGGAAATCGATTTCTGAGAGGGGGCGGGGCTTAACACGGCCACGCCCCTTTTTCCAATTTTGATGGGAAATCGATTTCTGAGAGGGGGCGGGGCTTAACTCGGCCACGCCCCCTTTTCCAATTTTGATGGGAAATCGATTTCTGAGAGGGGGCGGGGCTTAACTCGGCCACGCCCCTTTTCCAATTTTGATGGGAAATCGATTTCTGAGAGGGGGCGGGGCCACGCCCCTTTTTCCAATTTTGATGGGAAATCGATTTCTGAGAGGGGGCGGGGCTTAACTCGGCCACACCCCTTTTTCCAATTTTGATGGGAAATCGATTTCTGAGAGGGGGCGGGGCTTAACTCGGCCACGCCCCTTTTTCCAATTTTGATGGGAAATCGATTTCTGAGAGGGGGCGGGGCTTAACTCGGCCACGCTTCTTTTTCCAATTTTGATGGGAAATCGATTTCTGAGAGGGGGCGGGGCTTAACTCGGCCACGCCCCTTTTTCCAATTTTGATGGGAAATCGATTTCTGAGAGGGGGCGGGGCTTAACTCGGCCACACCCCTTTTTCCAATTTTGATGGGAAATCGATTTCTGAGAGGGGGCGGGGCTTAACTCGGCCACGCCCCTTTTTCCAATTTTGATGGGAAATCGATTTCTGAGAGGGGGCGGGGCTTAACTCGGCCACGCCCCTTTTTCCAATTTTGATGGGAAATCGATTTCTGAGAGGGGGCGGGGCTTAACTCGGCCACGCCCCTTTTTCCAATTTTGATGGGAAATCGATTTCTGAGAGGGGGCTGGGCTTAACTCGATCACGCCCCTTTTTCCAATTTTTGATGGGAAATCGATTTCTGAGAGGGGGCGGGGCTTAACTCGGCAACGCCCCTTTTTCCAATTTTGATGGGAAATCGATTTCTGAGAGGGGGCGGGGCTTAACTCGGCCACGCCTCTTTTTCCAATTTTGATGGGAAATCGATTTCTGAGAGGGGGCGGGGCTTAACTCGGCCACACCCCTTTTTCCAATTTTGATGGGAAATCGATTTCTGAGAGGGGCGGGGCTTAACTCGGCCACGCCCCTTTTTCCAATTTTGATGGGAAATCGATTTCTGAGAGGGGGCGGGGCTTAACTCGGCCACGCCCCTTTTTCCAATTTTGATGGGAAATCGATTTCTGAGAGGGGGCGGGGCTTAACTCGGCCACGCCCCTTTTTCCAATTTTGATGGGAAATCGATTTCTGAGAGGGGGCGGGGCTTAACTCGACCACGCCCCTTTTTCCAATTTTGATGGGAAATCGATTTCTGAGAGGGGGCGGGGCTTAACTCGGCCACGCCCCTTTTTCCAATTTTGATGGGAAATCGATTTCTGAGAGGGGGCGGGGCTTAACTCGGCCACGCCCCTTTTTCCAATTTTGATGGGAAATCGATTTCTGAGAGGGGGCGGGGCTTAACTCGGCCACGCCCCTTTTTCCAATTTTGATGGGAAATCGATTTCTGAGAGGGGCGGGGCTTAACTCGGCCACGCCCCTTTTTCCAATTTTGATGGGAAATCGATTTCTGAGAGGGGGCGGGGCTTAACTCGGCCACGCCCCTTTTTCCAATTTTGATGGGAAATCGATTTCTGAGAGGGGGCGGGGCTTAACTCGATCACGCCCCTTTTTCCAATTTTTGATGGGAAATCGATTTCTGAGAGGGGGCGGGGCTTAACTCGGCAACGCCCCTTTTTCCAATTTTGATGGGAAATCGATTTCTGAGAGGGGGCGGGGCTTAACTCGGCCACGCCTCTTTTTCCAATTTTGATGGGAAATCGATTTCTGAGAGGGGGCGGGGCTTAACTCGGCCACACCCCTTTTTCCAATTTTGATGGGAAATCGATTTCTGAGAGGGGGCGGGGCTTAACTCGGCCACGCCCCTTTTTCCAATTTTGATGGGAAATCGATTTCTGAGAGGGGGCGGGGCTTAACTCGGCCACGCCCCTTTTTCCAATTTTGATGGGAAATCGATTTCTGAGAGGGGGCGCGGCTTAACTCGGCCACGCCCCTTTTTCCAATTTTGATGGGAAATCGATTTCTGAGAGGGGGCGGGGCTTAACTCGGCCACGCCCCTTTTTCCAATTTTGATGGGAAATCGATTTCTGAGAGGGGGCGGGGCTTAACTCGGCCACGCCCCTTTTTCCAATTTTGATGGGAAATCGATTTCTGAGAGGGGGCGGGGCTTAACTCGGCCACGCTTCTTTTTCCAATTTTGATGGGAAATCGATTTCTGAGAGGGGGCGGGGCTTAACTCGGCCACGCCCCTTTTTCCAATTTTGATGGGAAATCGATTTCTGAGAGGGGGCGGGGCTTAACTCGATCACGCCCCTTTTTCCAATTTTTGATGGGAAATCGATTTCTGAGAGGGGGCGGGGCTTAACTCGGCAACGCCCCTTTTTCCAATTTTGATGGGAAATCGATTTCTGAGAGGGGGCGGGGCTTAACTCGGCCACGCCTCTTTTTCCAATTTTGATGGGAAATCGATTTCTGAGAGGGGGCGGGGCTTAACTCGGCCACACCCCTTTTTCCAATTTTGATGGGAAATCGATTTCTGAGAGGGGCGGGGCTTAACTCGGCCACGCCCCTTTTCCAATTTTGATGGGAAATCGATTTCTGAGAGGGGGCGGGGCTTAACTCGGCCACGCCCCTTTTTTCAATTTTGATGGGAAATCGATTTCTGAGAGGGGGCGGGGCTTAACTCGGCAACGCCCCTTTTTCCAATTTTGATGGGAAATCGATTTCTGAGAGGGGGCGGGGCTTAACTCGGCCACGCCCCTTTTTCCAATTTTGATGGGAAATCGATTTCTGAGAGGGGGCGGGGCTTAACTCGGCCACGCCCCTTTTTCCAATTTTGATGGGAAATCGATTTCTGAGAGGGGGCGGGGCTTAACTCGGCCACGCCCCTTTTTCCAATTTTGATGGGAAATCGATTTCTGAGAGGGGGCGGGGCTTAACTCGGCCACGCCCCTTTTTCCAATTTTGATGGGAAATCGATTTCTGAGAGGGGGCGGGGCTTAACTCGGCCACGCTTCTTTTTCCAATTTTGATGGGAAATCGATTTCTGAGAGGGGGCGGGGCTTAACTCGGCCACGCCCCTTTTTCCAATTTTGATGGGAAATCGATTTCTGAGAGGGGGCGGGGCTTAACTCGATCACGCCCCTTTTTCCATTTTTGATGGGAAATCGATTTCTGAGAGGGGGCGGGGCTTAACTCGGCAACGCCCCTTTTTCCAATTTTGATGGGAAATCGATTTCTGAGAGGGGGCGGGGCTTAACTCGGCCACGCCTCTTTTTCCAATTTTGATGGGAAATCGATTTCTGAGAGGGGGCGGGGCTTAACTCGGCCACACCCCTTTTTCCAATTTTTATGGGAAATCGATTTCTGAGAGGGGCGGGGCTTAACTCGGCCACGCCCCTTTTCCAATTTTGATGGGAAATCGATTTCTGAGAGGGGGCGGGGCTTAACTCGGCCTCGCCCCTTTTTTCAATTTTGATGGGAAATCGATTTCTGAGAGGGGGCGGGGCTTAACTCGGCAACGCCCCTTTTTCCAATTTTGATGGGAAATCGATTTCTGAGAGGGGGCGGGGCTTAACTCGGCCACGCCCCTTTTTCCAATTTTGATGGGAAATCGATTTCTGAGAGGGGGCGGGGCTTAACTCGGCCACGCCCCTGTTTCCAATTTTGATGGGAAATCGATTTCTGAGAGGGGGCGGGGCTTAACTCGGCAACGCCCTTTTTTCCAATTTTGATGGGAAATCGATTTCTGATAGGGGGCGGGGCTTAACTCGGCCACGCCCCTTTTTCCAATTTTGATGGGAAATCGATTTCTGAGAGGGGGCAGGGCTTAACTCGGCCACGCACCCTTTTCCAATTTTGATGGGAAATCGATTTCTGAGAGGGTGCGGGGCTTAACTCGGCCACGCCCCTTTTTCCAATTTTGATGGGAAATCGATTTCTGAGAGGGGGCGGGGCTTAACTCGGCAACGCCCCTTTTTCCAATTTTGATGGGAAATCGATTTCTGAGAGGGGCGGGGCTTAACTCGGCCACGCCTCTTTTTCCAATTTTGATGGGAAATCGATTTCTGAGAGGGGGCAGGGCTTAACTCGGCCACGCCCCCTTTTCCAATTTTGATGGGAAATCGATTTCTGAGAGGGTGCGGGGCTTAACTCGGCCACGCCCCTTTTTCCAATTTTGATGGGAAATCGATTTCTGAGAGGGGGCGGGGCTTAACTCGGCAACGCCCCTTTTTCCAATTTTGATGGGAAATCGATTTCTGAGAGGGGCGGGGCTTAACTCGGCCACCCCTCTTTTTCCAATTTTGATGGGAAATCGATTTCTGAGAGGGGGCAGGGCTTAACTCGGCCACGCCCCCTTTTCCCATTTTGATGGGAAATCGATTTCTGAGAGGGGGCGGGGCTTAACTCGGCCACGCCCCTTTTTCCAATTTTGATGGGAAATCGATTTCTGAGAGGGGGCGGGGCTTAATTCGACCACGCCCCTTTTTCCAATTTTGATGGGAAATCGATTTCTGAGAGGGGGCGGGGCTTAACTCGACCACGCCCCTTTTCCAATTTTGATGGGAAATCGATTTCTGCCCTTTTCCAATTTTGATGGGAAATCGATTTCTGGGGCTTAACTCGGCAACGCCCCTTTTTCCAATTTTGATGGGAAATCGATTTCTGAGAGGGGGCGGGGCTTAACTCGGCCACGCCCCTTTTTCCAATTTTGATGGGAAATCGATTTCTGAGAGGGGGCGGGGCTTAACTCGGCCACGCCCCTTTTTCCAATTTTGATGGGAAATCGATTTCTGAGAGGGGGCGGGGCTTAACTCGGCCACGCCCCTTTTTCCAATTTTGATGGGAAATCGATTTCTGAGAGGGGGCGGGGCTTAACTCGGCCACGCCCCTTTTTCCAATTTTGATGGGAAATCGATTTCTGAGAGGGGGCGGGGCTTAACTCGGCCACGCTTCTTTTTCCAATTTTGATGGGAAATCGATTTCTGAGAGGGGGCGGGGCTTAACTCGGCCACGCCCCTTTTTCCAATTTTGATGGGAAATCGATTTCTGAGAGGGGGCGGGGCTTAACTCGATCACGCCCCTTTTTCCATTTTTGATGGGAAATCGATTTCTGAGAGGGGGCGGGGCTTAACTCGGCAACGCCCCTTTTTCCAATTTTGATGGGAAATCGATTTCTGAGAGGGGGCGGGGCTTAACTCGGCCACGCCTCTTTTCCCAATTTTGATGGGAAATCGATTTCTGAGAGGGGGCGGGGCTTAACTCGGCCACACCCCTTTTTCCAATTTTTATGGGAAATCGATTTCTGAGAGGGGCGGGGCTTAACTCGGCCACGCCCCTTTTCCAATTTTGATGGGAAATCGATTTCTGAGAGGGGGCGGGGCTTAACTCGGCCACGCCCCTTTTTTCAATTTTGATGGGAAATCGATTTCTGAGAGGGGGCGGGGCTTAACTCGGCAACGCCCCTTTTTCCAATTTTGATGGGAAATCGATTTCTGAGAGGGGGCGGGGCTTAACTCGGCCACGCCCCTTTTTCCAATTTTGATGGGAAATCGATTTCTGAGAGGGGGCGGGGCTTAACTCGGCCACGCCCCTGTTTCCAATTTTGATGGGAAATCGATTTCTGAGAGGGGGCGGGGCTTAACTCGGCAACGCCCTTTTTTCCAATTTTGATGGGAAATCGATTTCTGATAGGGGGCGGGGCTTAACTCGGCCACGCCCCTTTTTCCAATTTTGATGGGAAATCGATTTCTGAGAGGGGGCAGGGCTTAACTCGGCCACGCACCCTTTTCCAATTTTGATGGGAAATCGATTTCTGAGAGGGTGCGGGGCTTAACTCGGCCACGCCCCTTTTTCCAATTTTGATGGGAAATCGATTTCTGAGAGGGGGCGGGGCTTAACTCGGCAACGCCCCTTTTTCCAATTTTGATGGGAAATCGATTTCTGAGAGGGGCGGGGCTTAACTCGGCCACGCCTCTTTTTCCAATTTTGATGGGAAATCGATTTCTGAGAGGGGGCAGGGCTTAACTCGGCCACGCCCCCTTTTCCAATTTTGATGGGAAATCGATTTCTGAGAGGGTGCGGGGCTTAACTCGGCCACGCCCCTTTTTCCAATTTTGATGGGAAATCGATTTCTGAGAGGGGGCGGGGCTTAACTCGGCAACGCCCCTTTTTCCAATTTTGATGGGAAATCGATTTCTGAGAGGGGCGGGGCTTAACTCGGCCACCCCTCTTTTTCCAATTTTGATGGGAAATCGATTTCTGAGAGGGGGCGGGGCTTAATTCGACCACGCCCCTTTTTCCAATTTTGATGGGAAATCGATTTCTGAGAGGGGGCGGGGCTTAACTCGACCACGCCCCTTTTCCAATTTTGATGGGAAATCGATTTCTGCCCTTTTCCAATTTTGATGGGAAATCGATTTCTGGGGCTTAACTCGGCAACGCCCCTTTTTCCAATTTTGATGGGAAATCGATTTCTGAGAGGGGGCGGGGCTTAACTCGGCCACGCCCCTTTTTCCAATTTTGATGGGAAATCGATTTCTGAGAGGGGGCGGGGCTTAACTCGGCCACGCCCCTTTTTCCAATTTTGATGGGAAATCGATTTCTGAGAGGGGGCGGGGCTTAACTCGGCCACGCCCCTTTTTCCAATTTTGATGGGAAATCGATTTCTGAGAGGGGGCGGGGCTTAACTCGGCCACGCCCCTTTTTCCAATTTTGATGGGAAATCGATTTCTGAGAGGGGGCGGGGCTTAACTCGGCCACGCTTCTTTTTCCAATTTTGATGGGAAATCGATTTCTGAGAGGGGGCGGGGCTTAACTCGGCCACGCCCCTTTTTCCAATTTTGATGGGAAATCGATTTCTGAGAGGGGGCGGGGCTTAACTCGATCACGCCCCTTTTTCCATTTTTGATGGGAAATCGATTTCTGAGAGGGGGCGGGGCTTAACTCGGCAACGCCCCTTTTTCCAATTTTGATGGGAAATCGATTTCTGAGAGGGGGCGGGGCTTAACTCGGCCACGCCTCTTTTCCCAATTTTGATGGGAAATCGATTTCTGAGAGGGGGCGGGGCTTAACTCGGCCACACCCCTTTTTCCAATTTTTATGGGAAATCGATTTCTGAGAGGGGCGGGGCTTAACTCGGCCACGCCCCTTTTCCAATTTTGATGGGAAATCGATTTCTGAGAGGGGGCGGGGCTTAACTCGGCCACGCCCCTTTTTTCAATTTTGATGGGAAATCGATTTCTGAGAGGGGGCGGGGCTTAACTCGGCAACGCCCCTTTTTCCAATTTTGATGGGAAATCGATTTCTGAGAGGGGGCGGGGCTTAACTCGGCCACGCCCCTTTTTCCAATTTTGATGGGAAATCGATTTCTGAGAGGGGGCGGGGCTTAACTCGGCCACGCCCCTTTTTCCAATTTTGATGGGAAATCGATTTCTGAGAGGGGGCGGGGCTTAACTCGGCAACGCCCTTTTTTCCAATTTTGATGGGAAATCGATTTCTGATAGGGGGCGGGGCTTAACTCGGCCACGCCTCTTTTTCCAATTTTGATGGGAAATCGATTTCTGAGAGGGGGCGGGGCTTAACTCGGCCACGCCCCTTTTTCCAATTTTGATGGGAAATCGATTTCTGAGAGGGGGCGGGGCTTAACTCGGCCACGCCCCTTTTTCCAATTTTGATGGGAAATCGATTTCTGAGAGGGGGCAGGGCTTAACTCGGCCACGCACCCTTTTCCAATTTTGATGGGAAATCGATTTCTGAGAGGGTGCGAGGCTTAACTCGGCCACGCCCCTTTTTCCAATTTTGATGGGAAATCGATTTCTGAGAGGGGGCGGGGCTTAACTCGGCAACGCCCCTTTTTCCAATTTTGATGGGAAATCGATTTCTGAGAGGGGCGGGGCTTAACTCGGCCACGCCTCTTTTTCCAATTTTGATGGGAAATCGATTTCTGAGAGGGGGCAGGGCTTAACTCGGCCACGCCCCCTTTTCCAATTTTGATGGGATATCGATTTCTGAGAGGGTGCGGGGCTTAACTCGGCCACGCCCCTTTTTCCAATTTTGATGGGAAATCGATTTCTGAGAGGGGGCGGGGCTTAACTCGGCAACGCCCCTTTTTCCAATTTTGATGGGAAATCGATTTCTGAGAGGGGCGGGGCTTAACTCGGCCACGCCTCTTTTTCCAATTTTGATGGGAAATCGATTTCTGAGAGGGGGCAGGGCTTAACTCGGCCACGCCCCCTTTTCCCATTTTGATGGGAAATCGATTTCTGAGAGGGGGCGGGGCTTAACTCGGCCACGCCCCTTTTTCCAATTTTGATGGGAAATCGATTTCTGAGAGGGGGCGGGGCTTAACTCGGCCACGCCCCTTTTTCCAATTTTGATGGGAAATCGATTTCTGAGAGGGGGCGGGGCTTAACTCGGCCACGCCCCTTTTCCAATTTTGATGGGAAATCGATTTCTGAGAGGGGGCGGGGCCACGCCCCTTTTTCCAATTTTGATGGGAAATCGATTTCTGAGAGGGGGCGGGGCTTAACTCGGCCACGCCCCTTTTTCCAATTTTGATGGGAAATCGATTTCTGAGAGGGGCGGGGCTTAACTCGGCCACGCCCCTTTTTCCAATTTTGATGGGAAATCGATTTCTGAGAGGGGGCGGGGCTTAACTCGGCCACGCCCCCTTTTCCAATTTTGAAGGGAAATCGATTTCTGAGAGGGGGCGGGGCTTAACTCGGCCATGCCCCTTTTTCCAATTTTGATGGGAAATCGATTTCTGAGAGGGGGCGGGGCTTAACTCGGCAACGCCCCTTTTTCCAATTTTGATGGGAAATCGATTTCTGAGAGGGGGCGGGGCTTAACTCGGCCACGCCTCTTTTTCCAATTTTGATGGGAAATCGATTTCTGAGAGGGGGCAGGGCTTAACTCGGCCACGCCCCCTTTTCCAATTTTGATGGGAAATCGATTTCTGAGAGGGGGCGGGGCTTAACTCGGCCACGCCCCTTTTTCCAATTTTGATTGGAAATCGATTTCTGAGAGGGGGCGGGGCTTAACTCGACCACGCCCCTTTTTCCAATTTTGATGGGAAATCGATTTCTGAGAGGGGGCGGGGCTTAACTCGGCCACGCCCCTTTTTCCAATTTTGATGGGAAATCGATTTCTGAGAGGGGGCGGGGCTTAACTCGGTCACACCCCTTTTTCCAATTTTGATGGGAAATCGATTTCTGAGAGGGGGCGGGGCTTAACTCGGCCACGCCCCTTTTTCCAATTTTGATGGGAAATCGATTTCTGAGAGGGGGCGGGGCTTAACTCGGCCACGCCCCTTTTTCCAATTTTGATGGGAAATCGATTTCTGAGAGGGGGCGGGGCCTAACTCGGCCACGCCCCTTTTTCCAATTTTGATGGGAAATCGATTTCTGAGAGGGGGCGGGGCTTAACTCGGCCACGCCCCTTTTTCCAATTTTGATGGGAAATCGATTTCTGAGAGGGGGCGGGGCTTAACTCGGCCACGCCCCTTTTTCCAATTTTGATGGGAAATCGATTTCTGAGAGGGGCGGGGCTTAACTCGGCCACACTTCTTTTTCCAATTTTGATGGGAAATCGATTTCTGAGAGGGGGCGGGGCTTAACTCGGCCACGCCCCTTTTTCCAATTTTGATGGGAAATCGATTTCTGAGAGGGGGCGGGGCTTAACTCGGCAACGCCCCTTTTTCCAATTTTGATGGGAAATCGATTTCTAAGAGGGGGCGGGGCTTAACTCGGCAACGCCCCTTTTTCCAATTTTGATGGGAAATCGATTTCTGAGAGGGGGCGGGGCTTAACTCGGCCACGCCCCTTTTCCAATTTTGATGGGAAATCGATTTCTGAGAGGGGGCGGGGCTTAACTCGGCCACGCCCCTTTTTTCAATTTTGATGGGAAATCGATTTCTGAGAAGGGGCGGGGCTTAACTCGGCAACGCCCCTTTTTCCAATTTTGATGGGAAATCGATTTCTGAGAGGGGGCGGGGCTTAACTCGGCCACGCCTCTTTTTCCAATTTTGATGGGAAATCGATTTCTGAGAGGGGGCGGGGCTTGACTCGGCCACACCCCTTTTTCCAATTTTTATGGGAAATCGATTTCTGAGAGGGGCGGGGCTTAACTCGGCCACGCCCCTTTTCCAATTTTGATGGGAAATCGATTTCTGAGAGGGGGCGGGGCTTAACTCGGCCACGCCCCTTTTTTCAATTTTGATGGGAAATCGATTTCTGAGAGGGGGCGGGGCTTAAGTCGACCACGCCCCTTTTTCCAATTTTGATGGGAAATCGATTTCTGAGGGGGCGGGGCTTAACTCGGCCACGCTCCTTTTTCCAATTTTGATGGGAAATCGATTTCTGAGAGGGGGCGGGGCTTAACTCGGCCACGCCCCTTTTTCCGATTTTGATGGGAAATCGATTTCTGAGAGAGGGCGGGGCTTAACTCGGCCACGCCCCTTTTTCCAATTTTGATGGGAAATCGATTTCTGAGAGGGGGCGGGGCTTAACTCGGCCACACCCCTTTTTCCAATTTTGATGGGAAATCGATTTCTGAGAGGGGGCGGGGCTTAAGTCGACCACGCCCCTTTTTCCAATTTTGATGGGAAATCGATTTCTGAGAGGGGGCGGGACTTAACTCGGTCACGCCCTATTTTCCAATTTTGATGGGAAATCGATTTCTGAGAGGGGGCGGGGCTTAAGTCGACCACGCCCCTTTTTCCAATTTTGATGGGAAATCGATTTCTGAGGGGGCGGGGCTTAACTCGGCCACGCTCCTTTTTCCAATTTTGATGGGAAATCGATTTCTGAGAGGGGGCGGGGCTTAACTCGGCCACGCCCCTTTTTCCGATTTTGATGGGAAATCGATTTCTGAGAGGGGGCGGGGCTTAAGTCGACCACGCCCCTTTTTCCAATTTTGATGGGAAATCGATTTCTGAGAGGGGGCGGGGCTTAACTCGGCCACGCCCCTTTTTCCGATTTTGATGGGAAATCGATTTCTGAGAGGGGGCGGGACTTAACTCGGTCACGCCCTATTTTCCAATTTTGATGGGAAATCGATTTCTGAGAGGGGGCGGGGCTTAAGTCGACCACGCCCCTTTTTCCAATTTTGATGGGAAATCGATTTCTGAGAGAGGGCGGGGCTTAACTCGGCCACGCCCCTTTTTCCAATTTTGATGGGAAATCGATTTCTGAGAGGGGGCGGGACTTAACTCGGTCACGCCCTATTTTCCAATTTTGATGGGAAATCGATTTCTGAGAGGGGGCGGGGCTTAAGTCGACCACGCCCCTTTTTCCAATTTTGATGAGAAATCGATTTCTGAGGGGGCGGGGCTTAACTCGACCACGCTCCTTTTTCCAATTTTGATGGGAAATCGATTTCTGAGAGGGGGCGGGGCTTAACTCGGCCACGCCCCTTTTTCCGATTTTGATGGGAAATCGATTTCTGAGAGGGGGCGGGGCTTAAGTCGACCACGCCCCTTTTTCCAATTTTGATGGGAAATCGATTTCTGAGAGGGGGCGGGACTTAACTCGGTCACGCCCTATTTTCCAATTTTGATGGGAAATCGATTTCTGAGAGGGGGCGGGGCTTAAGTCGACCACGCCCCTTTTTCCAATTTTGATGGGAAATCGATTTCTGAGGGGGCGGGGCTTAACTCGGCCACGCTCCTTTTTCCAATTTTGATGGGAAATCGATTTCTGAGAGGGGGCGGGGCTTAACTCGGCCACGCCCCTTTTTCCGATTTTGATGGGAAATCGATTTCTGAGAGGGGGCGGGGCTTAAGTCGACCACGCCCCTTTTTCCAATTTTGATGGGAAATCGATTTCTGAGAGGGGGCGGGGCTTAACTCGGCCACGCCCCTTTTTCCGATTTTGATGGGAAATCGATTTCTGAGAGGGGGCGGGACTTAACTCGGTCACGCCCTATTTTCCAATTTTGATGGGAAATCGATTTCTGAGAGGGGGCGGGGCTTAAGTCGACCACGCCCCTTTTTCCAATTTTGATGGGAAATCGATTTCTGAGAGAGGGCGGGGCTTAACTCGGCCACGCCCCTTTTTCCAATTTTGATGGGAAATCGATTTCTGAGAGGGGGCGGGACTTAACTCGGTCACGCCCTATTTTCCAATTTTGATGGGAAATCGATTTCTGAGAGGGGGCGGGGCTTAAGTCGACCACGCCCCTTTTTCCAATTTTGATGGGAAATCGATTTCTGAGGGGGCGGGGCTTAACTCGACCACGCTCCTTTTTCCAATTTTGATGGGAAATCGATTTCTGAGAGGGGGCGGGGCTTAACTCGGCCACGCCCCTTTTTCCGATTTTGATGGGAAATCGATTTCTGAGAGGGGGCGGGGCTTAAGTCGACCACGCCCCTTTTTCCAATTTTGATGGGAAATCGATTTCTGAGAGGGGGCGGGGCTTAACTCGGCCACGCCCCTTTTTCCAATTTTGATGGGAAATCGATTTCTGAGAGGGGGCGGGGCTTAAGTCGACCACGCCCCTTTTTCCAATTTTGATGGGAAATCGATTTCTGAGAGGGGGCGGGACTTAACTCGGTCACGCCCTATTTTCCAATTTTGATGGGAAATCGATTTCTGAGAGGGGGCGGGGCTTAAGTCGACCACGCCCCTTTTTCCAATTTTGATTGGAAATCTATTTCTGAGGGGGCGGGGCTTAACTCGGCCACGCTCCTTTTTCCAATTTTGATGGGAAATCGATTTCTGAGAGGGGGCGGGGCTTAACTCGGCCACGCCCCTTTTTCCGATTTTGATGGGAAATCGATTTCTGAGAGAGGGCGGGGCTTAACTCGGCCACGCCCCTTTTTCCAATTTTGATGGGAAATCGATTTCTGAGAGGGGGCGGGACTTAACTCGGTCACGCCCTATTTCCCAATTTTGATGGGAAATCGATTTCTGAGAGGGGGCGGGGCTTAAGTCGGCCACGCTCCTTTTTCCAATTTTGATGGGAAATCGATTTCTGAGAGGGGGCGGGGCTTAACTCGGCCACGCCCCTTTTTCCGATTTTGATGGGAAATCGATTTCTGAGAGAGGGCGGGGCTTAACTCGGCCACGCCCCTTTTTCCAATTTTGATGGGAAATCGATTTCTGAGAGGGGGCGGGACTTAACTCGGTCACGCCCTATTTTCCAATTTTGATGGGAAATCGATTTCTGAGAGGGGGCGGGGCTTAAGTCGACCACGCCCCTTTTTCCAATTTTGATGGGAAATCGATTTCTGAGGGGGCGGGGCTTAACTCGGCCACGCTCCTTTTTCCAATTTTGATGGGAAATCGATTTCTGAGAGGGGGCGGGGCTTAACTCGGCCACGCCCCTTTTTCCGATTTTGATGGGAAATCGATTTCTGAGAGGGGGCGGGGCTTAAGTCGACCACGCCCCTTTTTCCAATTTTGATGGGAAATCGATTTCTGAGGGGGGGCGGGGCTTAACTCGGCCACGCCCCTTTTTCCAATTTTGATGGGAAATCGATTTCTGAGAGGGGGCGGGGCTTAAGTCGACCACGCCCCTTTTTCCAATTTTGATGGGAAATCGATTTCTGAGAGGGGGCGGGACTTAACTCGGTCACGCCCTATTTTCCAATTTTGATGGGAAATCGATTTCTGAGAGGGGGCGGGGCTTAAGTCGACCACGCCCCTTTTTCCAATTTTGATGGGAAATCGATTTCTGAGGGGGCGGGGCTTAACTCGGCCACGCTCCTTTTTCCAATTTTGATGGGAAATCGATTTCTGAGAGGGGGCGGGGCTTAACTCGGCCACGCCCCTTTTTCCGATTTTGATGGGAAATCGATTTCTGAGAGAGGGCGGGGCTTAACTCGGCCACGCCCCTTTTTCCAATTTTGATGGGAAATCGATTTCTGAGAGGGGGCGGGACTTAACTCGGTCACGCCCTATTTTCCAATTTTGATGGGAAATCGATTTCTGAGAGGGGGCGGGGCTTAAGTCGACCACGCCCCTTTTTCCAATTTTGATGGGAAATCGATTTCTGAGGGGGCGGGGCTTAACTCGGCCACGCTCCTTTTTCCAATTTTGATGGGAAATCGATTTCTGAGAGGGGGCGGGGCTTAACTCGGCCACGCCCCTTTTTCCGATTTTGATGGGAAATCGATTTCTGAGAGGGGGCGGGGCTTAAGTCGACCACGCCCCTTTTTCCAATTTTGATGGGAAATCGATTTCTGAGGGGGCGGGGCTTAACTCGGCCACGCTCCTTTTTCCAATTTTGATGGGAAATCAATTTCTAAGAGGGGGCGGGGCTTAACTCGGCCACGCCCCTTTTTCCGATTTTGATGGGAAATCGATTTCTGAGAGGGGGCGGGGCTTAAGTCGACCACGCCCCTTTTTCCAATTTTGATGGGAAATCGATTTCTGAGAGGGGGCGGGGCTTAACTCGGCCACGCCCCTTTTTCCAATTTTGATGGGAAATCGATTTCTGAGACGGGGCGGGGCTTAAGTCGGCCACGCCCCTTTTTCCAATTTTGATGGGAAATCGATTTCTGAGAGGGGGCGGGGCTTAAGTCGACCACGCCCCTTTTTCCAATTTTGATGGGAAATCGATTTCTGAGGGGGCGGGGCTTAACTCGGCCACGCTCCTTTCTCCAATTTTGATGGGAAATCGATTTCTGAGAGGGGGCGGGGCTTAACTCGGCCACGCCCCTTTTTCCAATTTTGATGGGAAATCGATTTCTGAGAGAGGGCGGGGCTTAACTCGGCCACACCCCTTTTTCCAATTTTGATGGGAAATCGATTTCTGAGAGGGGGCGGGGCTTAAGTCGGCCACGCTCCTTTTTCCAATTTTGATGGGAAATCGATTTCTGAGAGGGGGCGGGGCTTAACTCGGCCACGCCCCTTTTTCCGATTTTGATGGGAAATCGATTTCTGAGAGAGGGCGGGGCTTAACTCGGCCACGCCCCTTTTTCCAATTTTGATGGGAAATCGATTTCTGAGAGGGGGCGGGGCTTAACTCGGCCACGCTCCTTTTTCCAATTTTGATGGGAAATCGATTTCTGAGAGGGGGCGGGGCTTAACTCGGCCACGCCCCTTTTTCCGATTTTGATGGGAAATCGATTTCTGAGAGAGGGCGGAGCTTAACTCGACCACGCCCCTTTTTCCAATTTTGATGGGAAATCGATTTCTGAGAGGGGGCGGGACTTAACTCGGTCACGCCCTATTTTCCGATTTTGATGGGAAATCGATTTCTGAGAGGGGGCGGGGCTTAAGTCGACCACGCCCCTTTTTCCAATTTTGATGGGAAATCGATTTCTGAGAGGGGGCGGGGCTTAAGTCGACCACGCCCCTTTTTCCAATTTTGATGGGAAATCGATTTCTGAGGGGGCGGGGCTTAACTCGGCCACGCTCCTTTTTCCAATTTTGATGGGAAATCGATTTCTGAGAGGGGGCGGGGCTTAACTCGGCCACGCCCCTTTTTCCGATTTTGATGGGAAATCGATTTCTGAGAGAGGGCGGGGCTTAACTCGGCCACGCCCCTTTTTCCAATTTTGATGGGAAATCGATTTCTGAGAGGGGGCGGGACTTAACTCGGTCACGCCCTATTTTCCAATTTTGATGGGAAATCGATTTCTGAGAGGGGGCGGGGCTTAAGTCGGCCACGCCCCTTTTTCCAATTTTGATGGGAAATCGATTTCTGAGAGGGGGCGGGGCTTAACTCGGCCACGCTCCTTTTTCCAATTTTGATGGGAAATCGATTTCTGAGAGGGGGCGGGGCTTAACTCGGCCACGCCCCTTTTTCCGATTTTGATGGGAAATCGATTTCTGAGAGAGGGCGGGGCTTAACTCGGCCACGCCCCTTTTTCCAATTTTGATGGGAAATCGATTTCTGAGAGGGGGCGGGACTTAACTCGGTCACGCCCTATTTTCCAATTTTGATGGGAAATCGATTTCTGAGAGGGGGCGGGGCTTAAGTCGGCCACGCCCCTTTTTCCAATTTTGATGGGAAATCGATTTCTGAGAGGGGGTGGGGCTTAACTCGGCCACGCCCCTTTTTCCGATTTTGATGGGAAATCGATTTCTGAGAGAGGGCGGGGCTTAACTCGGCCACGCCCCTTTTTCCAATTTTGATGGGAAATCGATTTCTGAGAGGGGGCGGGGCTTAAGTCGGCCACGCCCCTTTTTCCAATTTTGATGGGAAATCGATTTCTGAGAGGGGGCGGGGCTTAAGTCGACCACGCCCCTTTTTCCAATTTTGATGGGAAATCGATTTCTGAGGGGGCGGGGCTTAACTCGGCCACGCCCCTTTTTCCAATTTTGATGGGAAATCGATTTCTGAGAGGGGGCGGGGCTTAACTCGGCCACGCCCCTTTTTCCGATTTTGATGGGAAATCGATTTCTGAGAGGGGGCGGGGCTTAAGTCGACCACGCCCCTTTTTCCAATTTTGATGGGAAATCGATTTCTGAGAGGGGGCGGGGCTTAACTCGGCCACGCCCCTTTTTCCAATTTTGATGGGAAATCGATTTCTGAGAGGGGGCGGGGCTTAAGTCGACCACGCCCCTTTTTCCAATTTTGATGGGAAATCGATTTCTGAGGGGGCGGGGCTTAACTCGGCCACGCTCCTTTTTCCAATTTTGATGGGAAATCGATTTCTGAGAGGGGGCGGGGCTTAACTCGGCCACGCCCCTTTTTCCGATTTTGATGGGAAATCGATTTCTGAGAGAGGGCGGGGCTTAACTCGGCCACGCCCCTTTTTCCAATTTTGATGGGAAATCGATTTCTGAGAGGGGGCGGGGCTTAACTCGGCCACGCTCCTTTTTCCAATTTTGATGGGAAATCGATTTCTGAGAGGGGGCGGGGCTTAACTCGGCCACGCCCCTTTTTCCGATTTTGATGGGAAATCGATTTCTGAGAGAGGGCGGGGCTTAACTCGGCCACGCCCCTTTTTCCAATTTTGATGGGAAATCGATTTCTGAGAGGGGGCGGGACTTAACTCGGTCACGCCCTATTTTCCAATTTTGATGGGAAATCGATTTCTGAGAGGGGGCGGGGCTTAAGTCGACCACGCCCCTTTTTCCAATTTTGATGGGAAATCGATTTCTGAGAGGGGGCGGGGCTTAAGTCGACCACGCCCCTTTTTCCAATTTTGATGGGAAATCGATTTCTGAGAGGGGGCGGGACTTAACTCGGTCACGCCCTATTTTCCAATTTTGATGGGAAATCGATTTCTGAGAGGGGGCGGGGCTTAAGTCGGCCACGCCCCTTTTTCCAATTTTGATGGGAAATCGATTTCTGAGAGGGGGCGGGGCTTAAGTCGACCACGCCCCTTTTTCCAATTTTGATGGGAAATCGATTTCTGAGGGGGCGGGGCTTAACTCGGCCACGCTCCTTTTTCCAATTTTGATGGGAAATCGATTTCTGAGAGGGGGCGGGGATTAACTCGGCCACGCCCCTTTTTCCGATTTTGATGGGAAATCGATTTCTGAGAGAGGGCGGGGCTTAACTCGGCCACGCCCCTTTTTCCAATTTTGATGGGAAATCGATTTCTGAGAGGGGGCGGGGCTTAAGTCGGCCACGCTCCTTTTTCCAATTTTGATGGGAAATCGATTTCTGAGAGGGGGCGGGGCTTAACTCGGCCACGCCCCTTTTTCCGATTTTGATGGGAAATCGATTTCTGAGAGAGGGCGGGGCTTAACTCGGCCACGCCCCTTTTTCCAATTTTGATGGGAAATCGATTTCTGAGAGGGGGCGGGACTTAACTCGGTCACGCCCTATTTTCCAATTTTGATGGGAAATCGATTTCTGAGAGGGGGCGGGGCTTAAGTCGACCACGCCCCTTTTTCCAATTTTGATGGGAAATCGATTTCTGAGGGGGCGCGGCTTGACTCGGCCACGCTCCTTTTTCCAATTTTGATGGGAAATCGATTTCTGAGAGGGGGCGGGGCTTAACTCGGCCACGCCCCTTTTTCCGATTTTGATGGGAAATCGATTTCTGAGAGGGGGCGGGGCTTAAGTCGACCACGCCCCTTTTTCCAATTTTGATGGGAAATCGATTTCTGAGAGGGGGCGGGGCTTAACTCGGCCACGCCCCTTTTTCCAATTTTGATGGGAAATCGATTTCTGAGAGGGGGCGGGGCTTAAGTCGACCACGCCCCTTTTTCCAATTTTGATGGGAAATCGATTTCTGAGAGGGGGCGGGACTTAACTCGGTCACGCCCTATTTTCCAATTTTGATGGGAAATCGATTTCTGAGAGGGGGCGGGGCTTAAGTCGACCACGCCCCTTTTTCCAATTTTGATGGGAAATCGATTTCTGAGGGGGCGGGGCTTAACTCGGAAACGCTCCTTTTTCCAATTTTGATGGGAAATCGATTTCTGAGAGGGGGCGGGACTTAACTCGGTCACGCCCTATTTTCCAATTTTGATGGGAAATCGATTTCTGAGAGGGGGCGGGGCTTAAGTCGGCCACGCCCCTTTTTCCAATTTTGATGGGAAATCGATTTCTGAGAGGGGGCGGGGCTTAAGTCGACCACGCCCCTTTTTCCAATTTTGATGGGAAATCGATTTCTGAGGGGGCGGGGCTTAACTCGGCCACGCTCCTTTTTCCAATTTTGATGGGAAATCGATTTCTGAGAGGGGGCGGGGCTTAACTCGGCCACGCCCCTTTTTCCGATTTTGATGGGAAATCGATTTCTGAGAGAGGGCGGGGCTTAACTCGGCCACGCCCCTTTTTCCAATTTTGATGGGAAATCGATTTCTGAGAGGGGGCGGGACTTAACTCGGTCACGCCCTATTTTCCAATTTTGATGGGAAATCGATTTCTGAGAGGGGGCGGGGCTTAACTCGGCCACGCCCCTTTTTCCGATTTTGATGGGAAATCGATTTCTGAGAGGGGGCGGGGCTTAAGTCGACCACGCCCCTTTTTCCAATTTTGATGGGAAATCGATTTCTGAGAGGGGGCGGGGCTTAACTCGGCCACGCCCCTTTTTCCAATTTTGATGGGAAATCGATTTCTGAGAGGGGGCGGGGCTTAAGTCGACCACGCCCCTTTTTCCAATTTTGATGGGAAATCGATTTCTGAGGGGGCGGGGCTTAACTCGGCCACGCTCCTTTTTCCAATTTTGATGGGAAATCGATTTCTGAGAGGGGGCGGGGCTTAACTCGGCCACGCCCCTTTTTCCGATTTTGATGGGAAATCGATTTCTGAGAGAGGGCGGGGCTTAACTCGGCCACACCCCTTTTTCCAATTTTGATGGGAAATCGATTTCTGAGAGGGGGCGGGGCTTAACTCGGCCACGCTCCTTTTTCCAATTTTGATGGGAAATCGATTTCTGAGAGGGGGCGGGGCTTAAGTCGGCCACGCCCCTTTTTCCAATTTTGATGGGAAATCGATTTCTGAGAGGGGGCGGGGCTTAACTCGGCCACGCCCCTGTTTCCGATTTTGATGGGAAATCGATTTCTGAGAGAGGGCGGGGCTTAACTCGGCCACGCCCCTTTTTCCAATTTTTATGGGAAATCGATTTCTGAGAGGGGGCGGGACTTAAATCGGTCACGCCCTATTTTCCAATTTTGATGGGAAATCGATTTCTGAGAGGGGGCGGGGCTTAAGTCGACCACGCCCCTTTTTCCAATTTTGATGGGAAATCGATTTCTGAGAGAGGGCGGGGCTTAACTCGGCCACGCCCCTTTTTCCAATTTTGATGGGAAATCGATTTCTGAGAGGGGGCGGGACTTAACTCGGTCACGCCCTATTTTCCAATTTTGATGGGAAATTGATTTCTGAGAGGGGGCGGGGCTTAAGTCGACCACGCCCCTTTTTCCAATTTTGATGGGAAATCGATTTCTGAGGGGGCGGGGCTTAACTCGGCCACGCTCCTTTTTCCAATTTTGATGGGAAATCGATTTCTGAGAGGGGGCGGGGCTTAACTCGGCCACGCCCCTTTTTCCGATTTTGATGGGAAATCGATTTCTGAGAGGGGGCGGGGCTTAAGTCGACCACGCCCCTTTTTCCAATTTTGATGGGAAATCGATTTCTGAGAGGGGGCGGGGTTTAACTCGGCCACGCCCCTTTTTCCAATTTTGATGGGAAATCGATTTCTGAGAGGGGGCGGGACTTAACTCGGTCACGCCCTATTTTCCAATTTTGATGGGAAATCGATTTCTGAGAGGGGGCGGGGCTTAAGTCGACCACGCCCCTTTTTCCAATTTTGATGGGAAATCGATTACTGAGAGGGGGCGGGGCTTAACTCGGCCACGCCCCTTTTTCCAATTTTGATGGGAAATCGATTTCTGAGAGGGGGCGGGGCTTAACTCGGCCACGCCCCTTTTTCCAATTTTGATGGGAAATCGATTTCTGAGAGGGGGCGGGACTTAACTCGGTCACGCCCTATTTTCCAATTTTGATGGGAAATCGATTTCTGAGGGGGCGGGGCTTAACTCGGCCACGCTCCTTTTTCCAATTTTGATGGGAAATCGATTTCTGAGAGGGGGCGGGGCTTAACTCGGCCACGCCCCTTTTTCCGATTTTGATGGGAAATCGATTTCTGAGAGAGGGCGGGGCTTAACTCGGCCACGCCCCTTTTTCCAATTTTGATGGGAAATCGATTTCTGAGAGGGGGCGGGACTTAACTCGGTCACGCCCTATTTTCCAATTTTGATGGGAAATCGATTTCTGAGAGGGGGCGGGGCTTAAGTCGACCACGCCCCTTTTTCCAATTTTGATGGGAAATCGATTTCTGAGAGAGGGCGGAGCTTAACTCGGCCACGCCCCTTTTTCCAATTTTGATGGGAAATCGATTTCTGAGAGGGGGCGGGACTTAACTCGGTCACGCCCTATTTTCCAATTTTGATGGGAAATTGATTTCTGAGAGGGGGCGGGGCTTAAGTCGACCACGCCCCTTTTTCCAATTTTGATGGGAAATCGATTTCTGAGGGGGCGGGGCTTAACTCGGCCACGCTCCTTTTTCCAATTTTGATGGGAAATCGATTTCTGAGAGGGGGCGGGGCTTAACTCGGCCACGCCCCTTTTTCCGATTTTGATGGGAAATCGATTTCTGAGAGGGGGCGGGGCTTAAGTCGACCACGCCCCTTTTTCCAATTTTGATGGGAAATCGATTTCTGAGAGGGGGCGGGGTTTAACTCGGCCACGCCCCTTTTTCCAATTTTGATGGGAAATCGATTTCTGAGAGGGGGCGGGACTTAACTCGGTCACGCCCTATTTTCCAATTTTGATGGGAAATCGATTTCTGAGAGGGGGCGGGGCTTAAGTCGACCACGCCCCTTTTTCCAATTTTGATGGGAAATCGATTACTGAGAGGGGGCGGGGCTTAACTCGGCCACGCCCCTTTTTCCAATTTTGATGGGAAATCGATTTCTGAGAGGGGGCGGGGCTTAACTCGGCCACGCCCCTTTTTCCAATTTTGATGGGAAATCGATTTCTGAGAGGGGGCGGGACTTAACTCGGTCACGCCCTATTTTCCAATTTTGATGGGAAATCGATTTCTGAGGGGGCGGGGCTTAACTCGGCCACGCTCCTTTTTCCAATTTTGATGGGAAATCGATTTCTGAGAGGGGGCGGGGCTTAACTCGGCCACGCCCCTTTTTCCGATTTTGATGGGAAATCGATTTCTGAGAGAGGGCGGGGCTTAACTCGGCCACGCCCCTTTTTCCAATTTTGATGGGAAATCGATTTCTGAGAGGGGGCGGGACTTAACTCGGTCACGCCCTATTTTCCAATTTTGATGGGAAATCGATTTCTGAGAGGGGGCGGGGCTTAAGTCGGCCACGCCCCTTTTTCCAATTTTGATGGGAAATCGATTTCTGAGAGGGGGCGGGGCTTAACTCGGCCACGCCCCTTTTTCCGATTTTGATGGGAAATCGATTTCTGAGAGGGGGCGGGACTTAACTCGGTCACGCCCTATTTTCCAATTTTGATGGGAAATCGATTTCTGAGAGGGGGCGGGGCTTAAGTCGACCACGCCCCTTTTTCCAATTTTGATGGGAAATCTATTTCTGAGGGGGCGGGGCTTAACTCGGCCACGCTCCTTTTTCCAATTTTGATGGGAAATCGATTTCTGAGAGGGGGCGGGGCTTAACTCGGCCACGCCCCTTTTTCCGATTTTGTTGGGGAAATCGATTTCTGAGAGAGGGCGGGGCTTAACTCGGCCACGCCCCTTTTTCCAATTTTGATGGGAAATCGATTTCTGAGAGGGGGCGGGACTTAACTCGGTCACGCCCTATTTTCCAATTTTGATGGGAAATCGATTTCTGAGAGGGGGCGGGGCTTAAGTCGGCCACGCCCCTTTTTCCAATTTTGATGGGAAATCGATTTCTGAGAGGGGGCGGGGCTTAACTCGGCCACGCCCCTTTTTCCGATTTTGATGGGAAATCGATTTCTGAGAGAGGGCGGGGCTTAACTCGGCCACGCCCCTTTTTCCAATTTTGATGGGAAATCGATTTCTGAGAGGGGGCGGGGCTTAAGTCGGCCACGCTCCTTTTTCCAATTTTGATGGTAAATCGATTTCTGAGAGGGGGCGGGGCTTAACTCGGCCACGCCCCTTTTTCCGATTTTGATGGGAAATCGATTTCTGAGAGAGGGCGGGGCTTAACTCGGCCACGCCCCTTTTTCCAATTTTGATGGGAAATCGATTTCTGAGAGGGGGCGGGACTTAACTCGGTCACGCCCTATTTTCCAATTTTGATGGGAAATCGATTTCTGAGAGGGGGCTGGGCTTAAGTCGACCACGCCCCTTTTTCCAATTTTGATGGGAAATCGATTTCTGAGGGGGCGGGGCTTAACTCGGCCACGCTCCTTTTTCCAATTTTGATGGGAAATCGATTTCTGAGAGGGGGTTAACTCGGCCACGCCCCTTTTTCCGATTTTGATGGGAAATCGATTTCTGAGAGGGGGCGGGGCTTAAGTCGACCACGCCCCTTTTTCCAATTTTGATGGGAAATCGATTTCTGAGAGGGGGCGGGGCTTAACTCGGCCACGCCCCTTTTTCCAATTTTGATGGGAAATCGATTTCTGAGAGGGGGCGGGGCTTAAGTCGACCACGCCCCTTTTTCCAATTTTGATGGGAAATCGATTTCTGAGAGGGGGCGGGACTTAACTCGGTCACGCCCTATTTTCCAATTTTGATGGGAAATCGATTTCTGAGAGGGGGCGGGGCTTAAGTCGACCACGCCCCTTTTTCCAATTTTGATGGGAAATCGATTTCTGAGGGGGCGGGGCTTAACTCGGCCACGCTCCTTTTTCCAATTTTGATGGGAAATCGATTTCTGAGAGGGGCGGGGCTTAACTCGGCCACGCCCCTTTTTCCGATTTTGATGGGAAATCGATTTCTGAGAGAGGGCGGGGCTTAACTCGGCCACGCCCCTTTTTCCAATTTTGATGGGAAATCGATTTCTGAGAGGGGGCGGGACTTAACTCGGTCACGCCCTATTTTCCAATTTTGATGGGAAATCGATTTCTGAGAGGGGGCGGGGCTTAAGTCGACCACGCCCCATTTTCCAATTTTGATGGGAAATCGATTTCTGAGGGGGCGGGGCTTAACTCGGCCACGCTCCTTTTTCCAATTTTGATGGGAAATCGATTTCTGAGAGGGGGCGGGGCTTAACTCGGCCACGCCCCTTTTTCCGATTTTGATGGGAAATCGATTTCTGAGAGGGGGCGGGGCTTAAGTCGACCACGCCCCTTTTTCCAATTTTGATGGGAAATCGATTTCTGAGAGGCGGCGGGGCCACGCCCCTTTTTCCAATTTTGATGGGAAATCGATTTCTGAGAGGGGGCGGGGCTTAAGTCGACCACGCCCCTTTTTCCAATTTTGATGGGAAATCGATTTCTGAGAGGGGGCGGGACTTAACTCGGTCACGCCCTATTTTCCAATTTTGATGGGAAATCGATTTCTGAGAGGGGGCGGGGCTTAAGTCGACCACGCCCCTTTTTCCAATTTTGATGGGAAATCGATTTCTGAGGGGGCGGGGCTTAACTCGGCCACGCTCCTTTTTCCAATTTTGATGGGAAATCGATTTCTGAGAGGGGGCGGGGCTTAACTCGGCCACGCCCCTTTTTCCGATTTTGATGGGAAATTGATTTCTGAGAGAGGGCGGGGCTTAACTCGGCCACGCCCCTTTTTCCAATTTTGATGGGAAATCGATTTCTGAGAGGGGGCGGGACTTAACTCGGTCACGCCCTATTTTCCAATTTTGATGGGAAATCGATTTCTGAGAGGCGGCGGGGCTTAAGTCGGCCACGCCCCTTTTTCCAATTTTGATGGGAAATCAATTTCTGAGAGGGGGCGGGGCTTAACTCGGCCACGCCCCTTTTTCCAATTTTGATGGGAAATCGATTTCTGAGAGGGGGCGGGGCTTAACTCGGCCACGCCCCTTTTTCCAATTTTGATGGGAAATCGATTTCTGAGAATGGGCGGGGCTTAACTCGGCCACGCCCCTTTTTCCAATTTTGATGGGAAATCGATTTCTGAGAGGGGGCGGGGCTTAAGTCGGCCACGCCCCTTTTTCCAATTTTGATGGGAAATCGATTTCTGAGAGGGGGCGGGGCTTAACTCGACCACGCCCCTTTTTCCAATTTTGATGGGAAATCGATTTCTGAGAGGGGGCGGGGCTTAACTCGGCCACACCCCTTTTTCCAATTTTGATGGGAAATCGATTTCTGAGAGGGGGCGGGGCTTAAGTCGACCACGCCCCTTTTTCCAATTTTGATGGGAAATCGATTTCTGAGAGGGTTCGGGGCTTAACTCGGCCACGCCCCTTTTTCCAATTTTGATGGGAAATCGATTTCTGAGAGGGGGCGGGGCTTAACTCGGCCACGCCCCTTTTTCCAATTTTGATGGGAAATCGATTTCTGAGAGGGGGCGGGGCTTAACTCGGCCACGCCCCTTTTTCCAATTTTGATGGGAAATCGATTTCTGAGAGGGGGCGGGGCTTAACTCGGCCACGCCCCTTTTTCCAATTTTGATGGGAAATCGATTTCTGAGAGGGGGCGGGGCTTAAGTCGGCCACGCCCCTTTTTCCAATTTTGATGGGAAATCGATTTCTGAGAGGGGGCGGGGCTTAACTCGACCACGCCCCTTTTTCCAATTTTGATGGGAAATCGATTTCTGAGAGGGGCGGGGCTTAACTCGGCCACGCCCCTTTTTCCAATTTTGATGGGAAATCGATTTCTGAGAGGGGGCGGGGCTTAACTCGGCCACGCCCCTTTTCCAATTTTGTTGGGAAATCGATTTCTGAGAGGGGGTGGGGCTTAACTCGGCCACGCCCCTTTTTCCAATTTTGATGGGAAATCGATTTCTGAGAGGGGGCGGGGCTTAAATTGGCCACGCATCTTTTTCCAATTTTGATGGGAAATCGATTTCTGAGGGGGCGGGGCTTAACTCGGCCACGCCCCTTTTTCCAATTTTGATGGGAAATCGATTTCTGAGAGGGGGCGGGGCTTAACTCGGCCACGCCCCTTTTTCCGATTTTGATGGGAAATCGATTTCTGAGAGGGGGCGGGGCTTAAATTGGCCACGCCCCTTTTTCCAATTTTGATGGGAAATCGATTTCTGAGAGGGGGCAGGGCTTAACTCGGCCACGCCCCTTTTCCAATTTTGATGGGAAATCGATTTCTGAGAGGGGGCGGGGCTTAACTCGGCCACGCCCCTTTTTCCAATTTTGATGGGAAATCGATTTCTGAGAGGGGGCGGGGCTTAAATCGGCCACGCCCCTTTTTCCAATTTTGATGGGAAATCGATTTCTGGGAGGGGGCGGGGCTTAACTCGGCCACGCCCCTTTTTCCAATTTTGATGGGAAATCGATTTCTGAAAGGTGGCGGGGCTTAACTCGGCCACGCCCCTTTTTCCAATTTTGATGGGAAATCGATTTCTGAGAGGGGGCGGGGCTTAACTCGGCCACGCCCCTTTTTCCAATTTTGACGGGAATCGATTTCTGAGAGGGGGCGGGGCTTAACTCGGCCACGCCCCTTTTTCCAATTTTGATGGGAAATCGATTTCTGAGAGGGGGCGGGGCTTAACTCGGCCACGGCCCTTTTTCCAATTTTGATGGGAAATCGATTTCTGAGAGGGGGCGGGGCTTAACTCGGCCACGCCCCTTTTTCCAATTTTGATGGGAAATCGATTTCTGAGAGGGGGCGGGGCTTAAATTGGCCACGCATCTTTTTCCAATTTTGATGGGAAATCGATTTCTGAGAGGGGGCGGGGCTTAAATTGGCCACGCATCTTTTTCCAATTTTGATGGGAAATCGATTTCTGAGGGGGCGGGGCTTAACTCGGCCACGCCCCTTTTTCCAATTTTGATGGGAAATCGATTTCTGAGAGGGGGCGGAGCTTAACTCGGCCACGCCCCCTTTTCCAATTTTGATGGGAAATCGATTTCTGAGAGGGGGCGGAGCTTAACTCGGCCACGCCCCCTTTTCCAATTTAGATGGGAAATCGATTTCTGAGAGGGGGCGGGGCTTAACTCGGCCACGCCCCTTTTTCCAATTTTGATGGGAAATTGATTTCTGAGAGGGGGCGGGGCTTAACTCGGCCACGCCCCTTTTTCCAATTTGATGGGAAATCGATTTCTGAGAGGGGGCGGGGCTTAACTCGGCCACGCCCCTTTTTCCAATTTTGATGGGAAATCGATTTCTGAGAGGGGGTGGGGCTTAACTCGGCCACGCCCCTTTTTCCAATTTTGATGGGAAATCGATTTCTGAGAGGGGGCGGGGCTTAAATCGGCCACGCCCCTTTTTCCAATTTTGATGGGAAATCGATTTCTGGGAGGGGGCGGGGCTTAACTCGGCCACGCCCCTTTTTCCAATTTTGATGGGAAATCGATTTCTGAGAGGGGGCGGGGCTTAACTCGGCCACACCCCTTTTTCCAATTTTGATGGGAAATCGATTTCTGAGAGGGGGCGGGGCTTAACTCAGCCACGCCCCTTTTTCCAATTTTGACGGGAATCGATTTCTGAGAGGGGGCGGGGCTTAACTCGGCCACGCCCCTTTTTCCAATTTTGATGGGAAATCGATTTCTGAGAGGGGGCGGGGCTTAACTCGGCCACGCCCCTTTTTCCAATTTTGATGGGAAATCGATTTCTGAGAGGGGGCGGGGCTTAACTCGGCCACACCCCTTTTTCCAATTTTGATGGGAAATCGATTTCTGAGAGGGGGCGGGGCTTAACCCGGCCACGCCCCTTTTTCCAATTTTGACGGGAATCGATTTCTGAGAGGGGGCGGGGCTTAACTCGGCCACGCCCCTTTTTCCAATTTTGATGGGAAATCGATTTCTGAGAGGGGGCGGGGCTTAACTCGGCCACGGCCCTTTTTCCAATTTTGATGGGAAATCGATTTCTGAGAGGGGGCGGGGCTTAAGTCGACCACGCCCCTTTTTCCAATTTTGATGGGAAATCGATTTCTGAGAGGGGGCGGGGCTTAACTCGGCCACGCCCCTTTTTCCAATTTTGATGGGAAATCGATTTCTGAGAGGGGGCGGGGCTTAACTCGGCCACGCCCCTTTTTCCAATTTTGATGGGAAATCGATTTCTGAGAGGGGGCGGGGCTTAACTCGGTCACACCCCCTTTTCCAATTTTGATGGGAAATCGATTTCTGAGAGGGGGCGGGACTTAACTCGGTCACGCCCTATTTTCCAATTTTGATGGGAAATCGATTTCTGAGAGGGGGCGGGGCTTAAGTCGACCACGCCCCTTTTTCCAATTTTGAAGGGAAATCGATTTCTGAGGGGGCGGGGCTTAACTCGGCCACGCTCCTTTTTCCAATTTTGATGGGAAATCGATTTCTGAGAGGGGGCGGGGCTTAACTCGGCCACGCCCCTTTTTCCGATTTTGATGGGAAATCGATTTCTGAGAGAGGGCGGGGCTTAACTCGGCCACGCCCCTTTTTCCAATTTTGATGGGAAATCGATTTCTGAGAGGGGGCGGGACTTAACTCGGTCACGCCCTATTTTCCAATTTTGATGGGAAATCGATTTCTGAGAGGGGGCGGGGCTTAAGTCGGCCACGCCCCTTTTTCCAATTTTGATGGGAAATCGATTTCTGAGAGGGGGCGGGGCTTAACTCGGCCACGCCCCTTTTTCCAATTTTGATGGGAAATCGATTTCTGAGAGGGGGCGGGGCTTAACTCGGCCCCGCCCCTTTTTCCAATTTTGATGGGAAATCGATTTCTGAGAGGGGGCGGGGCTTAACTCGGCCACGCCCCTTTTTCCAATTTTGATGGGAAATCGATTTCTGAGAGGGGGCGGGGCTTAACTCGGCCACGCCCCTTTTTCCAATTTTGATGGGAAATCGATTTCTGAGAGGGGGCGGGGCTTAAGTCGGCCACGCCCCTTTTTCCAATTTTGATGGGAAATCGATTTCTGAGAGGGGGCGGGGCTTAACTCGACCACGCCCCTTTTTCCAATTTTGATGGGAAATCGATTTCTGAGAGAGGGCGGGGCTTAACTCGGCCACGCCCCTTTTTCCAATTTTGATGGGAAATCGATTTCTGAGAGGGGGCGGGGCTTAACTCGGCCACACCCCTTTTTCCAATTTTGATGGGAAATCGATTTCTGAGAGGGGGCGGGGCTTAAGTCGACCACGCCCCTTTTTCCAATTTTGATGGGAAATCGATTTCTGAGAGGGGGCGGGACTTAACTCGGTCACGCCCCTTTTACCAATTTTGATGGGAAATCGATTTCTGAGAGGGGGCGGGGCTTAACTCGGCCACGCCCCTTTTTCCAATTTTGATGGGAAATCTATTTCTGAGAGGGGGCGGGGCTTAACTCGGCCACGCCCCTTTTTCCAATTTTGATGGGAAATCGATTTCTGAGAGGGGGCGGGGCTTAACTCGGCCGCGCCCCTTTTTCCAATTTTGATGGGAAATCGATTTTGGAGAGGGGGCGGGGCTTAACTCGGCCACGCCCCTTTTTCCAATTTTGATGGGAAATCGATTTCTGAGAGGGGGCGGGGCTTAACTCGGCCACGCCCCTTTTTCCAATTTTGATGGGAAATCGATTTCTGAGAGGGGGCGGGGCTTAACTCGGCCACGCCCCTTTTTCCAATTTTGATGGGAAATCGATTTCTGAGAGGGGGCGGGGCTTAACTCGGCCACGCCCCTTTTTCCAATTTTGATGGGAAATCGATTTCTGAGAGGGGGCGGGGCTTAAGTCGGCCACGCCCCTTTTTCCAATTTTGATGGGAAATCGATTTCTGAGAGGGGGCGGGGCTTAACTCGACCACGCCCCTTTTTCCAATTTTGATGGGAAATCGATTTCTGAGAGAGGGCGGGGCTTAACTCGGCCACGCCCCTTTTTCAAATTTTGATGGGAAATCGATTTCTGAGAGGGGGCGGGGCTTAACTCGGCCACACCCCTTTTTCCAATTTTGATGGGAAATCGATTTCTGAGAGGGGGCGGGGCTTAAGTCGACCACGCCCCTTTTTCCAATTTTGATGGGAAATCGATTTCTGAGAGGGGGCGGGACTTAACTCGGTCACGCCCTATTTTCCAATTTTGATGGGAAATCGATTTCTGAGAGGGGGCGGGGCTTAAGTCGACCACGCCCCTTTTTCCAATTTTGATGGGAAATCGATTTCTGAGGGGGCGGGGCTTAACTCGGCCACGCTCCTTTTTCCAATTTTGATGGGAAATCGATTTCTGAGAGGGGGCGGGGCTTAACTCGGCCACGCCCCTTTTTCCGATTTTGATGGGAAATCGATTTCTGAGAGAGGGCGGGGCTTAACTCGGCCACGCCCCTTTTTCCAATTTTGATGGGAAATCGATTTCTGAGAGGGGGCGGGACTTAACTCGGTCACGCCCTATTTTCCAATTTTGATGGGAAATCGATTTCTGAGAGGGGGCGGGGCTTAAGTCGACCACGCCCCCTTTTCCAATTTTGATGGGAAATCGATTTCTGAGGGGGCGGGGCTTAACTCGGCCACGCTCCTTTTTCCAATTTTGATGGGAAATCGATTTCTGAGAGGGGGCGGGGCTTAAGTCGACCACGCCCCCTTTTCCAATTTTGATGGGAAATCGATTTCTGAGGGGGCGGGGCTTAACTCGGCCACGCTCCTTTTTCCAATTTTGATGGGAAATCGATTTCTGAGAGGGGGCGGGGCTTAAGTCGACCACGCCCCTTTTTCCAATTTTGATGGGAAATCGATTTCTGAGAGGGGGCGGGACTTAACTCGGCCACGCCCCTTTTTCCAATTTTGATGGGAAATCGATTTCTGAGAGGGGCGGGGCTTAACTCGGCCACGCCCCTTTTTCCGATTTTGATGGGAAATCGATTTCTGAGAGAGGGCGGGGCTTAACTCGGCCACGCCCCTTTTTCCAATTTTGATGGGAAATCGATTTCTGAGAGGGGGCGGGACTTAACTCGGTCACGCCCTATTTTCCAATTTTGATGGGAAATCGATTTCTGAGAGGGGGCGGGGCTTAAGTCGACCACGCCCCTTTTTCCAATTTTGATGGGAAATCGATTTCTGAGGTGGCGGGGCTTAACTCGGCCACGCCCCTTTTTCCAATTTTGATGGGAAATCGATTTCTGAGAGGGGGCGGGGCTTAACTCGGCCACGCCCCTTTTTCCGATTTTGATGGGAAATCGATTTCTGAGAGGGGGCGGGGCTTAAGTCGGCCACGCTCCTTTTTCCAATTTTGATGGGAAATCGATTTCTGAGAGGGGGCGGGGCTTAACTCGGCCACGCCCCTTTTTCCGATTTTGATGGGAAATCGATTTCTGAGAGAGGGCGGGGCTTAACTCGGCCACGCCCCTTTTTCCAATTTTGATGGGAAATCGATTTCTGAGAGGGGGCGGGGCTTAACTCGGCCACGCTCCTTTTTCCAATTTTGATGGGAAATCGATTTCTGAGAGGGGGCGGGGCTTAACTCGGCCACGCCCCTTTTTCCGATTTTGATGGGAAATCGATTTCTGAGAGAGGGCGGGGCTTAACTCGGCCACGACCCTTTTTCCAATTTTGATGGGAAATCGATTTCTGAGAGGGGGCGGGACTTAACTCGGTCACGCACTATTTTCCAATTTTGATGGGAAATCGATTTCTGAGAGGGGGCGGGGCTTAAGTCGACCACGCCCCTTTTTCCAATTTTGATGGGAAATCGATTTCTGAGAGGGGGCGGGGCTTAAGTCGACCACGCCCCTTTTTCCAATTTTGATGGGAAATCGATTTCTGAGAGGGGGCGGGGCTTAACTCGGCCACGCCCCTTTTTCCAATTTTGATGGGAAATCGATTTCTGAGAGGGGGCGGGGCTTAACTCGGCCACGCCCCTTTTTCCAATTTTGATGGGAAATCGATTTCTGAGAGGGGGCGGGGCTTAACTCGGCCACGGCCCTTTTTCCAATTTTGATGGGAAATCGATTTCTGAGAGGGGGCGGGGCTTAAGTCGACCACGCCCCTTTTTCCAATTTTGATGGGAAATCGATTTCTGAGAGGGGGCGGGGCTTAACTCGGCCACGCCCCTTTTTCCAATTTTGATGGGAAATCGATTTCTGAGAGGGGGCGGGGCTTAACTCGGCCACGCCCCTTTTTCCAATTTTGATGGGAAATCGATTTCTGAGAGGGGGCGGGGCTTAACTCGGTCACACCCCCTTTTCCAATTTTGATGGGAAATCGATTTCTGAGAGGGGGCGGGACTTAACTCGGTCACGCCCTATTTTCCAATTTTGATGGGAAATCGATTTCTGAGAGGGGGCGGGGCTTAAGTCGACCACGCCCCTTTTTCCAATTTTGAAGGGAAATCGATTTCTGAGGGGGCGGGGCTTAACTCGGCCACGCTCCTTTTTCCAATTTTGATGGGAAATCGATTTCTGAGAGGGGGCGGGGCTTAACTCGGCCACGCCCCTTTTTCCGATTTTGATGGGAAATCGATTTCTGAGAGAGGGCGGGGCTTAACTCGGCCACGCCCCTTTTTCCAATTTTGATGGGAAATCGATTTCTGAGAGGGGGCGGGACTTAACTCGGTCACGCCCTATTTTCCAATTTTGATGGGAAATCGATTTCTGAGAGGGGGCGGGGCTTAAGTCGGCCACGCCCCTTTTTCCAATTTTGATGGGAAATCGATTTCTGAGAGGGGGCGGGGCTTAACTCGGCCACGCCCCTTTTTCCAATTTTGATGGGAAATCGATTTCTGAGAGGGGGCGGGGCTTAACTCGGCCCCGCCCCTTTTTCCAATTTTGATGGGAAATCGATTTCTGAGAGGGGGCGGGGCTTAACTCGGCCACGCCCCTTTTTCCAATTTTGATGGGAAATCGATTTCTGAGAGGGGGCGGGGCTTAACTCGGCCACGCCCCTTTTTCCAATTTTGATGGGAAATCGATTTCTGAGAGGGGGCGGGGCTTAAGTCGGCCACGCCCCTTTTTCCAATTTTGATGGGAAATCGATTTCTGAGAGGGGGCGGGGCTTAACTCGACCACGCCCCTTTTTCCAATTTTGATGGGAAATCGATTTCTGAGAGAGGGCGGGGCTTAACTCGGCCACGCCCCTTTTTCCAATTTTGATGGGAAATCGATTTCTGAGAGGGGGCGGGGCTTAACTCGGCCACACCCCTTTTTCCAATTTTGATGGGAAATCGATTTCTGAGAGGGGGCGGGGCTTAAGTCGACCACGCCCCTTTTTCCAATTTTGATGGGAAATCGATTTCTGAGAGGGGGCGGGACTTAACTCGGTCACGCCCCTTTTACCAATTTTGATGGGAAATCGATTTCTGAGAGGGGGCGGGGCTTAACTCGGCCACGCCCCTTTTTCCAATTTTGATGGGAAATCTATTTCTGAGAGGGGGCGGGGCTTAACTCGGCCACGCCCCTTTTTCCAATTTTGATGGGAAATCGATTTCTGAGAGGGGGCGGGGCTTAACTCGGCCGCGCCCCTTTTTCCAATTTTGATGGGAAATCGATTTTGGAGAGGGGGCGGGGCTTAACTCGGCCACGCCCCTTTTTCCAATTTTGATGGGAAATCGATTTCTGAGAGGGGGCGGGGCTTAACTCGGCCACGCCCCTTTTTCCAATTTTGATGGGAAATCGATTTCTGAGAGGGGGCGGGGCTTAACTCGGCCACGCCCCTTTTTCCAATTTTGATGGGAAATCGATTTCTGAGAGGGGGCGGGGCTTAACTCGGCCACGCCCCTTTTTCCAATTTTGATGGGAAATCGATTTCTGAGAGGGGGCGGGGCTTAAGTCGGCCACGCCCCTTTTTCCAATTTTGATGGGAAATCGATTTCTGAGAGGGGGCGGGGCTTAACTCGACCACGCCCCTTTTTCCAATTTTGATGGGAAATCGATTTCTGAGAGAGGGCGGGGCTTAACTCGGCCACGCCCCTTTTTCAAATTTTGATGGGAAATCGATTTCTGAGAGGGGGCGGGGCTTAACTCGGCCACACCCCTTTTTCCAATTTTGATGGGAAATCGATTTCTGAGAGGGGGCGGGGCTTAAGTCGACCACGCCCCTTTTTCCAATTTTGATGGGAAATCGATTTCTGAGAGGGGGCGGGACTTAACTCGGTCACGCCCTATTTTCCAATTTTGATGGGAAATCGATTTCTGAGAGGGGGCGGGGCTTAAGTCGACCACGCCCCTTTTTCCAATTTTGATGGGAAATCGATTTCTGAGGGGGCGGGGCTTAACTCGGCCACGCTCCTTTTTCCAATTTTGATGGGAAATCGATTTCTGAGAGGGGGCGGGGCTTAACTCGGCCACGCCCCTTTTTCCGATTTTGATGGGAAATCGATTTCTGAGAGAGGGCGGGGCTTAACTCGGCCACGCCCCTTTTTCCAATTTTGATGGGAAATCGATTTCTGAGAGGGGGCGGGACTTAACTCGGTCACGCCCTATTTTCCAATTTTGATGGGAAATCGATTTCTGAGAGGGGGCGGGGCTTAAGTCGACCACGCCCCCTTTTCCAATTTTGATGGGAAATCGATTTCTGAGGGGGCGGGGCTTAACTCGGCCACGCTCCTTTTTCCAATTTTGATGGGAAATCGATTTCTGAGAGGGGGCGGGGCTTAAGTCGACCACGCCCCCTTTTCCAATTTTGATGGGAAATCGATTTCTGAGGGGGCGGGGCTTAACTCGGCCACGCTCCTTTTTCCAATTTTGATGGGAAATCGATTTCTGAGAGGGGGCGGGGCTTAAGTCGACCACGCCCCTTTTTCCAATTTTGATGGGAAATCGATTTCTGAGAGGGGGCGGGACTTAACTCGGCCACGCCCCTTTTTCCAATTTTGATGGGAAATCGATTTCTGAGAGGGGCGGGGCTTAACTCGGCCACGCCCCTTTTTCCGATTTTGATGGGAAATCGATTTCTGAGAGAGGGCGGGGCTTAACTCGGCCACGCCCCTTTTTCCAATTTTGATGGGAAATCGATTTCTGAGAGGGGGCGGGACTTAACTCGGTCACGCCCTATTTTCCAATTTTGATGGGAAATCGATTTCTGAGAGGGGGCGGGGCTTAAGTCGACCACGCCCCTTTTTCCAATTTTGATGGGAAATCGATTTCTGAGGTGGCGGGGCTTAACTCGGCCACGCCCCTTTTTCCAATTTTGATGGGAAATCGATTTCTGAGAGGGGGCGGGGCTTAACTCGGCCACGCCCCTTTTTCCGATTTTGATGGGAAATCGATTTCTGAGAGGGGGCGGGGCTTAAGTCGGCCACGCTCCTTTTTCCAATTTTGATGGGAAATCGATTTCTGAGAGGGGGCGGGGCTTAACTCGGCCACGCCCCTTTTTCCGATTTTGATGGGAAATCGATTTCTGAGAGAGGGCGGGGCTTAACTCGGCCACGCCCCTTTTTCCAATTTTGATGGGAAATCGATTTCTGAGAGGGGGCGGGGCTTAACTCGGCCACGCTCCTTTTTCCAATTTTGATGGGAAATCGATTTCTGAGAGGGGGCGGGGCTTAACTCGGCCACGCCCCTTTTTCCGATTTTGATGGGAAATCGATTTCTGAGAGAGGGCGGGGCTTAACTCGGCCACGACCCTTTTTCCAATTTTGATGGGAAATCGATTTCTGAGAGGGGGCGGGACTTAACTCGGTCACGCACTATTTTCCAATTTTGATGGGAAATCGATTTCTGAGAGGGGGCGGGGCTTAAGTCGACCACGCCCCTTTTTCCAATTTTGATGGGAAATCGATTTCTGAGAGGGGGCGGGGCTTAAGTCGACCACGCCCCTTTTTCCAATTTTGATGGGAAATCGATTTCTGAGAGGGGGCGGGACTTAACTCGGTCACGCCCTATTTTCCAATTTTGATGGGAAATCGATTTCTGAGAGGGGGCGGGGCTTAAGTCGGCCACGCCCCTTTTTCCAATTTTGATGGGAAATCGATTTCTGAGAGGGGGCGGGGCTTAAGTCGACCACGCCCCTTTTTCCAATTTTGATGGGAAATCGATTTCTGAGGGGGCGGGGCTTAACTCGGCCACGCTCCTTTTTCCAATTTTGATGGGAAATCGATTTCTGAGAGGGGGCGGGGCTTAACTCGGCCACGCCCCTTTTTCCGATTTTGATGGGAAATCGATTTCTGAGAGAGGGCGGGGCTTAACTCGGCCACGCCCCTTTTTCCAATTTTGATGGGAAATCGATTTCTGAGAGGGGGCGGGGCTGAAGTCGACCACGCCCCTTTTTCCAATTTTGATGGGAAATCGATTTCTGAGAGGGGGCGGGGCTTAACTCGGCCACGCCCCTTTTTCCGATTTTGATGGGAAATCGATTTCTGAGAGGGGGCGGGGCTTAAGTCGACCACGCCCCTTTTTCCAATTTTGATGGGAAATCGATTTCTGAGAGGGGGCGGGGCTTAACTCGGCCACGCCCCTTTTTCCAATTTTGATGGGAAATCGATTTCTGAGAGGGGGCGGGGCTTAAGTCGACCACGCCCCTTTTTCCAATTTTGATGGGAAATCGATTTCTGAGGGGGCGGGGCTTAACTCGGCCACGCTCCTTTTTCCAATTTTGATGGGAAATCGATTTCTGAGAGGGGGCGGGACTTAACTCGGTCACGCCCTATTTTCCAATTTTGATGGGAAATCGATTTCTGAGAGGGGGCGGGGCTTAAGTCGGCCACGCCCCTTTTTCCAATTTTGATGGGAAATCGATTTCTGAGAGGGGGCGGGGCTTAACTCGGCCACGCTCCTTTTTCCAATTTTGATGGGAAATCGATTTCTGAGAGGGGGCGGGGCTTAACTCGGCCACGCCCCTTTTTCCGATTTTGATGGGAAATCGATTTCTGAGAGAGGGCGAGGCTTAACTCGGCCACGCCCCTTTTTCCAATTTTGATGGGAAATCGATTTCTGAGAGGGGGCGGGACTTAACTCGGTCATGCCCTATTTTCCAATTTTGATGGGAAATCGATTTCTGAGAGGGGGCGGGGCTTAAGTCGGCCACGCCCCTTTTTCCGATTTTGATGGGAAATCGATTTCTGAGAGGGGGCGGGGCTTAAGTCGACCACGCCCCTTTTTCCAATTTTGATGGGAAATCGATTTCTGAGGGGGCGGGGCTTAACTCGGCCACGCTCCTTTTTCCAATTTTGATGGGAAATCGATTTCTGAAAGGGGGCGGGGCTTAACTCGGCCACGCCCCTTTTTCCGATTTTGATGGGAAATCGATTTCTGAGAGAGGGCGGGGCTTAACTCGGCCACGCCCCTTTTTCCAATTTTGATGGGAAATCGATTTCTGAGAGGGGGCGGGACTTAACTCGGTCACGCCCTATTTTCCAATTTTGATGGGAAATCGATTTCTGAGAGGGGGCGGGGCTTAAGTCGGCCACGCCCCTTTTTCCAATTTTGATGGGAAATCGATTTCTGAGAGGGGGCGGGGCTTAACTCGGCCACGCCCCTTTTTCCGATTTTGATGGGAAATCGATTTCTGAGAGAGGGCGGGGCTTAACTCGGCCACGCCCCTTTTTCCAATTTTGATGGGAAATCGATTTCTGAGAGGGGGCGGGACTTAAATCGGTCACGCCCTATTTTCCAATTTTGATGGGAAATCGATTTCTGAGAGGGGGCGGGGCTTAAGTCGACCACGCCCCTTTTTCCAATTTTGATGGGAAATCGATTTCTGAGAGGGGGCGGGGCTTAACTCGGCCACGCCCCTTTTTCCAATTTTGATGGGAAATCGATTTCTGAGAGGGGGCGGGGCTTAACTCGGCCACGCCCCTTTTTCCAATTTTGATGGGAAATCGATTTCTGAGAGGGGGCGGGGCTTAACTCGGCCACGCCCCTTTTTCCAATTTTGATGGGAAATCGATTTCTGAGAGGGGGCGGGGCTTAACTCGGTCACACCCCCTTTTCCAATTTTGATGGGAAATCGATTTCTGAGAGGGGGCGGGGCTTAACTCGGCCACGCCCCTTTTTCCAATTTTGATGGGAAATCGATTTCTGAGAGGGGGCGGGGCTTAACTCGGCCACGGCCCTTTTTCCAATTTTGATGGGAAATCGATTTCTGAGAGGGGGCGGGGCTTAAGTCGACCACGCCCCTTTTTCCAATTTTGATGGGAAATCGATTTCTGAGGGGGCGGGGCTTAACTCGGCCACGCTCCTTTTTCCAATTTTGATGGGAAATCGATTTCTGAGAGGGGGCGGGGCTTAACTCGGCCACGCCCCTTTTTCCGATTTTGATGGGAAATCGATTTCTGAGAGGGGGCGGGGCTTAAGTCGACCACGCCCCTTTTTCCAATTTTGATGGGAAATCGATTTCTGAGAGGGGGCGGGGCTTAACTCGGCCACGCCCCTTTTTCCAATTTTGATGGGAAATCGATTTCTGAGAGGGGGCGGGACTTAAGTCGACCACGCCCCTTTTTCCAATTTTGATGGGAAATCGATTACTGAGAGGGGGCGGGGCTTAACTCGGCCACGCCCCTTTTTCCAATTTTGATGGGAAATCGATTTCTGAGAGGGGGCGGGGCTTAACTCGGCCACGCCCCTTTTTCCAATTTTGATGGGAAATCGTTTTCTGAGAGGGGGCGGGACTTAACTCGGTCACGCCCTATTTTCCAATTTTGATGGGAAATCGATTTCTGAGAGGGGGCGGGGCTTAAGTCGACCACGCCCCTTTTTCCAATTTTGATGGGAAATCGATTTCTGAGAGGGGGCGGGGCTTAAGTCGACCACGCCCCTTTTTCCAATTTTGATGGGAAATCGATTTCTGAGGGGGCGGGGCTTAACTCGGCCACGCTCCTTTTTCCAATTTTGATGGGAAATCGATTTCTGAGAGGGGGCGGGGCTTAACTCGGCCACGCCCCTTTTTCCGATTTTGATGGGAAATCGATTTCTGAGAGAGGGCGGGGCTTAACTCGGCCACGCCCCTTTTTCCAATTTTGATGGGAAATCGATTTCTGAGAGGGGGCGGGACTTAACTCGGTCACGCCCTATTTTCCAATTTTGATGGGAAATCGATTTCTGAGAGGGGGCGGGGCTTAAGTCGGCCACGCCCCTTTTTCCGATTTTGATGGGAAATCGATTTCTGAGAGGGGGCGGGACTTAACTCGGTCACGCCCTATTTTCCAATTTTGATGGGAAATCGATTTCTGAGAGGGGGCGGGGCTTAAGTCGACCACGCCCCTTTTTCCAATTTTGATGGGAAATCGATTTCTGAGAGAGGGCGGGGCTTAACTCGGCCACGCCCCTTTTTCCAATTTTGATGGGAAATCGATTTCTGAGAGGGGGCGGGACTTAAGTCGACCACGCCCCTTTTTCCAATTTTGATGGGAAATCGATTACTGAGAGGGGGCGGGGCTTAACTCGGCCACGCCCCTTTTTCCAATTTTGATGGGAAATCGATTTCTGGGAGGGGGCGGGGCTTAACTCGGCCACGCCCCTTTTTCCAATTTTGATGGGAAATCGATTTCTGAGAGGGGGCGGGACTTAACTCGGTCACGCCCTATTTTCCAATTTTGATGGGAAATCGATTTCTGAGAGGGGGCGGGGCTTAAGTCGACCACGCCCCTTTTTCCAATTTTGATGGGAAATCGATTTCTGAGAGGGGGCGGGGCTTAAGTCGACCACGCCCCTTTTTCCAATTTTGATGGGAAATCGATTTCTGAGGGGGCGGGGCTTAACTCGGCCACGCTCCTTTTTCCAATTTTGATGGGAAATCGATTTCTGAGAGGGGGCGGGGCTTAACTCGGCCACGCCCCTTTTTCCGATTTTGATGGGAAATCGATTTCTGAGAGAGGGCGGGGCTTAACTCGGCCACGCCCCTTTTTCCAATTTTGATGGGAAATCGATTTCTGAGAGGGGGCGGGACTTAACTCGGTCACGCCCTATTTTCCAATTTTGATGGGAAATCGATTTCTGAGAGGGGGCGGGGCTTAACTCGGCCACGCCCCTTTTTCCGATTTTGATGGGAAATCGATTTCTGAGAGGGGGCGGGACTTAACTCGGTCACGCCCTATTTTCCAATTTTGATGGTAAATCGATTTCTGAGAGGGGGCGGGGCTTAAGTCGACCACGCCCCTTTTTCCAATTTTGATGGGAAATCGATTTCTGAGAGAGGGCGGGGCTTAACTCGGCCACGCCCCTTTTTCCAATTTTGATGGGAAATCGATTTCTGAGAGGGGGCGGGACTTAACTCGGTCACGCCTTATTTTCCAATTTTGATGGGAAATCGATTTCTGAGAGGGGGCGGGGCTTAACTCGACCACGCTCCTTTTTCCAATTTTGATGGGAAATCGATTTCTGAGAGGGGGCGGGGCTTAACTCGGCCACGCCCCTTTTTCCGATTTTGATGGGAAATCGATTTCTGAGAGGGGGCGGGGCTTAAGTCGGCCACGCCCCTTTTTCCGATTTTGATGGGAAATCGATTTCTGAGAGGGGGCGGGGCTTAACTCGGCCACGCTCCTTTTTCCAATTTTGATGGGAAATCGATTTCTGAGAGGGGGCGGGACTTAACTCGGTCACGCCCTATTTTCCAATTTTGATGGGAAATCGATTTCTGAGAGGGGGCGGGGCTTAAGTCGGCCACGCCCCTTTTTCCAATTTTGATGGGAAATCGATTTCTGAGAGGGGGCGGGGCTTAACTCGGCCACGCTCCTTTTTCCAATTTTGATGGGAAATCGATTTCTGAGAGGGGGCGGGGCTTAACTCGGCCACGCCCCTTTTTCCGATTTTGATGGGAAATCGATTTCTGAGAGAGGGCGAGGCTTAACTCGGCCACGCCCCTTTTTCCAATTTTGATGGGAAATCGATTTCTGAGAGGGGGCGGGACTTAACTCGGTCACGCCCTATTTTCCAATTTTGATGGGAAATCGATTTCTGAGAGGGGGCGGGGCTTAAGTCGGCCACGCCCCTTTTTCCGATTTTGATGGGAAATCGATTTCTGAGAGGGGGCGGGGCTTAAGTCGACCACGCCCCTTTTTCCAATTTTGATGGGAAATCGATTTCTGAGAGGGGGCGGGGCTTAAGTCGGCCACGCCCCTTTTTCCAATTTTGATGGGAAATCGATTTCTGAGAGGGGGCGGGGCTTAACTCGACCACGCCCCTTTTTCCAATTTTGATGGGAAATCGATTTCTGAGAGGGGGCGGGACTTAACTCGGTCACGCCCTATTTTCCAATTTTGATGGGAAATCGATTTCTGAGAGGGGGCGGGGCTTAAGTCGACCACGCCCCTTTTTCCAATTTTGATGGGAAATCTATTTCTGAGAGGGGGCGGGGCTTAACTCGGCCACGCCCCTTTTTCCGATTTTGATGGGAAATCGATTTCTGAGAGAGGGCGGGGCTTAACTCGGCCACGCCCCTTTTTCCAATTTTGATGGGAAATCGATTTCTGAGAGGGGGCGGGACTTAACTCGGTCACGCCCTATTTTCCAATTTTGATGGGAAATCGATTTCTGAGAGGGGGCGGGGCTTAAGTCGGCCACGCCCCTTTTTCCAATTTTGATGGGAAATTGATTTCTGAGAGGGGGCGGGGCTTAACTCGGCCACGCCCCTTTTTCCGATTTTGATGGGAAATCGATTTCTGAGAGAGGGCGGGGCTTAACTCGGCCACGCCCCTTTTTCCAATTTTGATGGGAAATCGATTTCTGAGAGGGGGCGGGGCTTAAGTCGGCCACGCTCCTTTTTCCAATTTTGATGGGAAATCGATTTCTGAGAGGGGGCGGGGCTTAACTCGGCCACGCCCCTTTTTCCGATTTTGATGGGAAATCGATTTCTGAGAGAGGGCGGGGCTTAACTCGGCCACGCCCCTTTTTCCAATTTTGATGGGAAATCGATTTCTGAGAGGGGGCGGGACTTAACTCGGTCACGCCCTATTTTCCAATTTTGATGGGAAATCGATTTCTGAGAGGGGGCGGGGCTTAAGTCGACCACGCCCCTTTTTCCAATTTTGATGGGAAATCGATTTCTGAGGGGGCGGGGCTTAACTCGGCCACGCTCCTTTTTCCAATTTTGATGGGAAATCGATTTCTGAGAGGGGGCGGGGCTTAAGTCGACCACGCCCCTTTTTCCAATTTTGATGGGAAATCGATTTCTGAGAGGGGGCGGGGCTTAACTCGGCCACGCCCCTTTTTCCAATTTTGATGGGAAATCGATTTCTGAGAGGGGGCGGGGCTTAAGTCGACCACGCCCCTTTTTCCAATTTTGATGGGAAATCGATTTCTGAGAGGGGGCGGGACTTAACTCGGTCACGCCCTATTTTCCAATTTTGATGGGAAATCGATTTCTGAGAGGGGGCGGGGCTTAAGTCGACCACGCCCCTTTTTCCGATTTTGATGGGAAATCGATTTCTGAGAGAGGGCGGGGCTTAACTCGGCCACGCCCCTTTTTCCAATTTTGATGGGAAATCGATTTCTGAGAGGGGGCGGGACTTAACTCGGTCACGCCCTATTTTCCAATTTTGATGGGAAATCGATTTCTGAGAGGGGGCGGGGCTTAAGTCGACCACGCCCCTTTTTCCAATTTTGATGGGAAATCGATTTCTGAGGGGGCGGGGCTTAACTCGGCCACGCTCGTTTTTCCAATTTTGATGGGAAATCGATTTCTGAGAGGGGGCGGGGCTTAACTCGGCCACGCCCCTTTTTCCGATTTTGATGGGAAATCGATTTCTGAGAGGGGGCGGGGCTTAAGTCGACCACGCCCCTTTTTCCAATTTTGATGGGAAATCGATTTCTGAGAGGGGGCGGGGCTTAACTCGGCCACGCCCCTTTTTCCAATTTTGATGGGAAATCGATTTCTGAGAGGGGGCGGGACTTAACTCGGTCACGCCCTATTTTCCAATTTTGATGGGAAATCGATTTCTGAGAGGGGGCGGGGCTTAAGTCGACCACGCCCCTTTTTCCAATTTTGATGGGAAATCGATTTCTGAGGGGGCGGGGCTTAACTCGGCCACGCTCCTTTTTCCAATTTTGATGGGAAATCGATTTCTGAGAGGGGGCGGGGCTTAACTCGGCCACGCCCCTTTTTCCGATTTTGATGGGAAATCGATTTCTGAGAGAGGGCGGGGCTTAACTCGGCCACGCCCCTTTTTCCAATTTTGATGGGAAATCGATTTCTGAGAGGGGGCGGGACTTAACTCGGTCACGCCCTATTTTCCAATTTTGATGGGAAATCGATTTCTGAGAGGGGGCGGGGCTTAAGTCGGCCACGCCCCTTTTTCCAATTTTGATGGGAAATCGATTTCTGAGAGGGGGCGGGGCTTAACTCGGCCACGCCCCTTTTTCCAATTTTGATGGGAAATCGATTTCTGAGAGGGGGCGGGGCTTAACTCGGCCACGCCCCTTTTTCCAATTTTGATGGGAAATCGATTTCTGAGAGGGGGCGGGACTTAACTCGGTCACGCCCTATTTTCCAATTTTGATGGGAAATCGATTTCTGAGAGGGGGCGGGGCTTAAGTCGGCCACGCCCCTTTTTCCGATTTTGATGGGAAATCGATTTCTGAGAGGGGGCGGGGCTTAAGTCGACCACGCCCCTTTTTCCAATTTTGATGGGAAATCGATTTCTGAGAGGGGGCGGGGCTTAAGTCGGCCACGCCCCTTTTTCCAATTTTGATGGGAAATCGATTTCTGAGAGGGGGCGGGGCTTAACTCGACCACGCCCCTTTTTCCAATTTTGATGGGAAATCGATTTCTGAGAGGGGGCGGGACTTAACTCGGTCACGCCCTATTTTCCAATTTTGATGGGAAATCGATTTCTGAGAGGGGGCGGGGCTTAAGTCGACCACGCCCCTTTTTCCAATTTTGATGGGAAATCTATTTCTGAGGGGGCGGGGCTTAACTCGGCCACGCTCCTTTTTCCAATTTTGATGGGAAATCGATTTCTGAGAGGGGGCGGGGCTTAACTCGGCCACGCCCCTTTTTCCGATTTTGATGGGAAATCGATTTCTGAGAGAGGGCGGGGCTTAACTCGGCCACGCCCCTTTTTCCAATTTTGATGGGAAATCGATTTCTGAGAGGGGGCGGGACTTAACTCGGTCACGCCCTATTTTCCAATTTTGATGGGAAATCGATTTCTGAGAGGGGGCGGGGCTTAAGTCGGCCACGCCCCTTTTTCCGATTTTGATGGGAAATCGATTTCTGAGAGAGGGCGGGGCTTAACTCGGCCACGCCCCTTTTTCCAATTTTGATGGGAAATCGATTTCTGAGAGGGGGCGGGACTTAACTCGGTCACGCCCTATTTTCCAATTTTGATGGGAAATCGATTTCTGAGAGGGGGCGGGGCTTAAGTCGACCACGCCCCTTTTTCCAATTTTGATGGGAAATCGATTTCTGAGGGGGCGGGGCTTAACTCGGCCACGCTCCTTTTTCCAATTTTGATGGGAAATCGATTTCTGAGAGGGGGCGGGGCTTAACTCGGCCACGCCCCTTTTTCCGATTTTGATGGGAAATCGATTTCTGAGAGGGGGCGGGGCTTAAGTCGACCACGCCCCTTTTTCCAATTTTGATGGGAAATCGATTTCTGAGAGGGGGCGGGGCTTAACTCGGCCACGCCCCTTTTTCCAATTTTGATGGGAAATCGATTTCTGAGAGGGGGCGGGACTTAACTCGGTCACGCCCTATTTTCCAATTTTGATGGGAAATCGATTTCTGAGAGGGGGCGGGGCTTAAGTCGACCACGCCCCTTTTTCCAATTTTGATGGGAAATCGATTTCTGAGGGGGCGGGGCTTAACTCGGCCACGCTCCTTTTTCCAATTTTGATGGGAAATCGATTTCTGAGAGGGGGCGGGGCTTAACTCGGCCACGCCCCTTTTTCCGATTTTGATGGGAAATCGATTTCTGAGAGAGGGCGGGGCTTAACTCGGCCACGCCCCTTTTTCCAATTTTGATGGGAAATCGATTTCTGAGAGGGGGCGGGACTTAACTCGGTCACGCCCTATTTTCCAATTTTGATGGGAAATCGATTTCTGAGAGGGGGCGGGGCTTAAGTCGGCCACGCCCCTTTTTCCAATTTTGATGGGAAATCGATTTCTGAGAGGGGGCGGGGCTTAACTCGGCCACGCCCCTTTTTCCGATTTTGATGGGAAATCGATTTCTGAGAGAGGGCGGGGCTTAACTCGGCCACGCCCCTTTTTCCAATTTTGATGGGAAATCGATTTCTGAGAGGGGGCGGGACTTAACTCGGTCACGCCCTATTTTCCAATTTTGATGGGAAATCGATTTCTGAGAGGGGGCGGGGCTTAAGTCGACCACGCCCCTTTTTCCAATTTTGATGGGAAATCGATTTCTGAGGGGGCGGGGCTTAACTCGGCCACGCTCCTTTTTCCAATTTTGATGGGAAATCGATTTCTGAGAGGGGGCGGGGCTTAACTCGGCCACGCCCCTTTTTCCGATTTTGATGGGAAATCGATTTCTGAGAGGGGGCGGGGCTTAAGTCGACCACGCCCCTTTTTCCAATTTTGATGGGAAATCGATTTCTGAGAGGGGGCGGGGCTTAACTCGGCCACGCCCCTTTTTCCAATTTTGATGGGAAATCGATTTCTGAGAGGGGGCGGGACTTAACTCGGTCACGCCCTATTTTCCAATTTTGATGGGAAATCGATTTCTGAGAGGGGGCGGGGCTTAAGTCGACCACGCCCCTTTTTCCAATTTTGATGGGAAATCGATTTCTGAGGGGGCGGGGCTTAACTCGGCCACGCTCCTTTTTCCAATTTTGATGGGAAATCGATTTCTGAGAGGGGGCGGGGCTTAACTCGGCCACGCCCCTTTTTCCGATTTTGATGGGAAATCGATTTCTGAGAGAGGGCGGGGCTTAACTCGGCCACGCCCCTTTTTCCAATTTTGATGGGAAATCGATTTCTGAGAGGGGGCGGGACTTAACTCGGTCACGCCCTATTTTCCAATTTTGATGGGAAATCGATTTCTGAGAGGGGGCGGGGCTTAAGTCGGCCACGCCCCTTTTTCCAATTTTGATGGGAAATCGATTTCTGAGAGGGGGCGGGGCTTAACTCGGCCACGCCCCTTTTTCCAATTTTGATGGGAAATCGATTTCTGAGAGGGGGCGGGGCTTAACTCGGCCACGCCCCTTTTTCCAATTTTGATGGGAAATCGATTTCTGAGAGGGGGCGGGGCTTAACTCGGCCACGCCCCTTTTTCCAATTTTGATGGGAAATCGATTTCTGAGAGGGGGCGGGGCTTAACTCGGCCACGCCCCTTTTTCCAATTTTGATGGGAAATCGATTTCTGAGAGGGGGCGGGGCTTAAGTCGGCCACGCCCCTTTTTCCAATTTTGATGGGAAATCGATTTCTGAGAGGGGGCGGGGCTTAACTCGACCACGCCCCTTTTTCCAATTTTGATGGGAAATCGATTTCTGAGAGAGGGCGGGGCTTAACTCGGTCACGCCCCTTTTTCAAATTTTGATGGGAAATCGATTTCTGAGAGGGGGCGGGGCTTAACTCGGCCACACCCCTTTTTCCAATTTTGATGGGAAATCGATTTCTGAGAGGGGGCGGGGCTTAAGTCGACCACGCCCCTTTTTCCAATTTTGATGGGAAATCGATTTCTGAGAGGGGGCGGGACTTAACTCGGTCACGCCCTATTTTCCAATTTTGATGGGAAATCGATTTCTGAGAGGGGGCGGGGCTTAACTCGGCCACGCCCCTTTTTCCGATTTTGATGGGAAATCGATTTCTGAGAGAGGGCGGGGCTTAACTCGGCCACGCCCCTTTTTCCAATTTTGATGGGAAATCGATTTCTGAGAGGGGGCGGGACTTAACTCGGTCACGCCCTATTTTCCAATTTTGATGGGAAATCGATTTCTGAGAGGGGGCGGGGCTTAAGTCGACCACGCCCCCTTTTCCAATTTTGATGGGAAATCGATTTCTGAGGGGGCGGGGCTTAACTCGGCCACGCTCCTTTTTCCAATTTTGATGGGAAATCGATTTCTGAGAGGGGGCGGGGCTTAAATTGGCCACGCCCCTTTTTCCAATTTTGATGGGAAATCGATTTCTGAGAGGGGGCGGGGCTTAACTCGGCCACGCCCCTTTTCCAATTTTGATGGGAAATCGATTTCTGAGAGGGGGTGGGGCTTAACTCGGCCACGCCCCTTTTTCCAATTTTGATGGGAAATCGATTTCTGAGAGGGGGCGGGGCTTAACTCGGCCATGGCCCTTTTTCCAATTTTGATGGGAAATCGATTTCTGAGAGGGGGCGGGGCTAAACTCGGCCACGCCCCTTTTTCCGATTTTGATGGGAAATCGATTTCTGAGAGGGGGCGGGGCTTAAATTGGCCACGCCCCTTTTTCCAATTTTGATGGGAAATCGATTTCTGAGAGGGGGCGGGGCTTAACTCGGCCACGCCCCTTTTCCAATTTTGATGGGAAATCGATTTCTGAGAGGGGGCGGGGCTTAACTCGGCCACGCCCCTTTTCCAATTTTGATGGGAAATCGATTTCTGAGAGGGGGTGGGGCTTAACTCGGCCACGCCCCTTTTTCCAATTTTGATGGGAAATCGATTTCTGAGAGGGGGCGGGGCTTAAATCGGCCACGCCCCTTTTTCCAATTTTGATGGGAAATCGATTTCTGGGAGGGGGCGGGGCTTAACTCGGCCACGCCCCTTTTTCCAATTTTGACGGGAATCGATTTCTGAGAGGGGGCGGGGCTTAACTCGGCCACGCCCCTTTTTCCAATTTTGATGGGAAATCGATTTCTGAGAGGGGGCGGGGCTTAACTCGGCCACGGCCCTTTTTCCAATTTTGATGGGAAATCGATTTCTGAGAGGGGGCGGGGCTTAACTCGGCCACGCCCCTTTTTCCAATTTTGATGGGAAATCGATTTCTGAGAGGGGGCGGGGCTTAAATTGGCCACGCATCTTTTTCCAATTTTGATGGGAAATCGATTTCTGAGAGGGGGCGGGGCTTAACTCGGCCACGCCCCTTTTTCCAATTTTGATGGGAAATCGATTTCTGAGAGGGGGCGGGGCTTAACTCGGCCACGGCCCTTTTTCCAATTTTGATGGGAAATCGATTTCTGAGAGGGGGCGGGGCTTAACTCGGCCACGCCCCTTTTTCCAATTTTGATGGGAAATCGATTTCTGAGAGGGGGCGGGGCTTAACTCGGCCACGCCCCTTTTTCCAATTTTGATGGGAAATCGATTTCTGAGAGGGGGCGGGGCTTAACTCGGCCACGGCCCTTTTTCCAATTTTGATGGGAAATCGATTTCTGAGAGGGGGCGGAGCTTAACTCGGCCACGCCCCCTTTTCCAATTTTGATGGGAAATCGATTTCTGAGAGGGGGCGGAGCTTAACTCGGCCACGCCCCCTTTTCCAATTTAGATGGGAAATCGATTTCTGAGAGGGGGCGGGGCTTAACTCGGCCACGCCCCTTTTTCCAATTTTGATGGGAAATTGATTTCTGAGAGGGGGCGGGGCTTAACTCGGCCACGCCCCTTTTTCCAATTTTGATGGGAAATGGATTTCTGAGAGGGGGCGGGGCTTAACTCGGCCACACCCCTTTTTCCAATTTGATGGGAAATCGATTTCTGAGAGGGGGCGGGGCTTAACTCGGCCACGCCCCTTTTTCCAATTTTGATGGGAAATCGATTTCTGAGAGGGGGCGGGGCTTAACTCGGCCACGCCCCTTTTTCCAATTTTGATGGGAAATCGATTTCTGAGAGGGGGTGGGGCTTAACTCGGCCACACCCCTTTTTCCAATTTTGATGGGAAATCGATTTCTGAGAGGGGGCGGGGCTTAAATCGGCCACGCCCCTTTTTCCAATTTTGATGGGAAATCGATTTCTGGGAGGGGGCGGGGCTTAACTCGGCCACGCCCCTTTTTCCAATTTTGATGGGAAATCGATTTCTGAGAGGGGGCGGGGCTTAACTCGGCCACACCCCTTTTTCCAATTTTGATGGGAAATCGATTTCTGAGAGGGGGCGGGGCTTAACTCGGCCACGCCCCTTTTTCCAATTTTGATGGGAATCGATTTCTGAGAGGGGGCGGGGCTTAACTCGGCCACGCCCCTTTTTCCAATTTTGATGGGAAATCGATTTCTGAGAGGGGGCAGGGCTTAACTCGGCCACGCACCCTTTTCCAATTTTGATGGGAAATCGATTTCTGAGAGGGTGCGGGGCTTAACTCGGCCACGCCCCTTTTTCCAATTTTGATGGGAAATCGATTTCTGAGAGGGGGCGGGGCTTAACTCGGCAACGCCCCTTTTTCCAATTTTGATGGGAAATCGATTTCTGAGAGGGGCGGGGCTTAACTCGGCCACGCCTCTTTTTCCAATTTTGATGGGAAATCGATTTCTGAGAGGGGGCAGGGCTTAACTCGGCCACGCCCCCTTTTCCAATTTTGATGGGAAATCGATTTCTGAGAGGGTGCGGGGCTTAACTCGGCCACGCCCCTTTTTCCAATTTTGATGGGAAATCGATTTCTGAGAGGGGGCGGGGCTTAACTCGGCAACGCCCCTTTTTCCAATTTTGATGGGAAATCGATTTCTGAGAGGGGCGGGGCTTAACTCGGCCACCCCTCTTTTTCCAATTTTGATGGGAAATCGATTTCTGAGAGGGGGCGGGACTTAACTCGGTCACGCCCTATTTTCCAATTTTGATGGGAAATCGATTTCTGAGAGGGGGCGGGGCTTAAGTCGACCACGCCCCTTTTTCCAATTTTGATGGGAAATCGATTTCTGAGAGGGGGCGGGGCTTAACTCGGCCACGCCCCTTTTTCCAATTTTGATGGGAAATCGATTTCTGAGAGGGGGCGGGGCTTAACTCGGCCACGGCCCTTTTTCCAATTTTGATGGGAAATCGATTTCTGAGAGGGGGCGGGGCTTAAGTCGACCACGCCCCTTTTTCCAATTTTGATGGGAAATCGATTTCTGAGAGGGGGCGGGGCTTAACCCGGCCACGCCCCTTTTTCCAATTTTGACGGGAATCGATTTCTGAGAGGGGGCGGGGCTTAACTCGGCCACGCCCCTTTTTCCAATTTTGATGGGAAATCGATTTCTGAGAGGGGGCGGGGCTTAACTCGGCCACGGCCCTTTTTCCAATTTTGATGGGAAATCGATTTCTGAGAGGGGGCGGGGCTTAAGTCGACCACGCCCCTTTTTCCAATTTTGATGGGAAATCGATTTCTGAGAGGGGGCGGGGCTTAACTCGGCCACGCCCCTTTTTCCAATTTTGATGGGAAATCGATTTCTGAGAGGGGGCGGGGCTTAAGTCGACCACGCCCCTTTTTCCAATTTTGATGGGAAATCGATTTCTGAGAGGGGGCGGGACTTAACTCGGTCACGCCCTATTTTCCAATTTTGATGGGAAATCGATTTCTGAGAGGGGGCGGGGCTTAAGTCGACCACGCCCCTTTTTCCAATTTTGATGGGAAATCGATTTCTGAGGGGGCGGGGCTTAACTCGGCCACGCTCCTTTTTCCAATTTTGATGGGAAATCGATTTCTGAGAGGGGGCGGGGCTTAACTCGGCCACGCCCCTTTTTCCGATTTTGATGGGAAATCGATTTCTGAGAGAGGGCGGGGCTTAACTCGGCCACGCCCCTTTTTCCAATTTTGATGGGAAATCGATTTCTGAGAGGGGGCGGGACTTAACTCGGTCACGCCCTATTTTCCAATTTTGATGGGAAATCGATTTCTGAGAGAGGGCGGGGCTTAACTCGGCCACGCCCCTTTTTCCAATTTTGATGGGAAATCGATTTCTGAGAGGGGGCGGGACTTAACTCGGTCACGCCCTATTTTCCAATTTTGATGGGAAATCGATTTCTGAGAGGGGGCGGGGCTGAAGTCGACCACGCCCCTTTTTCCGATTTTGATGGGAAATCGATTTCTGAGAAGGGGCGGGGCTTAAGTCGACCACGCCCCTTTTTCCAATTTTGATGGGAAATCGATTTCTGAGAGGGGGCGGGGCTTAACTCGGCCACGCCCCTTTTTCCAATTTTGATGGGAAATCGATTTCTGAGAGGGGGCGGGGCTTAAGTCGACCACGCCCCTTTTTCCAATTTTGATGGGAAATCGATTTCTGAGAGGGGGCGGGACTTAACTCGGTCACGCCCTATTTTCCAATTTTGATGGGAAATCGATTTCTGAGAGGGGGCGGGGCTTAAGTCGACCACGCCCCTTTTTCCAATTTTGATGGGAAATCGATTTCTGAGGGGGCGGGGCTTAACTCGGCCACGCTCCTTTTTCCAATTTTGATGGGAAATCGATTTCTGAGAGGGGGCGGGGCTTAACTCGGCCACGCCCCTTTTTCCGATTTTGATGGGAAATCGATTTCTGAGAGAGGGCGGGGCTTAACTCGGCCACGCCCCTTTTTCCAATTTTGATGGGAAATCGATTTCTGAGAGGGGGCGGGACTTAACTCGGTCACGCCCTATTTTCCAATTTTGATGGGAAATCGATTTCTGAGAGGGGGCGGGGCTTAATTCGACCACGCCCCTTTTTCCAATTTTGATGGGAAATCGATTTCTGAGGGGGCGGGGCTTAACTCGGCCACGCCCCTTTTTCCAATTTTGATGGGAAATCGATTTCTGAGAGGGGGCGGGGCTTAACTCGGCCACGCCCCTTTTTCCAATTTTGATGGGAAATCGATTTCTGAGAGGGGGCGGGGCTTAACTCGGCCACGCCCCTTTTTCCAATTTTGATGGGAAATCGATTTCTGAGAGGGGGCGGGGCTTAACTCGGCCACGCCCCTTTTTCCAATTTTGATGGGAAATCGATTTCTGAGAGGGGGCGGGGCTTAACTCGGCCACGCCCCTTTTTCCAATTTTGATGGGAAATCGATTTCTGAGAGGGGGCGGGGCTTAAGTCGGCCACGCCCCTTTTTCCAATTTTGATGGGAAATCGATTTCTGAGAGGGGGCGGGGCTTAACTCGACCACGCCCCTTTTTCCAATTTTGATGGGAAATCGATTTCTGAGAGAGGGCGGGGCTTAACTCGGCCACGCCCGTTTTTCAAATTTTGATGGGAAATCGATTTCTGAGAGGGGGCGGGGCTTAACTCGGCCACACCCCTTTTTCCAATTTTGATGGGAAATCGATTTCTGAGAGGGGGCGGGGCTTAAGTCGACCACGCCCCTTTTTCCAATTTTGATGGGAAATCGATTTCTGAGAGGGGGCGGGACTTAACTCGGTCACGCCCTATTTTCCAATTTTGATGGGAAATCGATTTCTGAGAGGGGGCGGGGCTTAAGTCGACCACGCCCCTTTTTCCAATTTTGATGGGAAATCGATTTCTGAGGGGGCGGGGCTTAACTCGGCCACGCTCCTTTTTCCAATTTTGATGGGAAATCGATTTCTGAGAGGGGGCGGGGCTTAACTCGGCCACGCCCCTTTTTCCGATTTTGATGGGAAATCGATTTCTGAGAGAGGGCGGGGCTTAACTCGGCCACGCCCCTTTTTCCAATTTTGATGGGAAATCGATTTCTGAGAGGGGGCGGGACTTAACTCGGTCACGCCCTATTTTCCAATTTTGATGGGAAATCGATTTCTGAGAGGGGGCGGGGCTTAAGTCGACCACGCCCCCTTTTCCAATTTTGATGGGAAATCGATTTCTGAGGGGGCGGGGCTTAACTCGGCCACGCTCCTTTTTCCAATTTTGATGGGAAATCGATTTCTGAGAGGGGGCGGGGCTTAATTCGGCCACGCCCCTTTTTCCGATTTTGATGGGAAATCGATTTCTGAGAGGGGGCGGGGCTTAAATTGGCCACGCCCCTTTTTCCAATTTTGATGGGAAATCGATTTCTGAGAGGGGGCGGGGCTTAACTCGGCCACGCCCCTTTTCCAATTTTGATGGGAAATCGATTTCTGAGAGGGGGTGGGGCTTAACTCGGCCACGCCCCTTTTTCCAATTTTGATGGGAAATCGATTTCTGAGAGGGGGCGGGGCTTAACTCGGCCACGCCCCTTTTTCCGATTTTGATGGGAAATCGATTTCTGAGAGGGGGCGGAGCTTAACTCGGCCACGCCCCCTTTTCCAATTTTGATGGGAAATCGATTTCTGAGAGGGGGCGGGGCTTAACTCGGCCACGCCCCTTTTTCCGATTTTGATGGGAAATCGATTTCTGAGAGGGGGCGGGGCTTAAATTGGCCACGCCCCTTTTTCCGATTTTGATGGGAAATCGATTTCTGAGAGGGGGCGGGGCTTAACTCGGCCACGCCCCTTTTTCCGATTTTGATGGGAAATCGATTTCTGAGAGGGGGCGGGGCTTAACTCGGCCACGCCCCTTTTTCCGATTTTGATGGGAAATCGATTTCTGAGAGGGGGCGGGGCTTAACTCGGCCACGCCCCTTTTTCCGATTTTGATGGGAAATCGATTTCTGAGAGGGGGCGGGGCTTAACTCGGCCACGCCCCTTTTCCAATTTTGATGGGAAATCGATTTCTGAGAGGGGGCGGGGCTTAACTCGGCCACGCTCCTTTTTCCAATTTTGATGGGAAATCGATTTCTGAGAGGGGGCGGGGCTTAACTCGGCCACGCCCCTTTTTCCGATTTTGATGGGAAATCGATTTCTGAGAGGGGGCGGGGCTTAAATTGGCCACGCCCCTTTTTCCGATTTTGATGGGAAATCGATTTCTGAGAGGGGGCGGGGCTTAACTCGGCCACGCCCCTTTTCCAATTTTGATGGGAAATCGATTTCTGAGAGGGGGTGGGGCTTAACTCGGCCACGCCCCTTTTTCCAATTTTGATGGGAAATCGATTTCTGAGAGGGGGCGGGGCTTAACTCGGCCACGCCCCTTTTTCCGATTTTGATGGGAAATCGATTTCTGAGAGGGGGCGGGGCTTAAATTGGCCACGCCCCTTTTTCCGATTTTGATGGGAAATCGATTTCTGAGAGGGGGCGGGGCTTAACTCGGCCACGCCCCTTTTTCCAATTTTGATGGGAAATCGATTTCTGAGAGGGGGCGGGGCTTAACTCGGCCACGCTCCTTTTTCCAATTTTGATGGGAAATCGATTTCTGAGAGGGGGCGGGGCTTAACTCGGCCACGCCCCTTTTTCCGATTTTGATGGGAAATCGATTTCTGAGAGGGGGCGGGGCTTAAATTGGCCACGCCCCTTTTTCCGATTTTGATGGGAAATCGATTTCTGAGAGGGGGCGGGGCTTAACTCGGCCACGCTCCTTTTTCCAATTTTGATGGGAAATCGATTTCTGAGAGGGGGCGGGGCTTAACTCGGCCACGCTCCTTTTTCCAATTTGATGGGAAATCGATTTCTGAGAGGGGGCGGGGCTTAACTCGGCCACACCCCTTTTTCCAATTTTGATGGGAAATCGATTTCTGAGAGGGGGCGGGGCTTAACTCGGCCACGCCCCTTTTTCCAATTTTGACGGGAATCGATTTCTGAGAGGGGGCGGGGCTTAACTCGGCCACGCCCCTTTTTCCAATTTTGATGGGAAATCGATTTCTGAGAGGGGGCGGGGCTTAACTCGGCCACGCCCCTTTTTCCAATTTTGATGGGAAATCGATTTCTGAGAGGGGGCGGGGCTTAACTCGGCCACACCCCTTTTTCCAATTTTGATGGGAAATCGATTTCTGAGAGGGGGCGGGGCTTAACCCGGCCACGCCCCTTTTTCCAATTTTGACGGGAATCGATTTCTGAGAGGGGGCGGGGCTTAACTCGGCCACGCCCCTTTTTCCAATTTTGATGGGAAATCGATTTCTGAGAGGGGGCGGGGCTTAACTCGGCCACGGCCCTTTTTCCAATTTTGATGGGAAATCGATTTCTGAGAGGGGGCGGGGCTTAAGTCGACCACGCCCCTTTTTCCAATTTTGATGGGAAATCGATTTCTGAGAGGGGGCGGGGCTTAACTCGGCCACGCCCCTTTTTCCAATTTTGATGGGAAATCGATTTCTGAGAGGGGGCGGGGCTTAAGTCGACCACGCCCCTTTTTCCAATTTTGATGGGAAATCGATTTCTGAGAGGGGGCGGGACTTAACTCGGTCACGCCCTATTTTCCAATTTTGATGGGAAATCGATTTCTGAGAGGGGGCGGGGCTTAAGTCGACCACGCCCCTTTTTCCAATTTTGATGGGAAATCGATTTCTGAGGGGGCGGGGCTTAACTCGGCCACGCTCCTTTTTCCAATTTTGATGGGAAATCGATTTCTGAGAAGGGGCGGGGCTTAACTCGGCCACGCCCCTTTTTCCGATTTTGATGGGAAATCGATTTCTGAGAGAGGGCGGGGCTTAACTCGGCCACGCCCCTTTTTCCAATTTTGATGGGAAATCGATTTCTGAGAGGGGGCGGGACTTAACTCGGTCACGCCCTATTTTCCAATTTTGATGGGAAATCGATTTCTGAGAGGGGGCGGGGCTGAAGTCGACCACGCCCCTTTTTCCAATTTTGATGGGAAATCGATTTCTGAGGGGGCGGGGCTTAACTCGGCCACGCTCCTTTTTCCAATTTTGATGGGAAATCGATTTCTGAGAGGGGGCGGGGCTTAACTCGGCCACGCCCCTTTTTCCAATTTTGATGGGAAATCGATTTCTGAGGGGGCGGGGCTTAACTCGGCCACGCTCCTTTTTCCAATTTTGATGGGAAATCGATTTCTGAGAGGGGGCGGGGCTTAACTCGGCCACGCCCCTTTTTCCGATTTTGATGGGAAATCGATTTCTGAGAGAGGGCGGGGCTTAACTCGGCCACGCCCCTTTTTCCAATTTTGATGGGAAATCGATTTCTGAGAGGGGGCGGGACTTAACTCGGTCACGCCCTATTTTCCAATTTTGATGGGAAATCGATTTCTGAGAGGGGGCGGGGCTTAAGTCGACCACGCCCCTTTTTCCAATTTTGATGGGAAATCGATTTCTGAGAGGGGGCGGGGCTTAACCCGGCCACGCCCCTTTTTCCAATTTTGACGGGAATCGATTTCTGAGAGGGGGCGGGGCTTAACTCGGCCACGCCCCTTTTTCCAATTTTGATGGGAAATCGATTTCTGAGAGGGGGCGGGGCTTAACTCGGCCACGGCCCTTTTTCCAATTTTGATGGGAAATCGATTTCTGAGAGGGGGCGGGGCTTAAGTCGACCACGCCCCTTTTTCCAATTTTGATGGGAAATCGATTTCTGAGAGGGGGCGGGGCTTAACTCGGCCACGCCCCTTTTTCCAATTTTGATGGGAAATCGATTTCTGAGAGGGGGCGGGGCTTAAGTCGACCACGCCCCTTTTTCCAATTTTGATGGGAAATCGATTTCTGAGAGGGGGCGGGACTTAACTCGGTCACGCCCTATTTTCCAATTTTGATGGGAAATCGATTTCTGAGAGGGGGCGGGGCTTAAGTCGACCACGCCCCTTTTTCCAATTTTGATGGGAAATCGATTTCTGAGGGGGCGGGGCTTAACTCGGCCACGCTCCTTTTTCCAATTTTGATGGGAAATCGATTTCTGAGAGGGGGCGGGGCTTAACTCGGCCACGCCCCTTTTTCCGATTTTGATGGGAAATCGATTTCTGAGAGAGGGCGGGGCTTAACTCGGCCACGCCCCTTTTTCCAATTTTGATGGGAAATCGATTTCTGAGAGGGGGCGGGACTTAACTCGGTCACGCCCTATTTTCCAATTTTGATGGGAAATCGATTTCTGAGAGAGGGCGGGGCTTAACTCGGCCACGCCCCTTTTTCCAATTTTGATGGGAAATCGATTTCTGAGAGGGGCCGGGACTTAACTCGGTCACGCCCTATTTTCCAATTTTGATGGGAAATCGATTTCTGAGAGGGGGCGGGGCTGAAGTCGACCACGCCCCTTTTTCCGATTTTGATGGGAAATCGATTTCTGAGAGGGGGCGGGGCTTAAGTCGACCACGCCCCTTTTTCCAATTTTGATGGGAAATCGATTTCTGAGAGGGGGCGGGGCTTAACTCGGCCACGCCCCTTTTTCCAATTTTGATGGGAAATCGATTTCTGAGAGGGGGCGGGGCTTAAGTCGACCACGCCCCTTTTTCCAATTTTGATGGGAAATCGATTTCTGAGAGGGGGCGGGACTTAACTCGGTCACGCCCTATTTTCCAATTTTGATGGGAAATCGATTTCTGAGAGGGGGCGGGGCTTAAGTCGACCACGCCCCTTTTTCCAATTTTGAGGGGAAATCGATTTCTGAGGGGGCGGGGCTTAACTCGGCCACGCTCCTTTTTCCAATTTTGATGGGAAATCGATTTCTGAGAAGGGGCGGGGCTTAACTCGGCCACGCCCCTTTTTCCGATTTTGATGGGAAATCGATTTCTGAGAGAGGGCGGGGCTTAACTCGGCCACGCCCCTTTTTCCAATTTTGATGGGAAATCGATTTCTGAGAGGGGGCGGGACTTAACTCGGTCACGCCCTATTTTCCAATTTTGATGGGAAATCGATTTCTGAGAGGGGGCGGGGCTTAATTCGACCACGCCCCTTTTTCCAATTTTGATGGGAAATCGATTTCTGAGGGGGCGGGGCTTAACTCGGCCACGCCCCTTTTTCCAATTTTGATGGGAAATCGATTTCTGAGAGGGGGCGGGGCTTAACTCGGCCACGCCCCTTTTTCCAATTTTGATGGGAAATCGATTTCTGAGAGGGGGCGGGGCTTAACTCGGCCACGCCCCTTTTTCCAATTTTGATGGGAAATCGATTTCTGAGAGGGGGCGGGGCTTAACTCGGCCACGCCCCTTTTTCCAATTTTGATGGGAAATCGATTTCTGAGAGGGGGCGGGGCTTAACTCGGCCACGCCCCTTTTTCCAATTTTGATGGGAAATCGATTTCTGAGAGGGGGCGGGGCTTAAGTCGGCCACGCCCCTTTTTCCAATTTTGATGGGAAATCGATTTCTGAGAGGGGGCGGGGCTTAACTCGACCACGCCCCTTTTTCCAATTTTGATGGGAAATCGATTTCTGAGAGAGGGCGGGGCTTAACTCGGCCACGCCCGTTTTTCAAATTTTGATGGGAAATCGTTTTCTGAGAGGGGGCGGGGCTTAACTCGGCCACACCCCTTTTTCCAATTTTGATGGGAAATCGATTTCTGAGAGGGGGCGGGGCTTAAGTCGACCACGCCCCTTTTTCCAATTTTGATGGGAAATCGATTTCTGAGAGGGGGCGGGACTTAACTCGGTCACGCCCTATTTTCCAATTTTGATGGGAAATCGATTTCTGAGAGGGGGCGGGGCTTAAGTCGACCACGCCCCTTTTTCCAATTTTGGTGGGAAATCGATTTCTGAGGGGGCGGGGCTTAACTCGGCCACGCTCCTTTTTCCAATTTTGATGGGAAATCGATTTCTGAGAGGGGGCGGGGCTTAACTCGGCCACGCCCCTTTTTCCGATTTTGATGGGAAATCGATTTCTGAGAGAGGGCGGGGCTTAACTCGGCCACGCCCCTTTTTCCAATTTTGATGGGAAATCGATTTCTGAGAGGGGGCGGGACTTAACTCGGTCACGCCCTATTTTCCAATTTTGATGGGAAATCGATTTCTGAGAGGGGGCGGGGCTTAAGTCGACCACGCCCCCTTTTCCAATTTTGATGGGAAATCGATTTCTGAGGGGGCGGGGCTTAACTCGGCCACGCTCCTTTTTCCAATTTTGATGGGAAATCGATTTCTGAGAGGGGGCGGGGCTTAATTCGGCCACGCCCCTTTTTCCGATTTTGATGGGAAATCGATTTCTGAGAGGGGGCGGGGCTTAAATTGGCCACGCCCCTTTTTCCAATTTTGATGGGAAATCGATTTCTGAGAGGGGGCGGGGCTTAACTCGGCCACGCCCCTTTTCCAATTTTGATGGGAAATCGATTTCTGAGAGGGGGTGGGGCTTAACTCGGCCACGCCCCTTTTTCCAATTTTGATGGGAAATCGATTTCTGAGAGGGGGCGGGGCTTAACTCGGCCACGCCCCTTTTTCCGATTTTGATGGGAAATCGATTTCTGAGAGGGGGCGGAGCTTAACTCGGCCACGCCCCCTTTTCCAATTTTGATGGGAAATCGATTTCTGAGAGGGGGCGGGGCTTAACTCGGCCACGCCCCTTTTTCCGATTTTGATGGGAAATCGATTTCTGAGAGGGGGCGGGGCTTAAATTGGCCACGCCCCTTTTTCCGATTTTGATGGGAAATCGATTTCTGAGAGGGGGCGGGGCTTAACTCGGCCACGCCCCTTTTTCCGATTTTGATGGGAAATCGATTTCTGAGAGGGGGCGGGGCTTAACTCGGCCACGCCCCTTTTTCCGATTTTGATGGGAAATCGATTTCTGAGAGGGGGCGGGGCTTAACTCGGCCACGCCCCTTTTTCCGATTTTGATGGGAAATCGATTTCTGAGAGGGGGCGGGGCTTAACTCGGCCACGCCCCTTTTCCAATTTTGATGGGAAATCGATTTCTGAGAGGGGGCGGGGCTTAACTCGGCCACGCTCCTTTTTCCAATTTTGATGGGAAATCGATTTCTGAGAGGGGGCGGGGCTTAACTCGGCCACGCCCCTTTTTCCGATTTTGATGGGAAATCGATTTCTGAGAGGGGGCGGGGCTTAAATTGGCCACGCCCCTTTTTCCGATTTTGATGGGAAATCGATTTCTGAGAGGGGGCGGGGCTTAACTCGGCCACGCCCCTTTTCCAATTTTGATGGGAAATCGATTTCTGAGAGGGGGTGGGGCTTAACTCGGCCACGCCCCTTTTTCCAATTTTGATGGGAAATCGATTTCTGAGAGGGGGCGGGGCTTAACTCGGCCACGCCCCTTTTTCCGATTTTGATGGGAAATCGATTTCTGAGAGGGGGCGGGGCTTAAATTGGCCACGCCCCTTTTTCCGATTTTGATGGGAAATCGATTTCTGAGAGGGGGCGGGGCTTAACTCGGCCACGCCCCTTTTTCCAATTTTGATGGGAAATCGATTTCTGAGAGGGGGCGGGGCTTAACTCGGCCACGCTCCTTTTTCCAATTTTGATGGGAAATCGATTTCTGAGAGGGGGCGGGGCTTAACTCGGCCACGCCCCTTTTTCCGATTTTGATGGGAAATCGATTTCTGAGAGGGGGCGGGGCTTAAATTGGCCACGCCCCTTTTTCCGATTTTGATGGGAAATCGATTTCTGAGAGGGGGCGGGGCTTAACTCGGCCACGCTCCTTTTTCCAATTTTGATGGGAAATCGATTTCTGAGAGGGGGCGGGGCTTAACTCGGCCACGCTCCTTTTTCCAATTTTGATGGGAAATCGATTTCTGAGAGGGGGCGGGGCTTAACTCGGCCACGCCCCTTTTTCCGATTTTGATGGGAAATCGATTTCTGAGAGGGGGCGGGGCTTAAATTGGCCACGCCCCTTTTTCCGATTTTGATGGGAAATCGATTTCTGAGAGGGGGCGGGGCTTAACTCGGCCACGCCCCTTTTTCCGATTTTGATGGGAAATCGATTTCTGAGAGGGGGCGGGGCTTAAATTGGCCACGCCCCTTTTTCCAATTTTGATGGGAAATCGATTTCTGAGAGGGGGCGGGGCTTAACTCGGCCACGCCCCTTTTCCAATTTTGATGGGAAATCGATTTCTGAGAGGGGGTGGGGCTTAACTCGGCCACGCCCCTTTTTCCAATTTTGATGGGAAATCGATTTCTGAGAGGGGGCGGGGCTTAACTCGGCCACGCCCCTTTTTCCGATTTTGATGGGAAATCGATTTCTGAGAGGGGGCGGGGCTTAACTCGGCCACGCTCCTTTTTCCAATTTTGATGGGAAATCGATTTCTGAGAGGGGGCGGGGCTTAACTCGGCCACGCCCCTTTTCCAATTTTGATGGGAAATCGATTTCTGAGAGGGGGCGGGGCTTAACTCGGCCACGCTCCTTTTTCCAATTTTGATGGGAAATCGATTTCTGAGAGGGGGCGGGGCTTAACTCGGCCACGCCCCTTTTTCCGATTTTGATGGGAAATAGATTTCTGAGAGGGGGCGGGGCTTAAATTGGCCACGCCCCTTTTTCCGATTTTGATGGGAAATCGATTTCTGAGAGGGGGCGGGGCTTAACTCGGCCACGCTCCTTTTTCCAATTTTGATGGGAAATCGATTTCTGAGAGAGGGCGGGGCTTAACTCGGCCACGCCCCTTTTTCCGATTTTGATGGGAAATCGATTTCTGAGAGGGGGCGGGGCTTAAATTGGCCACGCCCCTTTTTCCGATTTTGATGGGAAATCGATTTCTGAGAGGGGGCGGGGCTTAACTCGGCCACGCCCCTTTTCCAATTTTGATGGGAAATCGATTTCTGAGAGGGGGTGGGGCTTAACTCGGCCACGCCCCTTTTTCCAATTTTGATGGGAAATCGATTTCTGAGAGGGGGCGGGGCTTAACTCGGCCACGCTCCTTTTTCCAATTTTGATGGGAAATCGATTTCTGAGAGGGGGCGGGGCTTAACTCGGCCACGCCCCTTTTCCAATTTTGATGGGAAATCGATTTCTGAGAGGGGGTGGGGCTTAACTCGGCCACGCCCCTTTTTCCAATTTTGATGGGAAATCGATTTCTGAGAGGGGGCGGGGCTTAACTCGGCCACGCCCCTTTTTCCGATTTTGATGGGAAATCGATTTCTGAGAGGGGGCGGGGCTTAAATTGGCCACGCCCCTTTTTCCGATTTTGATGGGAAATCGATTTCTGAGAGGGGGCGGGGCTTAACTCGGCCACGCCCCTTTTTCCAATTTTGATGGGAAATCGATTTCTGAGAGGGGGCGGGGCTTAACTCGGCCACGCTCCTTTTTCCAATTTTGATGGGAAATCGATTTCTGAGAGGGGGCGGGGCTTAACTCGGCCACGCCCCTTTTTCCGATTTTGATGGGAAATCGATTTCTGAGAGGGGGCGGGGCTTAAATTGGCCACGCCCCTTTTTCCGATTTTGATGGGAAATCGATTTCTGAGAGGGGGCGGGGCTTAAATTGGCCACGCCCCTTTTTCCAATTTTGATGGGAAATCGATTTCTGAGAGGGGGTGGGGCTTAACTCGGCCACGCCCCTTTTCCAATTTTGATGGGAAATCGATTTCTGAGAGGGGGTGGGGCTTAACTCGGCCACGCCCCTTTTTCCAATTTTGATGGGAAATCGATTTCTGAGAGGGGGCGGGGCTTAACTCGGCCACGCCCCTTTTTCCGATTTTGATGGGAAATCGATTTCTGAGAGGGGGCGGGGCTTAACTCGGCCACGCTCCTTTTTCCAATTTTGATGGGAAATCGATTTCTGAGAGGGGGTGGGGCTTAACTCGGCCACGCCCCTTTTTCCAATTTTGATGGGAAATCGATTTCTGAGAGGGGGCGGGGCTTAACTCGGCCACGCTCCTTTTTCCAATTTTGATGGGAAATCGATTTCTGAGAGGGGGCGGGGCTTAACTCGGCCACGCCCCTTTTTCCGATTTTGATGGGAAATCGATTTCTGAGAGGGGGCGGGGCTTAAATTGGCCACGCCCCTTTTTCCGATTTTGATGGGAAATCGATTTCTGAGAGGGGGCGGGGCTTAACTCGGCCACGCTCCTTTTTCCAATTTTGATGGGAAATCGATTTCTGAGAGGGGGCGGGGCTTAACTCGGCCACGCCCCTTTTCCAATTTTGATGGGAAATCGATTTCTGAGAGGGGGTGGGGCTTAACTCGGCCACGCCCCTTTTCCAATTTTGATGGGAAATCGATTTCTGAGAGGGGGTGGGGCTTAACTCGGCCACGCCCCTTTTTCCAATTTTGATGGGAAATCGATTTCTGAGAGGGGGCGGGGCTTAACTCGGCCACGCCCCTTTTTCCGATTTTGATGGGAAATCGATTTCTGAGAGGGGGCGGGGCTTAAATTGGCCACGCCCCTTTTTCCAATTTTGATGGGAAATCGATTTCTGAGAGGGGGCGGGGCTTAAATTGGCCACGCCCCTTTTTCCAATTTTGATGGGAAATCGATTTCTGAGAGGGGGCGGGGCTTAACTCGGCCACGCCCCTTTCTCCGATTTTGATGGGAAATCGATTTCTGAGAGGGGGCGGGGCTTAACTCGGCCACGCCCCTTTTTCCGATTTTGATGGGAAATCGATTTCTGAGAGGGGGCGGGGCTTAAATTGGCCACGCCCCTTTTTCCGATTTTGATGGGAAATCGATTTCTGAGAGGGGGCGGGGCTTAACTCGGCCACGCCCCTTTTTCCGATTTTGATGGGAAATCGATTTCTGAGAGGGGGCGGGGCTTAACTCGGCCACGCCCCTTTTTCCGATTTTGATGGGAAATCGATTTCTGAGAGGGGGCGGGGCTTAAATTGGCCACGCCCCTTTTTCCAATTTTGATGGGAAATCGATTTCTGAGAGGGGGCGGGGCTTAACTCGGCCACGCCCCTTTTCCAATTTTGATGGGAAATCGATTTCTGAGAGGGGGTGGGGCTTAACTCGGCCACGCCCCTTTTTCCAATTTTGATGGGAAATCGATTTCTGAGAGGGGGCGGGGCTTAACTCGGCCACGCCCCTTTTTCCGATTTTGATGGGAAATCGATTTCTGAGAGGGGGCGGAGCTTAACTCGGCCACGCCCCCTTTTCCAATTTTGATGGGAAATCGATTTCTGAGAGGGGGCGGGGCTTAACTCGGCCACGCCCCTTTTTCCGATTTTGATGGGAAATCGATTTCTGAGAGGGGGCGGGGCTTAACTCGGCCACGCTCCTTTTTCCAATTTTGATGGGAAATCGATTTCTGAGAGGGGGCGGGGCTTAACTCGGCCACGCCCCTTTTTCCGATTTTGATGGGAAATCGATTTCTGAGAGGGGGCGGGGCTTAAATTGGCCACGCCCCTTTTTCCGATTTTGATGGGAAATCGATTTCTGAGAGGGGGCGGGGCTTAACTCGGCCACGCCCCTTTTTCCGATTTTGATGGGAAATCGATTTCTGAGAGGGGGCGGGGCTTAACTCGGCCACGCTCCTTTTTCCAATTTTGATGGGAAATCGATTTCTGAGAGGGGGCGGGGCTTAACTCGGCCACGCCCCTTTTCCAATTTTGATGGGAAATCGATTTCTGAGAGGGGGTGGGGCTTAACTCGGCCACGCCCCTTTTTCCAATTTTGATGGGAAATCGATTTCTGAGAGGGGGCGGGGCTTAACTCGGCCACGCCCCTTTTTCCGATTTTGATGGGAAATCGATTTCTGAGAGGGGGCGGAGCTTAACTCGGCCTCGCCCCCTTTTCCAATTTTGATGGGAAATCGATTTCTGAGAGGGGGCGGGGCTTAACTCGGCCACGCCCCTTTTTCCGATTTTGATGGGAAATCGATTTCTGAGAGGGGGCGGGGCTTAACTCGGCCACGCTCCTTTTTCCAATTTTGATGGGAAATCGATTTCTGAGAGGGGGCGGGGCTTAACTCGGCCACGCCCCTTTTTCCGATTTTGATGGGAAATCGATTTCTGAGAGGGGGCGGGGCTTAAATTGGCCACGCCCCTTTTTCCGATTTTGATGGGAAATCGATTTCTGAGAGGGGGCGGGGCTTAACTCGGCCACGCTCCTTTTTCCAATTTTGATGGGAAATCGATTTCTGAGAGGGGGCGGGGCTTAACTCGGCCACGCCCCTTTTTCCGATTTTGATGGGAAATCGATTTCTGAGAGGGGGCGGGGCTTAAATTGGCCACGCCCCTTTTTCCGATTTTGATGGGAAATCGATTTCTGAGAGGGGGCGGGGCTTAACTCGGCCACGCCCCTTTTTCCGATTTTGATGGGAAATCGATTTCTGAGAGGGGGCGGGGCTTAACTCGGCCACGCTCCTTTTTCCAATTTTGATGGGAAATCGATTTCTGAGAGGGGGCGGGGCTTAACTCGGCCACGCCCCTTTTCCAATTTTGATGGGAAATCGATTTCTGAGAGGGGGTGGGGCTTAACTCGGCCACGCCCCTTTTTCCAATTTTGATGGGAAATCGATTTCTGAGAGGGGGCGGGGCTTAACTCGGCCACGCTCCTTTTTCCAATTTTGATGGGAAATCGATTTCTGAGAGGGGGCGGGGCTTAACTCGGCCACGCCCCTTTTTCCGATTTTGATGGGAAATCGATTTCTGAGAGGGGGCGGGGCTTAACTCGGCCACGCTCCTTTTTCCAATTTTGATGGGAAATCGATTTCTGAGAGGGGGCGGGGCTTAACTCGGCCACGCCCCTTTTCCAATTTTGATGGGAAATCGATTTCTGAGAGGGGGTGGGGCTTAACTCGGCCACGCCCCTTTTTCCAATTTTGATGGGAAATCGATTTCTGAGAGGGGGCGGGGCTTAACTCGGCCACGCCCCTTTTTCCAATTTTGATGGGAAATCGATTTCTGAGAGGGGGCGGGGCTTAACTCGGCCACGCTCCTTTTTCCAATTTTGATGGGAAATCGATTTCTGAGAGGGGGCGGGGCTTAACTCGGCCACGCCCCTTTTCCAATTTTGATGGGAAATCGATTTCTGAGAGGGGGCGGGGCTTAACTCGGCCACGCTCCTTTTTCCAATTTTGATGGGAAATCGATTTCTGAGAGGGGGCGGGGCTTAACTCGGCCACGCCCCTTTTCCAATTTTGATGGGAAATCGATTTCTGAGAGGGGGTGGGGCTTAACTCGGCCACGCCCCTTTTTCCAATTTTGATGGGAAATCGATTTCTGAGAGGGGGCGGGGCTTAACTCGGCCACGCTCCTTTTTCCAATTTTGATGGGAAATCGATTTCTGAGAGGGGGCGGGGCTTAACTCGGCCACGCCCCTTTTTCCGATTTTGATGGGAAATCGATTTCTGAGAGGGGGCGGGGCTTAACTCGGCCACGCTCCTTTTTCCAATTTTGATGGGAAATCGATTTCTGAGAGGGGGCGGGGCTTAACTCGGCCACGCCCCTTTTCCAATTTTGATGGGAAATCGATTTCTGAGAGGGGGTGGGGCTTAACTCGGCCACGCCCCTTTTTCCAATTTTGATGGGAAATCGATTTCTGAGAGGGGGCGGGGCTTAACTCGGCCACGCCCCTTTTTCCGATTTTGATGGGAAATCGATTTCTGAGAGAGGGCGGGGCTTAACTCGGCCACGCCCCTTTTTCCAATTTTGATGGGAAATCGATTTCTGAGAGGGGGCGGGACTTAACTCGGTCACGCCCTATTTTCCAATTTTGATGGGAAATCGATTTCTGAGAGGGGGCGGGGCTTAACTCGGCCACGCCCCTTTTTCCGATTTTGATGGGAAATCGATTTCTGGGAGGGGGCGGGGCTTAACTCGGCCACGCCCCTTTTTCCGATTTTGATGGGAAATCGATTTCTGAGAGGGGGCGGGGCTTAAATTGGCCACGCCCCTTTTTCCGATTTTGATGGGAAATCGATTTCTGAGAGGGGGCGGGGCTTAACTCGGCCACGCCCCTTTTTCCGATTTTGATGGGAAATCGATTTCTGAGAGGGGGCGGGGCTTAACTCGGCCACGCCCCTTTTTCCGATTTTGATGGGAAATCGATTTCTGAGAGGGGGCGGGGCTTAACTCGGCCACGCCCCTTTTTCCGATTTTGATGGGAAATCGATTTCTGAGAGGGGGCGGGGCTTAAATTGGCCACGCCCCTTTTTCCAATTTTGATGGGAAATCGATTTCTGAGAGGGGGCGGGGCTTAACTCGGCCACGCCCCTTTTCCAATTTTGATGGGAAATCGATTTCTGAGAGGGGGCGGGGCTTAACTCGGCCACGCCCCTTTTTCCGATTTTGATGGGAAATCGATTTCTGAGAGGGGGCGGGGCTTAACTCGGCCACGCCCCTTTTTCCGATTTTGATGGGAAATCGATTTCTGAGAGGGGGCGGGGCTTAAATTGGCCACGCCCCTTTTTCCGATTTTGATGGGAAATCGATTTCTGAGAGGGGGCGGGGCTTAACTCGGCCACGCCCCTTTTTCCGATTTTGATGGGAAATCGATTTCTGAGAGGGGGCGGAGCTTAACTCGGCCACGCCCCCTTTTCCGATTTTGATGGGAAATCGATTTCTGAGAGGGGGCGGGGCTTAACTCGGCCACGCCCCTTTTTCCGATTTTGATGGGAAATCGATTTCTGAGAGGGGGCGGGGCTTAACTCGGCCACGCCCCTTTTTCCGATTTTGATGGGAAATCGATTTCTGAGAGGGGGCGGGGCTTAACTCGGCCACGCCCCTTTTCCAATTTTGATGGGAAATCGATTTCTGAGAGGGGGCGGGGCTTAACTCGGCCACGCCCCTTTTTCCGATTTTGATGGGAAATCGATTTCTGAGAGGGGGCGGGGCTTAACTCGGCCACGCCCCTTTTTCCGATTTTGATGGGAAATCGATTTCTGAGAGGGGGCGGGGCTTAAATTGGCCACGCCCCTTTTTCCGATTTTGATGGGAAATCGATTTCTGAGAGGGGGCGGGGCTTAACTCGGCCACGCCCCTTTTTCCGATTTTGATGGGAAATCGATTTCTGAGAGAGGGCGGGGCTTAACTCGGCCACGCCCCTTTTTCCAATTTTGATGGGAAATCGATTTCTGAGAGGGGGCGGGACTTAACTCGGTCACGCCCTATTTTCCAATTTTGATGGGAAATCGATTTCTGAGAGGGGGCGGGGCTTAACTCGGCCACGCCCCTTTTTCCGATTTTGATGGGAAATCGATTTCTGGGAGGGGGCGGGGCTTAACTCGGCCACGCCCCTTTTTCCGATTTTGATGGGAAATCGATTTCTGGGAGGGGGCGGGGCTTAACTCGGCCACGCCCCTTTTTCCGATTTTGATGGGAAATCGATTTCTGAGAGAGGGCGGGGCTTAACTCGGCCACGCCCCTTTTTCCAATTTTGATGGGAAATCGATTTCTGAGAGGGGGCGGGACTTAACTCGGTCACGCCCTATTTTCCAATTTTGATGGGAAATCGATTTCTGAGAGGGGGCGGGGCTTAAGTCGACCACGCCCCCTTTTCCAATTTTGATGGGAAATCGATTTCTGAGGGGGCGGGGCTTAACTCGGCCACGCTCCTTTTTCCAATTTTGATGGGAAATCGATTTCTGAGAGGGGGCGGGGCTTAACTCGGCCACGCCCCTTTTTCCGATTTTGATGGGAAATCGATTTCTGAGAGGGGGCGGGGCTTAAATTGGCCACGCCCCTTTTTCCAATTTTGATGGGAAATCGATTTCTGAGAGGGGGCGGGGCTTAACTCGGCCACGCCCCTTTTCCAATTTTGATGGGAAATCGATTTCTGAGAGGGGGTGGGGCTTAACTCGGCCACGCCCCTTTTTCCAATTTTGATGGGAAATCGATTTCTGAGAGGGGGCGGGGCTTAACTCGGCCACGCCCCTTTTTCCGATTTTGATGGGAAATCGATTTCTGAGAGGGGGCGGGGCTTAACTCGGCCACGCCCCTTTTCCAATTTTGATGGGAAATCGATTTCTGAGAGGGGGTGGGGCTTAAATTGGCCACGCCCCTTTTTCCAATTTTGATGGGAAATCGATTTCTGAGAGGGGGCGGGGCTTAACTCGGCCACGCCCCTTTTCCAATTTTGATGGGAAATCGATTTCTGAGAGGGGGTGGGGCTTAACTCGGCCACGCCCCTTTTTCCAATTTTGATGGGAAATCGATTTCTGAGAGGGGGCGGGGCTTAACTCGGCCACGCCCCTTTTTCCGATTTTGATGGGAAATCGATTTCTGAGAGGGGGCGGGGCTTAACTCGGCCACGCCCCTTTTTCCGATTTTGATGGGAAATCGATTTCTGAGAGGGGGCGGGGCTTAAATTGGCCACGCCCCTTTTTCCAATTTTGATGGGAAATCGATTTCTGAGAGGGGGCGGGGCTTAAGTCGACCACGCCCCTTTTTCCAATTTTGATGGGAAATCGATTTCTGAGAGGGGGCGGGACTTAACTCGGTCACGCCCTATTTTCCAATTTTGATGGGAAATCGATTTCTGAGAGGGGGCGGGGCTTAAGTCGACCACGCCCCTTTTTCCAATTTTGATGGGAAATCGATTTCTGAGGGGGCGGGGCTTAACTCGGCCACGCTCCTTTTTCCAATTTTGATGGGAAATCGATTTCTGAGAGGGGGCGGGGCTTAACTCGGCCACGCCCCTTTTTCCGATTTTGATGGGAAATCGATTTCTGAGAGAGGGCGGGGCTTAACTCGGCCACGCCCCTTTTTCCAATTTTGATGGGAAATCGATTTCTGAGAGGGGGCGGGACTTAACTCGGTCACGCCCTATTTTCCAATTTTGATGGGAAATCGATTTCTGAGAGGGGGCAGGGCTTAAGTCGACCACGCCCCCTTTTCCAATTTTGATGGGAAATCGATTTCTGAGGGGGCGGGGCTTAACTCGGCCACGCTCCTTTTTCCAATTTTGATGGGAAATCGATTTCTGAGAGGGGGCGGGGCTTAACTCGGCCACGCCCCTTTTTCCGATTTTGATGGGAAATCGATTTCTGAGAGGGGGCGGGGCTTAAATTGGCCACGCCCCTTTTTCCAATTTTGATGGGAAATCGATTTCTGAGAGGGGGCGGGGCTTAACTCGGCCACGCCCCTTTTTCCGATTTTGATGGGAAATCGATTTCTGAGAGGGGGCGGGGCTTAAATTGGCCACGCCCCTTTTTCCAATTTTGATGGGAAATCGATTTCTGAAAGGGGGCGGGGCTTAACTCGGCCACGCCCCTTTTTCCAATTTTGATGGGAAATCGATTTCTGAGAGGGGGCGGGGCTTAACTCGGCCACGCCCCTTTTTCCGATTTTGATGGGAAATCGATTTCTGAGAGAGGGCGGGGCTTAACTCGGCCACGCCCCTTTTTCCAATTTTGATGGGAAATCGATTTCTGAGAGGGGGCGGGACTTAAATCGGTCACGCCCTATTTTCCAATTTTGATGGGAAATCGATTTCTGAGAGGGGGCGGGGCTTAAGTCGACCACGCCCCTTTTTCCAATTTTGATGGGAAATCGATTTCTGAGAGAGGGCGGGGCTTAATAGGTCAACCACAATTGGGGCGGCAAGCGGCAGCGGCGACGGCGGGCGGCATGGCGCCGCCACACATACCGCCGAGCCAGCTACAATGATAGCGGCAGCGGCACCATGATAGCGGCATGCCTCTGTCAAAATTGAAACATCAAAACTTATTTAATTCGTCCGCTACTTCGCCCCATTTATTTTCCTTGATTTTATATCCTTATATTGAGGATGGGCCAAATCGTAGAGCATTGGATTTCCTTTCACGAACTCGATTAATTTTTTCTCCGTTGTCGGCATCTTGCGAAATCAAAATGTCAAAAAAACTGCATAGAATGTGGCGCCGAATGTGGTGGTTGTCACAAAACAACGAAGAAAAATCGGCATAGAATGTGGCGCCGAATGTGGTGGTTTTCATAAAACATTTTGGGCGGCGGCGGCAAGTTTGACTTGGATTCAAACTCGGCGGCGACGGAAAAAGTGCGCTGCCGTTGCCGCTGTATTGTAGCAGCTCTAGTTGCGCCACGTAAGTGCAAAAAAAATGCCGCCCGCCGCTGCCGCTTGCCGCCACAATTGTGGTTGAACCATAACTCGGCCACGCCCCTTTTTCCAATTTTGATGGGAAATCGATTTCTGAGAGGGGGCGGGACTTAACTCGGTCACGCCCTATTTTCCAATTTTGATGGGAAATCGATTTCTGAGAGGGGGCGGGGCTTAAGTCGACCACGCCCCTTTTTCCAATTTTGATGGGAAATCGATTTCTGAGGGGGCGGGGCTTAACTCGGCCACGCTCCTTTTTCCAATTTTGATGGGAAATCGATTTCTGAGAGGGGGCGGGGCTTAACTCGGCCACGCCCCTTTTTCCGATTTTGATGGGAAATCGATTTCTGAGAGGGGGCGGGGCTTAAGTCGACCACGCCCCTTTTTCCAATTTTGATGGGAAATCGATTTCTGAGAGGGGGCGGGGCTTAACTCGGCCACGCCCCTTTTTCCAATTTTGATGGGAAATCGGTTTCTGAGAGGGGGCGGGACTTAACTCGGTCACGCCCTATTTTCCAATTTTGATGGGAAATCGATTTCTGAGAGGGGGCGGGGCTTAAGTCGACCACGCCCCTTTTTCCAATTTTGATGGGAAATCGATTACTGAGAGGGGGCGGGGCTTAACTCGGCCACGCCCCTTTTTCCAATTTTGATGGGAAATCGATTTCTGAGAGGGGGCGGGGCTTAACTCGGCCACGCCCCTTTTTCCAATTTTGATGGGAAATCGATTTCTGAGAGGGGGCGGGACTTAACTCGGTCACGCCCTATTTTCCAATTTTGATGGGAAATCGATTTCTGAGAGGGGGCGGGGCTTAAGTCGACCACGCCCCTTTTTCCAATTTTGATGGGAAATCGATTTCTGAGGGGGCGGGGCTTAACTCGGCCACGCTCCTTTTTCCAATTTTGATGGGAAATCGATTTCTGAGAGGGGGCGGGGCTTAACTCGGCCACGCCCCTTTTTCCGATTTTGATGGGAAATCGATTTCTGAGAGAGGGCGGGGCTTAACTCGGCCACGCCCCTTTTTCCAATTTTGATGGGAAATCGATTTCTGAGAGGGGGCGGGACTTAACTCGGTCACGCCCTATTTTCCAATTTTGATGGGAAATCGATTTCTGAGAGGGGGCGGGGCTTAAGTCGGCCACGCCCCTTTTTCCAATTTTGATGGGAAATCGATTTCTGAGAGGGGGCGGGGCTTAACTCGGCCACGCCCCTTTTTCCGATTTTGATGGGAAATCGATTTCTGAGAGGGGGCGGGACTTAACTCGGTCACGCCCTATTTTCCAATTTTGATGGGAAATCGATTTCTGAGAGGGGGCGGGGCTTAAGTCGACCACGCCCCTTTTTCCAATTTTGATGGGAAATCGATTTCTGAGAGAGGGCGGGGCTTAACTCGGCCACGCCCCTTTTTCCAATTTTGATGGGAAATCGATTTCTGAGAGGGGGCGGGACTTAACTCGGTCACGCCCTATTTTCCAATTTTGATGGGAAATCGATTTCTGAGAGGGGGCGGGGCTTAACTCGGCCACGCCCCTTTTTCCAATTTTGATGGGAAATCGATTTCTGAGGGGGCGGGGCTTAACTCGACCACGCTCCTTTTTCCAATTTTGATGGGAAATCGATTTCTGAGAGGGGGCGGGGCTTAACTCGGCCACGCCCCTTTTTCCGATTTTGATGGGAAATCGATTTCTGAGAGGGGGCGGGGCTTAAGTCGACCACGCCCCTTTTTCCAATTTTGATGGGAAATCGATTTCTGAGAGGGGGCGGGGCTTAACTCGGCCACGCCCCTTTTTCCGATTTTGATGGGAAATCGATTTCTGAGAGGGGGCGGGGCTTAAGTCGACCACGCCCCTTTTTCCAATTTTGATGGGAAATCGATTTCTGAGAGGGGGCGGGGCTTAACTCGGCCACGCCCCTTTTTCCAATTTTGATGGGAAATCGATTTCTGAGAGGGGGCGGGGCTTAAGTCGACCACGCCCCTTTTTCCAATTTTGATGGGAAATCGATTTCTGAGAGGGGGCGGGACTTAACTCGGTCACGCCCTATTTTCCAATTTTGATGGGAAATCGATTTCTGAGAGGGGGCGGGGCTTAAGTCGACCACGCCCCTTTTTCCAATTTTGATGGGAAATCTATTTCTGAGGGGGCGGGGCTTAACTCGGCCACGCTCCTTTTTCCAATTTTGATGGGAAATCGATTTCTGAGAGGGGGCGGGGCTTAACTCGGCCACGCCCCTTTTTCCGATTTTGATGGGAAATCGATTTCTGAGAGAGGGCGGGGCTTAACTCGGCCACGCCCCTTTTTCCAATTTTGATGGGAAATCGATTTCTGAGAGGGGGCGGGACTTAACTCGGTCACGCCCTATTTTCCAATTTTGATGGGAAATCGATTTCTGAGAGGGGGCGGGGCTTAAGTCGGCCACGCTCCTTTTTCCAATTTTGATGGGAAATCGATTTCTGAGAGGGGGCGGGGCTTAACTCGGCCACGCCCCTTTTTCCGATTTTGATGGGAAATCGATTTCTGAGAGGGGGCGGGACTTAACTCGGTCACGCCCTATTTTCCAATTTTGATGGGAAATCGATTTCTGAGAGGGGGCGGGGCTTAAGTCGACCACGCCCCTTTTTCCAATTTTGATGGGAAATCGATTTCTGAGGGGGCGGGGCTTAACTCGGCCACGCTCCTTTTTCCAATTTTGATGGGAAATCGATTTCTGAGAGGGGGCGGGGCTTAACTCGGCCACGCCCCTTTTTCCGATTTTGATGGGAAATCGATTTCTGAGAGGGGGCGGGGCTTAAGTCGACCACGCCCCTTTTTCCAATTTTGATGGGAAATCGATTTCTGAGAGGGGGCGGGGCTTAACTCGGCCACGCCCCTTTTTCCAATTTTGATGGGAAATCGATTTCTGAGAGGGGGCGGGGCTTAAGTCGACCACGCCCCTTTTTCCAATTTTGATGGGAAATCGATTTCTGAGAGGGGGCGGGGCTTAAGTCGACCACGCCCCTTTTTCCAATTTTGATGGGAAATCGATTTCTGAGGGGGCGGGACTTAACTCGGTCACGCCCTATTTTCCAATTTTGATGGGAAATCGATTTCTGAGAGGGGGCGGGGCTTAAGTCGACCACGCCCCTTTTTCCAATTTTGATGGGAAATCGATTTCTGAGGGGGCGGGGCTTAACTCGGCCACGCTCCTTTTTCCAATTTTGATGGGAAATCGATTTCTGAGAGGGGGCGGGGCTTAACTCGGCCACGCCCCTTTTTCCGATTTTGATGGGAAATCGATTTCTGAGAGGGGGCGGGGCTTAAGTCGACCACGCCCCTTTTTCCAATTTTGATGGGAAATCGATTTCTGAGAGGGGGCGGGACTTAACTCGGTCACGCCCTATTTTCCAATTTTGATGGGAAATCGATTTCTGAGAGGGGGCGGGGCTTAAGTCGACCACGCCCCTTTTTCCAATTTTGATGGGAAATCGATTTCTGAGGGGGCGGGGCTTAACTCGGCCACGCTCCTTTTTCCAATTTTGATGGGAAATCGATTTCTGAGAGGGGGCGGGGCTTAACTCGGCCACGCCCCTTTTTCCGATTTTGATGGGAAATCGATTTCTGAGAGGGGGCGGGGCTTAAGTCGACCACGCCCCTTTTTCCAATTTTGATGGGAAATCGATTTCTGAGAGGGGGCGGGGCTTAACTCGGCCACGCCCCTTTTTCCAATTTTGATGGGAAATCGATTTCTGAGAGGGGGCGGGGCTTAAGTCGACGACGCCCCTTTTTCCAATTTTGATGGGAAATCGATTTCTGAGAGGGGGCGGGACTTAAGTCGACCACGCCCCTTTTTCCAATTTTGATGGGAAATCGATTTCTGAGGGGGCGGGGCTTAACTCGGCCACGCTCCTTTTTCCAATTTTGATGGGAAATCGATTTCTGAGAGGGGGCGGGGCTTAACTCGGCCACGCCCCTTTTTCCGATTTTGATGGGAAATCGATTTCTGAGAGGGGGCGGGGCTTAAGTCGACCACGCCCCTTTTTCCAATTTTGATGGGAAATCGATTTCTGAGAGGGGGCGGGGCTTAACTCGGCCACGCCCCTTTTTCCAATTTTGATGGGAAATCGATTTCTGAGAGGGGGCGGGGCTTAACTCGGCCACGCCCCTTTTTCCAATTTTGATGGGAAATCGATTTCTGAGAGGGGGCGGGGCTTAACTCGGCCACGCCCCTGTTTCCAATTTTGATGGGAAATCGATTTCTGAGAGGGGGCGGGGCTTAACTCGGCAACGCCCTTTTTTCCAATTTTGATGGGAAATCGATTTCTGATAGGGGCGGGGCTTAACTCGGCCACGCCTCTTTTTCCAATTTTGATGGGAAATCGATTTCTGAGAGGGGGCGGGGCTTAACTCGGCCACACCCCTTTTTCCAATTTTTATGGGAAATCGATTTCTGAGAGGGGCGGGGCTTAACTCGGCCACGCCCCTTTTCCAATTTTGATGGGAAATCGATTTCTGAGAGGAGGCGGGGCTTAACTCGGCCACGCCCCTTTTTCCAATTTTGATGGGAAATCGATTTCTGAGAGGGGGCGGGGCTTAACTCGGCCACGCCCCCTTTTCCAATTTTGATGGGAAATCGATTTCTGAGAGGGGGCGGGGCTTAACTCGGCCACGCCCCTTTTTCCAATATTGATGGGAAATCGATTTCTGAGAGGGGGCGGGGCTTAACTCGGCCACACCCCTTTTTCCAATTTTGATGGGAAATCGATTTCTGAGAGGGGGCGGGGCTTAACTCGGCCACGCCCCTTTTTCCAATTTTGATGGGAAATCGATTTCTGAGAGGGGGCGGGGCTTAACTCGGCCACGCCCCTTTTTCCAATTTTGATGGGAAATCGATTTCTGAGAGGGGGCGGGGCTTAACTCGGCCACGCCCCTTTTTCCAATTTTGATGGGAAATCGATTTCTGAGAGGGGGCGGGGCTTAACTCGGCCACGCCCCTTTTTCCAATTTTGATGGGAAATCGATTTCTGAGAGGGGGCGGGGCTTAACTCGGCCACGCCCCTTTTTCCAATTTTGATGGGAAATCGATTTCTGAGAGGGGGCGGGGCTTAACTCGGCCACGCCCCTTTTTCCAATTTTGATGGGAAATCGATTTCTGAGAGGGGGCGGGGCTTAACTCGGCCACGCCCCTTTTTCCAATTTTGATGGGAAATCGATTTCTGAGAGGGGGCAGGGCTTAACTCGGCCACGCACCCTTTTCCAATTTTGATGGGAAATCGATTTCTGAGAGGGTGCGGGGCTTAACTCGGCCACGCCCCTTTTTCCAATTTTGATGGGAAATCGATTTCTGAGAGGGGGCGGGGCTTAACTCGGCAACGCCCCTTTTTCCAATTTTGATGGGAAATCGATTTCTGAGAGGGGCGGGGCTTAACTCGGCCACGCCTCTTTTTCCAATTTTGATGGGAAATCGATTTCTGAGAGGGGGCAGGGCTTAACTCGGCCACGCCCCCTTTTCCCATTTTGATGGGAAATCGATTTCTGAGAGGGGGCGGGGCTTAACTCGGCCACGCCCCTTTTTCCAATTTTGATGGGAAATCGATTTCTGAGAGGGGGCGGGGCCACGCCCCTTTTTCCAATTTTGATGGGAAATCGATTTCTGAGAGGGGGCGGGGCTTAACTCGGCCACGCCCCTTTTTCCAATTTTGATGGGAAATCGATTTCTGAGAGGGGCGGGGCTTAACTCGGCCACGCCCCTTTTTCCAATTTTGATGGGAAATCGATTTCTGAGAGGGGGCGGGGCTTAACTCGGCCACGCCCCCTTTTCCAATTTTGAAGGGAAATCGATTTCTGAGAGGGGGCGGGGCTTAACTCGGCCACGCCCCTTTTTCCAATTTTGATGGGAAATCGATTTCTGAGAGGGGGCGGGGCTTAACTCGGCCACGCCCCTTTTTCCAATTTTGATGGGAAATCGATTTCTGAGAGGGGGCGGGGCTTAACTCGGCCACGCCCCTGTTTCCAATTTTGATGGGAAATCGATTTCTGAGAGGGGGCGGGGCTTAACTCGGCCACGCCCCTTTTTCCAATTTTGATGGGAAATCGATTTCTGAGAGGGGGCAGGGCTTAACTCGGCCACGCACCCTTTTCCAATTTTGATGGGAAATCGATTTCTGAGAGGGTGCGGGGCTTAACTCGGCCACGCCCCTTTTTCCAATTTTGATGGGAAATCGATTTCTGAGAGGAGGCGGGGCTTAAGTCGACCACGCCCCTTATTCCAATTTTGATGGGAAATCGATTTCTGAGGGGGCGGGGCTTAACTCGGCCACGCTCCTTTTTCCAATTTTGATGGGAAATCGATTTCTGAGAGGGGGCGGGGCTTAACTCGGCCACGCCCCTTTTTCCGATTTTGATGGGAAATCGATTTCTGAGAGGGGGCGGGGCTTAAGTCGACCACGCCCCTTTTTCCAATTTTGATGGGAAATCGATTTCTGAGAGGGGCGGGGCTTAACTCGGCCACGCCCCTTTTTCCAATTTTGATGGGAAATCGATTTCTGAGAGGGGGCGGGGCTTAACTCGGCCACGGCCCTTTTTCCTATTTTGATGGGAAATCGATTTCTGAGAGGGGGCGGGGCTTAACTCGGCCACGCCCCTTTTTCCAATTTTGATGGGAAATCGATTTCTGAGAGGGGGCGGGGCTTAAGTCGACCACGCCCCTTTTTCCAATTTTGATGGGAAATCGATTTCTGAGGGGGCGGGACTTAACTCGGTCACGCCCTATTTTCCAATTTTGATGGGAAATCGATTTCTGAGAGGGGGCGGGGCTTAAGTCGACCACGCCCCTTTTTCCAATTTTGATGGGAAATCGATTTCTGAGGGGGCGGGGCTTAACTCGGCCACGCTCCTTTTTCCAATTTTGATGGGAAATCGATTTCTGAGAGGGGGCGGGGCTTAACTCGGCCACGCCCCTTTTTCCGATTTTGATGGGAAATCGATTTCTGAGAGGGGGCGGGGCTTAAGTCGACCACGCCCCTTTTTCCAATTTTGATGGGAAATCGATTTCTGAGAGGGGGCGGGACTTAACTCGGTCACGCCCTATTTTCCAATTTTGATGGGAAATCGATTTCTGAGAGGGGGCGGGGCTTAAGTCGACCACGCCCCTTTTTCCAATTTTGATGGGAAATCGATTTCTGAGGGGGCGGGGCTTAACTCGGCCACGCTCCTTTTTCCAATTTTGATGGGAAATCGATTTCTGAGAGGGGGCGGGGCTTAACTCGGCCACGCCCCTTTTTCCGATTTTGATGGGAAATCGATTTCTGAGAGGGGGCGGGGCTTAAGTCGACCACGCCCCTTTTTCCAATTTTGATGGGAAATCGATTTCTGAGAGGGGGCGGGGCTTAACTCGGCCACGCCCCTTTTTCCAATTTTGATGGGAAATCGATTTCTGAGAGGGGGCGGGGCTTAAGTCGACGACGCCCCTTTTTCCAATTTTGATGGGAAATCGATTTCTGAGAGGGGGCGGGACTTAAGTCGACCACGCCCCTTTTTCCAATTTTGATGGGAAATCGATTTCTGAGGGGGCGGGGCTTAACTCGGCCACGCTCCTTTTTCCAATTTTGATGGGAAATCGATTTCTGAGAGGGGGCGGGGCTTAACTCGGCCACGCCCCTTTTTCCGATTTTGATGGGAAATCGATTTCTGAGAGGGGGCGGGGCTTAAGTCGACCACGCCCCTTTTTCCAATTTTGATGGGAAATCGATTTCTGAGAGGGGGCGGGGCTTAACTCGGCCACGCCCCTTTTTCCAATTTTGATGGGAAATCGATTTCTGAGAGGGGGCGGGGCTTAACTCGGCCACGCCCCTTTTTCCAATTTTGATGGGAAATCGATTTCTGAGAGGGGGCGGGGCTTAACTCGGCCACGCCCCTGTTTCCAATTTTGATGGGAAATCGATTTCTGAGAGGGGGCGGGGCTTAACTCGGCAACGCCCTTTTTTCCAATTTTGATGGGAAATCGATTTCTGATAGGGGCGGGGCTTAACTCGGCCACGCCTCTTTTTCCAATTTTGATGGGAAATCGATTTCTGAGAGGGGGCGGGGCTTAACTCGGCCACACCCCTTTTTCCAATTTTTATGGGAAATCGATTTCTGAGAGGGGCGGGGCTTAACTCGGCCACGCCCCTTTTCCAATTTTGATGGGAAATCGATTTCTGAGAGGAGGCGGGGCTTAACTCGGCCACGCCCCTTTTTCCAATATTGATGGGAAATCGATTTCTGAGAGGGGGCGGGGCTTAACTCGGCCACACCCCTTTTTCCAATTTTGATGGGAAATCGATTTCTGAGAGGGGGCGGGGCTTAACTCGGCCACGCCCCTTTTTCCAATTTTGATGGGAAATCGATTTCTGAGAGGGGGCGGGGCTTAACTCGGCCACGCCCCTTTTTCCAATTTTGATGGGAAATCGATTTCTGAGAGGGGGCGGGGCTTAACTCGGCCACGCCCCTTTTTCCAATTTTGATGGGAAATCGATTTCTGAGAGGGGGCGGGGCTTAACTCGGCCACGCCCCTTTTTCCAATTTTGATGGGAAATCGATTTCTGAGAGGGGGCGGGGCTTAACTCGGCCACGCCCCTTTTTCCAATTTTGATGGGAAATCGATTTCTGAGAGGGGGCGGGGCTTAACTCGGCCACGCCCCTTTTTCCAATTTTGATGGGAAATCGATTTCTGAGAGGGGGCGGGGCTTAACTCGGCCACGCCCCTTTTTCCAATTTTGATGGGAAATCGATTTCTGAGAGGGGGCAGGGCTTAACTCGGCCACGCACCCTTTTCCAATTTTGATGGGAAATCGATTTCTGAGAGGGTGCGGGGCTTAACTCGGCCACGCCCCTTTTTCCAATTTTGATGGGAAATCGATTTCTGAGAGGGGGCGGGGCTTAACTCGGCAACGCCCCTTTTTCCAATTTTGATGGGAAATCGATTTCTGAGAGGGGCGGGGCTTAACTCGGCCACGCCTCTTTTTCCAATTTTGATGGGAAATCGATTTCTGAGAGGGGGCAGGGCTTAACTCGGCCACGCCCCCTTTTCCCATTTTGATGGGAAATCGATTTCTGAGAGGGGGCGGGGCTTAACTCGGCCACGCCCCTTTTTCCAATTTTGATGGGAAATCGATTTCTGAGAGGGGGCGGGGCCACGCCCCTTTTTCCAATTTTGATGGGAAATCGATTTCTGAGAGGGGGCGGGGCTTAACTCGGCCACGCCCCTTTTTCCAATTTTGATGGGAAATCGATTTCTGAGAGGGGCGGGGCTTAACTCGGCCACGCCCCTTTTTCCAATTTTGATGGGAAATCGATTTCTGAGAGGGGGCGGGGCTTAACTCGGCCACGCCCCCTTTTCCAATTTTGAAGGGAAATCGATTTCTGAGAGGGGGCGGGGCTTAACTCGGCCACGCCCCTTTTTCCAATTTTGATGGGAAATCGATTTCTGAGAGGGGGCGGGGCTTAACTCGGCCACGCCCCTTTTTCCAATTTTGATGGGAAATCGATTTCTGAGAGGGGGCGGGGCTTAACTCGGCCACGCCCCTGTTTCCAATTTTGATGGGAAATCGATTTCTGAGAGGGGGCGGGGCTTAACTCGGCCACGCCCCTTTTTCCAATTTTGATGGGAAATCGATTTCTGAGAGGGGGCAGGGCTTAACTCGGCCACGCACCCTTTTCCAATTTTGATGGGAAATCGATTTCTGAGAGGGTGCGGGGCTTAACTCGGCCACGCCCCTTTTTCCAATTTTGATGGGAAATCGATTTCTGAGAGGAGGCGGGGCTTAAGTCGACCACGCCCCTTTTTCCAATTTTGATGGGAAATCGATTTCTGAGGGGGCGGGGCTTAACTCGGCCACGCTCCTTTTTCCAATTTTGATGGGAAATCGATTTCTGAGAGGGGGCGGGGCTTAACTCGGCCACGCCCCTTTTTCCGATTTTGATGGGAAATCGATTTCTGAGAGGGGGCGGGGCTTAAGTCGACCACGCCCCTTTTTCCAATTTTGATGGGAAATCGATTTCTGAGAGGGGCGGGGCTTAACTCGGCCACGCCCCTTTTTCCAATTTTGATGGGAAATCGATTTCTGAGAGGGGGCGGGGCTTAACTCGGCCACGGCCCTTTTTCCTATTTTGATGGGAAATCGATTTCTGAGAGGGGGCGGGGCTTAACTCGGCCACGCCCCTTTTTCCAATTTTGATGGGAAATCGATTTCTGAGAGGGGGCGGGGCTTAAATTGGCCACGCATCTTTTTCCAATTTTGATGGGAAATCGATTTCTGAGAGGGGGCGGGGCTTAAATTGGCCACGCATCTTTTTCCAATTTTGATGGGAAATCGATTTCTGAGGGGGCGGGGCTTAACTCGGCCACGCCCCTTTTTCCAATTTTGATGGGAAATCGATTTCTGAGAGGGGGCGGAGCTTAACTCGGCCACGCCCCCTTTTCCAATTTTGATGGGAAATCGATTTCTGAGAGGGGGCGGAGCTTAACTCGGCCACGCCCCCTTTTCCAATTTAGATGGGAAATCGATTTCTGAGAGGGGGCGGGGCTTAACTCGGCCACGCCCCTTTTTCCAATTTTGATGGGAAATTGATTTCTGAGAGGGGGCGGGGCTTAACTCGGCCACGCCCCTTTTTCCAATTTGATGGGAAATCGATTTCTGAGAGGGGGCGGGGCTTAACTCGGCCACGCCCCTTTTTCCAATTTTGATGGGAAATCGATTTCTGAGAGGGGGTGGGGCTTAACTCGGCCACGCCCCTTTTTCCAATTTTGATGGGAAATCGATTTCTGAGAGGGGGCGGGGCTTAAATCGGCCACGCCCCTTTTTCCAATTTTGATGGGAAATCGATTTCTGGGAGGGGGCGGGGCTTAACTCGGCCACGCCCCTTTTTCCAATTTTGATGGGAAATCGATTTCTGGGAGGGGGCGGGGCTTAACTCGGCCACGCCCCTTTTTCCAATTTTGATGGGAAATCGATTTCTGAGAGGGGGCGGGGCTTAACTCGGCCACGGCCCTTTTTCCAATTTTGATGGGAAATCGATTTCTGAGAGGGGGCGGGGCTTAAGTCGACCACGCCCCTTTTTCCAATTTTGATGGGAAATCGATTTCTGAGAGGGGGCGGGGCTTAACCCGGCCACGCCCCTTTTTCCAATTTTGACGGGAATCGATTTCTGAGAGGGGGCGGGGCTTAACTCGGCCACGCCCCTTTTTCCAATTTTGATGGGAAATCGATTTCTGAGAGGGGGCGGGGCTTAACTCGGCCACGGCCCTTTTTCCAATTTTGATGGGAAATCGATTTCTGAGAGGGGGCGGGGCTTAAGTCGACCACGCCCCTTTTTCCAATTTTGATGGGAAATCGATTTCTGAGAGGGGGCGGGGCTTAACTCGGCCACGCCCCTTTTTCCAATTTTGATGGGAAATCGATTTCTGAAAGGGGGCGGGGCTTAAGTCGACCACGCCCCTTTTTCCAATTTTGATGGGAAATCGATTTCTGAGAGGGGGCGGGACTTAACTCGGTCACGCCCTATTTTCCAATTTTGATGGGAAATCGATTTCTGAGAGGGGGCGGGGCTTAAGTCGACCACGCCCCTTTTTCCAATTTTGATGGGAAATCGATTTCTGAGGGGGCGGGGCTTAACTCGGCCACGCTCCTTTTTCCAATTTTGATGGGAAATCGATTTCTGAGAGGGGGCGGGGCTTAACTCGGCCACGCCCCTTTTTCCGATTTTGATGGGAAATCGATTTCTGAGAGGGGGCGGGGCTTAACTCGGCCACGCCCCTTTTTCCGATTTTGATGGGAAATCGATTTCTGAGAGGGGGCGGGGCTTAAGTCGACCACGCCCCTTTTTCCAATTTTGATGGGAAATCGATTTCTGAGAGGGGGCGAGGCTTAACTCGGCCACGCCCCTTTTTCCAATTTTGATGGGAAATCGATTTCTGAGAGGGGGCGGGGCTTAAGTCGACCACGCCCCTTTTTCCAATTTTGATGGGAAATCGATTTCTGAGGGGGCGGGGCTTAACTCGGCCACGCTCCTTTTTCCAATTTTGATGGGAAATCGATTTCTGAGAGGGGGCGGGGCTTAACTCGGCCACGCCCCTTTTTCCGATTTTGATGGGAAATCGATTTCTGAGAGGGGGCGGGGCTTAAGTCGACCACGCCCCTTTTTCCAATTTTGATGGGAAATCGATTTCTGAGAGGGGGCGAGGCTTAACTCGGCCACGCCCCTTTTTCCAATTTTGATGGGAAATCGATTTCTGAGAGGGGGCGGGGCTTAAGTCGACCACGCCCCTTTTTCCAATTTTGATGGGAAATCGATTTCTGAGAGGGGGCGGGACTTAACTCGGTCACGCCCTATTTTCCAATTTTGATGGGAAATCGATTTCTGAGAGGGGGCGGGGCTTAAGTCGACCACGCCCCTTTTTCCAATTTTGATGGGAAATCGATTTCTGAGGGGGCGGGGCTTAACTCGGCCAGGCTCCTTTTTCCAATTTTGATGGGAAATCGATTTCTGAGAGGGGGCGGGGCTTAACTCGGCCACGCCCCTTTTTCCGATTTTGATGGGAAATCGTTTTCTGAGAGAGGGCGGGGCTTAACTCGGCCACGCCCCTTTTTCCAATTTTGATGGGAAATCGATTTCTGAGAGGGGGCGGGACTTAACTCGGTCACGCCCTATTTTCCAATTTTGATGGGAAATCGATTTCTGAGAGGGGGCGGGGCTTAAGTCGGCCACGCCCCTTTTTCCAATTTTGATGGGAAATCGATTTCTGAGAGGGGGCGGGGCTTAACTCGGCCACGCCCCTTTTTCCAATTTTGATGGGAAATCGATTTCTGAGAGGGGGCGGGGCTTAACTCGGCCACGCCCCTTTTTCCAATTTTGATGGGAAATCGATTTCTGAGAGGGGGCGGGGCTTAACTCGGCCACGCCCCTTTTTCCAATTTTGATGGGAAATCGATTTCTGAGAGGGGGCGGGGCTTAACTCGGCCACGCCCCTTTTTCCAATTTTGATGGGAAATCGATTTCTGAGAGGGGGCGGGGCTTAAGTCGGCCACGCCCCTTTTTCCAATTTTGATGGGAAATCGATTTCTGAGAGGGGGCGGGGCTTAACTCGACCACGCCCCTTTTTCCAATTTTGATGGGAAATCGATTTCTGAGAGAGGGCGGGGCTTAACTCGGCCACGCCCCTTTTTCAAATTTTGATGGGAAATCGATTTCTGAGAGGGGGCGGGACTTAACTCGGTCACGCCCTATTTTCCAATTTTGATGGGAAATCGATTTCTGAGAGGGGGCGGGGCTTAAGTCGACCACGCCCCTTTTTCCAATTTTGATGGGAAATCGATTTCTGAGGGGGCGGGGCTTAACTCGGCCACGCTCCTTTTTCCAATTTTGATGGGAAATCGATTTCTGAGAGGGGGCGGGGCTTAACTCGGCCCCGCCCCTTTTTCCAATTTTGATGGGAAATCGATTTCTGAGAGGGGCGGGGCTTAACTCGGCCACGCCCCTTTTTCCGATTTTGATGGGAAATCGATTTCTGAGAGAGGGCGGGGCTTAACTCGGCCACGCCCCTTTTTCCAATTTTGATGGGAAATCGATTTCTGAGAGGGGGCGGGACTTAACTCGGTCACGCCCTATTTTCCAATTTTGATGGGAAATCGATTTCTGAGAGGGGGCGGGGCTTAAGTCGACCACGCCCCTTTTTCCAATTTTGATGGGAAATCGATTTCTGAGAGGGGGCGGGGCTTAAGTCGGCCACGCCCCTTTTTCCAATTTTGATGGGAAATCGATTTCTGAGAGGGGGCGGGGCTTAACTCGACCACGCCCCTTTTTCCAATTTTGATGGGAAATCGATTTCTGAGAGGGGCGGGGCTTAACTCGGCCACGCCCCTTTTTCCAATTTTGATGGGAAATCGATTTCTGAGAGGGGGCGGGGCTTAACTCGGCCACGCCCCTTTTCCAATTTTGTTGGGAAATCGATTTCTGAGAGGGGGTGGGGCTTAACTCGGCCACGCCCCTTTTTCCAATTTTGATGGGAAATCGATTTCTGAGAGGGGGCGGGGCTTAAATCGGCCACGCCCCTTTTTCCAATTTTGATGGGAAATCGATTTCTGAGAGGGGGCGGGGCTTAAATTGGCTACGCATCTTTTTCCAATTTTGATGGGAAATCGATTTCTGAGAGGGGGCGGGGCTTAAATTGGCCACGCATCTTTTTCCAATTTTGATGGGAAATCGATTTCTGAGGGGGCGGGGCTTAACTCGGCCACGCCCCTTTTTCCAATTTTGATGGGAAATCGATTTCTGAGAGGGGGCGGGGCTTAACTCGGCCACGCCCCTTTTTCCGATTTTGATGGGAAATCGATTTCTGAGAGGGGGCGGGGCTTAAATTGGCCACGCCCCTTTTTCCAATTTTGATGGGAAATCGATTTCTGAGAGGGGGCAGGGCTTAACTCGGCCACGCCCCTTTTCCAATTTTGATGGGAAATCGATTTCTGAGAGGGGGCGGGGCTTAACTCGGCCACGCCCCTTTTCCAATTTTGATGGGAAATCGATTTCTGAGAGGGGGTGGGGCTTAACTCGGCCACGCCCCTTTTTCCAATTTTGATGGGAAATCGATTTCTGAGAGGGGGCGGGGCTTAAATCGGCCACGCCCCTTTTTCCAATTTTGATGGGAAATCGATTTCTGGGAGGGGGCGGGGCTTAACTCGGCCACGCCCCTTTTTCCAATTTTGATGGGAAATCGATTTCTGAAAGGGGGCGGGGCTTAACTCGGCCACGCCCCTTTTTCCAATTTTGATGGGAAATCGATTTCTGAGAGGGGGCGGGGCTTAACTCGGCCACGCCCCTTTTTCCAATTTTGACGGGAATCGATTTCTGAGAGGGGGCGGGGCTTAACTCGGCCACGCCCCTTTTTCCAATTTTGATGGGAAATCGATTTCTGAGAGGGGGCGGGGCTTAACTCGGCCACGGCCCTTTTTCCAATTTTGATGGGAAATCGATTTCTGAGAGGGGGCGGGGCTTAACTCGGCCACGCCCCTTTTTCCAATTTTGATGGGAAATCGATTTCTGAGAGGGGGCGGGGCTTAAATTGGCCACGCATCTTTTTCCAATTTTGATGGGAAATCGATTTCTGAGAGGGGGCGGGGCTTAAATTGGCCACGCATCTTTTTCCAATTTTGATGGGAAATCGATTTCTGAGGGGGCGGGGCTTAACTCGGCCACGCCCGTTTTTCCAATTTTGATGGGAAATCGATTTCTGAGAGGGGGCGGAGCTTAACTCGGCCACGCCCCCTTTTCCAATTTTGATGGGAAATCGATTTCTGAGAGGGGGCGGAGCTTAACTCGGCCACGCCCCCTTTTCCAATTTAGATGGGAAATCGATTTCTGAGAGGGGGCGGGGCTTAACTCGGCCACGCCCCTTTTTCCAATTTTGATGGGAAATTGATTTCTGAGAGGGGGCGGGGCTTAACTCGGCCACGCCCCTTTTTCCAATTTGATGGGAAATCGATTTCTGAGAGGGGGCGGGGCTTAACTCGGCCACGCCCCTTTTTCCAATTTTGATGGGAAATCGATTTCTGAGAGGGGGTGGGGCTTAACTCGGCCACGCCCCTTTTTCCAATTTTGATGGGAAATCGATTTCTGAGAGGGGGCGGGGCTTAAATCGGCCACGCCCCTTTTTCCAATTTTGATGGGAAATCGATTTCTGGGAGGGGGCGGGGCTTAAATTGGCCACGCATCTTTTTCCAATTTTGATGGGAAATCGATTTCTGAGAGGGGGCGGGACTTAACTCGGCCACACCCCTTTTTCCAATTTTGATGGGAAATCGATTTCTGAGAGGGGGCGGGGCTTAACTCGGCCACGCCCCTTTTTCCAATTTTGACGGGAATCGATTTCTGAGAGGGGGCGGGGCTTAACTCGGCCACGCCCCTTTTTCCAATTTTGATGGGAAATCGATTTCTGAGAGGGGGCGGGGCTTAACTCGGCCACGACCCTTTTTCCAATTTTGATGGGAAATCGATTTCTGAGAGGGGGCGGGGCTTAACTCGGCCACACCCCTTTTTCCAATTTTGATGGGAAATCGATTTCTGAGGGGGCGGGGCTTAACCCGGCCACGCCCCTTTTTCCAATTTTGACGGGAATCGATTTCTGAGAGGGGGCGGGGCTTAACTCGGCCACGCCCCTTTTTCCAATTTTGATGGGAAATCGATTTCTGAGAGGGGGCGGGGCTTAACTCGGCCACGGCCCTTTTTCCAATTTTGATGGGAAATCGATTTCTGAGAGGGGGCGGGGCTTAAGTCGACCACGCCCCTTTTTCCAATTTTGATGGGAAATCGATTTCTGAGAGGGGGCGGGGCTTAACTCGGCCACGCCCCTTTTTCCAATTTTGATGGAAAATCGATTTCTGAGAGGGGGCGGGGCTTAAGTCGACCACGCCCCTTTTTCCAATTTTGATGGGAAATCGATTTCTGAGAGGGGGCGGGACTTAACTCGGTCACGCCCTATTTTCCAATTTTGATGGGAAATCGATTTCTGAGAGGGGGCGGGGCTTAAGTCGACCACGGGCGGGGCTTAACTCGGCCACGCTCCTTTTTCCAATTTTGATGGGAAATCGATTTCTGAGAGGGGGCGGGGCTTAACTCGGCCACGCCCCTTTTTCCGATTTTGATGGGAAATCGATTTCTGAGAGAGGGCGGGGCTTAACTCGGCCACGCCCCTTTTTCCAATTTTGATGGGAAATCGATTTCTGAGAGGGGGCGGGGCTTAACTCGGCCACGCCCCTTTTTCCGATTTTGATGGGAAATCGATTTCTGAGAGGGGGCGGGGCTTAAGTCGACCACGCCCCTTTTTCCAATTTTGATGGGAAATCGATTTCTGAGAGGGGGCGAGGCTTAACTCGGCCACGCCCCTTTTTCCAATTTTGATGGGAAATCGATTTCTGAGAGGGGGCGGGGCTTAAGTCGACCACGCCCCTTTTTCCAATTTTGATGGGAAATCGATTTCTGAGGGGGCGGGGCTTAACTCGGCCACGCTCCTTTTTCCAATTTTGATGGGAAATCGATTTCTGAGAGGGGGCGGGGCTTAACTCGGCCACGCCCCTTTTTCCGATTTTGATGGGAAATCGATTTCTGAGAGGGGGCGGGGCTTAAGTCGACCACGCCCCTTTTTCCAATTTTGATGGGAAATCGATTTCTGAGAGGGGGCGAGGCTTAACTCGGCCACGCCCCTTTTTCCAATTTTGATGGGAAATCGATTTCTGAGAGGGGGCGGGGCTTAAGTCGACCACGCCCCTTTTTCCAATTTTGATGGGAAATCGATTTCTGAGAGGGGGCGGGACTTAACTCGGTCACGCCCTATTTTCCAATTTTGATGGGAAATCGATTTCTGAGAGGGGGCGGGGCTTAAGTCGACCACGCCCCTTTTTCCAATTTTGATGGGAAATCGATTTCTGAGGGGGCGGGGCTTAACTCGGCCACGCTCCTTTTTCCAATTTTGATGGGAAATCGATTTCTGAGAGGGGGCGGGGCTTAACTCGGCCACGCCCCTTTTTCCGATTTTGATGGGAAATCGATTTCTGAGAGAGGGCGGGGCTTAACTCGGCCACGCCCCTTTTTCCAATTTTGATGGGAAATCGATTTCTGAGAGGGGGCGGGACTTAACTCGGTCACGCCCTATTTTCCAATTTTGATGGGAAATCGATTTCTGAGAGGGGGCGGGGCTTAAGTCGGCCACGCCCCTTTTTCCAATTTTGATGGGAAATCGATTTCTGAGAGGGGGCGGGGCTTAACTCGGCCACGCCCCTTTTTCCAATTTTGATGGGAAATCGATTTCTGAGAGGGGGCGGGGCTTAACTCGGCCACGCCCCTTTTTCCAATTTTGATGGGAAATCGATTTCTGAGAGGGGGCGGGGCTTAACTCGGCCACGCCCCTTTTTCCAATTTTGATGGGAAATCGATTTCTGAGAGGGGGCGGGGCTTAACTCGGCCACGCCCCTTTTTCCAATTTTGATGGGAAATCGATTTCTGAGAGGAGGCGGGGCTTAAGTCGGCCACGCCCCTTTTTCCAATTTTGATGGGAAATCGATTTCTGAGAGGGGGCGGGGCTTAACTCGACCACGCCCCTTTTTCCAATTTTGATGGGAAATCGATTTCTGAGAGAGGGCGGGGCTTAACTCGGCCACGCCCCTTTTTCAAATTTTGATGGGAAATCGATTTCTGAGAGGGGGCGGGGCTTAACTCGGCCACACCCCTTTTTCCAATTTTGATGGGAAATCGATTTCTGAGAGGGGGCGGGGCTTAAGTCGACCACGCCCCTTTTTCCAATTTTGATGGGAAATCGATTTCTGAGAGGGGGCGGGACTTAACTCGGTCACGCCCTATTTTCCAATTTTGATGGGAAATCGATTTCTGAGAGGGGGCGGGGCTTAAGTCGACCACGCCCCTTTTTCCAATTTTGATGGGAAATCGATTTCTGAGGGGGCGGGGCTTAACTCGGCCACGCTCCTTTTTCCAATTTTGATGGGAAATCGATTTCTGAGAGGGGGCGGGGCTTAACTCGGCCACGCCCCTTTTTCCGATTTTGATGGGAAATCGATTTCTGAGAGAGGGCGGGGCTTAACTCGGCCACGCCCCTTTTTCCAATTTTGATGGGAAATCGATTTCTGAGAGGGGGCGGGACTTAACTCGGTCACGCCCTATTTTCCAATTTTGATGGGAAATCGATTTCTGAGAGGGGGCGGGGCTTAAGTCGACCACGCCCCCTTTTCCAATTTTGATGGGAAATCGATTTCTGAGGGGGCGGGGCTTAACTCGGCCACGCTCCTTTTCCAATTTTGATGGGAAATCGATTTCTGAGAGGGGGCGGGGCTTAAGTCGACCACGCCCCCTTTTCCAATTTTGATGGGAAATCGATTTCTGAGGGGGCGGGGCTTAACTCGGCCACGCTCCTTTTTCCAATTTTGATGGGAAATCGATTTCTGAGAGGGGGCGGGGCTTAAGTCGACCACGCCCCTTTTTCCAATTTTGATGGGAAATCGATTTCTGAGAGGGGGCGGGACTTAACTCGGCCACGCCCCTTTTTCCAATTTTGATGGGAAATCGATTTCTGAGAGGGGCGGGGCTTAACTCGGCCACGCCCCTTTTTCCGATTTTGATGGGAAATCGATTTCTGAGAGAGGGCGGGGCTTAACTCGGCCACGCCCCTTTTTCCAATTTTGATGGGAAATCGATTTCTGAGAGGGGGCGGGACTTAACTCGGTCACGCCCTATTTTCCAATTTTGATGGGAAATCGATTTCTGAGAGGGGGCGGGGCTTAAGTCGACCACGCCCCTTTTTCCAATTTTGATGGGAAATCGATTTCTGAGGGGGCGGGGCTTAACTCGGCCACGCCCCTTTTTCCAATTTTGATGGGAAATCGATTTCTGAGAGGGGGCGGGGCTTAACTCGGCCACGCCCCTTTTTCCGATTTTGATGGGAAATCGATTTCTGAGAGGGGGCGGGGCTTAAGTCGGCCACGCTCCTTTTTCCAATTTTGATGGGAAATCGATTTCTGAGAGGGGGCGGGGCTTAACTCGGCCACGCCCCTTTTTCCGATTTTGATGGGAAATCGATTTCTGAGAGAGGGCGGGGCTTAACTCGGCCACGCCCCTTTTTCCAATTTTGATGGGAAATCGATTTCTGAGAGGGGGCGGGGCTTAACTCGGCCACGCTCCTTTTTCCAATTTTGATGGGAAATCGATTTCTGAGAGGGGGCGGGGCTTAACTCGGCCACGCCCCTTTTTCCGATTTTGATGGGAAATCGATTTCTGAGAGAGGGCGGGGCTTAACTCGGCCACGCCCCTTTTTCCAATTTTGATGGGAAATCGATTTCTGAGAGGGGGCGGGACTTAACTCGGTCACGCACTATTTTCCAATTTTGATGGGAAATCGATTTCTGAGAGGGGGCGGGGCTTAAGTCGACCACGCCCCTTTTTCCAATTTTGATGGGAAATCGATTTCTGAGAGGGGGCGGGGCTTAAGTCGACCACGCCCCTTTTTCCAATTTTGATGGGAAATCGATTTCTGAGAGGGGGCGGGACTTAACTCGGTCACGCCCTATTTTCCAATTTTGATGGGAAATCGATTTCTGAGAGGGGGCGGGGCTTAAGTCGGCCACGCCCCTTTTTCCAATTTTGATGGGAAATCGATTTCTGAGAGGGGGCGGGGCTTAAGTCGACCACGCCCCTTTTTCCAATTTTGATGGGAAATCGATTTCTGAGGGGGCGGGGCTTAACTCGGCCACGCTCCTTTTTCCAATTTTGATGGGAAATCGATTTCTGAGAGGGGGCGGGGCTTAACTCGGCCACGCCCCTTTTTCCGATTTTGATGGGAAATCGATTTCTGAGAGAGGGCGGGGCTTAACTCGGCCACGCCCCTTTTTCCAATTTTGATGGGAAATCGATTTCTGAGGGGGCGGGGCTTAACTCGGCCACGCTCCTTTTTCCAATTTTGATGGGAAATCGATTTCTGAGAGGGGGCGGGGCTTAACTCGGCCACGCCCCTTTTTCCGATTTTGATGGGAAATCGATTTCTGAGAGGGGGCGGGGCTTAAGTCGACCACGCCCCTTTTTCCAATTTTGATGGGAAATCGATTTCTGAGAGGGGGCGGGGCTTAACTCGGCCACGCCCCTTTTTCCAATTTTGATGGGAAATCGATTTCTGAGAGGGGGCGGGGCTTAAGTCGACCACGCCCCTTTTTCCAATTTTGATGGGAAATCGATTTCTGAGAGGGGGCGGAGCTTAACTCGGCCACGCCCCTTTTTCCAATTTTGATGGGAAATCGATTTCTGAGAGGGGGCGGGACTTAACTCGGTCACGCCCTATTTTCCAATTTTGATGGGAAATCGATTTCTGAGAGGGGGCGGGGCTTAAGTCGACCACGCCCCTTTTTCCAATTTTGATGGGAAATCGATTTCTGAGAGGGGGCGGGGCTTAAGTCGACCACGCCCCTTTTTCCAATTTTGATGGGAAATCGATTTCTGAGAGGGGGCGGGACTTAACTCGGTCACGCCCTATTTTCCAATTTTGATGGGAAATCGATTTCTGAGAGGGGGCGGGGCTTAAGTCGGCCACGCCCCTTTTTCCAATTTTGATGGGAAATCGATTTCTGAGAGGGGGCGGGGCTTAAGTCGACCACGCCCCTTTTTCCAATTTTCATGGGAAATCGATTTCTGAGGGGGCGGGGCTTAACTCGGCCACGCTCCTTTTTCCAATTTTGATGGGAAATCGATTTCTGAAAGGGGGCGGGGCTTAACTCGGCCTCGCCCCTTGTTCCAATTTTGATGGGAAATCGATTTCTGAGAGGGGGCGGGGCTTAACTCGGCCACGCCCCTTTTTCCAATTTTGATGGGAAATCGATTTCTGAGAGGGGCGGGGCTTAACTCGGCCACGCCCCTTTTTCCAATTTTGATGGGAAATCGATATCTGAGAGGGGGCGGGGCTTAACTCGGCCACGCCCCTTTTTCCAATTTTGATGGGAAATCGATATCTGAGAGGGGGCGGGGCTTAACTCGGTCACGCCCCTTTTTCCAATTTTGATGGGAAATCGATTTCTGAGAGGGGGCGGGCTTAACTCGGCCACGCCCCTTTTTCCAATTTTGATAGGAAATCGATTTCTGAGAGGGGGCGGGGCTTAACTCGGCCACGCCCCTTTTTCCAATTTTGATGGGAAATCGATTTCTGAGAGGGGGCGGGGCTTAACTCGGCCACGCCCCTTTTTCCAATTTTGATGGGAAATCGATTTCTGAGAGGGGGCGGGGCTTAACTCGGTCACGCCCCTTTTTCCAATTTTGATGGGAAATCGATTTCTGAGAGGGGGCGGGGCTTAACTCGGCCACGCCCCTTTTTCCAATTTTGATGGGAAACCGATTTCTGAGAGGGGGCGGGGCTTAACTCGGCCACGCCCCTTTTTCCAATTTTGATGGGAAATCGATTTCTGAGAGGGGGCGGGGCTTAACTCGGTCACGCCCCTTTTTCCAATTTTGATGGGAAATCGATATCTGAGAGGGGGCGGGGCTTAACTCAGCCACGCCCCTTTTTCCAATTTTGATGGGAAATCGATTTCTGAGAGGGGGCGGGGCTTAACTCGGCCACGCCCCTTTTTCCGATTTTGATGGGAAATCGATTTCTGAGAGAGGGCGGGGCTTAACTCGGCCACGCCCCTTTTTCCAATTTTGATGGGAAATCGATTTCTGAGAGGGGGCGGGACTTAACTCGGTCACGCCCTATTTTCCAATTTTGATGGGAAATCGATTTCTGAGAGGGGGCGGGGCTTAAGTCGGCCACGCCCTTTTTTCCAATTTTGATGGGAAATCGATTTCTGAGAGGGGGCGGGGCTTAACTCGGCCACGCCCCTTTTTCCGATTTTGATGGGAAATCGATTTCTGAGAGAGGGCGGGGCTTAACTCGGCCACGCCCCTTTTTCCAATTTTGATGGGAAATCGATTTCTGAGAGGGGGCGGGACTTAAATCGGTCACGCCCTATTTTCCAATTTTGATGGGAAATCGATTTCTGAGAGGGGGCGGGGCTTAAGTCGACCACGCCCCTTTTTCCAATTTTGATGGGAAATCGATTTCTGAGAGAGGGCGGGGCTTAACTCGGCCACGCCCCTTTTTCCAATTTTGATGGGAAATCGATTTCTGAGAGGGGGCGGGACTTAACTCGCTCACGCCCTATTTTCCAATTTTGATGGGAAATCGATTTCTGAGAGGGGGCGGGGCTTAAGTCGACCACGCCCCTTTTTCCAATTTTGATGGGAAATCGATTTCTGAGGGGGCGGGGCTTAACTCGGCCACGCTCCTTTTTCCAATTTTGATGGGAAATCGATTTCTGAGAGGGGGCGGGGCTTAACTCGGCCACGCCCCTTTTTCCGATTTTGATGGGAAATCGATTTCTGAGAGGGGGCGGGGCTTAAGTCGACCACGCCCCTTTTTCCAATTTTGATGGGAAATCGATTTCTGAGAGGGGGCGGGGCTTAACTCGGCCACGCCCCTTTTTCCAATTTTGATGGGAAATCGATTTCTGAGAGGGGGCGGGACTTAAGTCGACCACGCCCCTTTTTCCAATTTTGATGGGAAATCGATTACTGAGAGGGGGCGGGGCTTAACTCGGCCACGCCCCTTTTTCCAATTTTGATGGGAAATCGATTTCTGAGAGGGGGCGGGGCTTAACTCGGCCACGCCCCTTTTTCCAATTTTGATGGGAAATCGATTTCTGAGAGGGGGCGGGACTTAACTCGGTCACGCCCTATTTTCCAATTTTGATGGGAAATCGATTTCTGAGAGGGGGCGGGGCTTAAGTCGACCACGCCCCTTTTTCCAATTTTGATGGGAAATCGATTTCTGAGAGGGGGCGGGGCTTAAGTCGACCACGCCCCTTTTTCCAATTTTGATGGGAAATCGATTTCTGAGGGGGCGGGGCTTAACTCGGCCACGCTCCTTTGTCCAATTTTGATGGGAAATCGATTTCTGAGAGGGGGCGGGGCTTAACTCGGCCACGCCCCTTTTTCCGATTTTGATGGGAAATCGATTTCTGAGAGAGGGCGGGGCTTAACTCGGCCACGCCCCTTTTTCCAATTTTGATGGGAAATCGATTTCTGAGAGGGGGCGGGGCTTAAGTCGACCACGCCCCTTTTTCCAATTTTGATGGGAAATCGATTTCTGAGAGAGGGCGGGGCTTAACTCGGCCACGCCCCTTTTTCCAATTTTGATGGGAAATCGATTTCTGAGAGGGGGCGGGGCTTAAGTCGGCCACGCCCCTTTTTCCGATTTTGATGGGAAATCGATTTCTGAGAGGGGGCGGGGCTTAAATTGGCCACGCCCCTTTTTCCAATTTTGATGGGAAATCGATTTCTGAGAGGGGGCGGGGCTTAAGTCGACCACGCCCCTTTTTCCAATTTTGATGGGAAATCGATTTCTGAGAGAGGGCGGGGCTCAACTCGGCCACGCCCCTTTTTCCAATTTTGATGGGAAATCGATTTCTGAGAGGGGGCGGGACTTAACTCGGTCACGCCCTATTTTCCAATTTTGATGGGAAATCGATTTCTGAGAGGGGGCGGGGCTTAACTCGACCACGCTCCTTTTTCCAATTTTGATGGGAAATCGATTTCTGAGAGGGGGCGGGGCTTAACTCGGCCACGCCCCTTTTTCCGATTTTGATGGGAAATCGATTTCTGAGAGGGGGCGGGACTTAACTCGGTCACGCCCTATTTTCCAATTTTGATGGGAAATCGATTTCTGAGAGGGGGCGGGGCTTAAGTCGACCACGCCCCTTTTTCCAATTTTGATGGGAAATCGATTTCTGAGAGAGGGCGGGGCTTAACTCGGCCACGCCCCTTTTTCCAATTTTGATGGGAAATCGATTTCTGAGAGGGGGCGGGACTTAACTCGGTCACGCCTTATTTTCCAATTTTGATGGGAAATCGATTTCTGAGAGGGGGCGGGGCTTAACTCGACCACGCTCCTTTTTCCAATTTTGATGGGAAATCGATTTCTGAGAGGGGGCGGGGCTTAACTCGGCCACGCCCCTTTTTCCGATTTTGATGGGAAATCGATTTCTGAGAGGGGGCGGGGCTTAAGTCGGCCACGCCCCTTTTTCCGATTTTGATGGGAAATCGATTTCTGAGAGGGGGCGGGACTTAACTCGGTCACGCCCTATTTTCCAATTTTGATGGGAAATCGATTTCTGAGAGGGGGCGGGGCTTAAGTCGACCACGCCCCTTTTTCCAATTTTGATGGGAAATCGATTTCTGAGAGAGGGCGGGGCTTAACTCGGCCACGCCCCTTTTTCCAATTTTGATGGGAAATCGATTTCTGAGAGGGGGCGGGACTTAACTCGGTCACGCCCTATTTTCCAATTTTGATGGGAAATCGATTTCTGAGGGGGCGGGGCTTAACTCGACCACGCTCCTTTTTCCAATTTTGATGGGAAATCGATTTCTGAGAGGGGGCGGGGCTTAACTCGGCCACGCCCCTTTTTCCGATTTTGATGGGAAATCGATTTCTGAGAGGGGGCGGGGCTTAAGTCGACCACGCCCCTTTTTCCAATTTTGATGGGAAATCGATTTCTGAGAGGGGGCGGGGCTTAACTCGGCCACGCCCCTTTTTCCGATTTTGATGGGAAATCGATTTCTGAGAGGGGGCGGGGCTTAAGTCGACCACGCCCCTTTTTCCAATTTTGATGGGAAATCGATTTCTGAGAGGGGGCGGGGCTTAAGTCGGCCACGCCCCTTTTTCCAATTTTGATGGGAAATCGATTTCTGAGAGGGGGCGGGGCTTAACTCGGCCACGCCCCTTTTTCCGATTTTGATGGGAAATCGATTTCTGAGAGGGGGCGGGGCTTAAGTCGACCACGCCCCTTTTTCCAATTTTGATGGGAAATCGATTTCTGAGAGGGGGCGGGGCTTAAGTCGACCACGCCCCTTTTTCCAATTTTGATGGGAAATCGATTTCTGAGAGAGGGCGGGGCTTAACTCGGCCACGCCCCTTTTTCCAATTTTGATGGGAAATCGATTTCTGAGAGGGGGCGGGACTTAACTCGGTCACGCCCTATTTTCCAATTTTGATGGGAAATCGATTTCTGAGAGGGGGCGGGGCTTAACTCGACCACGCTCCTTTTTCCAATTTTGATGGGAAATCGATTTCTGAGAGGGGGCGGGGCTTAACTCGGCCACGCCCCTTTTTCCGATTTTGATGGGAAATCGATTTCTGAGAGGGGGCGGGACTTAACTCGGTCACGCCCTATTTTCCAATTTTGATGGGAAATCGATTTCTGAGAGGGGGCGGGGCTTAAGTCGACCACGCCCCTTTTTCCAATTTTGATGGGAAATCGATTTCTGAGAGAGGGCGGGGCTTAACTCGGCCACGCCCCTTTTTCCAATTTTGATGGGAAATCGATTTCTGAGAGGGGGCGGGACTTAACTCGGTCACGCCTTATTTTCCAATTTTGATGGGAAATCGATTTCTGAGAGGGGGCGGGGCTTAACTCGACCACGCTCCTTTTTCCAATTTTGATGGGAAATCGATTTCTGAGAGGGGGCGGGGCTTAACTCGGCCACGCCCCTTTTTCCGATTTTGATGGGAAATCGATTTCTGAGAGGGGGCGGGGCTTAAGTCGGCCACGCCCCTTTTTCCGATTTTGATGGGAAATCGATTTCTGAGAGGGGGCGGGACTTAACTCGGTCACGCCCTATTTTCCAATTTTGATGGGAAATCGATTTCTGAGAGGGGGCGGGGCTTAAGTCGACCACGCCCCTTTTTCCAATTTTGATGGGAAATCGATTTCTGAGAGAGGGCGGGGCTTAACTCGGCCACGCCCCTTTTTCCAATTTTGATGGGAAATCGATTTCTGAGAGGGGGCGGGACTTAACTCGGTCACGCCCTATTTTCCAATTTTGATGGGAAATCGATTTCTGAGGGGGCGGGGCTTAACTCGACCACGCTCCTTTTTCCAATTTTGATGGGAAATCGATTTCTGAGAGGGGGCGGGGCTTAAGTCGACCACGCCCCTTTTTCCAATTTTGATGGGAAATCGATTTCTGAGAGGGGGCGGGGCTTAACTCGGCCACGCCCCTTTTTCCGATTTTGATGGGAAATCGATTTCTGAGAGGGGGCGGGGCTTAAGTCGACCACGCCCCTTTTTCCAATTTTGATGGGAAATCGATTTCTGAGAGGGGGCGGGGCTTAAGTCGACCACGCCCCTTTTTCCAATTTTGATGGGAAATCGATTTCTGAGAGAGGGCGGGGCTTAACTCGGCCACGCCCCTTTTTCCAATTTTGATGGGAAATCAATTTCTGAGAGGGGGCGGGACTTAACTCGGTCACGCCCTATTTTCCAATTTTGATGGGAAATCGATTTCTGAGAGGGGGCGGGGCTTAACTCGACCACGCTCCTTTTTCCAATTTTGATGGGAAATCGATTTCTGAGAGGGGGCGGGGCTTAACTCGGCCACGCCCCTTTTTCCGATTTTGATGGGAAATCGATTTCTGAGAGGGGGCGGGACTTAACTCGGTCACGCCCTATTTTCCAATTTTGATGGGAAATCGATTTCTGAGAGGGGGCGGGGCTTAAGTCGACCACGCCCCTTTTTCCAATTTTGATGGGAAATCGATTTCTGAGAGAGGGCGGGGCTTAACTCGGCCACGCCCCTTTTTCCAATTTTGATGGGAAATCGATTTCTGAGAGGGGGCGGGACTTAACTCGGTCACGCCTTATTTTCCAATTTTGATGGGAAATCGATTTCTGAGAGGGGGCGGGGCTTAACTCGACCACGCTCCTTTTTCCAATTTTGATGGGAAATCGATTTCTGAGAGGGGGCGGGGCTTAACTCGGCCACGCCCCTTTTTCCGATTTTGATGGGAAATCGATTTCTGAGAGGGGGCGGGGCTTAAGTCGGCCACGCCCCTTTTTCCGATTTTGATGGGAAATCGATTTCTGAGAGGGGGCGGGACTTAACTCGGTCACGCCCTATTTTCCAATTTTGATGGGAAATCGATTTCTGAGAGGGGGCGGGGCTTAAGTCGACCACGCCCCTTTTTCCAATTTTGATGGGAAATCGATTTCTGAGAGAGGGCGGGGCTTAACTCGGCCACGCCCCTTTTTCCAATTTTGATGGGAAATCGATTTCTGAGAGGGGGCGGGACTTAACTCGGTCACGCCCTATTTTCCAATTTTGATGGGAAATCGATTTCTGAGGGGGCGGGGCTTAACTCGACCACGCTCCTTTTTCCAATTTTGATGGGAAATCGATTTCTGAGAGGGGGCGGGGCTTAACTCGGCCACGCCCCTTTTTCCGATTTTGATGGGAAATCGATTTCTGAGAGGGGGCGGGGCTTAAGTCGACCACGCCCCTTTTTCCAATTTTGATGGGAAATCGATTTCTGAGAGGGGGCGGGGCTTAACTCGGCCACGCCCCTTTTTCCGATTTTGATGGGAAATCGATTTCTGAGAGGGGGCGGGGCTTAAGTCGACCACGCCCCTTTTTCCAATTTTGATGGGAAATCGATTTCTGAGAGGGGGCGGGGCTTAAGTCGGCCACGCCCCTTTTTCCAATTTTGATGGGAAATCGATTTCTGAGAGGGGGCGGGACTTAACTCGGTCACGCCCTATTTTCCAATTTTGATGGGAAATCGATTTCTGAGAGGGGGCGGGGCTTAAGTCGACCACGCCCCTTTTTCCAATTTTGATGGGAAATCTATTTCTGAGGGGGCGGGGCTTAACTCGGCCACGCTCCTTTTTCCAATTTTGATGGAAAATCGATTTCTGAGAGGGGGCGGGACTTAACTCGGCCACGCCCCTTTTTCCGATTTTGATGGGAAATCGATTTCTGAGAGGGGGCGGGGCTTAACTCGGCCACGCCCCTTTTTCCGATTTTGATGGGAAATCGATTTCTGAGAGGGGGCGGGGCTTAAGTCGACCACGCCCCTTTTTCCAATTTTGATGGGAAATCGATTTCTGAGAGGGGGCGGGGCTTAAGTCGGCCACGCCCCTTTTTCCAATTTTGATGGGAAATCGATTTCTGAGAGGGGGCGGGACTTAACTCGGTCACGCCCTATTTTCCAATTTTGATGGGAAATCGATTTCTGAGAGGGGGCGGGGCTTAAGTCGACCACGCCCCTTTTTCCAATTTTGATGGGAAATCTATTTCTGAGGGGGCGGGGCTTAACTCGGCCACGCTCCTTTTTCCAATTTTGATGGGAAATCGATTTCTGAGAGGGGGCGGGGCTTAACTCGGCCACGCCCCTTTTTCCGATTTTGATGGGAAATCGATTTCTGAGAGAGGGCGGGGCTTAACTCGGCCACGCCCCTTTTTCCAATTTTGATGGGAAATCGATTTCTGAGAGGGGGCGGGACTTAACTCGGTCACGCCCTATTTTCCAATTTTGATGGGAAATCGATTTCTGAGAGGGGGCGGGGCTTAAGTCGGCCACGCCCCTTTTTCCAATTTTGATGGGAAATCGATTTCTGAGAGGGGGCGGGGCTTAACTCGGCCACGCCCCTTTTTCCGATTTTGATGGGAAATCGATTTCTGAGAGGAGGCGGGCCTTAAGTCGGCCACGCTCCTTTTTCCAATTTTGATGGGAAATCGATTTCTGAGAGGGGGCGGGGCTTAACTCGGCCACGCCCCTTTTTCCGATTTTGATGGGAAATCGATTTCTGAGAGAGGGCGGGGCTTAACTCGGCCACGCCCCTTTTTCCAATTTTGATGGGAAATCGATTTCTGAGAGGGGGCGGGACTTAACTCGGTCACGCCCTATTTTCCAATTTTGATGGGAAATCGATTTCTGAGAGGGGGCGGGGCTTAAGTCGACCACGCCCCTTTTTCCAATTTTGATGGGAAATCGATTTCTGAGGGGGCGGGGCTTAACTCGGCCACGCTCCTTTTTCCAATTTTGATGGGAAATCGATTTCTGAGAGGGGGCGGGGCTTAACTCGGCCACGCCCCTTTTTCCGATTTTGATGGGAAATCGATTTCTGAGAGGGGGCGGGGCTTAAGTCGACCACGCCCCTTTTTCCAATTTTGATGGGAAATCGATTTCTGAGAGGGGGCGGGGCTTAACTCGGCCACGCCCCTTTTTCCAATTTTGATGGGAAATCGATATCTGAGAGGGGGCGGGGCTTAAGTCGACCACGCCCCTTTTTCCAATTTTGATGGGAAATCGATTTCTGAGAGGGGGCGGGGCTTAACTCGGCCACGCCCCTTTTTCCGATTTTGATGGGAAATCGATTTCTGAGAGGGGGCGGGGCTTAAGTCGACCACGCCCCTTTTTCCAATTTTGATGGGAAATCGATTTCTGAGAGGGGGCGAGGCTTAACTCGGCCACGCCCCTTTTTCCAATTTTGATGGGAAATCGATTTCTGAGAGGGGGCGGGGCTTAAGTCGACCACGCCCCTTTTTCCAATTTTGATGGGAAATCGATTTCTGAGAGGGGGCGGGACTTAACTCGGTCACGCCCTATTTTCCAATTTTGATGGGAAATCGATTTCTGAGAGGGGGCGGGGCTTAAGTCGACCACGCCCCTTTTTCCAATTTTGATGGGAAATCGATTTCTGAGGGGGCGGGGCTTAACTCGGCCACGCTCCTTTTTCCAATTTTGATGGGAAATCGATTTCTGAGAGGGGGCGGGGCTTAACTCGGCCACGCTCCTTTTTCCAATTTTGATGGGAAATCGATTTCTGAGAGGGGGTGGGGCTTAACTCGGCCACGCCCCTTTTTCCGATTTTGATGGGAAATCGATTTCTGAGAGGGGGCGGGGCTTAAGTCGACCACGCCCCTTTTTCCAATTTTGATGAGAAATCGATTTCTGAGAGGGGGCGGGGCTTAACTCGGCCACGCCCCTTTTTCCAATTTTGATGGGAAATCGATTTCTGAGAGGGGGCGGGGCTTAAGTCGACCACGCCCCTTTTTCCAATTTTGATGGGAAATCGATTTCTGAGAGGGGGCGGGACTTAACTCGGTCACGCCCTATTTTCCAATTTTGATGGGAAATCGATTTCTGAGAGGGGGCGGGGCTTAAGTCGACCACGCCCCTTTTTCCAATTTTGATGGGAAATCGATTTCTGAGGGGGCGGGGCTTAACTCGGCCACGCTCCTTTTTCCAATTTTGATGGGAAATCGATTTCTGAGAGGGGGCGGGGCTTAACTCGGCCACGCCCCTTTTTCCGATTTTGATGGGAAATCGATTTCTGAGAGGGGGCGGGGCTTAAGTCGACCACGCCCCTTTTTCCAATTTTGATGGGAAATCGATTTCTGAGAGGGGGCGGGGCTTAACTCGGCCACGCCCCTTTTTCCAATTTTGATGGGAAATCGATTTCTGAGAGGGGGCAGGGCTTAAGTCGACCACGCCCCTTTTTCCAATTTTGATGGGAAATCGATTTCTGAGAGGGGGCGGGACTTAACTCGGTCACGCCCTATTTTCCAATTTTGATGGGAAATCGATTTCTGAGAGGGGGCGGGGCTTAAGTCGACCACGCCCCTTTTTCCAATTTTGATGGGAAATCGATTTCTGAGGGGGCGGGGCTTAACTCGGCCACGCTCCTTTTTCCAATTTTGATGGGAAATCGATTTCTGAGAGGGGGCGGGGCTTAACTCGGCCACGCCCCTTTTTCCGATTTTGATGGGAAATCGATTTCTGAGAGAGGGCGGGGCTTAACTCGGCCACGCCCCTTTTTCCAATTTTGATGGGAAATCGATTTCTGAGAGGGGGCGGGACTTAACTCGGTCACGCCCTATTTTCCAATTTTGATGGGAAATCGATTTCTGAGAGGGGGCGGGGCTTAAGTCGACCACGCCCCTTTTTCCAATTTTGATGGGAAATCGATTTCTGAGGGGGCGGGGCTTAACTCGGCCACGCTCCTTTTTCCAATTTTGATGGGAAATCGATTTCTGAGAGGGGGCGGGGCTTAACTCGGCCACGCCCCTTTTTCCGATTTTGATGGGAAATCGATTTCTGAGAGGGGGCGGGGCTTAAGTCGACCACGCCCCTTTTTCCAATTTTGATGGGAAATCGATTTCTGAGAGGGGGCGGGACTTAAATCGGTCACGCCCTATTTTCCAATTTTGATGGGAAATCGATTTCTGAGAGGGGGCGGGGCTTAAGTCGACCACGCCCCTTTTTCCAATTTTGATGGGAAATCGATTTCTGAGAGAGGGCGGGGCTTAACTCGGCCACGCCCCTTTTTCCAATTTTGATGGGAAATCGATTTCTGAGAGGGGGCGGGACTTAACTCGGTCACGCCCCTTTTTCCAATTTTGATGGGAAATCGATTTCTGAGAGGGGGCGGGGCTTAAGTCGACCACGCCCCTTTTTCCAATTTTGATGGGAAATCGATTTCTGAGGGGGCGGGGCTTAACTCGGTCACGCCCTATTTTCCAATTTTGACGGAAAAAGGGGCGTGGCCGAGTTAAGCCCCGCCCCCTCTCAGAAATCGATTTACCATCAAAATTGGAAAAAGGAGCGTGGCCGACTTAAGCCCCGCCCCCTCTCAGAAATCGATTTCCCATCAAAATTGGAAAAAGGGGCGTGGCCGAGTTAAGCCCCGCCCTCTCTCAGAAATCGATTTCCCATCAAAATCGGAAAAAGGGGCGTGGCCGAGTTAAGCCCCGCCCCCTCTCAGAAATCGATTTCCCATCAAAATTGGAAAAAGGGGCGTGGCCGACTTAAGCCCCGCCCCCTCTCAGAAATCGATTTCCCATCAAAATTGGAAAATAGGGCGTGACCGAGTTAAGTCCCGCCCCCTCTCAGAAATCGATTTCCCATCAAAATTGGAAAAAGGGGCGTGGCCGAGTTAAGCCCCGCCCTCTCTCAGAAATCGATTTCCCATCAAAATCGGAAAAAGGGGCGTGGCCGAGTTAAGCCCCGCCCCCTCTCAGAAATCGATTTCCCATCAAAATTGGAAAAAGGAGCGTGGCCGAGTTAAGCCCCGCCCCCTCAGAAATAGATTTCCCATCAAAATTGGAAAAAGGGGCGTGGTCGACTTAAGCCCCGCCCCCTCTCAGAAATCGATTTCCCATCAAAATTGGAAAATAGGGCGTGACCGAGTTAAGTCCCGCCCCCTCTCAGAAATCGATTTCCCATCAAAATTGGAAAAAGGGGCGTGGCCGAGTTAAGCCCCGCCCTCTCTCAGAAATCGATTTCCCATCAAAATTGGAAAAAGGGGCGTGGTCGACTTAAGCCCCGCCCCCTCTCAGAAATCGATTTCCCATCAAAATTGGAAAATAGGGCGTGACCGAGTTAAGTCCCGCCCCCTCTCAGAAATCGATTTCCCATCAAAATCGGAAAAAGGGGCGTGGCCGAGTTAAGCCCCGCCCCCTCTCAGAAATCGATTTCCCATCAAAATTGGAAAAAGGGGCGTGGCCGACTTAAACCCCGCCCCCTCTCAGAAATCGATTTCCCATCAAAATTGGAAAATAGGGCGTGACCGAGTTAAGCCCCGCCCCCTCAGAAATCGATTTCCCATCAAAATTGGAAAAAGGGGCGTGGTCGACTTAAGCCCCGCCCCCTCTCAGAAATCGATTTCCCATCAAAATTGGAAAAAGGGGCGTGGTCGACTTAAGCCCCGCCCCCTCTCAGAAATCGATTTCCCATCAAAATTGGAAAATAGGGCGTGACCGAGTTAAGTCCCGCCCCCTCTCAGAAATCGATTTCCCATCAAGATTGGAAAAAGGGGCGTGGCCGAGTTAAGCCCCGCCCCCTCTCAGAAATCGATTTCCCATCAAAATTGGAAAAAGGGGCGTGGCCGAGTTAAGCCCCGCCCCCTCTCAGTAATCGATTTCCCATCAAAATTGGAAAAAGGGGCGTGGTCGACTTAAGCCCCGCCCCCTCTCAGAAATCGATTTCCCATCAAAATTGGAAAATAGGGCGTGACCGAGTTAAGTCCCGCCCCCTCTCAGAAATCGATTTCCCATCAAAATTGGAAAAAGGGGCGTGGCCGAGTTAAGCCCCGCCCTCTCTCAGAAATCGATTTCCCATCAAAATTGGAAAAAGGGGCTTAAGTCGACCACGCCCCTTTTTCCAATTTTGATGGGAAATCGATTTCTGAGAGAGGGCGGGGCTTAACTCGGCCACGCCCCTTTTTCCAATTTTGATGGGAAATCGATTTCTGAGAGGGGGCGGGACTTAACTCGGTCACGCCCTATTTTCCAATTTTGATGGGAAATCGATTTCTGAGAGGGGGCGGGGCTTAAGTCGACCACGCCCCTTTTTCCAATTTTGATGGGAAATCGATTACTGAGAGGGGGCGGGGCTTAACTCGGCCACGCCCCTTTTTCCAATTTTGATGGGAAATCGATTTCTGAGAGGGGGCGGGGCTTAACTCGGCCACGCCCCTTTTTCCAATCTTGATGGGAAATCGATTTCTGAGAGGGGGCGGGACTTAACTCGGTCACGCCCTATTTTCCAATTTTGATGGGAAATCGATTTCTGAGAGGGGGCGGGGCTTAAGTCGACCACGCCCCTTTTTCCAATTTTGATGGGAAATCGATTTCTGAGAGGGGGCGGGGCTTAAGTCGACCACGCCCCTTTTTCCAATTTTGATGGGAAATCGATTTCTGAGGGGGCGGGGCTTAACTCGGTCACGCCCTATTTTCCAATTTTGATGGGAAATCGATTTCTGAGAGGGGGCGGGGTTTAAGTCGGCCACGCCCCTTTTTCCAATTTTGATGGGAAATCGATTTCTGAGAGGGGGCGGGGCTTAACTCGGTCACGCCCTATTTTCCAATTTTGATGGGAAATCGATTTCTGAGAGGGGGCGGGGCTTAAGTCGACCACGCCCCTTTTTCCAATTTTGATGGGAAATCGATTTCTGAGAGAGGGCGGGGCTTAACTCGGCCACGCCCCTTTTTCCAATTTTGATGGGAAATCGATTTCTGAGAGGGGGCGGGACTTAACTCGGTCACGCCCTATTTTCCAATTTTGATGGGAAATCGATTTCTGAGAGGGGGCGGGGCTTAAGTCGACCACGCCCCTTTTTCCAATTTTGATGGGAAATCTATTTCTGAGGGGGCGGGGCTTAACTCGGCCACGCTCCTTTTTCCAATTTTGATGGGAAATCGATTTCTGAGAGGGGGCGGGGCTTAACTCGGCCACGCCCCTTTTTCCGATTTTGATGGGAAATCGATTTCTGAGAGAGGGCGGGGCTTAACTCGGCCACGCCCCTTTTTCCAATTTTGATGGGAAATCGATTTCTGAGAGGGGGCGGGACTTAACTCGGTCACGCCCTATTTTCCAATTTTGATGGGAAATCGATTTCTGAGAGGGGGCGGGGCTTAAGTCGGCCACGCCCCTTTTTCCAATTTTGATGGGAAATCGATTTCTGAGAGGGGGCGGGGCTTAACTCGGCCACGCCCCTTTTTCCGATTTTGATGGGAAATCGATTTCTGAGAGAGGGCGGGGCTTAACTCGGCCACGCCCCTTTTTCCAATTTTGATGGGAAATCGATTTCTGAGAGGGGGCGGGGCTTAAGTCGGCCACGCTCCTTTTTCCAATTTTGATGGTAAATCGATTTCTGAGAGGGGGCGGGGCTTAACTCGGCCACGCCCCTTTTTCCGATTTTGATGGGAAATCGATTTCTGAGAGAGGGCGGGGCTTAACTCGGCCACGCCCCTTTTTCCAATTTTGATGGGAAATCGATTTCTGAGAGGGGGCGGGACTTAACTCGGTCACGCCCTATTTTCCAATTTTGATGGGAAATCGATTTCTGAGAGGGGGCTGGGCTTAAGTCGACCACGCCCCTTTTTCCAATTTTGATGGGAAATCGATTTCTGAGGGGGCGGGGCTTAACTCGGCCACGCTCCTTTTTCCAATTTTGATGGGAAATCGATTTCTGAGAGGGGGTGGGGCTTAACTCGGCCACGCCCCTTTTTCCGATTTTGATGGGAAATCGATTTCTGAGAGGGGGCGGGGCTTAAGTCGACCACGCCCCTTTTTCCAATTTTGATGGGAAATCGATTTCTGAGAGGGGGCGGGGCTTAACTCGGCCACGCCCCTTTTTCCAATTTTGATGGGAAATCGATTTCTGAGAGGGGGCGGGGCTTAAGTCGACCACGCCCCTTTTTCCAATTTTGATGGGAAATCGATTTCTGAGAGGGGGCGGGACTTAACTCGGTCACGCCCTATTTTCCAATTTTGATGGGAAATCGATTTCTGAGAGGGGGCGGGGCTTAAGTCGACCACGCCCCTTTTTCCAATTTTGATGGGAAATCGATTTCTGAGGGGGCGGGGCTTAACTCGGCCACGCTCCTTTTTCCAATTTTGATGGGAAATCGATTTCTGAGAGGGGCGGGGCTTAACTCGGCCACGCCCCTTTTTCCGATTTTGATGGGAAATCGATTTCTGAGAGAGGGCGGGGCTTAACTCGGCCACGCCCCTTTTTCCAATTTTGATGGGAAATCGATTTCTGAGAGGGGGCGGGACTTAACTCGGTCACGCCCTATTTTCCAATTTTGATGGGAAATCGATTTCTGAGAGGGGGCGGGGCTTAAGTCGACCACGCCCCTTTTTCCAATTTTGATGGGAAATCGATTTCTGAGGGGGCGGGGCTTAACTCGGCCACGCTCCTTTTTCCAATTTTGATGGGATATCGATTTCTGAGAGGGGGCGGGGCTTAACTCGGCCACGCCCCTTTTTCCGATTTTGATGGGAAATCGATTTCTGAGAGGGGGCGGGGCTTAAGTCGACCACGCCCCTTTTTCCAATTTTGATGGGAAATCGATTTCTGAGAGGGGGCGGGGCTTAACTCGGCCACGCCCCTTTTTCCAATTTTGATGGGAAATCGATTTCTGAGAGGGGGCGGGACTTAACTCGGTCACGCCCTATTTTCCAATTTTGATGGGAAATCGATTTCTGAGAGGGGGCGGGGCTTAAGTCGACCACGCCCCTTTTTCCAATTTTGATGGGAAATCGATTACTGAGATGGGGCGGGGCTTAACTCGGCCACGCCCCTTTTTCCAATTTTGATGGGAAATCGATTTCTGAGAGGGGGCGGGGCTTAACTCGGCCACGCCCCTTTTTCCAATCTTGATGGGAAATCGATTTCTGAGAGGGGGCGGGACTTAACTCGGTCACGCCCTATTTTCCAATTTTGATGGGAAATCGATTTCTGAGAGGGGGCGGGGCTTAAGTCGACCACGCCCCTTTTTCCAATTTTGATGGGAAATCGATTTCTGAGAGGGGGCGGGGCTTAAGTCGACCACGCCCCTTTTTCCAATTTTGATGGGAAATCGATTTCTGAGGGGGCGGGGCTTAACTCGGCCACGCTCCTTTTTCCAATTTTGATGGGAAATCGATTTCTGAGAGGGGGCGGGGCTTAACTCGGCCACGCCCCTTTTTCCGATTTTGATGGGAAATCGATTTCTGAGAGAGGGCGGGGCTTAACTCGGCCACGCCCCTTTTTCCAATTTTGATGGGAAATCGATTTCTGAGAGGGGGCGGGACTTAACTCGGTCACGCCCTATTTTCCAATTTTGATGGGAAATCGATTTCTGAGAGGGGGCGGGGCTTAAGTCGGCCACGCCCCTTTTTCCAATTTTGATGGGAAATCGATTTCTGAGAGGGGGCGGGGCTTAACTCGGCCACGCCCCTTTTTCCGATTTTGATGGGAAATCGATTTCTGAGAGGGGGCGGGACTTAACTCGGTCACGCCCTATTTTCCAATTTTGATGGGAAATCGATTTCTGAGAGGGGGCGGGGCTTAAGTCGACCACGCCCCTTTTTCCAATTTTGATGGGAAATCGATTTCTGAGAGAGGGCGGGGCTTAACTCGGCCACGCCCCTTTTTCCAATTTTGATGGGAAATCGATTTCTGAGAGGGGGCGGGACTTAACTCGGTCACGCCCTATTTTCCAATTTTGATGGGAAATCGATTTCTGAGAGGGGGCGGGGCTTAAGTCGACCACGCCCCTTTTTCCAATTTTGATGGGAAATCGATTTCTGAGGGGGCGGGGCTTAACTCGACCACGCTCCTTTTTCCAATTTTGATGGGAAATCGATTTCTGAGAGGGGGCGGGGCTTAACTCGGCCACGCCCCTTTTTCCGATTTTGATGGGAAATCGATTTCTGAGAGGGCGCGGGGCTTAAGTCGACCACGCCCCTTTTTCCAATTTTGATGGGAAATCGATTTCTGAGAGGGGGCGGGGCTTAACTCGGCCACGCCCCTTTTTCCGATTTTGATGGGAAATCGATTTCTGAGAGGGGGCGGGGCTTAAGTCGACCACGCCCCTTTTTCCAATTTTGATGGGAAATCGATTTCTGAGAGGGGGCGGGGCTTAACTCGGCCACGCCCCTTTTTCCAATTTTGATGGGAAATCGATTTCTGAGAGGGGGCGGGGCTTAAGTCGACCACGCCCCTTTTTCCAATTTTGATGGGAAATCGATTTCTGAGAGGGGGCGGGACTTAACTCGGTCACGCCCTATTTTCCAATTTTGATGGGAAATCGATTTCTGAGAGGGGGCGGGGCTTAAGTCGACCACGCCCCTTTTTCCAATTTTGATGGGAAATCTATTTCTGAGGGGGCGGGGCTTAACTCGGCCACGCTCCTTTTTCCAATTTTGATGGGAAATCGATTTCTGAGAGGGGGCGGGGCTTAACTCGGCCACGCCCCTTTTTCCGATTTTGATGGGAAATCGATTTCTGAGAGAGGGCGGGGCTTAACTCGGCCACGCCCCTTTTTCCAATTTTAATGGGAAATCGATTTCTGAGAGGGGGCGGGACTTAACTCGGTCACGCCCTATTTTCCAATTTTGATGGGAAATCGATTTCTGAGAGGGGGCGGGGCTTAAGTCGGCCACGCCCCTTTTTCCAATTTTGATGGGAAATCGATTTCTGAGAGGGGGCGGGGCTTAACTCGGCCACGCCCCTTTTTCCGATTTTGATGGGAAATCGATTTCTGAGAGAGGGCGGGGCTTAACTCGGCCACGCCCCTTTTTCCAATTTTGATGGGAAATCGATTTCTGAGAGGGGGCGGGGCTTAAGTCGGCCACGCTCCTTTTTCCAATTTTGATGGTAAATCGATTTCTGAGAGGGGGCGGGGCTTAACTCGGCCACGCCCCTTTTTCCGATTTTGATGGGAAATCGATTTCTGAGAGGGGGCGGGGCTTAAGTCGGCCACGCTCCTTTTTCCAATTTTGATGGGAAATCGATTTCTGAGAGGGGGCGGGACTTAACTCGGTCACGCCCTATTTTCCAATTTTGATGGGAAATCGATTTCTGAGAGGGGGCTGGGCTTAAGTCGACCACGCCCCTTTTTCCAATTTTGATGGGAAATCGATTTCTGAGGGGGCGGGGCTTAACTCGGCCACGCTCCTTTTTCCAATTTTGATGGGAAATCGATTTCTGAGAGGGGGTGGGGCTTAACTCGGCCACGCCCCTTTTTCCGATTTTGATGGGAAATCGATTTCTGAGAGGGGGCGGGGCTTAAGTCGACCACGCCCCTTTTTCCAATTTTGATGGGAAATCGATTTCTGAGAGGGGGCGGGGCTTAACTCGGCCACGCCCCTTTTTCCAATTTTGATGGGAAATCGATTTCTGAGAGGGGGCGGGGCTTAAGTCGACCACGCCCCTTTTTCCAATTTTGATGGGAAATCGATTTCTGAGAGGGGGCGGGACTTAACTCGGTCACGCCCTATTTTCCAATTTTGATGGGAAATCGATTTCTGAGAGGGGGCGGGGCTTAAGTCGACCACGCCCCTTTTTCCAATTTTGATGGGAAATCGATTTCTGAGGGGGCGGGGCTTAACTCGGCCACGCTCCTTTTTCCAATTTTGATGGGAAATCGATTTCTGAGAGGGGCGGGGCTTAACTCGGCCACGCCCCTTTTTCCGATTTTGATGGGAAATCGATTTCTGAGAGAGGGCGGGGCTTAACTCGGCCACGCCCCTTTTTCCAATTTTGATGGGAAATCGATTTCTGAGAGGGGACGGGACTTAACTCGGTCACGCCCTATTTTCCAATTTTGATGGGAAATCGATTTCTGAGAGGGGGCGGGGCTTAAGTCGACCACGCCCCTTTTTCCAATTTTGATGGGAAATCGATTTCTGAGGGGGCGGGGCGTAACTCGGCCACGCTCCTTTTTCCAATTTTGATGGGAAATCGATTTCTGAGAGGGGGCGGGGCTTAACTCGGCCACGCCCCTTTTTCCGATTTTGATGGGAAATCGATTTCTGAGAGGGGGCGGGGCTTAAGTCGACCACGCCCCTTTTTCCAATTTTGATGGGAAATCGATTTCTGAGAGGGGGCGGGGCTTAACTCGGCCACGCCCCTTTTTCCAATTTTGATGGGAAATCGATTTCTGAGAGGGGGCGGGGCTTAAGTCGACCACGCCCCTTTTTCCAATTTTGATGGGAAATCGATTTCTGAGAGGGGGCGGGACTTAACTCGGTCACGCCCTATTTTCCAATTTTGATGGGAAATCGATTTCTGAGAGGGGGCGGGGCTTAAGTCGACCACGCCCCTTTTTCCAATTTTGATGGGAAATCGATTTCTGAGGGGGCGGGGCTTAACTCGGCCACGCTCCCTTTTCCAATTTTGATGGGAAATCGATTTCTGAGAGGGGGCGGGGCTTAACTCGGCCACGCCCCTTTTTCCGATTTTGATGGGAAATCGATTTCTGAGAGAGGGCGGGGCTTAACTCGGCCACGCCCCTTTTTCCAATTTTGATGGGAAATCGATTTCTGAGAGGGGGCGGGACTTAACTCGGTCACGCCCCCTTTTCCAATTTTGATGGGAAATCGATTTCTGAGAGGGGGCGGGGCTTAAGTCGGCCACGCCCCTTTTTCCAATTTTGATGGGAAATCGATTTCTGAGAGGGGGCGGGGCTTAACTCGGCCACGCCCCTTTTTCCAATTTTGATGGGAAATCGATTTCTGAGAGGGGGCGGAGCTTAACTCGGCCACGCCCCTTTTTCCAATTTTGATGGGAAATCGATTTCTGAGAGGGGGCGGGGCTTAACTCGGCCACGCCCCTTTTTCCAATTTTGATGGGAAATCGATTTCTGAGAGGGGGCGGGGCTTAACTCGGCCACGCCCCTTTTTCCAATTTTGATGGGAAATCGATTTCTGAGAGGGGGCGGGGCTTAAGTCGGCCACGCCCCTTTTTCCAATTTTGATGGGAAATCGATTTCTGAGAGGGGGCGGGGCTTAACTCGACCACGCCCCTTTTTCCAATTTTTATGGGAAATCGATTTCTGAGAGAGGGCGGGGCTTAACTCGGCCACGCCCCTTTTTCAAATTTTGATGGGAAATCGATTTCTGAGAGGGGGCGGGGCTTAACTCGGCCACACCCCTTTTTCCAATTTTGATGGGAAATCGATTTCTGAGAGGGGGCGGGGCTTAAGTCGACCACGCCCCTTTTTCCAATTTTGATGGGAAATCGATTTCTGAGAGGGTTCGGGGCTTAACTCGGCCACGCCCCTTTTTCCAATTTTGATGGGAAATCGATTTCTGAGAGGGGGCGGGGCTTAACTCGGCCACGCCCCTTTTTCCAATTTTGATGGGAAATCGATTTCTGAGAGGGGGCGGGGCTTAACTCGGCCACGCCCCTTTTTCCAATTTTGATGGGAAATCGATTTCTGAGAGGGGGCGGGGCTTAACTCGGCCACGCCCCTTTTTCCAATTTTGATGGGAAATCGATTTCTGAGAGGGGGCGGGGCTTAAGTCGGCCACGCCCCTTTTTCCAATTTTGATGGGAAATCGATTTCTGAGAGGGGGCGGGGCTTAACTCGACCACGCCCCTTTTTCCAATTTTGATGGGAAATCGATTTCTGAGAGGGGCGGGGCTTAACTCGGCCACGCCCCTTTTTCCAATTTTGATGGGAAATCGATTTCTGAGAGGGGGCGGGGCTTAACTCGGTCACGCCCCTTTTCCAATTTTGATGGGAAATCGATTTCTGAGAGGGGGTGGGGCTTAACTCGGCCACGCCCCTTTTTCCAATTTTGATGGGAAATCGATTTCTGAGAGGGGGCGGGGCTTAAATCGGCCACGCCCCTTTTTCCAATTTTGATGGGAAATCGATTTCTGAGAGGGGGCGGGGCTTAAATTGGCTACGCATCTTTTTCCAATTTTGATGGGAAATCGATTTCTGAGAGGGGGCGGGGCTTAAATTGGCCACGCATCTTTTTCCAATTTTGATGGGAAATCGATTTCTGAGGGGGCGGGGCTTAACTCGGCCACGCCCCTTTTTCCAATTTTGATGGGAAATCGATTTCTGAGAGGGGGCGGGGCTTAACTCGGCCACGCCCCTTTTTCCGATTTTGATGGGAAATCGATTTCTGAGAGGGGGCGGGGCTTAAATTGGCCACGCCCCTTTTTCCAATTTTGATGGGAAATCGATTTCTGAGAGGGGGCAGGGCTTAACTCGGCCACGCCCCTTTTCCAATTTTGATGGGAAATCGATTTCTGAGAGGGGGCGGGGCTTAACTCGGCCACGCCCCTTTTCCAATTTTGATGGGAAATCGATTTTTGAGAGGGGGTGGGGCTTAACTCGGCCACGCCCCTTTTTCCAATTTTGATGGGAAATCGATTTCTGAGAGGGGGCGGGGCTTAAAACGGCCACGCCCCTTTTTCCAATTTTGTTGGGAAATCGATTTCTGGGAGGGGGCGGGGCTTAACTCGGCCACGCCCCTTTTTCCAATTTTGATGGGAAATCGATTTCTGAAAGGGGGCGGGGCTTAACTCGGCCACGCCCCTTTTTCCAATTTTGATGGGAAATCGATTTCTGAGAGGGGGCGGGGCTTAACTCGGCCACGCCCCTTTTGCCAATTTTGACGGGAATCGATTTCTGAGAGGGGGCGGGGCTTAACTCGGCCACGCCCCTTTTTCCAATTTTGATGGGAAATCGATTTCTGAGAGGGGGCGGGGCTTAACTCGGCCACGGCCCTTTTTCCAATTTTGATGGGAAATCGATTTCTGAGAGGGGGCGGGGCTTAACTCGGCCACGCCCCTTTTTCCAATTTTGATGGGAAATCGATTTCTGAGAGGGGGCGGGGCTTAACTCGGCCACGCCCCTTTTTCCAATTTTGATGGGAAATCGATTTCTGAGAGGGGGCGGGGCTTAACTCGGCCACGCCCCTTTTTCCAATTTTGATGGGAAATCGATTTCTGAGAGGGGGCGGGGCTTAACTCGGCTACGCCCCTTTTTCCAATTTTGATGGGAAATCGATTTCTGAGAGGGGGCGGGGCTTAAGTCGGCCACGCCCCTTTTTCCAATTTTGATGGGAAATCGATTTCTGAGAGGGGGCGGAGCTTAACTCGGCCACGCCCCCTTTTCCAATTTTGATGGGAAATCGATTTCTGAGAGGGGGCGGAGCTTAACTCGGCCACGCCCCCTTTTCCAATTTAGATGGGAAATCGATTTCTGAGAGGGGGCGGGGCTTAACTCGGCCACGCCCCTTTTTCCAATTTTGATGGGAAATTGATTTCTGAGAGGGGGCGGGGCTTAACTCGGCCACGCCCCTTTTTCCAATTTGATGGGAAATCGATTTCTGAGAGGGGGCGGGGCTTAACTCGGCCACGCCCCTTTTTCCAATTTTGATGGGAAATCGATTTCTGAGAGGGGGTGGGGCTTAACTCGGCCACGCCCCTTTTTCCAATTTTGATGGGAAATCGATTTCTGAGAGGGGGCGGGGCTTAAATCGGCCACGCCCCTTTTTCCAATTTTGATGGGAAATCGATTTCTGGGAGGGGGCGGGGCTTAACTCGGCCACGCCCCTTTTTCCAATTTTGATGGGAAATCGATTTCTGAGAGGGGGCGGGGCTTAACTCGGCCACACCCCTTTTTCCAATTTTGATGGGAAATCGATTTCTGAGAGGGGGCGGGGCTTAACTCGGCCACGCCCCTTTTTCCAATTTTGATGGGAAATCGATTTCTGAGAGGGGGCGGGGCTTAACTCGGCAACGACCCTTTTTCCAATTTTGATGGGAAATCGATTTCTGAGAGGGGGCGGGGCTTAACTCGGCCACACCCCTTTTTCCAATTTTGATGGGAAATCGATTTCTGAGAGGGGGCGGGGCTTAACCCGGCCACGCCCCTTTTTCCAATTTTGACGGGAATCGATTTCTGAGAGGGGGCGGGGCTTAACTCGGCCACGCCCCTTTTTCCAATTTTGATGGGAAATCGATTTCTGAGAGGGGGCGGGGCTTAACTCGGCCACGCCCCTTTTTCCAATTTTGATGGGAAATCGATTTCTGAGAGGGGGCGGGACTTAACTCGGTCACGCCCTATTTTCCAATTTTGATGGGAAATCGATTTCTGAGAGGGGGCGGGGCTTAAGTCGACCACGCCCCTTTTTCCAATTTTGATGGGAAATCGATTTCTGAGGGGGCGGGGCTTAACTCGGCCACGCTCCTTTTTCCAATTTTGATGGGAAATCGATTTCTGAGAGGGGGCGGGGCTTAACTCGGCCACGCCCCTTTTTCCGATTTTGATGGGAAATCGATTTCTGAGAGAGGGCGGGGCTTAACTCGGCCACGCCCCTTTTTCCAATTTTGATGGGAAATCGATTTCTGAGAGGGGGCGGGACTTAACTCGGTCACGCCCTATTTTCCAATTTTGATGGGAAATCGATTTCTGAGAGGGGGCGGGGCTTAAGTCGACCACGCCCCTTTTTCCAATTTTGATGGGAAATCGATTTCTGAGGGGGCGGGGCTTAACTCGGCCACGCTCCTTTTTCCAATTTTGATGGGAAATCGATTTCTGAGAGGGGGCGGGGCTTAACTCGGCCACGCCCCTTTTTCCGATTTTGATGGGAAATCGATTTCTGAGAGGGGGCGGGGCTTAAGTCGACCACGCCCCTTTTTCCAATTTTGATGGGAAATCGATTTCTGAGAGGGGGCGAGGCTTAACTCGGCCACGCCCCTTTTTCCAATTTTGATGGGAAATCGATTTCTGAGAGGGGGCGGGGCTTAAGTCGACCACGCCCCTTTTTCCAATTTTGATGGGAAATCGATTTCTGAGAGGGGGCGGGACTTAACTCGGTCACGCCCTTTTTTCCATATTTGATGGGAAATCGATTTCTGAGAGGGGGCGGGGCTTAAGTCGACCACGCCCCTTTTTCCAATTTTGATGGGAAATCGATTTCTGAGAGGGGGCGGGGCTTAACTCGGCCACGCCCCTTTTTCCGATTTTGATGGGAAATCGATTTCTGAGAGAGGGCGGGGCTTAACTCGGCCATGTCCCTTTTTCCAATTTTGATGGGAAATCGATTTCTGAGAGGGGGCGGGACTTAACTCGGTCACGCCCTATTTTCCAATTTTGATGGGAAATCGATTTCTGAGAGGGGGCGGGGCTTAAGTCGGCCACGCCCCTTTTTCCAATTTTGATGGGAAATCGATTTCTGAGAGGGGGCGGGGCTTAACTCGGCCACGCCCCTTTTTCCAATTTTGATGGGAAATCGATTTCTGAGAGGGGGCGGGGCTTAACTCGGCCACGCCCCTTTTTCCAATTTTGATGGGAAATCGATTTCTGAGAGGGGGCGGGGCTTAACTCGGCCACGCCCCTTTTTCCAATTTTGATGGGAAATCGATTTCTGAGAGGGGGCGGGGCTTAACTCGGCCACGCCCCTTTTTCCAATTTTGATGGGAAATCGATTTCTGAGAGGGGGCGGGGCTTAACTCGGCCACGCCCCTTTTTCCAATTTTGATGGGAAATCGATTTCTGAGAGGGGGCGGGGCTTAAGTCGGCCACGCCCCTTTTTCCAATTTTGATGGGAAATCGATTTCTGAGAGGGGGCGGGGCTTAACTCGACCACGCCCCTTTTTCCAATTTTGATGGGAAATCGATTTCTGAGAGAGGGCGGGGCTTAACTCGGCCACGCCCCTTTTTCAAATTTTGATGGGAAATCGATTTCTGAGAGGGGGCGGGGCTTAACTCGGCCACACCCCTTTTTCCAATTTTGATGGGAAATCGATTTCTGAGAGGGGGCGGGGCTTAAGTCGACCACGCCCCTTTTTCCAATTTTGATGGGAAATCGATTTCTGAGAGGGGGCGGGACTTAACTCGGTCACGCCCTATTTTCCAATTTTGATGGGAAATCGATTCTGAGAGGGGGCGGGGCTTAAGTCGACCACGCCCCTTTTTCCAATTTTGATGGGAAATCGATTTCTGAGGGGGCGGGGCTTAACTCGGCCACGCTCCTTTTTCCAATTTTGATGGGAAATCGATTTCTGAGAGGGGGCGGGGCTTAACTCGGCCACGCCCCTTTTTCCGATTTTGATGGGAAATCGATTTCTGAGAGGGGGCGGGGCTTAACTCGGCCACGCCCCTTTTTCCGATTTTGATGGGAAATCGATTTCTGAGAGAGGGCGGGGCTTAACTCGGCCACGCCCCTTTTTCCAATTTTGATGGGAAATCGATTTCTGAGAGGGGGCGGGACTTAACTCGGTCACGCCCCCTTTTCCAATTTTGATGGGAAATCGATTTCTGAGAGGGGGCGGGGCTTAAGTCGGCCACGCCCCTTTTTCCAATTTTGATGGGAAATCGATTTCTGAGAGGGGGCGGGGCTTAACTCGGCCACGCCCCTTTTTCCAATTTTGATGGGAAATCGATTTCTGAGAGGGGGCGGGGCTTAACTCGGCCACGCCCCTTTTTCCAATTTTGATGGGAAATCGATTTCTGAGAGGGGGCGGGGCTTAACTCGGCCACGCCCCTTTTTCCAATTTTGATGGGAAATCGATTTCTGAGAGGGGGCGGGCTTAACTCGGCCACGCCCCTTTTTCCAATTTTGATGGGAAATCGATTTCTGAGAGGGGGCGGGGCTTAAGTCGGCCACGCCCCTTTTTCCAATTTTGATGGGAAATCGATTTCTGAGAGGGGGCGGGGCTTAACTCGACCACGCCCCTTTTTCCAATTTTTATGGGAAATCGATTTCTGAGAGAGGGCGGGGCTTAACTCGGCCACGCCCCTTTTTCAAATTTTGATGGGAAATCGATTTCTGAGAGGGGGCGGGGCTTAACTCGGCCACACCCCTTTTTCCAATTTTGATGGGAAATCGATTTCTGAGAGGGGGCGGGGCTTAAGTCGACCACGCCCCTTTTTCCAATTTTGATGGGAAATCGATTTCTGAGAGGGTTCGGGGCTTAACTCGGCCACGCCCCTTTTTCCAATTTTGATGGGAAATCGATTTCTGAGAGGGGGCGGGGCTTAACTCGGCCACGCCCCTTTTTCCAATTTTGATGGGAAATCGATTTCTGAGAGGGGGCGGGGCTTAAGTCGGCCACGCCCCTTTTTCCAATTTTGATGGGAAATCGATTTCTGAGAGGGGGTGGGGCTTAACTCGGCCACGCCCCTTTTTCCAATTTTGATGGGAAATCGATTTCTGAGAGGGGGCGGGGCTTAAATCGGCCACGCCCCTTTTTCCAATTTTGATGGGAAATCGATTTCTGAGAGGGGGCGGGGCTTAAATTGGCTACGCATCTTTTTCCAATTTTGATGGGAAATCGATTTCTGAGAGGGGGCGGGGCTTAAATTGGCCACGCATCTTTTTCCAATTTTGATGGGAAATCGATTTCTGAGGGGGCGGGGCTTAACTCGGCCACGCCCCTTTTTCCAATTTTGATGGGAAATCGATTTCTGAGAGGGGGCGGGGCTTAACTCGGCCACGCCCCTTTTTCCGATTTTGATGGGAAATCGATTTCTGAGAGGGGGCGGGGCTTAAATTGGCCACGCCCCTTTTTCCAATTTTGATGGGAAATCGATTTCTGAGAGGGGGCAGGGCTTAACTCGGCCACGCCCCTTTTCCAATTTTGATGGGAAATCGATTTCTGAGAGGGGGCGGGGCTTAACTCGGCCACGCCCCTTTTCCAATTTTGATGGGAAATCGATTTCTGAGAGGGGGTGGGGCTTAACTCGGCCACGCCCCTTTTTCCAATTTTGATGGGAAATCGATTTCTGAGAGGGGGCGGGGCTTAAATCGGCCACGCCCCTTTTTCCAATTTTGATGGGAAATCGATTTCTGGGAGGGGGCGGGGCTTAACTCGGCCACGCCCCTTTTTCCAATTTTGATGGGAAATCGATTTCTGAAAGGGGGCGGGGCTTAACTCGGCCACGCCCCTTTTTCCAATTTTGATGGGAAATCGATTTCTGAGAGGGGGCGGGGCTTAACTCGGCCACGGCCCTTTTTCCAATTTTGATGGGAAATCGATTTCTGAGAGGGGGCGGGGCTTAACTCGGCCACGCCCCTTTTTCCAATTTTGATGGGAAATCGATTTCTGAGAGGGGGCGGGGCTTAAATTGGCCACGCATCTTTTTCCAATTTTGATGGGAAATCGATTTCTGAGAGGGGGCGGGGCTTAAATCGGCCACGCCCCTTTTTCCAATTTTGATGGGAAATCGATTTCTGGGAGGGGGCGGGGCTTAACTCGGCCACGCCCCTTTTTCCAATTTTGATGGGAAATCGATTTCTGAAAGGGGGCGGGGCTTAACTCGGCCACGCCCCTTTTTCCAATTTTGATGGGAAATCGATTTCTGAGAGGGGGCGGAGCTTAACTCGGCCACGCCCCCTTTTCCAATTTTGATGGGAAATCGATTTCTGAGAGGGGGCGGAGCTTAACTCGGCCACGCCCCCTTTTCCAATTTAGATGGGAAATCGATTTCTGAGAGGGGGCGGGGCTTAACTCGGCCACGCCCCTTTTTCCAATTTTGATGGGAAATTGATTTCTGAGAGGGGGCGGGGCTTAACTCGGCCACGCCCCTTTTTCCAATTTGATGGGAAATCGATTTCTGAGAGGGGGCGGGGCTTAACTCGGCCACGCCCCTTTTTCCAATTTTGATGGGAAATCGATTTCTGAGAGGGGGTGGGGCTTAACTCGGCCACGCCCTTTTTCCAATTTTGATGGGAAATCGATTTCTGAGAGGGGGCGGGGCTTAAATCGGCCACGCCCCTTTTTCCAATTTTGATGGGAAATCGATTTCTGGGAGGGGGCGGGGCTTAACTCGGCCACGCCCCTTTTTCCAATTTTGATGGGAAATCGATTTCTGAGAGGGGGCGGGGCTTAACTCGACCACGCCCCTTTTTCCAATTTTGATGGGAAATCGATTTCTGAGAGGGGCGGGGCTTAACTCGGCCACGCCCCTTTTTCCAATTTTGATGGGAAATCGATTTCTGAGAGGGGGCGGGGCTTAACTCGGCCACGCCCCTTTTCCAATTTTGTTGGGAAATCGATTTCTGAGAGGGGGTGGGGCTTAACTCGGCCACGCCCCTTTTTCCAATTTTGATGGGAAATCGATTTCTGAGAGGGGGCGGGGCTTAAATCGGCCACGCCCCTTTTTCCAATTTTGATGGGAAATCGATTTCTGAGAGGGGGCGGGGCTTAAATTGGCTACGCATCTTTTTCCAATTTTGATGGGAAATCGATTTCTGAGAGGGGGCGGGGCTTAAATTGGCCACGCATCTTTTTCCAATTTTGATGGGAAATCGATTTCTGAGGGGGCGGGGCTTAACTCGGCCACGCCCCTTTTTCCAATTTTGATGGGAAATCGATTTCTGAGAGGGGGCGGGGCTTAACTCGGCCACGCCCCTTTTTCCGATTTTGATGGGAAATCGATTTCTGAGAGGGGGCGGGGCTTAAATTGGCCACGCCCCTTTTTCCAATTTTGATGGGAAATCGATTTCTGAGAGGGGGCAGGGCTTAACTCGGCCACGCCCCTTTTCCAATTTTGATGGGAAATCGATTTCTGAGAGGGGGCGGGGCTTAACTCGGCCACGCCCCTTTTCCAATTTTGATGGGAAATCGATTTCTGAGAGGGGGTGGGGCTTAACTCGGCCACGCCCCTTTTTCCAATTTTGATGGGAAATCGATTTCTGAGAGGGGGCGGGGCTTAAATCGGCCACGCCCCTTTTTCCAATTTTGATGGGAAATCGATTTCTGGGAGGGGGCGGGGCTTAACTCGGCCACGCCCCTTTTTCCAATTTTGATGGGAAATCGATTTCTGAAAGGGGGCGGGGCTTAACTCGGCCACGCCCCTTTTTCCAATTTTGATGGGAAATCGATTTCTGAGAGGGGGCGGGGCTTAACTCGGCCACGGCCCTTTTTCCAATTTTGATGGGAAATCGATTTCTGAGAGGGGGCGGGGCTTAACTCGGCCACGCCCCTTTTTCCAATTTTGATGGGAAATCGATTTCTGAGAGGGGGCGGGGCTTAACTCGGCCACGCCCCTTTTTCCAATTTTGATGGGAAATCGATTTCTGAGAGGGGGCGGGGCTTAAATTGGCCACGCATCTTTTTCCAATTTTGATGGGAAATCGATTTCTGAGAGGGGGCGGGGCTTAAATCGGCCACGCCCCTTTTTCCAATTTTGATGGGAAATCGATTTCTGGGAGGGGGCGGGGCTTAACTCGGCCACGCCCCTTTTTCCAATTTTGATGGGAAATCGATTTCTGAAAGGGGGCGGGGCTTAACTCGGCCACGCCCCTTTTTCCAATTTTGATGGGAAATCGATTTCTGAGAGGGGGCGGAGCTTAACTCGGCCACGCCCCCTTTTCCAATTTTGATGGGAAATCGATTTCTGAGAGGGGGCGGAGCTTAACTCGGCCACGCCCCCTTTTCCAATTTAGATGGGAAATCGATTTCTGAGAGGGGGCGGGGCTTAACTCGGCCACGCCCCTTTTTCCAATTTTGATGGGAAATTGATTTCTGAGAGGGGGCGGGGCTTAACTCGGCCACGCCCCTTTTTCCAATTTGATGGGAAATCGATTTCTGAGAGGGGGCGGGGCTTAACTCGGCCACGCCCCTTTTTCCAATTTTGATGGGAAATCGATTTCTGAGAGGGGGTGGGGCTTAACTCGGCCACGCCCTTTTTCCAATTTTGATGGGAAATCGATTTCTGAGAGGGGGCGGGGCTTAAATCGGCCACGCTCCTTTTTCCAATTTTGATGGGAAATCGATTTCTGGGAGGGGGCGGGGCTTAACTCGGCCACGCCCCTTTTTCCAATTTTGATGGGAAATCGATTTCTGAGAGGGGGCGGGGCTTAACTCGACCACGCCCCTTTTTCCAATTTTGATGGGAAATCGATTTCTGAGAGGGGCGGGGCTTAACTCGGCCACGCCCCTTTTTCCAATTTTGATGGGAAATCGATTTCTGAGAGGGGGCGGGGCTTAACTCGGCCACGCCCCTTTTCCAATTTTGTTGGGAAATCGATTTCTGAGAGGGGGTGGGGCTTAACTCGGCCACGCCCCTTTTTCCAATTTTGATGGGAAATCGATTTCTGAGAGGGGGCGGGGCTTAAATCGGCCACGCCCCTTTTTCCAATTTTGATGGGAAATCGATTTCTGAGAGGGGGCGGGGCTTAACTCGGCCACGCCCCTTTTTCCAATTTTGATGGGAAATCGATTTCTGAGAGGGGGCGGGGCTTAAATTGGCCACGCCCCTTTTTCCAATTTTGATGGGAAATCGATTTCTGAGAGGGGGCGGGGCTTAACTCGGCCACGCCCCTTTTCCAATTTTGATGGGAAATCGATTTCTGAGAGGGGGTGGGGCTTAACTCGGCCACGCCCCTTTTTCCAATTTTGATGGGAAATCGATTTCTGAGAGGGGGCGGGGCTTAAATCGGCCACGCCCCTTTTTCCAATTTTGATGGGAAATCGATTTCTGGGAGGGGGCGGGGCTTAACTCGGCCACGCCCCTTTTTCCAATTTTGATGGGAAATCGATTTCTGAAAGGGGGCGGGGCTTAACTCGGCCACGCCCCTTTTTCCAATTTTGATGGGAAATCGATTTCTGAGAGGGGGCGGGGCTTAACTCGGCCACGGCCCTTTTTCCAATTTTGATGGGAAATCGATTTCTGAGAGGGGGCGGGGCTTAACTCGGCCACGCCCCTTTTTCCAATTTTGATGGGAAATCGATTTCTGAGAGGGGGCGGGGCTTAAATTGGCCACGCATCTTTTTCCAATTTTGATGGGAAATCGATTTCTGAGAGGGGGCGGGGCTTAAATCGGCCACGCCCCTTTTTCCAATTTTGATGGGAAATCGATTTCTGGGAGGGGGCGGGGCTTAACTCGGCCACGCCCCTTTTTCCAATTTTGATGGGAAATCGATTTCTGAAAGGGGGCGGGGCTTAACTCGGCCACGCCCCTTTTTCCAATTTTGATGGGAAATCGATTTCTGAGAGGGGGCGGAGCTTAACTCGGCCACGCCCCCTTTTCCAATTTTGATGGGAAATCGATTTCTGAGAGGGGGCGGAGCTTAACTCGGCCACGCCCCCTTTTCCAATTTAGATGGGAAATCGATTTCTGAGAGGGGGCGGGGCTTAACTCGGCCACGCCCCTTTTTCCAATTTTGATGGGAAATTGATTTCTGAGAGGGGGCGGGGCTTAACTCGGCCACGCCCCTTTTTCCAATTTGATGGGAAATCGATTTCTGAGAGGGGGCGGGGCTTAACTCGGCCACGCCCCTTTTTCCAATTTTGATGGGAAATCGATTTCTGAGAGGGGGTGGGGCTTAACTCGGCCACGCCCTTTTTCCAATTTTGATGGGAAATCGATTTCTGAGAGGGGGCGGGGCTTAAATCGGCCACGCCCCTTTTTCCAATTTTGATGGGAAATCGATTTCTGGGAGGGGGCGGGGCTTAACTCGGCCACGCCCCTTTTTCCAATTTTGATGGGAAATCGATTTCTGAGAGGGGGCGGGGCTTAACTCGGCCACACCCCTTTTTCCAATTTTGATGGGAAATCGATTTCTGAGAGGGGGCGGGGCTTAACTCGGCCACGCCCCTTTTTCCAATTTTGACGGGAATCGATTTCTGAGAGGGGGCGGGACTTAACTCGGTCACGCCCTATTTTCCAATTTTGATGGGAAATCGATTTCTGAGAGGGGGCGGGGCTTAAGTCGACCACGCCGCTTTTTCCAATTTTGATGGGAAATCGATTTCTGAGGGGGCGGGGCTTAACTCGGCCACGCCCCTTTTTCCAATTTTGATGGGAAATCGATTTCTGAGAGGGGGCGGGGCTTAACTCGGCCACGCCCCTTTTTCCGATTTTGATGGGAAATCGATTTCTGAGAGGGGGCGGGGCTTAAGTCGGCCACGGTCCTTTTTCCAATTTTGATGGGAAATCGATTTCTGAGAGGGGGCGGGGCTTAACTCGGCCACGCCCCTTTTTCCAATTTTGATGGGAAATCGATTTCTGAGAGGGGGCGGGACTTAACTCGGTCACGCCCTATTTTCCAATTTTGATGGGAAATCGATTTCTGAGAGGGGGCGGGGCTTAAGTCGACCACGCCCCTTTTTCCAATTTTGATGGGAAATCGATTTCTGAGGGGGCGGGGCTTAACTCGGCCACGCTCCTTTTTCCAATTTTGATGGGAAATCGATTTCTGAGAGGGGGCGGGGCTTAACTCGGCCACGCCCCTTTTTCCGATTTTGATGGGAAATCGATTTCTGAGAGAGGGCGGGGCTTAACTCGGCCACGCCCCTTTTTCCAATTTTGATGGGAAATCGATTTCTGAGAGGGGGCGGGACTTAACTCGGTCACGCCCTATTTTCCAATTTTGATGGGAAATCGATTTCTGAGAGGGGGCGGGGCTTAAGTCGACCACGCCCCTTTTTCCAATTTTGATGGGAAATCGATTTCTGAGGGGGCGGGGCTTAACTCGGCCACGCTCCTTTTTCCAATTTTGATGGGAAATCGATTTCTGAGAGGGGGCGGGGCTTAACTCGGCCACGCCCCTTTTTCCGATTTTGATGGGAAATCGATTTCTGAGAGGGGGCGGGGCTTAAGTCGACCACGCCCCTTTTTCCAATTTTGATGGGAAATCGATTTCTGAGAGGGGGCGAGGCTTAACTCGGCCACGCCCCTTTTTCCAATTTTGATGGGAAATCGATTTCTGAGAGGGGGCGGGGCTTAAGTCGACCACGCCCCTTTTTCCAATTTTGATGGGAAATCGATTTCTGAGAGGGGGCGGGACTTAACTCGGTCACGCCCTATTTTCCAATTTTGATGGGAAATCGATTTCTGAGAGGGGGCGGGGCTTAAGTCGACCACGCCCCTTTTTCCAATTTTGATGGGAAATCGATTTCTGAGGGGGCGGGGCTTAACTCGGCCACGCTCCTTTTTCCAATTTTGATGGGAAATCGATTTCTGAGAGGGGGCGGGGCTTAACTCGGCCACGCCCCTTTTTCCGATTTTGATGGGAAATCGATTTCTGAGAGAGGGCGGGGCTTAACTCGGCCATGCCCCTTTTTCCAATTTTGATGGGAAATCGATTTCTGAGAGGGGGCGGGACTTAACTCGGTCACGCCCTATTTTCCAATTTTGATGGGAAATCGATTTCTGAGAGGGGGCGGGGCTTAAGTCGGCCACGCCCCTTTTTCCAATTTTGATGGGAAATCGATTTCTGAGAGGGGGCGGGGCTTAACTCGGCCACGCCCCTTTTTCCAATTTTGATGGGAAATCGATTTCTGAGAGGGGGCGGGGCTTAACTCGGCCACGCCCCTTTTTCCAATTTTGATGGGAAATCGATTTCTGAGAGGGGGCGGGGCTTAACTCGGCCACGCCCCTTTTTCCAATTTTGATGGGAAATCGATTTCTGAGAGGGGGCGGGGCTTAAGTCGGCCACGCCCCTTTTTCCAATTTTGATGGGAAATCGATTTCTGAGAGGGGGCGGGGCTTAAGTCGGCCACGCCCCTTTTTCCAATTTTGATGGGAAATCGATTTCTGAGAGGGGGCGGGGCTTAACTCGACCACGCCCCTTTTTCCAATTTTGATGGGAAATCGATTTCTGAGAGAGGGCGGGGCTTAACTCGGCCACGCCCCTTTTTCAAATTTTGATGGGAAATCGATTTCTGAGAGGGGGCGGGGCTTAACCCGGCCACACCCCTTTTTCCAATTTTGATGGGAAATCGATTTCTGAGAGGGGGCGGGGCTTAAGTCGACCACGCCCCTTTTTCCAATTTTGATGGGAAATCGATTTCTGAGAGGGGGCGGGACTTAACTCGGTCACGCCCTATTTTCCAATTTTGATGGGAAATCGATTTCTGAGAGGGGGCGGGGCTTAAGTCGACCACGCCCCTTTTTCCAATTTTGATGGGAAATCGATTTCTGAGGGGGCGGGGCTTAACTCGGCCACGCTCCTTTTTCCAATTTTGATGGGAAATCGATTTCTGAGAGGGGGCGGGGCTTAACTCGGCCACGCCCCTTTTTCCGATTTTGATGGGAAATCGATTTCTGAGAGAGGGCGGGGCTTAACTCGGCCACGCCCCTTTTTCCAATTTTGATGGGAAATCGATTTCTGAGAGGGGGCGGGGCTTAACTCGGTCACGCCCTATTTTCCAATTTTGATGGGAAATCGATTTCTGAGAGGGGGCGGGGCTTAAGTCGACCACGCCCCCTTTTCCAATTTTGATGGGAAATCGATTTCTGAGGGGGCGGGCTTAACTCGGCCACGCTCCTTTTTCCAATTTTGATGGGAAATCGATTTCTGAGAGGGAGCGGGGCTTAAGTCGACCACGCCCCCTTTTCCAATTTTGATGGGAAATCGATTTCTGAGGGGGCGGGGCTTAACTCGGCCACGCTCCTTTTTCCAATTTTGATGGGAAATCGATTTCTGAGAGGGGGCGGGGCTTAAGTCGACCACGCCCCTTTTTCCAATTTTGATGGGAAATCGATTTCTGAGAGGGGGCGGGGCTTAACTCGGCCACGCCCCTTTTTCCAATTTTGATGGGAAATCGATTTCTGAGAGGGGGCGGGACTTAACTCGGTCACGCACTATTTTCCAATTTTGATGGGAAATCGATTTCTGAGAGGGGGCGGGGCTTAAGTCGACCACGCCCCTTTTTCCAATTTTGATGGGAAATCGATTTCTGAGAGGGGGCGGGGCTTAAGTCGACCACGCCCCTTTTTCCAATTTTGATGGGAAATCGATTTCTGAGAGGGGGCGGGACTTAACTCGGTCACGCCCTATTTTCCAATTTTGATGGGAAATCGATTTCTGAGAGGGGGCGGGGCTTAAGTCGGCCACGCCCCTTTTTCCAATTTTGATGGGAAATCGATTTCTGAGAGGGGGCGGGGCTTAAGTCGACCACGCCCCTTTTTCCAATTTTGATGGGAAATCGATTTCTGAGGGGGCGGGGCTTAACTCGGCCACGCTCCTTTTTCCAATTTTGATGGGAAATCGATTTCTGAGAGGGGGCGGGGCTTAACTCGGCCACGCCCCTTTTTCCGATTTTGATGGGAAATCGATTTCTGAGAGAGGGCGGGGCTTAACTCGGCCACGCCCCTTTTTCCAATTTTGATGGGAAATCGATTTCTGAGGGGGCGGGGCTTAACTCGGCCACGCTCCTTTTTCCAATTTTGATGGGAAATCGATTTCTGAGAGGGGGCGGGGCTTAAGTCGACCACGCCCCTTTTTCCAATTTTGATGGGAAATCGATTTCTGAGAGGGGGCGGGGCTTAACTCGGCCACGCCCCTTTTTCCAATTTTGATGGGAAATCGATTTCTGAGAGGGGGCGGGGCTTAAGTCGACCACGCCCCTTTTTCCAATTTTGATGGGAAATCGATTTCTGAGAGGGGGCGGGACTTAACTCGGTCACGCCCTATTTTCCAATTTTGATGGGAAATCGATTTCTGAGAGGGGGCGGGGCTTAAGTCGACCACGCCCCTTTTTCCAATTTTGATGGGAAATCGATTTCTGAGGGGGCGGGGCTTAACTCGGCCACGCTCCTTTTTCCAATTTTGATGGGAAATCGATTTCTGAGAGGGGGCGGGACTTAACTCGGTCACGCCCTATTTTCCAATTTTGATGGGAAATCGATTTCTGAGAGGGGGCGGGGCTTAAGTCGGCCACGCCCCTTTTTCCAATTTTGATGGGAAATCGATTTCTGAGAGGGGGCGGGGCTTAACTCGGCCACGCTCCTTTTTCCAATTTTGATGGGAAATCGATTTCTGAGAGGGGGCGGGGCTTAACTCGGCCACGCCCCTTTTTCCGATTTTGATGGGAAATCGATTTCTGAGAGAGGGCGGGGCTTAACTCGGCCACGCCCCTTTTTCCAATTTTGATGGGAAATCGATTTCTGAGAGGGGGCGGGACTTAACTCGGTCACGCCCTATTTTCCAATTTTGATGGGAAATCGATTTCTGAGAGGGGGCGGGGCTTAAGTCGGCCACGCCCCTTTTTCCAATTTTGATGGGAAATCGATTTCTGAGAGGGGGCGGGGCTTAAGTCGACCACGCCCCTTTTTCCAATTTTGATGGGAAATCGATTTCTGAGGGGGCGGGGCTTAACTCGGCCACGCTCCTTTTTCCAATTTTGATGGGAAATCGATTTCTGAGAGGGGGCGGGGCTTAACTCGGCCACGCCCCTTTTTCCGATTTTGATGGGAAATCGATTTCTGAGAGAGGGCGGGGCTTAACTCGGCCACGCCCCTTTTTCCAATTTTGATGGGAAATCGATTTCTGAGAGGGGGCGGGACTTAACTCGGTCACGCCCTATTTTCCAATTTTGATGGGAAATCGATTTCTGAGAGGGGGCGGGGCTTAAGTCGGCCACGCCCCTTTTTCCAATTTTGATGGGAAATCGATTTCTGAGAGGGGGCGGGGCTTAACTCGGCCACGCCCCTTTTTCCGATTTTGATGGGAATTCGATTTCTGAGAGAGGGCGGGGCTTAACTCGGCCACGCCCCTTTTTCCAATTTTGATGGGAAATCGATTTCTGAGAGGGGGCGGGACTTAAATCGGTCACGCCCTATTTTCCAATTTTGATGGGAAATCGATTTCTGAGAGGGGGCGGGGCTTAAGTCGACCACGCCCCTTTTTCCAATTTTGATGGGAAATCGATTTCTGAGAGAGGGCGGGGCTTAACTCGGCCACGCCCCTTTTTCCAATTTTGATGGGAAATCGATTTCTGAGAGGGGGCGGGACTTAACTCGGTCACGCCCTATTTTCCAATTTTGATGGGAAATCGATTTCTGAGAGGGGGCGGGGCTTAAGTCGACCACGCCCCTTTTTCCAATTTTGATGGGAAATCGATTTCTGAGGGGGCGGGGCTTAACTCGGCCACGCTCCTTTTTCCAATTTTGATGGGAAATCGATTTCTGAGAGGGGGCGGGGCTTAACTCGGCCACGCCCCTTTTTCCGATTTTGATGGGAAATCGATTTCTGAGAGGGGGCGGGGCTTAAGTCGACCACGCCCCTTTTTCCAATTTTGATGGGAAATCGATTTCTGAGAGGGGGCGGGGCTTAACTCGGCCACGCCCCTTTTTCCAATTTTGATGGGAAATCGATTTCTGAGAGGGGGCGGGACTTAAGTCGACCACGCCCCTTTTTCCAATTTTGATGGGAAATCGATTACTGAGAGGGGGCGGGGCTTAACTCGGCCACGCCCCTTTTTCCAATTTTGATGGGAAATCGATTTCTGAGAGGGGGCGGGGCTTAACTCGGCCACGCCCCTTTTTCCAATTTTGATGGGAAATCGATTTCTGAGAGAGGGCGGGGCTTAACTCGGCCACGCCCCTTTTTCCAATTTTGATGGGAAATCGATTTCTGAGAGGGGGCGGGACTTAACTCGGTCACGCCTTATTTTCCAATTTTGATGGGAAATCGATTTCTGAGAGGGGGCGGGGCTTAACTCGACCACGCTCCTTTTTCCAATTTTGATGGGAAATCGATTTCTGAGAGGGGGCGGGGCTTAACTCGGCCACGCCCCTTTTTCCGATTTTGATGGGAAATCGATTTCTGAGAGGGGGCGGGGCTTAAGTCGGCCACGCCCCTTTTTCCGATTTTGATGGGAAATCGATTTCTGAGAGGGGGCGGGACTTAACTCGGTCACGCCCTATTTTCCAATTTTGATGGGAAATCGATTTCTGAGAGGGGGCGGGACTTAACTCGGTCACGCCCTATTTTCCCATTTTGATGGGAAATCGATTTCTGAGAGGGGGCGGGGCTTAAGTCGGCCACGCCCCTTTTTCCGATTTTGATGGGAAATCGATTTCTGAGAGGGGGCGGGACTTAACTCGGTCACGCCCTATTTTCCAATTTTGATGGGAAATCGATTTCTGAGAGGGGGCGGGGCTTAACTCGACCACGCCCCTTTTTCCAATTTTGATGGGAAATCGATTTCTGAGAGAGGGCGGGGCTTAACTCGGCCACGCCCCTTTTTCCAATTTTGATGGGAAATCGATTTCTGAGAGGGGGCGGGACTTAACTCGGTCACGCCCTATTTTCCAATTTTGATGGGAAATCGATTTCTGAGAGGGGGCGGGGCTTAACTCGACCACGCTCCTTTTTCCAATTTTGATGGGAAATCGATTTCTGAGAGGGGGCGGGGCTTAACTCGGCCACGCCCCTTTTTCCGATTTTGATGGGAAATCGATTTCTGAGAGGGGGCGGGGCTTAAGTCGGCCACGCCCCTTTTTCCGATTTTGATGGGAAATCGATTTCTGAGAGGGGGCGGGGCTTAAGTCGACCACGCCCCTTTTTCCAATTTTGATGGGAAATCGATTTCTGAGAGGGGGCGGGGCTTAACTCGGCCACGCCCCTTTTTCCAATTTTGATGGGAAATCGATTACTGAGAGGGGGCGGGGCTTAACTCGGCCACGCCCCTTTTTCCAATTTTGATGGGAAATCGATTTCTGAGAGGGGGCGGGGCTTAACTCGGCCACGCCCCTTTTTCCAATTTTGATGGGAAATCGATTTCTGAGAGGGGGCGGGACTTAACTCGGTCACGCCCTATTTTCCAATTTTGATGGGAAATCGATTTCTGAGAGGGGGCGGGGCTTAAGTCGACCACGCCCCTTTTTCCGATTTTGATGGGAAATCGATTTCTGAGAGGGGGCGGGGCTTAAGTCGACCACGCCCCTTTTTCCAATTTTGATGGGAAATCGATTTCTGAGAGGGGGCGGGGCTTAACTCGGCCACGCCCCTTTTTCCGATTTTGATGGGAAATCGATTTCTGAGAGAGGGCGGGGCTTAACTCGGCCACGCCCCTTTTTCCAATTTTGATGGGAAATCGATTTCTGAGAGGGGGCGGGACTTAACTCGGTCACGCCCTATTTTCCAATTTTGATGGGAAATCGATTTCTGAGAGGGGGCGGGGCTTAAGTCGGCCACGCCCCTTTTTCCGATTTTGATGGGAAATCGATTTCTGAGAGGGGGCGGGACTTAACTCGGTCACGCCCTATTTTCCAATTTTGATGGGAAATCGATTTCTGAGAGGGGGCGGGGCTTAAGTCGACCACGCCCCTTTTTCCAATTTTGATGGGAAATCGATTTCTGAGAGAGGGCGGGGCTTAACTCGGCCACGCCCCTTTTTCCAATTTTGATGGGAAATCGATTTCTGAGAGGGGGCGGGACTTAACTCGGTCACGCCTTATTTTCCAATTTTGATGGGAAATCGATTTCTGAGAGGGGGCGGGGCTTAACTCGACCACGCTCCTTTTTCCAATTTTGATGGGAAATCGATTTCTGAGAGGGGGCGGGGCTTAACTCGGCCACGCCCCTTTTTCCGATTTTGATGGGAAATCGATTTCTGAGAGGGGGCGGGGCTTAAGTCGGCCACGCCCCTTTTTCCGATTTTGATGGGAAATCGATTTCTGAGAGGGGGCGGGACTTAACTCGGTCACGCCCTATTTTCCAATTTTGATGGGAAATCGATTTCTGAGAGGGGGCGGGGCTTAAGTCGACCACGCCCCTTTTTCCAATTTTGATGGGAAATCGATTTCTGAGAGAGGGCGGGGCTTAACTCGGCCACGCCCCTTTTTCCAATTTTGATGGGAAATCGATTTCTGAGAGGGGGCGGGACTTAACTCGGTCACGCCCTATTTTCCAATTTTGATGGGAAATCGATTTCTGAGGGGGCGGGGCTTAACTCGACCACGCTCCTTTTTCCAATTTTGATGGGAAATCGATTTCTGAGAGGGGGCGGGGCTTAACTCGACCACGCCCCTTTTTCCAATTTTGATGGGAAATCGATTTCTGAGAGGGGGCGGGACTTAACTCGGTCACGCCCTATTTTCCAATTTTGATGGGAAATCGATTTCTGAGAGGGGGCGGGGCTTAAGTCGACCACGCCCCTTTTTCCAATTTTGATGGGAAATCTATTTCTGAGGGGGCGGGGCTTAACTCGGCCACGCTCCTTTTTCCAATTTTGATGGGAAATCGATTTCTGAGAGGGGGCGGGGCTTAACTCGGCCACGCCCCTTTTTCCGATTTTGATGGGAAATCGATTTCTGAGAGAGGGCGGGGCTTAACTCGGCCACGCCCCTTTTTCCAATTTTGATGTGAAATCGATTTCTGAGAGGGGGCGGGACTTAACTCGGTCACGCCCTATTTTCCAATTTTGATGGGAAATCGATTTCTGAGAGGGGGCGGGGCTTAAGTCGGCCACGCCCCTTTTTCCAATTTTGATGGGAAATCGATTTCTGAGAGGGGGCGGGGCTTAACTCGGCCACGCCCCTTTTTCCGATTTTGATGGGAAATCGATTTCTGAGAGAGGGCGGGGCTTAACTCGGCCACGCCCCTTTTTCCAATTTTGATGGGAAATCGATTTCTGAGAGGGGGCGGGGCTTAAGTCGGCCACGCTCCTTTTTCCAATTTTGATGGGAAATCGATTTCTGAGAGGGGGCGGGGCTTAACTCGGCCACGCCCCTTTTTCCGATTTTGATGGGAAATCGATTTCTGAGAGAGGGCGGGGCTTAACTCGGCCACGCCCCTTTTTCCAATTTTGATGGGAAATCGATTTCTGAGAGGGGGCGGGACTTAACTCGGTCACGCCCTATTTTCCAATTTTGATGGGAAATCGATTTCTGAGAGGGGGCGGGGCTTAAGTCGACCACGCCCCTTTTTCCAATTTTGATGGGAAATCGATTTCTGAGGGGGCGGGGCTTAACTCGGCCACGCTCCTTTTTCCAATTTTGATGGGAAATCGATTTCTGAGAGGGGGCGGGGCTTAACTCGGCCACGCCCCTTTTTCCGATTTTGATGGGAAATCGATTTCTGAGAGGGGGCGGGGCTTAAGTCGACCACGCCCCTTTTTCCAATTTTGATGGGAAATCGATTTCTGAGAGGGGGCGGGGCTTAACTCGGCCACGCCCCTTTTTCCAATTTTGATGGGAAATCGATTTCTGAGAGGGGGCGGGGCTTAAGTCGACCACGCCCCTTTTTCCAATTTTGATGGGAAATCGATTTCTGAGAGGGGGCGGGACTTAACTCGGTCACGCCCTATTTTCCAATTTTGATGGGAAATCGATTTCTGAGAGGGGGCGGGGCTTAAGTCGACCACGCCCCTTTTTCCAATTTTGATGGGAAATCGATTTCTGAGGGGGCGGGGCTTAACTCGGCCACGCTCCTTTTTCCAATTTTGATGGGAAATCGATTTCTGAGAGGGGGCGGGGCTTAACTCGGCCACGCCCCTTTTTCCGATTTTGATGGGAAATCGATTTCTGAGGGGGCGGGGCTTAACTCGGCCACGCCCCTTTTTCCAATTTTGATGGGAAATCGATTTCTGAGAGGGGGCGGGGCTTAAGTCGACCACGCCCCTTTTTCCAATTTTGATGGGAAATCGATTTCTGAGAGGGGGCGGGGCTTAACTCGGCCACGCCCCTTTTTCCGATTTTGATGGGAAATCGATTTCTGAGAGGGGGCGGGGCTTAAGTCGACCACGCCCCTTTTTCCAATTTTGATGGGAAATCGATTTCTGAGAGGGGGCGGGGCTTAACTCGGCCACGCCCCTTTTTCCAATTTTGATGGGAAATCGATTTCTGAGAGGGGGCGGGGCTTAAGTCGACCACGCCCCTTTTTCCAATTTTGATGGGAAATCGATTTCTGAGAGGGGGCGGGACTTAACTCGGTCACGCCCTATTTTCCAATTTTGATGGGAAATCGATTTCTGAGAGGGGGCGGGGCTTAAGTCGACCACGCCCCTTTTTCCAATTTTGATGGGAAATCGATTTCTGAGGGGGCGGGGCTTAACTCGGCCACGCTCCTTTTTCCAATTTTGATGGGAAATCGATTTCTGAGAGGGGGCGGGGCTTAAGTCGACCACGCCCCTTTTTCCAATTTTGATGGGAAATCGATTTCTGAGGGGGCGGGGCTTAACTCGGCCACGCCCCTTTTTCCAATTTTGATGGGAAATCGATTTCTGAGAGGGGGCGGGGCTTAAGTCGACCACGCCCCTTTTTCCAATTTTGATGGGAAATCGATTTCTGAGAGGGGGCGGGACTTAACTCGGCCACGCCCCTTTTTCCAATTTTGATGGGAAATCGATTTCTGAGAGGGGGCGGGACTTAACTCGGTCACGCCCTATTTTCCAATTTTGATGGGAAATCGATTTCTGAGAGGGGGCGGGGCTTAAGTCGACCACGCCCCTTTTTCCGATTTTGATGGGAAATCGATTTCTGAGGGGGCGGGGCTTAACTCGGCCACGCTCCTTTTTCCAATTTTGATGGGAAATCGATTTCTGAGAGGGGGCGGGGCTTAACTCGGCCACGCCCCTTTTTCCGATTTTGATGGGAAATCGATTTCTGAGAGGGGGCGGGGCTTAAGTCGACCACGCCCCTTTTTCCAATTTTGATGGGAAATCGATTTCTGAGAGGGGGCGGGGCTTAACTCGGCCACGCCCCTTTTTCCAATTTTGATGGGAAATCGATTTCTGAGAGGGGGCGGGGCTTAAGTCGACCACGCCCCTTTTTCCAATTTTGATGGGAAATCGATTTCTGAGAGGGGGCGGGACTTAACTCGGTCACGCCCTATTTTCCAATTTTGATGGGAAATCGATTTCTGAGAGGGGGCGGGGCTTAAGTCGACCACGCCCCTTTTTCCAATTTTGATGGGAAATCGATTTCTGAGGGGGCGGGGCTTAACTCGGCCACGCTCCTTTTTCCAATTTTGATGGGAAATCGATTTCTGAGAGGGGGCGGGGCTTAACTCGGCCACGCCCCTTTTTCCGATTTTGATGGGAAATCGATTTCTGAGAGAGGGCGGGGCTTAACTCGGCCACGCCCCTTTTTCCAATTTTGATGGGAAATCGATTTCTGAGAGGGGGCGGGACTTAACTCGGTCACGCCCTATTTTCCAATTTTGATGGGAAATCGATTTCTGAGAGGGGGCGGGGCTTAAGTCGGCCACGCCCCTTTTTCCAATTTTGATGGGAAATCGATTTCTGAGAGGGGGCGGGGCTTAACTCGGCCACGCCCCTTTTTCCAATTTTGATGGGAAATCGATTTCTGAGAGGGGGCGGGGCTTAACTCGGCCACGCCCCTTTTTCCAATTTTGATGGGAAATCGATTTCTGAGAGGAGGCGGGGCTTAACTCGGCCACGCCCCTTTTTCCAATTTTGATGGGAAATCGATTTCTGAGAGGGGGCGGGGCTTAACTCGGCCACGCCCCTTTTTCCAATTTTGATGGGAAATCGATTTCTGAGAGGGGGCGGGGCTTAAGTCGGCCACGCCCCTTTTTCCAATTTTGATGGGAAATCGATTTCTGAGAGGGGGCGGGGCTTAACTCGACCACGCCCCTTTTTCCAATTTTGATGGGAAATCGATTTCTGAGAGAGGGCGGGGCTTAACTCGGCCACGCCCCCTTTTCAAATTTTGATGGGAAATCGATTTCTGAGAGGGGGCGGGGCTTAACTCGGCCACACCCCTTTTTCCAATTTTGATGGGAAATCGATTTCTGAGAGGGGGCGGGGCTTAAGTCGACCACGCCCCTTTTTCCAATTTTGATGGGAAATCGATTTCTGAGAGGGGGCGGGACTTAACTCGGTCACGCCCTATTTTCCAATTTTGATGGGAAATCGATTTCTGAGAGGGGGCGGGGCTTAACTCGGCCACGCCCCTTTTTCCGATTTTGATGGGAAATCGATTTCTGAGAGAGGGCGGGGCTTAACTCGGCCACGCCCCTTTTTCCAATTTTGATGGGAAATCGATTTCTGAGAGGGGGCGGGGCTTAAATTGGCCACGCCCCTTTTTCCAATTTTGATGGGAAATCGATTTCTGAGAGGGGGCGGGGCTTAACTCGGCCACGCCCCTTTTCCAATTTTGATGGGAAATCGATTTCTGAGAGGGGGTGGGGCTTAAATTGGCCACGCCCCTTTTTCCAATTTTGATGGGAAATCGATTTCTGAGAGGGGGCGGGGCTTAACTCGGCCACGCCCCTTTTCCAATTTTGATGGGAAATCGATTTCTGAGAGGGGGTGGGGCTTAACTCGGCCACGCCCCTTTTTCCAATTTTGATGGGAAATCGATTTCTGAGGGGGCGGGGCTTAACTCGGCCACGCTCCTTTTTCCAATTTTGATGGGAAATCGATTTCTGAGAGGGGGCGGGGCTTAACTCGGCCACGCCCCTTTTTCCGATTTTGATGGGAAATCGATTTCTGAGAGGGGGCGGGGCTTAAATTGGCCACGCCCCTTTTTCCAATTTTGATGGGAAATCGATTTCTGAGAGGGGGCGGGGCTTAACTCGGCCACGCCCCTTTTCCAATTTTGATGGGAAATCGATTTCTGAGAGGGGGTGGGGCTTAACTCGGCCACGCCCCTTTTTCCAATTTTGATGGGAAATCGATTTCTGAGAGGGGGCGGGGCTTAACTCGGCCATGGCCCTTTTTCCAATTTTGATGGGAAATCGATTTCTGAGAGGGGGCGGGGCTTAACTCGGCCACGCCCCTTTTTCCGATTTTGATGGGAAATCGATTTCTGAGAGGGGGCGGGGCTTAAATTGGCCACGCCCCTTTTCCAATTTTGATGGGAAATCGATTTCTGAGAGGGGGCGGGGCTTAACTCGGCCACGCCCCTTTTTCCAATTTTGATGGGAAATCGATTTCTGAGAGGGGGCGGGGCTTAACTCGGCCACGCCCCTTTTCCAATTTTGATGGGAAATCGATTTCTGAGAGGGGGCGGGGCTTAACTCGGCCACGCCCCTTTTTCCAATTTTGATGGGAAATCGATTTCTGAGAGGGGGCGGGGCTTAAATTGGCCACGCATCTTTTTCCAATTTTGATGGGAAATCGATTTCTGAGAGGGGGCGGGGCTTAAATTGGCCACGCATCTTTTTCCAATTTTGATGGGAAATCGATTTCTGAGGGGGCGGGGCTTAACTCGGCCACGCCCCTTTTTCCAATTTTGATGGGAAATCGATTTCTGAGAGGGGGCGGAGCTTAACTCGGCCACGCCCCCTTTTCCAATTTTGATGGGAAATCGATTTCTGAGAGGGGGCGGAGCTTAACTCGGCCACGCCCCCTTTTCCAATTTAGATGGGAAATCGATTTCTGAGAGGGGGCGGGGCTTAACTCGGCCACGCCCCTTTTTCCAATTTTGATGGGAAATTGATTTCTGAGAGGGGGCGGGGCTTAACTCGGCCACGCCCCTTTTTCCAATTTTGATGGGAAATGGATTTCTGAGAGGGGGCGGGGCTTAACTCGGCCACACCCCTTTTTCCAATTTGATGGGAAATCGATTTCTGAGAGGGGGCGGGACTTAACTCGGTCACGCCCTATTTTCCAATTTTTATGGGAAATCGATTTCTGAGGGGGCGGGGCTTAACTCGGCCACGCCCCTTTTTCCAATTTTGATGGGAAATCGATTTCTGAGAGGGGGCGGGGCTTAACTCGGCCACGCCCCTTTTTCCAATTTTGATGGGAAATCGATTTCTGAGAGGGGGCGGGGCTTAACTCGGCCACGCCCCTTTTTCCAATTTTGAGGGGAAATCGATTTCTGAGAGGGGGCGGGGCTTAACTCGGCCACGCCCCTTTTTCCAATTTTGATGGGAAATCGATTTCTGAGAGGGGGCGGGGCTTAACTCGGCCACGCCCCTTTTTCCAATTTTGATGGGAAATCGATTTCTGAGAGGGGGCGGGGCTTAAGTCGGCCACGCCCCTTTTTCCAATTTTGATGGGAAATCGATTTCTGAGAGGGGGCGGGGCTTAACTCGACCACGCCCCTTTTTCCAATTTTGATGGGAAATCGATTTCTGAGAGAGGGCGGGGCTTAACTCGGCCACGCCCCTTTTTCAAATTTTGATGGGAAATCGATTTCTGAGAGGGGGCGGGGCTTAACTCGGCCACACCCCTTTTTCCAATTTTGATGGGAAATCGATTTCTGAGAGGGGGCGGGGCTTAAGTCGACCACGCCCCTTTTTCCAATTTTGATGGGAAATCGATTTCTGAGAGGGGGCGGGACTTAACTCGGTCACGCCCTATTTTCCAATTTTGATGGGAAATCGATTTCTGAGAGGGGGCGGGGCTTAAGTCGACCACGCCCCCTTTTCCAATTTTGATGGGAAATCGATTTCTGAGGGGGCGGGGCTTAACTCGGCCACGCTCCTTTTTCCAATTTTGATGGGAAATCGATTTCTGAGAGGGGGCGGGGCTTAACTCGGCCACGCCCCTTTTTCCGATTTTGATGGGAAATCGATTTCTGAGAGGGGGCGGGGCTTAAATTGGCCACGCCCCTTTTTCCAATTTTGATGGGAAATCGATTTCTGAGAGGGGGCGGGGCTTAACTCGGCCACGCCCCTTTTCCAATTTTGATGGGAAATCGATTTCTGAGAGGGGGTGGGGCTTAACTCGGCCACGCCCCTTTTTCCAATTTTGATGGGAAATCGATTTCTGAGAGGGGGCGGGGCTTAACTCGGCCATGGCCCTTTTTCCAATTTTGATGGGAAATCGATTTCTGAGAGGGGGCGGGGCTTAACTCGGCCACGCCCCTTTTTCCGATTTTGATGGGAAATCGATTTCTGAGAGGGGGCGGGGCTTAAATTGGCCACGCCCCTTTTTCCAATTTTGATGGGAAATCGATTTCTGAGAGGGGGCGGGGCTTAACTCGGCCACGCCCCTTTTCCAATTTTGATGGGAAATCGATTTCTGAGAGGGTTCGGGGCTTAACTCGGCCACGCCCCTTTTCCAATTTTGATGGGAAATCGATTTCTGAGAGGGGGTGGGGCTTAACTCGGCCACGCCCCTTTTTCCAATTTTGATGGGAAATCGATTTCTGAGAGGGGGCGGGGCTTAAATCGGCCACGCCCCTTTTTCCAATTTTGATGGGAAATCGATTTCTGGGAGGGGGCGGGGCTTAACTCGGCCACGCCCCTTTTTCCAATTTTGATGGGAAATCGATTTCTGAAAGGGGGCGGGGCTTAACTCGGCCACGCCCCTTTTTCCAATTTTGATGGGAAATCGATTTCTGAGAGGGGGCGGGGCTTAACTCGGCCACGCCCCTTTTCCAATTTTGATGGGAAATCGATTTCTGAGAGGGGGTGGGGCTTAACGCGGCCACGCCCCTTTTTCCAATTTTGATGGGAAATCGATTTCTGAGAGGGGGCGGGGCTTAAATCGGCCACGCCCCTTTTTCCAATTCTGATGGGAAATCGATTTCTGGGAGGGGGCGGGGCTTAACTCGGCCACGCCCCTTTTTCCAATTTTGATGGGAAATCGATTTCTGAGAGGGGGCGGGGCTTAACTCGGCCACGGCCCTTTTTCCAATTTTGATGGGAAATCGATTTCTGAGAGGGGGCGGGGCTTAACTCGGCCACGCCCCTTTTTCCAATTTTGATGGGAAATCGATTTCTGAGAGGGGGCGGGGCTTAAATTGGCCACGCATCTTTTTCCAATTTTGATGGGAAATCGATTTCTGAGAGGGGGCGGGGCTTAACTCGGCCACGCCCCTTTTCCAATTTTGATGGGAAATCGATTTCTGAGAGGGGGTGGGGCTTAACTCGGCCACGCCCCTTTTTCCAATTTTGATGGGAAATCGATTTCTGAGAGGGGGCGGGACTTAACTCGGTCACGCCCTATTTTCCAATTTTGATGGGAAATCGATTTCTGAGAGGGGGCGGGGCTTAACTCGGCCACGCCCCTTTTTCCAATTTTGACGGGAATCGATTTCTGAGAGGGGGCGGGGCTTAACTCGGCCACGCCCCTTTTTCCAATTTTGATGGGAAATCGATTTCTGAGAGGGGGCGGGGCTTAACTCGGCCACGCCCCTTTTTCCAATTTTGATGGGAAATTGATTTCTGAGAGGGGGCGGGGCTTAACTCGGCCACGCCCCTTTTTCCAATTTTGATGGGAAATGGATTTCTGAGAGGGGGCGGGGCTTAACTCGGCCACACCCCTTTTTCCAATTTGATGGGAAATCGATTTCTGAGAGGGGGCGGGGCTTAACTCGGCCACGCCCCTTTTTCCAATTTTGATGGGAAATCGATTTCTGAGAGGGGGCGGGGCTTAACTCGGCCACGCCCCTTTTTCCAATTTTGATGGGAAATCGATTTCTGAGAGGGGGTGGGGCTTAACTCGGCCACGCCCCTTTTTCCAATTTTGATGGGAAATCGATTTCTGAGAGGGGGCGGGGCTTAAATCGGCCACGCCCCTTTTTCCAATTTTGATGGGAAATCGATTTCTGAGAGGGGGCGGGGCTTAACTCGGCCACGCCCCTTTTTCCAATTTTGACGGGAATCGATTTCTGAGAGGGGGCGGGGCTTAACTCGGCCACGCCCCTTTTTCCAATTTTGATGGGAAATCGATTTCTGAGAGGGGGCGGGGCTTAACTCGGCCACGCCCCTTTTTCCAATTTTGATGGGAAATCGATTTCTGAGAGGGGGCGGGGCTTAACTCGGCCACGGCCCTTTTTCCAATTTTGATGGGAAATCGATTTCTGAGAGGGGGCGGGGCTTAAGTCGACCACGCCCCTTTTTCCAATTTTGATGGGAAATCGATTTCTGAGAGGGGGCGGGGCTTAACTCGGCCACGCCACTTTTTCCAATTTTGATGGGAAATCGATTTCTGAGAGGGGGCGGGGCTTAAGTCGACCACGCCCCTTTTTCCAATTTTGATGGGAAATCGATTTCTGAGAGGGGGCGGGACTTAACTCGGTCACGCCCTATTTTCCAATTTTGATGGGAAATCGATTTCTGAGAGGGGGCGGGGCTTAAGTCGACCACGCCCCTTTTTCCAATTTTGATGGGAAATCGATTTCTGAGGGGGCGGGGCTTAACTCGGCCACGCTCCTTTTTCCAATTTTGATGGGAAATCGATTTCTGAGAGGGGGCGGGGCTTAACTCGGCCACGCCCCTTTTTCCGATTTTGATGGGAAATCGATTTCTGAGAGAGGGCGGGGCTTAACTCGGCCACGCCCCTTTTTCCAATTTTGATGGGAAATCGATTTCTGAGAGGGGGCGGGACTTAACTCGGTCACGCCCTATTTTCCAATTTTGATGGGAAATCGATTTCTGAGAGGGGGCGGGGCTTAAGTCGACCACGCCCCTTTTTCCAATTTTGATGGGAAATCGATTTCTGAGGGGGCGGGGCTTAACTCGGCCACGCTCCTTTTTCCAATTTTGATGGCAAATCGATTTCTGAGAGGGGGCGGGGCTTAACTCGGCCACGCCCCTTTTTCCGATTTTGATGGGAAATCGATTTCTGAGAGGGGGCGGGGCTTAAGTCGACCACGCCCCTTTTTCCAATTTTGATGGGAAATCGATTTCTGAGAGGGGGCGGGGCTTAACTCGGCCACGCCCCTTTTTCAAATTTTGATGGGAAATCGATTTCTGAGAGGGGGCGGGGCTTAAGTCGACCACGCCCCTTTTTCCAATTTTGATGGGAAATCGATTTCTGAGAGGGGGCGGGACTTAACTCGGTCACGCCCTATTTTCCAATTTTGATGGGAAATCGATTTCTGAGAGGGGGCGGGGCTTAAGTCGACCACGCCCCTTTTTCCAATTTTGATGGGAAATCGATTTCTGAGGGGGCGGGGCTTAACTCGGCCACGCTCCTTTTTCCAATTTTGATGGGAAATCGATTTCTGAGAGGGGGCGGGGCTTAACTCGGCCACGCCCCTTTTTCCGATTTTGATGGGAAATCGATTTCTGAGAGAGGGCGGGGCTTAAGTCGGCCACGCCCCTTTTTCCAATTTTGATGGGAAATCGATTTCTGAGAGGGGGCGGGGCTTAACTCGACCACGCCCCTTTTTCCAATTTTGATGGGAAATCGATTTCTGAGAGAGGGCGGGGCTTAACTCGGCCACGCCCCTTTTTCAAATTTTGATGGGAAATCGATTTCTGAGAGGGGGCGGGGCTTAACTCGGCCACACCCCTTTTTCCAATTTTGATGGGAAATCGATTTCTGAGAGGGGGCGGGGCTTAAGTCGACCACGCCCCTTTTTCCAATTTTGATGGGAAATCGATTTCTGAGAGGGGGCGGGACTTAACTCGGTCACGCCCTATTTTCCAATTTTGATGGGAAATCGATTTCTGAGAGGGGGCGGGGCTTAAGTCGACCACGCCCCTTTTTCCAATTTTGATGGGAAATCGATTTCTGAGGGGGCGGGGCTTAACTCGGCCACGCTCCTTTTTCCAATTTTGATGGGAAATCGATTTCTGAGAGGGGGCGGGGCTTAACTCGGCCACGCCCCTTTTTCCGATTTTGATGGGAAATCGATTTCTGAGAGAGGGCGGGGCTTAACTCGGCCACGCCCCTTTTTCCAATTTTGATGGGAAATCGATTTCTGAGAGGGGGCGGGACTTAACTCGGTCACGCCCTATTTTCCAATTTTGATGGGAAATCGATTTCTGAGAGGGGGCGGGGCTTAACTCGGCCACGCCCCTTTTCCAATTTTGATGGGAAATCGATTTCTGAGAGGGGGTGGGGCTTAACTCGGCCACGCCCCTTTTTCCAATTTTGATGGGAAATCGATTTCTGAGAGGGGGCGGGGCTTAACTCGGCCACGGCCCTTTTTCCAATTTTGATGGGAAATCGATTTCTGAGAGGGGGCGGGGCTTAACTCGGCCACGCCCCTTTTTCCGATTTTGATGGGAAATCGATTTCTGAGAGGGGGCGGGGCTTAAATCGGCCACGCCCCTTTTTCCAATTTTGATGGGAAATCGATTTCTGGGAGGGGGCGGGGCTTAACTCGGCCACGCCCCTTTTTCCAATTTTGATGGGAAATCGATTTCTGAAAGGGGGCGGGGCTTAACTCGGCCACGCCCCTTTTTCCGATTTTGATGGGAAATCGATTTCTGAGAGGGGGCGGGGCTTAACTCGGCCACGCTCCTTTTTCCAATTTTGATGGGAAATCGATTTCTGAGAGGGGGCGGGGCTTAAGTCGACCACGCCCCTTTTTCCAATTTTGATGGGAAATCGATTCCTGAGGGGGCGGGGCTTAACTCGGCCACGCTCCTTTTTCCAATTTTGATGGGAAATCGATTTCTGAGAGGGGGCGGGGCTTAACTCGGCCACGCCCCTTTTTCCGATTTTGATGGGAAATCGATTTCTGAGAGGGGGCGGGGCTTAAGTCGACCACGCCCCTTTTTCCAATTTTGATGGGAAATCGATTTCTGAGAGGGGGCGGGGCTTAACTCGGCCACGCCCCTTTTTCCAATTTTGATGGGAAATCGATTTCTGAGAGGGGGCGGGACTTAACTCGGTCACGCCCTATTTTCCAATTTTGATGGGAAATCGATTTCTGAGAGGGGGCGGGGCTTAAGTCGACCACGCCCCTTTTTCCAATTTTGATGGGAAATCGATTACTGAGAGGGGGCGGGGCTTAACTCGGCCACGCCCCTTTTTCCAATTTTGATGGGAAATCGATTTCTGAGAGGGGGCGGGGCTTAACTCGGCCACGCCCCTTTTTCCAATTTTGATGGGAAATCGATTTCTGAGAGGGGGCGGGACTTAAGTCGACCACGCCCCTTTTTCCAATTTTGATGGGAAATCGATTTCTGAGGGGGCGGGGCTTAACTCGGCCACGCCCCTTTTTCCAATTTTGATGGGAAATCGATTTCTGAGAGGGGGCGGGGCTTAACTCGGCCACGCCCCTTTTTCCGATTTTGATGGGAAATCGATTTCTGAGGGGGCGGGGCTTAACTCGGCCACGCTCCTTTTTCCAATTTTGATTTGAAATCCATTTCTGAGAGGGGGCGGGGCTTAACTCGGCCACGCCCCTTTTTCCGATTTTGATGGGAAATCGATTTCTGAGAGAGGGCGGGGCTTAACTCGGCCACGCCCCTTTTTCCAATTTTGATGGGAAATCGATTTCTGAGAGGGGGCGGGACTTAACTCGGTCACGCCCTATTTTCCAATTTTGATGGGAAATCGATTTCTGAGAGGGGGCGGGGCTTAAGTCGGCCACGCCCCTTTTTCCAATTTTGATGGGAAATCGATTTCTGAGAGGGGGCGGGGCTTAACTCGGCCACGCCCCTTTTTCCGATTTTGATGGGAAATCGATTTCTGAGAGGGGGCGGGACTTAACTCGGTCACGCCCTATTTTCCAATTTTGATGGGAAATCGATTTCTGAGAGGGGGCGGGGCTTAAGTCGACCACGCCCCTTTTTCCAATTTTGATGGGAAATCGATTTCTGAGAGAGGGCGGGGCTTAACTCGGCCACGCCCCTTTTTCCAATTTTGATGGGAAATCGATTTCTGAAAGGGGGCGGGACTTAACTCGGTCACGCCCTATTTTCCAATTTTGATGGGAAATCGATTTCTGAGAGGGGGCGGGGCTTAAGTCGACCACGCCCCTTTTTCCAATTTTGATGGGAAATCGATTTCTGAGGGGGCGGGGCTTAACTCGACCACGCTCCTTTTTCCAATTTTGATGGGAAATCGATTTCTGAGAGGGGGCGGGGCTTAACTCGGCCACGCCCCTTTTTCCGATTTTGATGGGAAATCGATTTCTGAGAGGGGGCGGGGCTTAAGTCGACCACGCCCCTTTTTCCAATTTTGATGGGAAATCGATTTCTGAGAGGGGGCGGGGCTTAACTCGGCCACGCCCCTTTTTCCGATTTTGATGGGAAATCGATTTCTGAGAGGGGGCGGGGCTTAAGTCGACCACGCCCCTTTTTCCAATTTTGATGGGAAATCGATTTCTGAGAGGGGGCGGGGCTTAACTCGGCCACGCCCCTTTTTCCAATTTTGATGGGAAATCGATTTCTGAGAGGGGGCGGGGCTTAAGTCGACCACGCCCCTTTTTCCAATTTTGATGGGAAATCGATTTCTGAGAGGGGGCGGGACTTAACTCGGTCACGCCCTATTTTCCAATTTTGATGGGAAATCGATTTCTGAGAGGGGGCGGGGCTTAAGTCGACCACGCCCCTTTTTCCAATTTTGATGGGAAATCTATTTCTGAGGGGGCGGGGCTTAACTCGGCCATGCTCCTTTTTCCAATTTTGATGGGAAATCGATTTCTGAGAGGGGGCGGGGCTTAACTCGGCCACGCCCCTTTTTCCGATTTTGATGGGAAATCGATTTCTGAGAGAGGGCGGGGCTTAACTCGGCCACGCCCCTTTTTCCAATTTTGATGGGAAATCGATTTCTGAGAGGGGGCGGGACTTAACTCGGTCACGCCCTATTTTCCAATTTTGATGGGAAATCGATTTCTGAGAGGGGGCGGGGCTTAAGTCGGCCACGCCCCTTTTTCCAATTTTAATGGGAAATCGATTTCTGAGAGGGGGCGGGGCTTAACTCGGCCACGCCCCTTTTTCCGATTTTGATGGGAAATCGATTTCTGAGAGAGGGCGGGGCTTAACTCGGCCACGCCCCTTTTTCCAATTTTGATGGGAAATCGATTTCTGAGAGGGGGCGGGGCTTAAGTCGGCCACGCTCCTTTTTCCAATTTTGATGGGAAATCGATTTCTGAGAGGGGGCGGGGCTTAACTCGGCCACGCCCCTTTTTCCGATTTTGATGGGAAATCGATTTCTGAGAGAGGGCGGGGCTTAACTCGGCCACGCCCCTTTTTCCAATTTTGATGGGAAATCGATTTCTGAGAGGGGGCGGGACTTAACTCGGTCACGCCCTATTTTCCAATTTTGATGGGAAATCGATTTCTGAGAGGGGGCGGGGCTTAAGTCGACCACGCCCCTTTTTCCAATTTTGATGGGAAATCGATTTCTGAGGGGGCGGGGCTTAACTCGGCCACGCTCCTTTTTCCAATTTTGATGGGAAATCGATTTCTGAGAGGGGGCGGGGCTTAACTCGGCCACGCCCCTTTTTCCGATTTTGATGGGAAATCGATTTCTGAGAGGGGGCGGGGCTTAAGTCGACCACGCCCCTTTTTCCAATTTTGATGGGAAATCGATTTCTGAGAGGGGGCGGGACTTAACTCGGTCACGCCCTATTTTCCAATTTTGATGGGAAATCGATTTCTGAGAGGGGGCGGGGCTTAAGTCGACCACGCCCCTTTTTCCAATTTTGATGGGAAATCGATTTCTGAGGGGGCGGGGCTTAACTCGGCCACGCTCCTTTTTCCAATTTTGATGGGAAATCGATTTCTGAGAGGGGGCGGGGCTTAACTCGGCCACGCCCCTTTTTCCGATTTTGATGGGAAATCGATTTCTGAGAGAGGGCGGGGCTTAACTCGGCCACGCCCCTTTTTCCAATTTTGATGGGAAATCGATTTCTGAGAGGGGGCGGGACTTAACTCGGTCACGCCCTATTTTCCAATTTTGATGGGAAATCGATTTCTGAGAGGGGGCGGGGCTTAAGTCGACCACGCCCCTTTTTCCAATTTTGATGGGAAATCGATTTCTGAGGGGCGGGGCTTAACTCGGCCACGCTCCTTTTTCCAATTTTGATGGGAAATCGATTTCTGAGAGGGGGCGGGGCTTAACTCGGCCACGCCCCTTTTTCCGATTTTGATGGGAAATCGATTTCTGAGAGGGGGCGGGGCTTAAGTCGACCACGCCCCTTTTTCCAATTTTGATGGGAAATCGATTTCTGAGAGGGGGCGGGGCTTAACTCGGCCACGCCCCTTTTTCCAATTTTGATGGGAAATCGATTTCTGAGAGGGGGCGGGGCTTAAGTCGACGACGCCCCTTTTTCCAATTTTGATGGGAAATCGATTTCTGAGAGGGGGCGGGACTTAACTCGGTCACGCCCTATTTTCCAATTTTGATGGGAAATCGATTTCTGAGAGGGGGCGGGGCTTAAGTCGACCACGCCCCTTTTTCCAATTTTGATGGGAAATCGATTTCTGAGGGGGCGGGGCTTAACTCGGCCACGCTCCTTTTTCCAATTTTGATGGGAAATCGATTTCTGAGAGGGGGCGGGGCTTAAGTCGGCCACGCCCCTTTTTCCAATTTTGATGGGAAATCGATTTCTGAGAGGGGGCGGGGCTTAACTCGGCCACGCCCCTTTTTCCAATTTTGATGGGAAATCGATTTCTGAGAGGGGGCGGGGCTTAAGTCGACCACGCCCCTTTTTCCAATTTTGATGGGAAATCGATTTCTGAGAGGGGGCGGGGCTTAAATTGGCCACGCCCCTTTTTCCAATTTTGATGGGAAATCGATTTCTGAGAGGGGGCAGGGCTTAACTCGGCCACGCCCCTTTTCCAATTTTGATGGGAAATCGATTTCTGAGAGGGGGCGGGGCTTAACTCGGCCACGCCCCTTTTCCAATTTTGATGGGAAATCGATTTTTGAGAGGGGGTGGGGCTTAACTCGGCCACGCCCCTTTTTCCAATTTTGATGGGAAATCGATTTCTGAGAGGGGGCGGGGCTTAAAACGGCCACGCCCCTTTTTCCAATTTTGATGGGAAATCGATTTCTGGGAGGGGGCGGGGCTTAACTCGGCCACGCCCCTTTTTCCAATTTTGATGGGAAATCGATTTCTGAAAGGGGGCGGGGCTTAACTCGGCCACGCCCCTTTTTCCAATTTTGATGGGAAATCGATTTCTGAGAGGGGGCGGGGCTTAACTCGGCCACGCCCCTTTTGCCAATTTTGACGGGAATCGATTTCTGAGAGGGGGCGGGGCTTAACTCGGCCACGCCCCTTTTTCCAATTTTGATGGGAAATCGATTTCTGAGAGGGGGCGGGGCTTAACTCGGCCACGGCCCTTTTTCCAATTTTGATGGGAAATCGATTTCTGAGAGGGGGCGGGGCTTAACTCGGCCACGCCCCTTTTTCCAATTTTGATGGGAAATCGATTTCTGAGAGGGGGCGGGGCTTAAATTGGCCACGCATCTTTTTCCAATTTTGATGGGAAATCGATTTCTGAGAGGGGGCGGGGCTTAAATCGGCCACGCCCCTTTTTCCAATTTTGATGGGAAATCGATTTCTGAGAGGGGGCGGGGCTTAACTCGGCCACGCCCCTTTTTCCAATTTTGATGGGAAATCGATTTCTGAAAGGGGGCGGGGCTTAACTCGGCCACGCCCCTTTTTCCAATTTTGATGGGAAATCGATTTCTGAGAGGGGGCGGAGCTTAACTCGGCCACGCCCCCTTTTCCAATTTTGATGGGAAATCGATTTCTGAGAGGGGGCGGAGCTTAACTCGGCCACGCCCCCTTTTCCAATTTAGATGGGAAATCGATTTCTGAGAGGGGGCGGGGCTTAACTCGGCCACGCCCCTTTTTCCAATTTTGATGGGAAATTGATTTCTGAGAGGGGGCGGGGCTTAACTCGGCCACGCCCCTTTTTCCAATTTGATGGGAAATCGATTTCTGAGAGGGGGCGGGGCTTAACTCGGCCACGCCCCTTTTTCCAATTTTGATGGGAAATCGATTTCTGAGAGGGGGCGGGGCTTAAGTCGACCACGCCCCTTTTTCCAATTTTGATGGGAAATCGATTTCTGAGGGGGCGGGGCTTAACTCGGCCACGCTCCTTTTTCCAATTTTGATGGGAAATCGATTTCTGAGAGGGGGCGGGGCTTAACTCGGCCACGCCCCTTTTTCCGATTTTGATGGGAAATCGATTTCTGAGAGAGGGCGGGGCTTAACTCGGCCACGCCCCTTTTTCCAATTTTGATGGGAAATCGATTTCTGAGAGGGGGCGGGACTTAACTCGGTCACGCCCTATTTTCCAATTTTGATGGGAAATCGATTTCTGAGAGGGGGCGGGGCTTAAATCGACCACGCCCCTTTTTCCAATTTTGATGGGAAATCGATTTCTGAGGGGGCGGGGCTTAACTCGGCCACGCTCCTTTTTCCAATTTTGATGGGAAATCGATTTCTGAGAGGGGGCGGGGCTTAACTCGGCCACGCCCCTTTTTCCGATTTTGATGGGAAATCGATTTCTGAGAGGGGGCGGGGCTTAAATTGGCCACGCCCCTTTTTCCAATTTTGATGGGAAATCGATTTCTGAGAGGGGGCGGGGCTTAAGTCGACCACGCCCCTTTTTCCAATTTTGATGGGAAATCGATTTCTGAGGGGGCGGGGCTTAACTCGGCCACGCTCCTTTTTCCAATTTTGATGGGAAATCGATTTCTGAGAGGGGGCGGGGCTTAACTCGGCCACGCCCCTTTTTCCGATTTTGATGGGAAATCGATTTCTGAGAGGGGGCGGGGCTTAAGTCGACCACGTCCCTTTTTCCAATTTTGATGGGAAATCGATTTCTGAGAGGGGGCGGGGCTTAACTCGGCCACGCCCCTTTTTCCAATTTTGATGGGAAATCGATTTCTGAGAGGGGGCGGGGCTTAAGTCGACCACGCCCCTTTTTCCAATTTTGATGGGAAATCGATTTCTGAGAGGGGGCGGGACTTAACTCGGTCACGCCCTATTTTCCAATTTTGATGGGAAATCGATTTCTGAGAGGGGGCGGGGCTTAAGTCGACCACTCCCCTTTTTCCAATTTTGATGGGAAATCGATTTCTGAGGGGGCGGGGCTTAACTCGGCCACGCTCCTTTTTCCAATTTTGATGGGAAATCGATTTCTGAGAGGGGGCGGGGCTTAACTCGGCCACGCCCCTTTTTCCGATTTTGATGGGAAATCGATTTCTGAGAGAGGGCGGGGCTTAACTCGGCCACGCCCCTTTTTCCAATTTTGATGGGAAATCGATTTCTGAGAGGGGGCGGGACTTAACTCGGTCACGCCCTATTTTCCAATTTTCATGGGAAATCGATTTCTGAGAGGGGGCGGGGCTTAAGTCGGCCACGCCCCTTTTTCCAATTTTGATGGGAAATCGATTTCTGAGAGGGGGCAGGGCTTAACTCGGCCACGCCCCTTTTTCCGATTTTGATGGGAAATCGATTTCTGAGAGAGGGCGGGGCTTAACTCGGCCACGCCCCTTTTTCCAATTTTGATGGGAAATCGATTTCTGAGAGGGGGCGGGACTTAACTCGGTCACGCCCTATTTTCCAATTTTGATGGGAAATCGATTTCTGAGAGGGGGCGGGGCTTAAGTCGGCCACGCCCATTTTTCCAATTTTGATGGGAAATCGATTTCTGAGAGGGGGCGGGGCTTAAGTCGACCACGCCCCTTTTTCCAATTTTGATGGGAAATCGATTTCTGAGGGGGCGGGGCTTAACTCGGCCACGCTCCTTTTTCCAATTTTGATGGGAAATCGATTTCTGAGAGGGGGCGGGGCTTAACTCGGCCACGCCCTTTTTCCGATTTTGATGGGAAATCGATTTCTGAGAGAGGGCGGGGCTTAACTCGGCCACGCCCCTTTTTCCAATTTTGATGGGAAATCGATTTCTGAGAGGGGGCGGGGCTTAAGTCGGCCACGCTCCTTTTTCCAATTTTGATGGGAAATCGATTTCTGAGAGGGGGCGGGGCTTAACTCGGCCACGCCCCTTTTTCCGATTTTGATGGGAAATCGATTTCTGAGAGAGGGCGGGGCTTAACTCGGCCACGCCCCTTTTTCCAATTTTGATGGGAAATCGATTTCTGAGAGGGGGCGGGACTTAACTCGGTCACGCCCTATTTTCCAATTTTGATGGGAAATCGATTTCTGAGAGGGGGCGGGGCTTAAGTCGACCACGCCCCTTTTTCCAATTTTGATGGGAAATCGATTTCTGAGGGGGCGGGGCTTAACTCGGCCACGCTCCTTTTTCCAATTTTGATGGGAAATCGATTTCTGAGAGGGGGCGGGGCTTAACTCGGCCACGCCCCTTTTTCCGATTTTGATGGGAAATCGATTTCTGAGAGGGGGCGGGGCTTAATTCGACCACGCCCCTTTTTCCAATTTTGATGGGAAATCGATTTCTGAGAGGGGGCGGGGCTTAACTCGGCCACGCCCCTTTTTCCAATTTTGATGGGAAATCGATTTCTGAGACGGGGCGGGGCTTAAGTCGGCCACGCCCCTTTTTCCAATTTTGATGGGAAATCGATTTCTGAGAGGGGGCGGGGCTTAAGTCGACCACGCCCCTTTTTCCAATTTTGATGGGAAATCGATTTCTGAGAGGGGGCGGGGCTTAACTCGGCCACGCCCCTTTTTCCGATTTTGATGGGAAATCGATTTCTGAGAGAGGGCGGGGCTTAACTCGGCCACGCCCCTTTTTCCAATTTTGATGGGAAATCGATTTCTGAGAGGGGGCGGGGCTTAAGTCGGCCACGCTCCTTTTTCCAATTTTGATGGGAAATCGATTTCTGAGAGGGGGCGGGGCTTAACTCGGCCACGCCCCTTTTTCCGATTTTGATGGGAAATCGATTTCTGAGAGAGGGCGGGGCTTAACTCGGCCACGCCCCTTTTTCCAATTTTGATGGGAAATCGATTTCTGAGAGGGGGCGGGGCTTAACTCGGCCACGCCCCTTTTTCCAATTTTGATGGGAAATCGATTTCTGAGAGGGGGCGGGGCTTAACTCGGCCACGCCCCTTTTTCCGATTTTGATGGGAAATCGATTTCTGAGAGAGGGCGGAGCTTAACTCGGCCACGCCCCTTTTTCCAATTTTGATGGGAAATCGATTTCTGAGAGGGGGCGGGACTTAACTCGGTCACGCCCTATTTTCCGATTTTGATGGGAAATCGATTTCTGAGAGGGGGCGGGGCTTAAGTCGACCACGCCCCTTTTTCCAATTTTGATGGGAAATCGATTTCTGAGAGGGGGCGGGGCTTAAGTCGACCACGCCCCTTTTTCCAATTTTGATGGGAAATCGATTTCTGAGGGGGCGGGGCTTAACTCGGCCACGCTCCTTTTTCCAATTTTGATGGGAAATCGATTTCTGAGAGGGGGCGGGGCTTAACTCGGCCACGCCCCTTTTTCCGATTTTGATGGGAAATCGATTTCTGAGAGAGGGCGGGGCTTAAGTCGACCACGCCCCTTTTTCCAATTTTGATGGGAAATCGATTTCTGAGGGGGCGGGGCTTAACTCGGCCACGCTCCTTTTTCCAATTTTGATGGGAAATCGATTTCTGAGAGGGGGCGGGGCTTAAGTCGGCCACGCCCCTTTTTCCAATTTTGATGGGAAATCGATTTCTGAGAGGGGGCGGGGCTTAACTCGGCCACGCTCCTTTTTCCAATTTTGATGGGAAATCGATTTCTGAGAGGGGGCGGGGCTTAACTCGGCCACGCCCCTTTTTCCGATTTTGATGGGAAATCGATTTCTGAGAGAGGGCGGGGCTTAACTCGGCCACGCCCCTTTTTCCAATTTTGATGGGAAATCGATTTCTGAGAGGGGGCGGGACTTAACTCGGTCACGCCCTATTTTCCAATTTTGATGGGAAATCGATTTCTGAGAGGGGGCGGGGCTTAAGTCGGCCACGCCCCTTTTTCCAATTTTGATGGGAAATCGATTTCTGAGAGGGGGCGGGGCTTAAGTCGACCACGCCCCTTTTTCCAATTTTGATGGGAAATCGATTTCTGAGAGGGGGCGGGACTTAACTCGGCCACGCCCCTTTTTCCAATTTTGATGGGAAATCGATTTCTGAGAGGGGGCGGGGCTTAACTCGGCCACGCCCCTTTTTCCGATTTTGATGGGAAATCGATTTCTGAGAGAGGGCGGGGCTTAACTCGGCCACGCCCCTTTTTCCAATTTTGATGGGAAATCGATTTCTGAGAGGGGGCGGGGCTTAAGTCGGCCACGCCCCTTTTTCCAATTTTGATGGGAAATCGATTTCTGAGAGGGGGCGGGGCTTAACTCGGCCACGCCCCTTTTTCCGATTTTGATGGGAAATCGATTTCTGAGAGGGGGCGGGGCTTAAGTCGACCACGCCCCTTTTTCCAATTTTGATGGGAAATCGATTTCTGAGAGGGGGCGGGGCTTAACTCGGCCACGCCCCTTTTTCCAATTTTGATGGGAAATCGATTTCTGAGAGGGGGCGGGGCTTAAGTCGGCCACGCCCCTTTTTCCAATTTTGATGGGAAATCGATTTCTGAGAGGGGGCGGGGCTTAAGTCGACCACACCCCTTTTTCCAATTTTGATGGGAAATCGATTTCTGAGGGGGCGGGGCTTAACTCGGCCACGCTCCTTTTTCCAATTTTGATGGGAAATCGATTTCTGAGAGGGGGCGGGGCTTAACTCGGCCACGCCCCTTTTTCCGATTTTGATGGGAAATCGATTTCTGAGAGAGGGCGGGGCTTAACTCGGCCACGCCCCTTTTTCCAATTTTGATGGGAAATCGATTTCTGAGAGGGGGCGGGGCTTAAGTCGGCCACGCTCCTTTTTCCAATTTTGATGGGAAATCGATTTCTGAGAGGGGGCGGGGCTTAACTCGGCCACGCCCCTTTTTCCGATTTTGATGGGAAATCGATTTCTGAGAGAGGGCGGGGCTTAACTCGGCCACGCCCCTTTTTCCAATTTTGATGGGAAATCGATTTCTGAGAGGGGGCGGGGCTTAACTCGGCCACGCTCCTTTTTCCAATTTTGATGGGAAATCGATTTCTGAGAGGGGGCGGGGCTTAACTCGGCCACGCCCCTTTTTCCGATTTTGATGGGAAATCGATTTCTGAGAGAGGGCGGGGCTTAACTCGGCCACGCCCCTTTTTCCAATTTTGATGGGAAATCGATTTCTGAGAGGGGGCGGGACTTAACTCGGTCACGCCCTATTTTCCAATTTTGATGGGAAATCGATTTCTGAGAGGGGGCGGGGCTTAAGTCGACCACGCCCCTTTTTCCAATTTTGATGGGAAATCGATTTCTGAGAGGGGGCGGGGCTTAAGTCGACCACGCCCCTTTTTCCAATTTTGATGGGAAATCGATTTCTGAGAGGGGGCGGGACTTAACTCGGTCACGCCCCTTTTTCCAATTTTGATGGGAAATCGATTTCTGAGAGGGGGCGGGACTTAACTCGGTCACGCCCCCTTTTCCAATTTTGATGGGAAATCGATTTCTGAGAGGGGGCGGGGCTTAAGTCGGCCACGCCCCTTTTTCCAATTTTGATGGGAAATCGATTTCTGAGAGGGGGCGGGGCTTAACTCGGCCACGCCCCTTTTTCCAATTTTGATGGGAAATCGATTTCTGAGAGGGGGCGGGGCTTAACTCGGCCACGCCCCTTTTTCCAATTTTGATGGGAAATCGATTTCTGAGAGGGGGCGGGGCTTAACTCGGCCACGCCCCTTTTTCCAATTTTGATGGGAAATCGATTTCTGAGAGGGGGCGGGGCTTAACTCGGCCACGCCCCTTTTTCCAATTTTGATGGGAAATCGATTTCTGAGAGGGGGCGGGGCTTAAGTCGGCCACGCCCCTTTTTCCAATTTTGATGGGAAATCGATTTCTGAGAGGGGGCGGGGCTTAACTCGACCACGCCCCTTTTTCCAATTTTTATGGGAAATCGATTTCTGAGAGAGGGCGGGGCTTAACTCGGCCACGCCCCTTTTTCAAATTTTGATGGGAAATCGATTTCTGAGAGGGGGCGGGGCTTAACTCGGCCACACCCCTTTTTCCAATTTTGATGGGAAATCGATTTCTGAGAGGGGGCGGGGCTTAAGTCGACCACGCCCCTTTTTCCAATTTTGATGGGAAATCGATTTCTGAGAGGGGGCGGGGCTTAAGTCGACCACGCCCCTTTTTCCAATTTTGATGGGAAATCGATTTCTGAGAGGGGGCGGGGCTTAACTCGGCCACGCCCCTTTTTCCAATTTTGATGGGAAATCGATTTCTGAGAGGGGGCGGGGCTTAAGTCGACCACGCCCCTTTTTCCAATTTTGATGGGAAATCGATTTCTGAGAGGGGGCGGGACTTAATTCGGTCACGCCCTATTTTCCAATTTTGATGGGAAATCGATTTCTGAGAGGGGGCGGGGCTTAAGTCGACCACGCCCCTTTTTCCAATTTTGATGGGAAATCGATTTCTGAGGGGGCGGGGCTTAACTCGGCCACGCTCCTTTTTCCAATTTTGATGGGAAATCGATTTCTGAGAGGGGGCGGGACTTAACTCGGTCACGCCCTATTTTCCAATTTTGATGGGAAATCGATTTCTGAGAGGGGGCGGGGCTTAAGTCGGCCACGCCCCTTTTTCCAATTTTGATGGGAAATCGATTTCTGAGAGGGGGCGGGGCTTAACTCGGCCACGCTCCTTTTTCCAATTTTGATGGGAAATCGATTTCTGAGAGGGGGCGGGGCTTAACTCGGCCACGCCCCTTTTTCCGATTTTGATGGGAAATCGATTTCTGAGAGAGGGCGGGGCTTAACTCGGCCACGCCCCTTTTTCCAATTTTGATGGGAAATCGATTTCTGAGAGGGGGCGGGACTTAACTCGGTCACGCCCTATTTTCCAATTTTGATGGGAAATCGATTTCTGAGAGGGGGCGGGGCTTAAGTCGGCCACGCCCCTTTTTCCAATTTTGATGGGAAATCGATTTCTGAGAGGGGGCGGGGCTTAAGTCGACCACGCCCCTTTTTCCAATTTTGATGGGAAATCGATTTCTGAGGGGGCGGGGCTTAACTCGGCCACGCTCCTTTTTCCAATTTTGATGGGAAATCGATTTCTGAGAGGGGGCGGGGCTTAACTCGGCCACGCCCCTTTTTCCGATTTTGATGGGAAATCGATTTCTGAGAGAGGGCGGGGCTTAACTCGGCCACGCCCCTTTTTCCAATTTTGATGGGAAATCGATTTCTGAGAGGGGGCGGGACTTAACTCGGTCACGCCCTATTTTCCAATTTTGATGGGAAATCGATTTCTGAGAGGGGGCGGGGCTTAAGTCGGCCACGCCCCTTTTTCCAATTTTGATGGGAAATCGATTTCTGAGAGGGGGCGGGGCTTAACTCGGCCACGCCCCTTTTTCCGATTTTGATGGGAAATCGATTTCTGAGAGAGGGCGGGGCTTAACTCGGCCACGCCCCTTTTTCCAATTTTGATGGGAAATCGATTTCTGAGAGGGGGCGGGGCTTAAGTCGACCACGCCCCTTTTTCCAATTTTGATGGGAAATCGATTTCTGAGAGGGGGCGGGGTTTAACTCGGCCACGCCCCTTTTTCCAATTTTGATGGGAAATCGATTTCTGAGAGGGGGCGGGACTTAACTCGGTCACGCCCCTTTTTCCAATTTTGATGGGAAATCGATTTCTGAGAGGGGGCGGGACTTAACTCGGTCACGCCCTATTTTCCAATTTTGATGGGAAATCGATTTCTGAGAGGGGGCGGGGCTTAAGTCGACCACGCCCCTTTTTCCAATTTTGATGGGAAATCGATTTCTGAGAGGGGGCGGGACTTAACTCGGTCACGCCCTATTTTCCAATTTTGATGGGAAATCGATTTCTGAGAGGGGGCGGGGCTTAACTCGGCCACGCTCCTTTTTCCAATTTTGATGGGAAATCGATTTCTGAGAGGGGGCGGGGCTTAACTCGGCCACGCCCCTTTTTCCGATTTTGATGGAAATCGATTTCTGAGAGAGGGCGGGGCTTAACTCGGCCACGCCCCTTTTTCCAATTTTGATGGGAAATCGATTTCTGAGAGGGGGCGGGACTTAACTCGGTCACGCCCTATTTTCCAATTTTGATGGGAAATCGATTTCTGAGAGGGGGCGGGGCTTAAGTCGGCCACGTCCCTTTTTCCAATTTTGATGGGAAATCGATTTCTGAGAGGGGGCGGGGCTTAACTCGGCCACGCCCCTTTTTCCGATTTTGATGGGAAATCGATTTCTGTGAGGGGGCGGGACTTAACTCGGTCACGCCCTATTTTCCAATTTTTATGGGAAATCGATTTCTGAGAGGGGGCGGGGCTTAAGTCGACCACGCCCCTTTTTCCAATTTTGATGGGAAATCGATTTCTGAGAGAGGGCGGGGCTTAACTCGGCCACGCCCCTTTTTCCAATTTTGATGGGAAATCGATTTCTGAGAGGGGGCGGGACTTAACTCGGTCACGCCCTATTTTCCAATTTTGATGGGAAATCGATTTCTGAGAGGGGGCGGAGCTTAAGTCGACCACGCCCCTTTTTCCAATTTTGATGGGAAATCGATTTCTGAGGGGGCGGGGCTTAACTCGACCACGCTCCTTTTTCCAATTTTGATGGGAAATCGATTTCTGAGAGGGGGCGGGGCTTAACTCGGCCACGCCCCTTTTTCCGATTTTGATGGGAAATCGATTTCTGAGAGGGGGCGGGGCTTAAGTCGACCACGCCCCTTTTTCCAATTTTGATGGGAAATCGATTTCTGAGAGGGGGCGGGGCTTAACTCGGCCACGCCCCTTTTTCCAATTTTGATGGGAAATCGATTTCTGAGAGGGGGCGGGGCTTAACCCGGCCACGCCCCTTTTTCCAATTTTGACGGGAATCGATTTCTGAGAGGGGGCGGGGCTTAACTCGGCCACGCCCCTTTTTCCAATTTTGATGGGAAATCGATTTCTGAGAGGGGGCGGGGCTTAACTCGGCCACGGCCCTTTTTCCAATTTTGATGGGAAATCGATTTCTGAGAGGGGGCGGGGCTTAAGTCGACCACGCCCCTTTTTCCAATTTTGATGGGAAATCGATTTCTGAGAGGGGGCGGGGCTTAACTCGGCCACGCCCCTTTTTCCAATTTTGATGGGAAATCGATTTCTGAGAGGGGGCGGGGCTTAAGTCGGCCACGCCCCTTTTTCCAATTTTGATGGGAAATCGATTTCTGAGAGGGGGCGGGGCTTAACTCGGCCACGCCCCTTTTTCCGATTTTGATGGGAAATCGATTTCTGAGAGAGGGCGGGGCTTAACTCGGCCACGCCCCTTTTTCCAATTTTGATGGGAAATCGATTTCTGAGAGGGGGCGGGGCTTAAGTCGGCCACGCTCCTTTTTCCAATTTTGATGGGAAATCGATTTCTGAGAGGGGGCGGGGCTTAACTCGGCCACGCCCCTTTTTCCGATTTTGATGGGAAATCGATTTCTGAGAGAGGGCGGGGCTTAACTCGGCCACGCCCCTTTTTCCAATTTTGATGGGAAATCGATTTCTGAGAGGGGGCGGGACTTAACTCGGTCACGCCCTATTTTCCAATTTTGATGGGAAATCGATTTCTGAGAGGGGGCGGGGCTTAAGTCGACCACGCCCCTTTTTCCAATTTTGATGGGAAATCGATTTCTGAGGGGGCGGGGCTTAACTCGGCCACGCTCCTTTTTCCAATTTTGATGGGAAATCGATTTCTGAGAGGGGGTGGGGCTTAACTCGGCCACGCCCCTTTTTCCGATTTTGATGGGAAATCGATTTCTGAGAGGGGGCGGGGCTTAACTCGACCACGCCCCTTTTTCCAATTTTGATGGGAAATCGATTTCTGAGAGGGGGCGGGGCTTAACTCGGCCACGCCCCTTTTTCCAATTTTGATGGGAAATCGATTTCTGAGAGGGGGCGGGGCTTAAGTCGACCACGCCCCTTTTTCCAATTTTGATGGGACATCGATTTCTGAGAGGGGGCGGGACTTAACTCGGTCACGCCCTATTTTCCAATTTTGATGGGAAATCGATTTCTGAGAGGGGGCGGGGCTTAAGTCGACCACGCCCCTTTTTCCAATTTTGATGGGAAATCGATTTCTGAGGGGGCGGGGCTTAACTCGGCCACGCTCCTTTTTCCAATTTTGATGGGAAATCGATTTCTGAGAGGGGGCGGGGCTTAACTCGGCCACGCCCCTTTTTCCGATTTTGATGGGAAATCGATTTCTGAGAGAGGGCGGGGCTTAACTCGGCCACGCCCCTTTTTCCAATTTTGATGGGAAATCGATTTCTGAGAGGGGGCGGGACTTAACTCGGTCACGCCCTATTTTCCAATTTTGATGGGAAATCGATTTCTGAGAGGGGGCGGGGCTTAACTCGGCCACGCCCCTTTTTCCAATTTTGATGGGAAATCGATTTCTGAGAGGGGGCGGGGCTTAACTCGGCCACGCCCCTTTTTCCAATTTTGATGGGAAATCGATTTCTGAGAGGGTTCGGGGCTTAACTCGGCCACGCCCCTTTTTCCAATTTTGATGGGAAATCGATTTCTGAGAGGGGGCGGGGCTTAACTCGGCCACGCCCCTTTTTCCAATTTTGATGGGAAATCGATTTCTGAGAGGGGGCGGGGCTTAACTCGGCCACACCCCTTTTTCCAATTTTGATGGGAAATCGATTTCTGAGAGGGGGCGGGGCTTAAGTCGACCACGCCCCTTTTTCCAATTTTGATGGGAAATCGATTTCTGAGAGGGGGCGGGGCTTAACTCGGCCACGCCCCTTTTTCCAATTTTGATGGGAAATCGATTTCTGAGAGGGGGCGGGGCTTAACTCGGCCACGCCCCTTTTTCCAATTTTGATGGGAAATCGATTTCTGAGAGGGGGCGGGGCTTAACTCGGCCACGCCCCTTTTTCCAATTTTGATGGGAAATCGATTTCTGAGAGGGGGCGGGGCTTAAGTCGGCCACGCCCCTTTTTCCAATTTTGATGGGAAATCGATTTCTGAGAGGGGGCGGGGCTTAACTCGACCACGCCCCTTTTTCCAATTTTGATGGGAAATCGATTTCTGAGAGGGGCGGGGCTTAACTCGGCCACGCCCCTTTTTCCAATTTTGATGGGAAATCGATTTCTGAGAGGGGGCGGGGCTTAACTCGGCCACGCCCCTTTTCCAATTTTGTTGGGAAATCGATTTCTGAGAGGGGGTGGGGCTTAACTCGGCCACGCTCCTTTTTCCAATTTTGATGGGAAATCGATTTCTGAGAGGGGGCGGGGCTTAACTCGGCCACGCCCCTTTTTCCAATTTTGATGGGAAATCGATTTCTGAGAGGGGGCGGGGCTTAACTCGGCCACGCCCCTTTTTCCGATTTTGATGGGAAATCGATTTCTGAGAGGGGGCGGGGCTTAACTCGGCCACGCCCCTTTTTCCAATTTTGATGGGAAATCGATTTCTGAGAGGGGGCGGGACTTAACTCGGTCACGCCCTATTTTCCAATTTTGATGGGAAATCGATTTCTGAGAGGGGGCGGGGCTTAAGTCGACCACGCCCCTTTTTCCAATTTTGATGGGAAATCGATTTCTGAGGGGGCGGGGCTTAACTCGGCCACGCTCCTTTTTCCAATTTTGATGGGAAATCGATTTCTGAGAGGGGGCGGGGCTTAACTCGGCCACGCCCCTTTTTCCGATTTTGATGGGAAATCGATTTCTGAGAGGGGGCGGGGCTTAAGTCGACCACGCCCCTTTTTCCAATTTTGATGGGAAATCGATTTCTGAGAGGGGGCGGGGCTTAAATCGGCCACGCCCCTTTTTCCAATTTTGATGGGAAATCGATTTCTGAGAGGGGGCGGGGCTTAACTCGGCCACGCTTCTTTTTCCAATTTTGATGGGAAATCGATTTCTGAGAGGGGGCGGGGCTTAACTCGGCCACGCCCCTTTTCCAATTTTGATGGGAAATCGATTTCTGAGAGGGGGTGGGGCTTAACTCGGCCACGCCCCTTTTTCCAATTTTGATGGGAAATCGATTTCTGAGAGGGGGCGGGGCTTAAATCGGCCACGCCCCTTTTTCCAATTTTGATGGGAAATCGATTTCTGGGAGGGGGCGGGGCTTAACTCGGCCACGCCCCTTTTTCCAATTTTGATGGGAAATCGATTTCTGAAAGGGGGCGGGGCTTAACTCGGCCACGCCCCTTTTTCCAATTTTGATGGGAAATCGATTTCTGAGAGGGGGCGGGGCTTAACTCGGCCACGCCCCTTTTTCCAATTTTGACGGGAATCGATTTCTGAGAGGGGGCGGGGCTTAACTCGGCCACGCCCCTTTTTCCAATTTTGATGGGAAATCGATTTCTGAGAGGGGGCGGGGCTTAACTCGGCCACGGCCCTTTTTCCAATTTTGATGGGAAATCGATTTCTGAGAGGGGGCGGGGCTTAACTCGGCCACGCCCCTTTTTCCAATTTTGATGGGAAATCGATTTCTGAGAGGGGGCGGGGCTTAAATTGGCCACGCATCTTTTTCCAATTTTGATGGGAAATCGATTTCTGAGAGGGGGCGGGGCTTAACTCGGCCACGCCCCCTTTTCCAATTTTGATGGGAAATCGATTTCTGAGAGGGGGCGGAGCTTAACTCGGCCACGCCCCCTTTTCCAATTTAGATGGGAAATCGATTTCTGAGAGGGGGCGGGGCTTAACTCGGCCACGCCCCTTTTTCCAATTTTGATGGGAAATTGATTTCTGAGAGGGGGCGGGGCTTAACTCGGCCACGCCCCTTTTTCCAATTTGATGGGAAATCGATTTCTGAGAGGGGGCGGGGCTTAACTCGGCCACGCCCCTTTTTCCAATTTTGATGGGAAATCGATTTCTGAGAGGGGGTGGGGCTTAACTCGGCCACGCCCCTTTTTCCAATTTTGATGGGAAATCGATTTCTGAGAGGGGGCGGGGCTTAAATCGGCCACGCCCCTTTTTCCAATTTTGATGGGAAATCGATTTCTGGGAGGGGGCGGGGCTTAACTCGGCCACGCCCCTTTTTCCAATTTTGATGGGAAATCGATTTCTGAGAGGGGGCGGGGCTTAACTCGGCCACACCCCTTTTTCCAATTTTGATGGGAAATCGATTTCTGAGAGGGGGCGGGGCTTAACTCGGCCACGCCCCTTTTTCCAATTTTGACGGGAATCGATTTCTGAGAGGGGGCGGGGCTTAACTCGGCCACGCCCCTTTTTCCAATTTTGATGGGAAATCGATTTCTGAGAGGGGGCGGGGCTTAACTCGGCCACGCCCCTTTTTCCAATTTTGATGGGAAATCGATTTCTGAGAGGGGGCGGGGCTTAACGGGGCGGGGCTTAACTCGGCCACGCCCCTTTTTCCAATTTTGATGGGAAATCGATTTCTGAGAGGGGGCGGGGCTTAACTCGGCCACGCCCCTTTTTCCAATTTTGACGGGAATCGATTTCTGAGAGGGGGCGGGGCTTAACTCGGCCACGCCCCTTTTTCCAATTTTGATGGGAAATCGATTTCTGAGAGGGGGCGGGGCTTAACTCGGCCACGGCCCTTTTTCCAATTTTGATGGGAAATCGATTTCTGAGAGGGGGCGGGGCTTAACTCGGCCACGCCCCTTTTTCCAATTTTGATGGGAAATCGATTTCTGAGAGGGGGCGGGGCTTAAATTGGCCACGCATCTTTTTCCAATTTTGATGGGAAATCGATTTCTGAGAGGGGGCGGGGCTTAACTCGGCCACGCCCCCTTTTCCAATTTTGATGGGAAATCGATTTCTGAGAGGGGGCGGAGCTTAACTCGGCCACGCCCCCTTTTCCAATTTAGATGGGAAATCGATTTCTGAGAGGGGGCGGGGCTTAACTCGGCCACGCCCCTTTTTCCAATTTTGATGGGAAATCGATTTCTGAGAGGGGGCGGGGCTTAACTCGGCCACGCCCCTTTTTCCAATTTTGATGGGAAATCGATTTCTGAGAGGGGGCGGGGCTTAACTCGGCCACACCCCTTTTTCCAATTTTGATGGGAAATCGATTTCTGAGAGGGGGCGGGGCTTAACTCGGCCACGCCCCTTTTTCCAATTTTGACGGGAATCGATTTCTGAGAGGGGGCGGGGCTTAACTCGGCCACGCCCCTTTTTCCAATTTTGATGGGAAATCGATTTCTGAGAGGGGGCGGGGCTTAACTCGGCCACGCCCCTTTTTCCAATTTTGATGGGAAATCGATTTCTGAGAGGGGGCGGGGCTTAACTCGGCCACACCCCTTTTTCCAATTTTGATGGGAAATCGATTTCTGAGAGGGGGCGGGGCTTAACCCGGCCACGCCCCTTTTTCCAATTTTGACGTGAATCGATTTCTGAGAGGGGGCGGGGCTTAACTCGGCCACGCCCCTTTTTCCAATTTTGATGGGAAATCGATTTCTGAGAGGGGGCGGGGCTTAACTCGGCCACGGCCCTTTTTCCAATTTTGATGGGAAATCGATTTCTGAGAGGGGGCGGGGCTTAAGTCGACCACGCCCCTTTTTCCAATTTTGATGGGAAATCGATTTCTGAGAGGGGGCGGGGCTTAACTCGGCCACGCCCCTTTTTCCAATTTTGATGGGAAATCGATTTCTGAGAGGGGGCGGGGCTTAAGTCGACCACGCCCCTTTTTCCAATTTTGATGGGAAATCGATTTCTGAGAGGGGGCGGGACTTAACTCGGTCACGCCCTATTTTCCAATTTTGATGGGAAATCGATTTCTGAGAGGGGGCGGGGCTTAAGTCGACCACGCCCCTTTTTCCAATTTTGATAGGAAATCGATTTCTGAGGGGGCGGGGCTTAACTCGGCCACGCTCCTTTTTCCAATTTTGATGGGAAATCGATTTCTGAGAGGGGGCGGGGCTTAACTCGGCCACGCCCCTTTTTCCGATTTTGATGGGAAATCGATTTCTGAGAGGGGGCGGGGCTTAACTCGGCCACGCCCCTTTTTCCAATTTTGATGGGAAATCGATTTCTGAGAGGGGGCGGGACTTAACTCGGTCACGCCCTATTTTCCAATTTTGATGGGAAATCGATTTCTGAGAGGGGGCGGGGCTTAAGTCGACCACGCCCCTTTTTCCAATTTTGATGGGAAATCGATTTCTGAGGGGGCGGGGCTTAACTCGGCCACGCTCCTTTTTCCAATTTTGATGGGAAATCGATTTCTGAGAGGGGGCGGGGCTTAACTCGGCCACGCCCCTTTTTCCGATTTTGATGGGAAATCGATTTCTGAGAGGGGGCGGGGCTTAAGTCGACCACGCCCCTTTTTCCAATTTTGATGGGAAATCGATTTCTGAGAGGGGGCGGGGCTTAAATCGGCCACGCCCCTTTTTCCAATTTTGATGGGAAATCGATTTCTGAGAGGGGGCGGGGCTTAACTCGGCCACGCTTCTTTTTCCAATTTTGATGGGAAATCGATTTCTGAGAGGGGGCGGGGCTTAACTCGGCCACGCCCCTTTTCCAATTTTGATGGGAAATCGATTTCTGAGAGGGGGTGGGGCTTAACTCGGCCACGCCCCTTTTTCCAATTTTGATGGGAAATCGATTTCTGAGAGGGGGCGGGGCTTAAATCGGCCACGCCCCTTTTTCCAATTTTGATGGGAAATCGATTTCTGGGAGGGGGCGGGGCTTAACTCGGCCACGCCCCTTTTTCCAATTTTGATGGGAAATCGATTTCTGAAAGGGGGCGGGGCTTAACTCGGCCACGCCCCTTTTTCCAATTTTGATGGGAAATCGATTTCTGAGAGGGGGCGGGGCTTAACTCGGCCACGCCCCTTTTTCCAATTTTGACGGGAATCGATTTCTGAGAGGGGGCGGGGCTTAACTCGGCCACGCCCCTTTTTCCAATTTTGATGGGAAATCGATTTCTGAGAGGGGGCGGGGCTTAACTCGGCCACGGCCCTTTTTCCAATTTTGATGGGAAATCGATTTCTGAGAGGGGGCGGGGCTTAACTCGGCCACGCCCCTTTTTCCAATTTTGATGGGAAATCGATTTCTGAGAGGGGGCGGGGCTTAAATTGGCCACGCATCTTTTTCCAATTTTGATGGGAAATCGATTTCTGAGAGGGGGCGGGGCTTAACTCGGCCACGCCCCCTTTTCCAATTTTGATGGGAAATCGATTTCTGAGAGGGGGCGGAGCTTAACTCGGCCACGCCCCCTTTTCCAATTTAGATGGGAAATCGATTTCTGAGAGGGGGCGGGGCTTAACTCGGCCACGCCCCTTTTTCCAATTTTGATGGGAAATTGATTTCTGAGAGGGGGCGGGGCTTAACTCGGCCACGCCCCTTTTTCCAATTTGATGGGAAATCGATTTCTGAGAGGGGGCGGGGCTTAACTCGGCCACGCCCCTTTTTCCAATTTTGATGGGAAATCGATTTCTGAGAGGGGGTGGGGCTTAACTCGGCCACGCCCCTTTTTCCAATTTTGATGGGAAATCGATTTCTGAGAGGGGGCGGGGCTTAAATCGGCCACGCCCCTTTTTCCAATTTTGATGGGAAATCGATTTCTGGGAGGGGGCGGGGCTTAACTCGGCCACGCCCCTTTTTCCAATTTTGATGGGAAATCGATTTCTGAGAGGGGGCGGGGCTTAACTCGGCCACACCCCTTTTTCCAATTTTGATGGGAAATCGATTTCTGAGAGGGGGCGGGGCTTAACTCGGCCACGCCCCTTTTTCCAATTTTGACGGGAATCGATTTCTGAGAGGGGGCGGGGCTTAACTCGGCCACGCCCCTTTTTCCAATTTTGATGGGAAATCGATTTCTGAGAGGGGGCGGGGCTTAACTCGGCCACGCCCCTTTTTCCAATTTTGATGGGAAATCGATTTCTGAGAGGGGGCGGGGCTTAACTCGGCCACGCCCCTTTTTCCAATTTTGATGGGAAATCGATTTCTGAGAGGGGGCGGGGCTTAACTCGGCCACGCCCCTTTTTCCAATTTTGACGGGAATCGATTTCTGAGAGGGGGCGGGGCTTAACTCGGCCACGCCCCTTTTTCCAATTTTGATGGGAAATCGATTTCTGAGAGGGGGCGGGGCTTAACTCGGCCACGGCCCTTTTTCCAATTTTGATGGGAAATCGATTTCTGAGAGGGGGCGGGGCTTAACTCGGCCACGCCCCTTTTTCCAATTTTGATGGGAAATCGATTTCTGAGAGGGGGCGGGGCTTAAATTGGCCACGCATCTTTTTCCAATTTTGATGGGAAATCGATTTCTGAGAGGGGGCGGGGCTTAACTCGGCCACGCCCCCTTTTCCAATTTTGATGGGAAATCGATTTCTGAGAGGGGGCGGAGCTTAACTCGGCCACGCCCCCTTTTCCAATTTAGATGGGAAATCGATTTCTGAGAGGGGGCGGGGCTTAACTCGGCCACGCCCCTTTTTCCAATTTTGATGGGAAATCGATTTCTGAGAGGGGGCGGGGCTTAACTCGGCCACGCCCCTTTTTCCAATTTTGATGGGAAATCGATTTCTGAGAGGGGGCGGGGCTTAACTCGGCCACACCCCTTTTTCCAATTTTGATGGGAAATCGATTTCTGAGAGGGGGCGGGGCTTAACTCGGCCACGCCCCTTTTTCCAATTTTGACGGGAATCGATTTCTGAGAGGGGGCGGGGCTTAACTCGGCCACGCCCCTTTTTCCAATTTTGATGGGAAATCGATTTCTGAGAGGGGGCGGGGCTTAACTCGGCCACGCCCCTTTTTCCAATTTTGATGGGAAATCGATTTCTGAGAGGGGGCGGGGCTTAACTCGGCCACACCCCTTTTTCCAATTTTGATGGGAAATCGATTTCTGAGAGGGGGCGGGGCTTAACCCGGCCACGCCCCTTTTTCCAATTTTGACGTGAATCGATTTCTGAGAGGGGGCGGGGCTTAACTCGGCCACGCCCCTTTTTCCAATTTTGATGGGAAATCGATTTCTGAGAGGGGGCGGGGCTTAACTCGGCCACGGCCCTTTTTCCAATTTTGATGGGAAATCGATTTCTGAGAGGGGGCGGGGCTTAAGTCGACCACGCCCCTTTTTCCAATTTTGATGGGAAATCGATTTCTGAGAGGGGGCGGGGCTTAACTCGGCCACGCCCCTTTTTCCAATTTTGATGGGAAATCGATTTCTGAGAGGGGGCGGGGCTTAAGTCGACCACGCCCCTTTTTCCAATTTTGATGGGAAATCGATTTCTGAGAGGGGGCGGGACTTAACCCGGTCACGCCCTATTTTCCAATTTTGATGGGAAATCGATTTCTGAGAGGGGGCGGGGCTTAAGTCGACCACGCCCCTTTTTCCAATTTTGATAGGAAATCGATTTCTGAGGGGGCGGGGCTTAACTCGGCCACGCTCCTTTTTCCAATTTTGATGGGAAATCGATTTCTGAGAGGGGGCGGGGCTTAACTCGGCCACGCCCCTTTTTCCAATTTTGATGGGAAATCGATTTCTGAGAGGGGGCGGGGCTTAACTCGGCCACGCCCCTTTTTCCAATTTTGATGGGAAATCGATTTCTGAGAGGGGGCGGGACTTAACTCGGTCACGCCCTATTTTCCAATTTTGATGGGAAATCGATTTCTGAGAGGGGGCGGGGCTTAAGTCGACCACGCCCCTTTTTCCAATTTTGATGGGAAATCGATTTCTGAGGGGGCGGGGCTTAACTCGGCCACGCTCCTTTTTCCAATTTTGATGGGAAATCGATTTCTGAGAGGGGGCGGGGCTTAACTCGGCCACGCCCCTTTTTCCGATTTTGATGGGAAATCGATTTCTGAGAGGGGGCGGGGCTTAAGTCGACCACGCCCCTTTTTCCAATTTTGATGGGAAATCGATTTCTGAGAGGGGCGAGGCTTAACTCGGCCACGCCCCTTTTTCCAATTTTGATGGGAAATCGATTTCTGAGAGGGGGCGGGGCTTAAGTCGACCACGCCCCTTTTTCCAATTTTGATGGGAAATTGATTTCTGAGAGGGGGCGGGACTTAACTCGGTCACGCCCTATTTTCCAATTTTGATGGGAAATCGATTTCTGAGAGGGGGCGGGGCTTAAGTCGACCACGCCCCTTTTTCCAATTTTGATGGGAAATCGATTTCTGAGGGGGCGGGGCTTAACTCGGCCACGCTCCTTTTTCCAATTTTGATGGGAAATCGATTTCTGAGAGGGGGCGGGGCTTAACTCGGCCACGCCCCTTTTTCCGATTTTGATGGGAAATCGATTTCTGAGAGAGGGCGGGGCTTAACTCGGCCACGCCCCTTTTTCCAATTTTGATGGGAAATCGATTTCTGAGAGGGGGCGGGACTTAACTCGGTCACGCCCTATTTTCCAATTTTGATGGGAAATCGATTTCTGAGAGGGGGCGGGGCTTAAGTCGGCCACGCCCCTTTTTCCAATTTTGATGGGAAATCGATTTCTGAGAGGGGGCGGGGCTTAACTCGACCACGCCCCTTTTTCCAATTTTGATGGGAAATCGATTTCTGAGAGGGGGCGGGGCTTAACTCGGCCACGCCCCTTTTTCCAATTTTGATGGGAAATCGATTTCTGAGAGGGGGCGGGGCTTAACTCGGCCACGCCCCTTTTTCCAATTTTGATGGGAAATCGATTTCTGAGAGGGGGCGGGGCTTAACTCGACCACGCCCCTTTTTCCAATTTTGATGGGAAATCGATTTCTGAGAGAGGGCGGGGCTTAACTCGGCCACGCCCCTTTTTCAAATTTTGATGGGAAATCGATTTCTGAGAGGGGGCGGGGCTTAACTCGGCCACACCCCTTTTTCCAATTTTGATGGGAAATCGATTTCTGAGAGGGGGCGGGGCTTAAGTCGACCACGCCCCTTTTTCCAATTTTGATGGGAAATCGATTTCTGAGAGGGGGCGGGGCTTAACTCGGCCACGCCCCTTTTTCCAATTTTGATGGGAAATCGATTTCTGAGAGGGGGCGGGGCTTAAATCGGCCACGCCCCTTTTTCCAATTTTGATGGGAAATCGATTTCTGAGGGGGCGGGGCTTAACTCGGCCACGCTCCTTTTTCCAATTTTGATGGGAAATCGATTTCTGAGAGGGGGCGGGGCTTAACTCGGCCACGCCCCTTTTTCCGATTTTGATGGGAAATCGATTTCTGAGAGAGGGCGGGGCTTAACTCGGCCACGCCCCTTTTTCCAATTTTGATGGGAAATCGATTTCTGAGAGGGGGCGGGACTTAACTCGGTCACGCCCTATTTTCCAATTTTGATGGGAAATCGATTTCTGAGAGGGGGCGGGGCTTAAGTCGACCACGCCCCCTTTTCCAATTTTGATGGGAAATCGATTTCTGAGGGGGCGGGGCTTAACTCGGCCACGCTCCTTTTTCCAATTTTGATGGGAAATCGATTTCTGAGAGGGGGCGGGGCTTAAGTCGACCACGCCCGCTTTTCCAATTTTGATGGGAAATCGATTTCTGAGGGGGCGGGGCTTAACTCGGCCACGCTCCTTTTTCCAATTTTGATGGGAAATCGATTTCTGAGAGGGGGCGGGGCTTAAGTCGACCACGCCCCTTTTTCCAATTTTGATGGGAAATCGATTTCTGAGAGGGGGCGGGACTTAACTCGGCCACGCCCCTTTTTCCAATTTTGATGGGAAATCGATTTCTGAGAGGGGGCGGGGCTTAACTCGGCCACGCCCCTTTTTCCGATTTTGATGGGAAATCGATTTCTGAGAGAGGGCGGGGCTTAACTCGGCCACGCCCCTTTTTCCAATTTTGATGGGAAATCGATTTCTGAGAGGGGGCGGGACTTAACTCGGTCAAGCCCTATTTTCCAATTTTGATGGGAAATCGATTTCTGAGAGGGGGCGGGGCTTAAGTCGACCACGCCCCTTTTTCCAATTTTGATGGGAAATCGATTTCTGAGGGGGCGGGGCTTAACTCGGCCACGCCCCTTTTTCCAATTTTGATGGGAAATCGATTTCTGAGAGGGGGCGGGGCTTAACTCGGCCACGCCCCTTTTTCCGATTTTGATGGGAAATCGATTTCTGAGAGGGGGCGGGGCTTAAGTCGGCCACGCTCCTTTTTCCAATTTTGATGGGAAATCGATTTCTGAGAGGGGGCGGGGCTTAACTCGGCCACGCCCCTTTTTCTGATTTTGATGGGAAATCGATTTCTGAGAGAGGGCGGGGCTTAACTCGGCCACGCCCCTTTTTCCAATTTTGATGGGAAATCGATTTCTGAGAGGGGGCGGGGCTTAACTCGGCCACGCTCCTTTTTCCAATTTTGATGGGAAATCGATTTCTGAGAGGGGGCGGGGCTTAACTCGGCCACGCCCCTTTTTCCAATTTTGATGGGAAATCGATTTCTGAGAGGGGGCGGGGCTTAACTCGGCCACGCCCCTTTTTCCAATTTTGATGGGAAATCGATTTCTGAGAGGGGGCGGGGCTTAAGTCGGCCACGCCCCTTTTTCCAATTTTGATGGGAAATCGATTTCTGAGAGGGGGCGGGGCTTAACTCGACCACGCCCCTTTTTCCAATTTTGATGGGAAATCGATTTCTGAGAGAGGGCGGGGCTTAACTCGGCCACGCCCCTTTTTCAAATTTTGATGGGAAATCGATTTCTGAGAGGGGGCGGGGCTTAACTCGGCCACACCCCTTTTTCCAATTTTGATGGGAAATCGATTTCTGAGAGGGGGCGGGGCTTAAGTCGACCACGCCCCTTTTTCCAATTTTGATGGGAAATCGATTTCTGAGAGGGGGCGGGACTTAACTCGGTCACGCCCTATTTTCCAATTTTGATGGGAAATCGATTTCTGAGAGGGGGCGGGGCTTAAGTCGACCACGCCCCTTTTTCCAATTTTGATGGGAAATCGATTTCTGAGGGGGCGGGGCTTAACTCGGCCACGCTCCTTTTTCCAATTTTGATGGGAAATCGATTTCTGAGAGGGGGCGGGGCTTAACTCGGCCACGCCCCTTTTTCCGATTTTGATGGGAAATCGATTTCTGAGAGAGGGCGGGGCTTAACTCGGCCACGCCCCTTTTTCCAATTTTGATGGGAAATCGATTTCTGAGAGGGGGCGGGACTTAACTCGGTCACACCCTATTTTCCAATTTTGATGGGAAATCGATTTCTGAGGGGGCGGGGCTTAACTCGGCCACGCTCCTTTTTCCAATTTTGATGGGAAATCGATTTCTGAGAGGGGGCGGGGCTTAACTCGGCCACGCCCCTTTTTCCGATTTTGATGGGAAATCGATTTCTGAGAGAGGGCAGGGCTTAACTCGGCCACGCCCCTTTTTCCAATTTTGATGGGAAATCGATTTCTGAGAGGGGGCGGGACTTAAATCGGTCACGCCCTATTTTCCAATTTTGATGGGAAATCGATTTCTGAGAGGGGGCGGGGCTTAAGTCGACCACGCCCCCTTTTCCAATTTTGATGGGAAATCGATTTCTGAGAGAGGGCGGGGCTTAACTCGGCCACGCCCCTTTTTCCAATTTTGATGGGAAATCGATTTCTGAGAGGGGGCGGGACTTAACTCGGTCACGCCCTATTTTCCAATTTTGATGGGAAATCGATTTCTGAGAGGGGGCGGGGCTTAAGTCGACCACGCCCCTTTTTCCAATTTTGATGGGAAATCGATTTCTGAGGGGGCGGGGCTTAACTCGGCCACGCTCCTTTTTCCAATTTTGATGGGAAATCGATTTCTGAGAGGGGGCGGGGCTTAACTCGGCCACGCCCCTTTTTCCGATTTTGATGGGAAATCGATTTCTGAGAGGGGGCGGGGCTTAAGTCGACCACGCCCCTTTTTCCAATTTTGATGGGAAATCGATTTCTGAGGGGGCGGGGCTTAACTCGGCCACGCTCCTTTTTCCAATTTTGATGGGAAATCGATTTCTGAGAGGGGGCGGGGCTTAACTCGGCCACGCCCCTTTTTCCAATTTTGATGGGAAATCGATTTCTGAGAGGGGGCTTAAGTCGACCACGCCCCTTTTTCCAATTTTGATGGGAAATCGATTACTGAGAGGGGGCGGGGCTTAACTCGGCCACGCCCCTTTTTCCAATTTTGATGGGAAATCGATTTCTGAGAGGGGGCGGGGCTTAACTAGGCCACGCCCCTTTTTCCAATTTTGATGGGAAATCGATTTCTGAGAGGGGGCGGGACTTAACTCGGTCACGCCCTATTTTCCAATTTTGATGGGAAATCGATTTCTGAGAGGGGGCGGGGCTTAAGTCGACCACGCCCCTTTTTCCAATTTTGATGGGAAATCGATTTCTGAGAGGGGGCGGGGCTTAAGTCGACCACGCCCCTTTTTCCAATTTTGATGGGAAATCGATTTCTGAGGGGGCGGGGCTTAACTCGGCCACGCTCCTTTTTCCAATTTTGATGGGAAATCGATTTCTGAGAGGGGGCGGGACTTAACTCGGTCACGCCCTATTTTCCAATTTTGATGGGAAATCGATTTCTGAGAGGGGGCGGGGCTTAAGTCGGCCACGCCCCTTTTTCCAATTTTGATGGGAAATCGATTTCTGAGAGGGGGCGGGGCTTAACTCGGCCACGCTCCTTTTTCCAATTTTGATGGGAAATCGATTTCTGAGAGGGGGCGGGGCTTAACTCGGCCACGCCCCTTTTTCCGATTTTGATGGGAAATCGATTTCTGAGAGAGGGCGGGGCTTAACTCGGCCACGCCCCTTTTTCCAATTTTGATGGGAAATCGATTTCTGAGAGGGGGCGGGACTTAACTCGGTCACGCCCTATTTTCCAATTTTGATGGGAAATCGATTTCTGAGAGGGGGCGGGGCTTAAGTCGGCCACGCCCCTTTTTCCAATTTTGATGGGAAATCGATTTCTGAGAGGGGGCGGGGCTTAAGTCGACCACGCCCCTTTTTCCAATTTTGATGGGAAATCGATTTCTGAGGGGGCGGGGCTTAACTCGGCCACGCTCCTTTTTCCAATTTTGATGGGAAATCGATTTCTGAGAGGGGGCGGGGCTTAACTCGGCCACGCCCCTTTTTCCGATTTTGATGGGAAATCGATTTCTGAGAGAGGGCGGGGCTTAACTCGGCCACGCCCCTTTTTCCAATTTTGATGGGAAATCGATTTCTGAGAGGGGGCGGGACTTAACTCGGTCACGCCCTATTTTCCAATTTTGATGGGAAATCGATTTCTGAGAGGGGGCGGGGCTTAAGTCGGCCACGCCCCTTTTCCAATTTTGATGGGAAATCGATTTCTGAGAGGGGGCGGGGCTTAACTCGGCCACGCCCCTTTTTCCGATTTTGATGGGAAATCGATTTCTGAGAGAGGGCGGGGCTTAACTCGGCCACGCCCCTTTTTCCAATTTTGATGGGAAATCGATTTCTGAGAGGGGGCGGGACTTAAATCGGTCACGCCCTATTTTCCAATTTTGATGGGAAATCGATTTCTGAGAGGGGGCGGGGCTTAAGTCGACCACGCCCCTTTTTCCAATTTTGATGGGAAATCGATTTCTGAGAGAGGGCGGGGCTTAACTCGGCCACGCCCCTTTTTCCAATTTTGATGGGAAATCGATTTCTGAGAGGGGGCGGGACTTAACTCGGTCACGCCCTATTTTCCAATTTTGATGGGAAATCGATTTCTGAGAGGGGGCGGGGCTTAAGTCGACCACGCCCCTTTTTCCAATTTTGATGGGAAATCGATTTCTGAGGGGGCGGGGCTTAACTCGGCCACGCTCCTTTTTCCAATTTTGATGGGAAATCGATTTCTGAGAGGGGGCGGGGCTTAACTCGGCCACGCCCCTTTTTCCGATTTTGATGGGAAATCGATTTCTGAGAGGGGGCGGGGCTTAAGTCGACCACGCCCCTTTTTCCAATTTTGATGGGAAATCGATTTCTGAGAGGGGGCGGGGCTTAACTCGGCCACGCCCCTTTTTCCAATTTTGATGGGAAATCGATTTCTGAGAGGGGGCGGGACTTAAGTCGACCACGCCCCTTTTTCCAATTTTGATGGGAAATCGATTACTGAGAGGGGGCGGGGCTTAACTCGGCCACGCCCCTTTTTCCAATTTTGATGGGAAATCGATTTCTGAGAGGGGGCGGGGCTTAACTAGGCCACGCCCCTTTTTCCAATTTTGATGGGAAATCGATTTCTGAGAGGGGGCGGGACTTAACTCGGTCACGCCCTATTTTCCAATTTTGATGGGAAATCGATTTCTGAGAGGGGGCGGGGCTTAAGTCGACCACGCCCCTTTTTCCAATTTTGATGGGAAATCGATTTCTGAGAGGGGGCGGGGCTTAAGTCGACCACGCCCCTTTTTCCAATTTTGATGGGAAATCGATTTCTGAGGGGGCGGGGCTTAACTCGGCCACGCTCCTTTTTCCAATTTTGATGGGAAATCGATTTCTGAGAGGGGGCGGGACTTAACTCGGTCACGCCCTATTTTCCAATTTTGATGGGAAATCGATTTCTGAGAGGGGGCGGGGCTTAAGTCGGCCACGCCCCTTTTTCCAATTTTGATGGGAAATCGATTTCTGAGAGGGGGCGGGGCTTAACTCGGCCACGCTCCTTTTTCCAATTTTGATGGGAAATCGATTTCTGAGAGGGGGCGGGGCTTAACTCGGCCACGCCCCTTTTTCCGATTTTGATGGGAAATCGATTTCTGAGAGAGGGCGGGGCTTAACTCGGCCACGCCCCTTTTTCCAATTTTGATGGGAAATCGATTTCTGAGAGGGGGCGGGACTTAACTCGGTCACGCCCTATTTTCCAATTTTGATGGGAAATCGATTTCTGAGAGGGGGCGGGGCTTAAGTCGGCCACGCCCCTTTTTCCAATTTTGATGGGAAATCGATTTCTGAGAGGGGGCGGGGCTTAAGTCGACCACGCCCCTTTTTCCAATTTTGATGGAAATCGATTTCTGAGGGGGCGGGGCTTAACTCGGCCACGCCCTATTTTCCAATTTTGATGGGAAATCGATTTCTGAGAGGGGGCGGGGCTTAAGTCGGCCACGCCCCTTTTTCCAATTTTGATGGGAAATCGATTTCTGAGGGCGGGGCTTAACTCGGCCACGCCCCTTTTTCCGATTTTGATGGGAAATCGATTTCTGAGAGAGGGCGGGGCTTAACTCGGCCACGCCCCTTTTTCCAATTTTGATGGGAAATCGATTTCTGAGAGGGGGCGGGACTTAAATCGGTCACGCCCTATTTTCCAATTTTGATGGGAAATCGATTTCTGAGAGGGGGCGGGGCTTAAGTCGACCACGCCCCTTTTTCCAATTTTGATGGGAAATCGATTTCTGAGAGAGGGCGGGGCTTAACTCGGCCACGCCCCTTTTTCCAATTTTGATGGGAAATCGATTTCTGAGAGGGGGCGGGACTTAACTCGGTCACGCCCTATTTTCCAATTTTGATGGGAAATCGATTTCTGAGAGGGGGCGGGGCTTAAGTCGACCACGCCCCTTTTTCCAATTTTGATGGGAAATCGATTTCTGAGGGGGCGGGGCTTAACTCGGCCACGCTCCTTTTTCCAATTTTGATGGGAAATCGATTTCTGAGAGGGGGCGGGGCTTAACTCGGCCACGCCCCTTTTTCCGATTTTGATGGGAAATCGATTTCTGAGAGGGGGCGGGGCTTAAGGCGACCACGGCCCTTTTTCCAATTTTGATGGGAAATCGATTTCTGAGAGGGGGCGGGGCTTAACTCGGCCACGCCCCTTTTTCCAATTTTGATGGGAAATCGATTTCTGAGAGGGGGCGGGACTTAAGTCGACCACGCCCCTTTTTCCAATTTTGATGGGAAATCGATTACTGAGAGGGGGCGGGGCTTAACTCGGCCACGCCCCTTTTTCCAATTTTGATGGGAAATCGATTTCTGAGAGGGGGCGGGGCTTAACTAGGCCACGCCCCTTTTTCCAATTTTGATGGGAAATCGATTTCTGAGAGGGGGCGGGACTTAACTCGGTCACGCCCTATTTTCCAATTTTGATGGGAAATCGATTTCTGAGAGGGGGCGGGGCTTAAGTCGACCACGCCCCTTTTTCCAATTTTGATGGGAAATCGATTTCTGAGAGGGGGCGGGACTTAACTCGGTCACGCCCTATTTTCCAATTTTGATGGGAAATCGATTTCTGAGAGGGGGCGGGGCTTAAGTCGGCCACGCCCCTTTTTCCAATTTTGATGGGAAATCGATTTCTGAGAGGGGGCGGGGCTTAACTCGGCCACGCTCCTTTTTCCAATTTTGATGGGAAATCGATTTCTGAGAGGGGGCGGGGCTTAACTCGGCCACGCCCCTTTTTCCGATTTTTATTGGAAATCGATTTCTGAGAGAGGGCGGGGCTTAACTCGGCCACGCCCCTTTTTCCAATTTTGATGGGAAATCGATTTCTGAGAGGGGGCGGGGCTTAACTCGGTCACGCCCTATTTTCCAATTTTGATGGGAAATCGATTTCTGAGAGGGGGCGGGGCTTAAGTCGGCCACGCCCCTTTTTCCAATTTTGATGGGAAATCGATTTCTGAGAGGGGGCGGGGCTTAAGTCGACCACGCCCCTTTTTCCAATTTTGATGGGAAATCGATTTCTGAAGGGGCGGGGCTTAACTCGGCCACGCTCCTTTTTCCAATTTTGATGGGAAATCGATTTCTGAGAGGGGGCGGGGCTTAACTCGGCCACGCCCCTTTTTCCGATTTTGATGGGAAATCGATTTCTGAGAGAGGGCGGGGCTTAACTCGGCCACGCCCCTTTTTCCAATTTTGATGGGAAATCGATTTCTGAGAGGGGGCGGGACTTAACTCGGTCACGCCCTATTTTCCAATTTTGATGGGAAATCGATTTCTGAGAGGGGGCGGGGCTTAAGTCGGCCACGCCCCTTTTTCCAATTTTGATGGGAAATCGATTTCTGAGAGGGGGCGGGGCTTAACTCGGCCACGCCCCTTTTTCCGATTTTGATGGGAAATCGATTTCTGAGAGAGGGCGGGGCTTAACTCGGCCACGCCCCTTTTTCCAATTTTGATGGGAAATCGATTTCTGAGAGGGGGCGGGACTTAAATCGGTCACGCCCTATTTTCCAATTTTGATGGGAAATCGATTTCTGAGAGGGGGCGGGGCTTAAGTCGACCACGCCCCTTTTTCCAATTTTGATGGGAAATCGATTTCTGAGAGAGGGCGGGGCTTAACTCGGCCACGCCCCTTTTTCCAATTTTGATGGGAAATCGATTTCTGAGAGGGGGCGGGACTTAACTCGGTCACGCCCTATTTTCCAATTTTGATGGGAAATCGATTTCTGAGAGGGGGCGGGGCTTAAGTTGACCACGCCCCTTTTTCCAATTTTGATGGGAAATCGATTTCTGAGGGGGCGGGGCTTAACTCGGCCACGCTCCTTTTTCCAATTTTGATGGGAAATCGATTTCTGAGAGGGGGCGGGGCTTAACTCGGCCACGCCCCTTTTTCCGATTTTGATGGGAAATCGATTTCTGAGAGGGGGCGGGGCTTAAGTCGACCACGCCCCTTTTTCCAATTTTGATGGGAAATCGATTTCTGAGAGGGGGCGGGGCTTAACTCGGCCACGCCCCTTTTTCCAATTTTGATGGGAAATCGATTTCTGAGAGGGGGCGGGACTTAACTCGGTCACGCCCTATTTTCCAATTTTGATGGGAAATCGATTTCTGAGAGGGGGCGGGGCTTAAGTTGACCACGCCCCTTTTTCCAATTTTGATGGGAAATCGATTTCTGAGGGGGCGGGGCTTAACTCGGCCACGCTCCTTTTTCCAATTTTGATGGGAAATCGATTTCTGAGAGGGGGCGGGGCTTAACTCGGCCACGCCCCTTTTTCCGATTTTGATGGGAAATCGATTTCTGAGAGGGGGCGGGGCTTAAGTCGACCACGCCCCTTTTTCCAATTTTGATGGGAAATCGATTTCTGAGAGGGGCGGGGCTTAACTCGGCCACGCCCCTTTTTCCAATTTTGATGGGAAATCGATTTCTGAGAGGGGGCGGGACTTAAGTCGACCACGCCCCTTTTTCCAATTTTGATGGGAAATCGATTACTGAGAGGGGGCGGGGCTTAACTCGGCCACGCCCCTTTTTCCGATTTTGATGGGAAATCGATTTCTGAGAGGGGGCGGGGCTTAAGTCGACCACGCCCCTTTTTCCAATTTTGATGGGAAATCGATTTCTGAGAGGGGGCGGGGCTTAACTCGGCCACGCCCCTTTTTCCAATTTTGATGGGAAATCGATTTCTGAGAGGGGGCGGGACTTAAGTCGACCACGCCCCTTTTTCCAATTTTGATGGGAAATCGATTACTGAGAGGGGGCGGGGCTTAACTCGGCCACGCCCCTTTTTCCAATTTTGATGGGAAATCGATTTCTGAGAGGGGGCGGGGCTTAACTAGGCCACGCCCCTTTTTCCAATTTTGATGGGAAATCGATTTCTGAGAGGGGGCGGGACTTAACTCGGTCACGCCCTATTTTCCAATTTTGATGGGAAATCGATTTCTGAGAGGGGGCGGGGCTTAAGTCGACCACGCCCCTTTTTCCAATTTTGATGGGAAATCGATTTCTGAGAGGGGGCGGGGCTTAAGTCGACCACGCCCCTTTTTCCAATTTTGATGGGAAATCGATTTCTGAGGGGGCGGGGCTTAACTCGGCCACGCTCCTTTTTCCAATTTTGATGGGAAATCGATTTCTGAGAGGGGGCGGGACTTAACTCGGTCACGCCCTATTTTCCAATTTTGATGGGAAATCGATTTCTGAGAGGGGGCGGGGCTTAAGTCGGCCACGCCCCTTTTTCCAATTTTGATGGGAAATCGATTTCTGGGAGGGGGCGGGGCTTAACTCGGCCACGCTCCTTTTTCCAATTTTGATGGGAAATCGATTTCTGAGAGGGGGCGGGGCTTAACTCGGCCACGCCCCTTTTTCCGATTTTGATGGGAAATCGATTTCTGAGAGAGGGCGGGGCTTAACTCGGCCACGCCCCTTTTTCCAATTTTGATGGGAAATCGATTTCTGAGAGGGGGCGGGACTTAACTCGGTCACGCCCTATTTTCCAATTTTGATGGGAAATCGATTTCTGAGAGGGGGCGGGGCTTAAGTCGGCCACGCCCCTTTTTCCAATTTTGATGGGAAATCGATTTCTGAGAGGGGGCGGGGCTTAAGTCGACCACGCCCCTTTTTCCAATTTTGATGGGAAATCGATTTCTGAGGGGGCGGGGCTTAACTCGGCCACGCTCCTTTTTCCAATTTTGATGGGAAATCGATTTCTGAGAGGGGGCGGGGCTTAACTCGGCCACGCCCCTTTTTCCAATTTTGATGGGAAATCGATTTCTGAGAGAGGGCGGGGCTTAACTCGGCCACGCCCCTTTTTCCAATTTTGATGGGAAATCGATTTCTGAGAGGGGGCGGGACTTAACTCGGTCACGCCCTATTTTCCAATTTTGATGGGAAATCGATTTCTGAGAGGGGGCGGGGCTTAAGTCGGCCACGCCCCTTTTTCCAATTTTGATGGGAAATCGATTTCTGAGAGGGGGCGGGGCTTAACTCGGCCACGCCCCTTTTTCCGATTTTGATGGGAAATCGATTTCTGAGAGAGGGCGGGGCTTAACTCGGCCACGCCCCTTTTTCCAATTTTGATGGGAAATCGATTTCTGAGAGGGGGCGGGACTTAAATCGGTCACGCCCTATTTTCCAATTTTGATGGGAAATCGATTTCTGAGAGGGGGCGGGGCTTAAGTCGACCACGCCCCTTTTTCCAATTTTGATGGGAAATCGATTTCTGAGAGAGGGCGGGGCTTAACTCGGCCACGCCCCTTTTTCCAATTTTGATGGGAAATCGATTTCTGAGAGGGGGCGGGACTTAACTCGGTCACGCCCTATTTTCCAATTTTGATGGGAAATCGATTTCTGAGAGGGGGCGGGGCTTAAGTCGACCACGCCCCTTTTTCCAATTTTGATGGGAAATCGATTTCTGAGGGGGCGGGGCTTAACTCGGCCACGCTCCTTTTTCCAATTTTGATGGGAAATCGATTTCTGAGAGGGGGCGGGACTTAACTCGGTCACGCCCTATTTTCCAATTTTGATGGGAAATCGATTTCTGAGAGGGGGCGGGGCTTAAGTCGACCACGCCCCTTTTTCCAATTTTGATGGGAAATCGATTTCTGAGAGGGGGCGGGGCTTAAGCCGACCACGCCCCTTTTTCCAATTTTGATGGGAAATCGATTTCTGAGTGGGCGGGGCTTAACTCGGCCACGCTCCTTTTTCCAATTTTGATGGGAAATCGATTTCTGAGAGGGGGCGGGACTTAACTCGGTCACGCCCTATTTTCCAATTTTGATGGGAAATCGATTTCTGAGAGGGGGCGGGGCTTAAGTCGGCCACGCCCCTTTTTCCAATTTTGATGGGAAATCGATTTCTGAGAGGGGGCGGGGCTTAACTCGGCCACGCTCCTTTTTCCAATTTTGATGGGAAATCGATTTCTGAGAGGGGGCGGGGCTTAACTCGGCCACGCCCCTTTTTCCGATTTTGATGGGAAATCGATTTCTGAGAGAGGGCGGGGCTTAACTCGGCCACGCCCCTTTTTCCAATTTTGATGGGAAATCGATTTCTGAGAGGGGGCGGGACTTAACTCGGTCACGCCCTATTTTCCAATTTTGATGGGAAATCGATTTCTGAGAGGGGGCGGGGCTTAAGTCGGCCACGCCCCTTTTTCCAATTTTGATGGGAAATCGATTTCTGAGAGGGGGCGGGGCTTAAGTCGACCACGCCCCTTTTTCCAATTTTGATGGGAAATCGATTTCTGAGGGGGCGGGGCTTAACTCGGCCACGCTCCTTTTTCCAATTTTGATGGGAAATCGATTTCTGAGAGGGGGCGGGGCTTAACTCGGCCACGCCCCTTTTTCCGATTTTGATGGGAAATCGATTTCTGAGAGAGGGCGGGGCTTAACTCGGCCACGCCCCTTTTTCCAATTTTGATGGGAAATCGATTTCTGAGAGGGGGCGGGATTTAACTCGGTCACGCCCTATTTTCCAATTTTGATGGGAAATCGATTTCTGAGAGGGGGCGGGGCTTAAGTCGGCCACGCCCCTTTTTCCAATTTTGATGGGAAATCGATTTCTGAGAGGGGGCGGGGCTTAACTCGGCCACGCCCCTTTTTCCGATTTTGATGGGAAATCGATTTCTGAGAGAGGGCGGGGCTTAACTCGGCCACGCCCCTTTTTCCAATTTTGATGGGAAATCGATTTCTGAGAGGGGGCGGGACTTAAATCGGTCACGCCCTATTTTCCAATTTTGATGGGAAATCGATTTCTGAGAGGGGGCGGGGCTTAAGTCGACCACGCCCCTTTTTCCAATTTTGATGGGAAATCGATTTCTGAGAGAGGGCGGGGCTTAACTCGGCCACGCCCCTTTTTCCAATTTTGATGGGAAATCGATTTCTGAGGGGGCGGGGCTTAACTCGGCCACGCTCCTTTTTCCAATTTTGATGGGAAATCGATTTCTGAGAGGGGGCGGGGCTTAACTCGGCCACGCCCCTTTTTCCGATTTTGATGGGAAATCGATTTCTGAGAGAGGGCGGGGCTTAACTCGGCCACGCCCCTTTTTCCAATTTTGATGGGAAATCGATTTCTGAGAGGGGGCGGGACTTAACTCGGTCACGCCCTATTTTCTAATTTTGATGGGAAATCGATTTCTGAGAGGGGGCGGGGCTTAAGTCGACCACGCCCCTTTTTCCAATTTTGATGGGAAATCGATTTCTGAGGGGGCGGGGCTTAACTCGGCCACGCTCCTTTTTCCAATTTTGATGGCAAATCGATTTCTGAGAGGGGGCGGGGCTTAACTCGGCCACGCCCCTTTTTCCGATTTTGATGGGAAATCGATTTCTGAGAGGGGGCGGGGCTTAAGTCGACCACGCCCCTTTTTCCAATTTTGATGGGAAATCGATTTCTGAGAGGGGGCGGGGCTTAACTCGGCCACGCCCCTTTTTCCAATTTTGATGGGAAATCGATTTCTGAGAGGGGGCGGGGCTTAAGTCGACCACGCCCCTTTTTCCAATTTTGATGGGAAATCGATTTCTGAGAGGGGGCGGGACTTAACTCGGTCACGCCCTATTTTCCAATTTTGATGGGAAATCGATTTCTGAGAGGGGGCGGGGCTTAAGTCGACCACGCCCCTTTTTCCAATTTTGATGGGAAATCGATTTCTGAGGGGGCGGGGCTTAACTCGGCCACGCTCCTTTTTCCAATTTTGATGGGAAATCGATTTCTGAGAGGGGGCGGGGCTTAACTCGGCCACGCCCCTTTTTCCGATTTTGATGGGAAATCGATTTCTGAGAGAGGGCGGGGCTTAACTCGGCCACGCCCCTTTTTCCAATTTTGATGGGAAATCGATTTCTGAGAGGGGGCGGGACTTAACTCGGTCACGCCCCTTTTTCCAATTTTGATGGGAAATCGATTTCTGAGAGGGGGCGGGGCTTAACTCGGCCACGCCCCTTTTTCCAATTTTGATGGGAAATCGATTTCTGAGAGGGGGCGGGGCTTAACTCGGCCACGCCCCTTTTTCCAATTTTGATGGGAAATCGATTTCTGAGAGGGGGCGGGGCTTAACTCGGCCACGCCCCTTTTTCCAATTTTGATGGGAAATCGATTTCTGAGAGGGGGCGGGGCTTAAGTCGGCCACGCCCCTTTTTCCAATTTTGATGGGAAATCGATTTCTGAGAGGGGGCGGGGCTTAACTCGACCACGCCCCTTTTTCCAATTTTGATGGGAAATCGATTTCTGAGAGAGGGCGGGGCTTAACTCGGCCACGCCCCTTTTTCAAATTTTCTGAGGGGGCGGGGCTTAACTCGGCCACGCTCCTTTTTCCAATTTTGATGGGAAATCGATTTCTGAGAGGGGGCGGGGCTTAACTCGGCCACGCCCCTTTTTCCGATTTTGATGGGAAATCGATTTCTGAGAGAGGGCGGGGCTTAACTCGGCCACGCGCCTTTTTCCAATTTTGATGGGAAATCGATTTCTGAGAGGGGGCGGGACTTAACTCGGTCACGCCCTATTTTCTAATTTTGATGGGAAATCGATTTCTGAGAGGGGGCGGGGCTTAAGTCGACCACGCCCCTTTTTCCAATTTTGATGGGAAATCGATTTCTGAGGGGGCGGGGCTTAACTCGGCCACGCTCCTTTTTCCAATTTTGATGGCAAATCGATTTCTGAGAGGGGGCGGGGCTTAACTCGGCCACGCCCCTTTTTCCGATTTTGATGGGAAATCGATTTCTGAGAGGGGGCGGGGCTTAAGTCGACCACGCCCCTTTTTCCAATTTTGATGGGAAATCGATTTCTGAGAGGGGGCGGGGCTTAACTCGGCCACGCCCCTTTTTCCAATTTTGATGGGAAATCGATTTCTGAGAGGGGGCGGGGCTTAAGTCGACCACGCCCCTTTTTCCAATTTTGATGGGAAATCGATTTCTGAGAGGGGGCGGGACTTAACTCGGTCACGCCCTATTTTCCAATTTTGATGGGAAATCGATTTCTGAGAGGGGGCGGGGCTTAAGTCGACCACGCCCCTTTTTCCAATTTTGATGGGAAATCGATTTCTGAGGGGGCGGGGCTTAACTCGGCCACGCTCCTTTTTCCAATTTTGATGGGAAATCGATTTCTGAGAGGGGGCGGGGCTTAACTCGGCCACGCCCCTTTTTCCGATTTTGATGGGAAATCGATTTCTGAGAGAGGGCGGGGCTTAACTCGGCCACGCCCCTTTTTCCAATTTTGATGGGAAATCGATTTCTGAGAGGGGGCGGGACTTAACTCGGTCACGCCCCTTTTTCCAATTTTGATGGGAAATCGATTTCTGAGAGGGGGCGGGGCTTAACTCGGCCACGCCCCTTTTTCCAATTTTGATGGGAAATCGATTTCTGAGAGGGGGCGGGGCTTAACTCGGCCACGCCCCTTTTTCCAATTTTGATGGGAAATCGATTTCTGAGAGGGGGCGGGGCTTAACTCGGCCACGCCCCTTTTTCCAATTTTGATGGGAAATCGATTTCTGAGAGGGGGCGGGGCTTAAGTCGGCCACGCCCCTTTTTCCAATTTTGATGGGAAATCGATTTCTGAGAGGGGGCGGGGCTTAACTCGACCACGCCCCTTTTTCCAATTTTGATGGGAAATCGATTTCTGAGAGGGGGCGGGGCTTAACTCGGCCACGCCCCTTTTTCAAATTTTGATGGGAAATCGATTTCTGAGAGGGGGCGGGGCTTAACTCGGCCACACCCCTTTTTCCAATTTGGATGGGAAATCGATTTCTGAGAGGGGGCGGGGCTTAAGTCGACCACGCCCCTTTTTCCAATTTTGATGGGAAATCGATTTCTGAGAGGGGGCGGGACTTAACTCGGTCACGCCCTATTTTCCAATTTTGATGGGAAATCGATTTCTGAGAGGGGGCGGGGCTTAAGTCGACCACGCCCCTTTTTCCAATTTTGATGGGAAATCGATTTCTGAGAGGGGGCGGGACTTAACTCGGTCACGCCCTATTTTCCAATTTTGATGGGAAATCGATTTCTGAGAGGGGGCGGGGCTTAAGTCGACCACGCCCCTTTTTCCAATTTTGATGGGAAATCGATTTCTGAGAGAGGGCGGGGCTTAACTCGGCCACGCCCCTTTTTCCAATTTTGATGGGAAATCGATTTCTGAGAGGGGGCGGGACTTAATTCGGTCACGCCCTATTTTCCAATTTTGATGGGAAATCGATTTCTGAGAGGGGGCGGGGCTTAAGTCGACCACGCCCCCTTTTCCAATTTTGATGGGAAATCGATTTCTGAGGGGGCGGGGCTTAACTCGGCCACGCTCCTTTTTCCAATTTTGATGGGAAATCGATTTCTGAGAGGGGGCGGGGCTTAACTCGGCCACGCCCCTTTTTCCGATTTTGATGGGAAATCGATTTCTGAGAGGGGGCGGGGCTTAAATTGGCCACGCCCCTTTTTCCAATTTTGATGGGAAATCGATTTCTGAGAGGGGGCGGGGCTTAACTCGGCCACGCCCCTTTTCCAATTTTGATGGGAAATCGATTTCTGAGAGGGGGTGGGGCTTAACTCGGCCACGCCCCTTTTTCCAATTTTGATGGGAAATCGATTTCTGAGAGGGGGCGGGGCTTAACTCGGCCACGGCCCTTTTTCCAATTTTGATGGGAAATCGATTTCTGAGAGGGGGCGGGGCTTAACTCGGCCACGCCCCTTTTTCCGATTTTGATGGGAAATCGATTTCTGAGAGGGGGCGGGGCTTAAATCGGCCACGCCCCTTTTTCCAATTTTGATGGGAAATCGATTTCTGGGAGGGGGCGGGGCTTAACTCGGCCACGCCCCTTTTTCCAATTTTGATGGGAAATCGATTTCTGAAAGGGGGCGGGGCTTAACTCGGCCACGCCCCTTTTTCCAATTTTGATGGGAAATCGATTTCTGAGAGGGGGCGGGGCTTAACTCGGCCACGCCCCTTTTTCCGATTTTGATGGGAAATCGATTTCTGAGAGAGGGCGGGGCTTAACTCGGCCACGCCCCTTTTTCCAATTTTGATGGGAAATCGATTTCTGAGAGGGGGCGGGACTTAACTCGGTCACGCCCTATTTTCCAATTTTGATGGGAAATCGATTTCTGAGAGGGGGCGGGGTTTAAGTCGACCACGCCCCTTTTTCCAATTTTGATGGGAAATCGATTTCTGAGAGAGGGCGGGGCTTAACTCGGCCACGCCCCTTTTTCCAATTTTGATGGGAAATCGATTTCTGAGAGGGGGCGGGACTTAACTCGGTCACGCCCTATTTTCCAATTTTGATGGGAAATCGATTTCTGAGAAGAGGCGGGGCTTAAGTCGACCACGCCCCTTTTTCCAATTTTGATGGGAAATCGATTTCTGAGGGGGCGGGGCTTAACTCGGCCACGCTCCTTTTTCCAATTTTGATGGGAAATCGATTTCTGAGAGGGGGCGGGGCTTAACTCGGCCACGCCCCTTTTTCCGATTTTGATGGGAAATCGATTTCTGAGAGGGGGCGGGGCTTAAGTCGACCACGCCCCTTTTTCCAATTTTGATGGGAAATCGATTTCTGAGAGGGGGCGGGGCTTAACTCGGCCACGCCCCTTTTTCCAATTTTGATGGGAAATCGATTTCTGAGAGGGGGCGGGACTTAACTCGGTCACGCCCTATTTTCCAATTTTGATGGGAAATCGATTTCTGAGAGGGGGCGGGGCTTAAGTCGACCACGCCCCTTTTTCCAATTTTGATGGGAAATCGATTACTGAGAGGGGGCGGGGCTTAACTCGGCCACGCCCCTTTTTCCAATTTTGATGGGAAATCGATTTCTGAGAGGGGGCGGGGCTTAACTCGGTCACGCCCCTTTTTCCAATTTTGATGGGAAATCGATTTCTGAGAGGGGGCGGGACTTAACTCGGTCACGCCCTATTTTCCAATTTTGATGGGAAATCGATTTCTGAGAGGGGGCGGGGCTTAAGTCGACCACGCCCCTTTTTCCAATTTTGATGGGAAATCGATTTCTGAGAGGGGGCGGGGCTTAAGTCGACCACGCCCCTTTTTCCAATTTTGATGGGAAATCGATTTCTGAGGGGGCGGGGCTTAACTCGGCCACGCTCCTTTTTCCAATTTTGATGGGAAATCGATTTCTGAGAGGGGGCGGGGCTTAAGTCGGCCACGCCCCTTTTTCCGATTTTGATGGGAAATCGATTTCTGAGAGAGGGCGGGGCTTAACTCGGCCACGCCCCTTTTTCCAATTTTGATGGGAAATCGATTTCTGAGAGGGGGCGGGACTTAACTCGGTCACGCCCTATTTTCCAATTTTGATGGGAAATCGATTTCTGAGAGGGGGCGGGGCTTAAGTCGGCCACGCCCCTTTTTCCAATTTTGATGGGAAATCGATTTCTGAGAGGGGGCGGGGCTTAACTCGGCCACGCCCCTTTTTCCGATTTTGATGGGAAATCGATTTCTGAGAGGGGGCGGGACTTAACTCGGTCACGCCCTATTTTCCAATTTTGATGGGAAATCGATTTCTGAGAGGGGGCGGGGCTTAAGTCGACCACGCCCCTTTTTCCAATTTTGATGGGAAATCGATTTCTGAGAGAGGGCGGGGCTTAACTCGGCCACGCCCCTTTTTCCAATTTTGATGGGAAATCGATTTCTGAGAGGGGGCGGGACTTAACTCGGTCACGCCCTATTTTCCAATTTTGATGGGAAATCGATTTCTGAGAGGGGGCGGGGCTTAAGTCGACCACGCCCCTTTTTCCAATTTTGATGGGAAATCGATTTCTGAGGGGGCGGGGCTTAACTCGACCACGCTCCTTTTTCCAATTTTGATGGGAAATCGATTTCTGAGAGGGGGCGGGGCTTAACTCGGCCACGCCCCTTTTTCCGATTTTGATGGGAAATCGATTTCTGAGAGGGGGCGGGGCTTAAGTCGACCACGCCCTATTTTCCAATTTTGATGGGAAATCGATTTCTGAGAGGGGGCGGGGCTTAACTCGGCCACGCCCCTTTTTCCGATTTTGATGGGAAATCGATTTCTGAGAGGGGGCGGGGCTTAAGTCGACCACGCCCCTTTTTCCAATTTTGATGGGAAATCGATTTCTGAGAGGGGGCGGGGCTTAACTCGGCCACGCCCCTTTTTCCAATTTTGATGGGAAATCGATTTCTGAGAGGGGGCGGGGCTTAAGTCGACCACGCCCCTTTTTCCAATTTTGATGGGAAATCGATTTCTGAGAGGGGGCGGGACTTAACTCGGTCACGCCCTATTTTCCAATTTTGATGGGAAATCGATTTCTGAGAGGGGGCGGGGCTTAAGTCGACCACGCCCCTTTTTCCAATTTTGATGGGAAATCTATTTCTGAGGGGGCGGGGCTTAACTCGGCCACGCTCCTTTTTCCAATTTTGATGGGAAATCGATTTCCGATTTTGATGGGAAATCGATTTCTGAGAGAGGGCGGGGCTTAACTCGGCCACGCCCCTTTTTCCAATTTTGATGGGAAATCGATTTCTGAGAGGGGGCGGGACTTAACTCGGTCACGCCCTATTTTCCAATTTTGATGGGAAATCGATTTCTGAGAGGGGGCGGGGCTTAAGTCGGCCACGCCCCTTTTTCCAATTTTGATGGGAAATCGATTTCTGAGAGGGGGCGGGGCTTAACTCGGCCACGCCCCTTTTTCCGATTTTGATGGGAAATCGATTTCTGAGAGAGGGCGGGGCTTAACTCGGCCACGCCCCTTTTTCCAATTTTGATGGGAAATCGATTTCTGAGAGGGGGCGGGGCTTAAGTCGGCCACGCTCCTTTTTCCAATTTTGATGGGAAATCGATTTCTGAGAGGGGGCGGGGCTTAAGTCGACCACGCCCCTTTTTCCAATTTTGATGGGAAATCGATTTCTGAGGGGGCGGGGCTTAACTCGACCACGCTCCTTTTTCCAATTTTGATGGGAAATCGATTTCTGAGAGGGGGCGGGGCTTAACTCGGCCACGCCCCTTTTTCCGATTTTGATGGGAAATCGATTTCTGAGAGAGGGCGGGGCTTAACTCGGCCACGCCCCTTTTTCCAATTTTGATGGGAAATCGATTTCTGAGAGGGGGCGGGGCTTAAGTCGACCACGCCCCTTTTTCCAATTTTGATGGGAAATCGATTTCTGAGGGGGCGGGGCTTAACTCGGCCACGCTCCTTTTTCCAATTTTGATGGGAAATCGATTTCTGAGGGGGCGGGGCTTAACTCGGCCACGCTCCTTTTTCCAATTTTGATGGGAAATCGATTTCTGAGAGGGGGCGGGGCTTAACTCGGCCACGCCCCTTTTTCCGATTTTGATGGGAAATCGATTTCTGAGAGGGGGCGGGGCTTAAGTCGACCACGCCCCTTTTTCCAATTTTGATGGGAAATCGATTTCTGAGAGGGGGCGGGGCTTAACTCGGCCACGCCCCTTTTTCCAATTTTGATGGGAAATCGATTTCTGAGAGGGGGCGGGGCTTAAGTCGACGACGCCCCTTTTTCCAATTTTGATGGGAAATCGATTTCTGAGAGGGGGCGGGACTTAACTCGGTCACGCCCTATTTTCCAATTTTGATGGGAAATCGATTTCTGAGAGGGGGCGGGGCTTAAGTCGACCACGCTCCTTTTTCCAATTTTGATGGGAAATCGATTTCTGAGAGGGGGCGGGGCTTAAGTCGGCCACGCCCCTTTTTCCAATTTTGATGGGAAATCGATTTCTGAGAGGGGGCGGGGCTTAACTCGGCCACGCCCCTTTTTCCAATTTTGATGGGAAATCGATTTCTGAGAGGGGGCGGGGCTTAACTCGGCCACGCCCCTTTTTCCAATTTTGATGGGAAATCGATTTCTGAGAGGGGGCGGGGCTTAACTCGGCCACGCCCCTTTTTCCAATTTTGATGGGAAATCGATTTCTGAGAGGGGGCGGGGCTTAACTCGGCCACGCCCCTTTTTCCAATTTTGATGGGAAATCGATTTCTGAGAGGGGGCGGGGCTTAAGTCGGCCACGCCCCTTTTTCCAATTTTGATGGGAAATCGATTTCTGAGAGGGGGCGGGGCTTAACTCGACCACGCCCCTTTTTCCAATTTTGATGGGAAATCGATTTCTGAGAGAGGGCGGGGCTTAACTCGGCCACGCCCCTTTTTCAAATTTTGATGGGAAATCGATTTCTGAGAGGGGGCGGGGCTTAACTCGGCCACACCCCTTTTTCCAATTTTGATGGGAAATCGATTTCTGAGAGGGGGCGGGGCTTAAGTCGACCACGCCCCTTTTTCCAATTTTGATGGGAAATCGATTTCTGAGAGGGGGCGGGACTTAACTCGGTCACGCCCTATTTTCCAATTTTGATGGGAAATCGATTTCTGAGAGGGGGCGGGGCTTAAGTCGACCACGCCCCTTTTTCCAATTTTGATGGGAAATCGATTTCTGAGGGGGCGGGGCTTAACTCGGCCACGCTCCTTTTTCCAATTTTGATGGGAAATCGATTTCTGAGAGGGGGCGGGGCTTAACTCGGCCACGCCCCTTTTTCCGATTTTGATGGGAAATCGATTTCTGAGAGAGGGCGGGGCTTAACTCGGCCACGCCCCTTTTTCCAATTTTGATGGGAAATCGATTTCTGAGAGGGGGCGGGGCTTAAGTCGACCACGCCCCCTTTTTCCAATTTTGATGGGAAATCGATTTCTGAGGGGGCGGGGCTTAACTCGGCCACGCTCCTTTTTCCAATTTTGATGGGAAATCGATTTCTGAGAGGGGGCGGGGCTTAACTCGGCCACGCCCCTTTTTCCGATTTTGATGGGAAATCGATTTCTGAGAGGGGGCGGGGCTTAAATTGGCCACGCCCCTTTTTCCAATTTTGATGGGAAATCGATTTCTGAGAGGGGGCGGGGCTTAACTCGGCCACGGCCCTTTTTCCAATTTTGATGGGAAATCGATTTCTGAGAGGGGGTGGGGCTTAACTCGGCCACGCCCCTTTTTCCAATTTTGATGGGAAATCGATTTCTGAGAGGGGGCGGGGCTTAAATCGGCCGCGCCCCTTTTTCCAATTTTGATGGGAAATCGATTTCTGGGAGGGGGCGGGGCTTAACTCGGCCACGCCCCTTTTTCCGATTTTGATGGGAAATCGATTTCTGAAAGGGGGCAGGGCTTAACTCGGCCACGCCCCTTTTTCCAATTTTGATGGGAAATCGATTTCTGAGAGGGGGCGGGGCTTAACTCGGCCACGCCCCTTTTTCCAATTTTGACGGGAAATCGATTTCTGAGAGGGGGCGGGGCTTAACTCGGCCACGGCCCTTTTTCCAATTTTGATGGGAAATCGATTTCTGAGAGGGGGCGGGGCTTAACTCGGCCACGCCCCTTTTTCCAATTTTGATGGGAAATCGATTTCTGAGAGGGGGTGGGGCTTAACTCGGCCACGCCCCTTTTTCCAATTTTGATGGGAAATCGATTTCTGAGAGGGGGCGGGGCTTAACTCGGCCACGGCCCTTTTTCCAATTTTGATGGGAAATCGATTTCTGAGAGGGGGCGGGGCTTAACTCGGCCACGCCCCTTTTTCCGATTTTGATGGGAAATCGATTTCTGAGAGGGGGCGGGGCTTAAATTGGCCACGCCCCTTTTTCCAATTTTGATGGGAAATCGATTTCTGAGAGGGGGCAGGGCTTAACTCGGCCACGCCCCTTTTCCAATTTTGATGGGAAATCGATTTCTGAGAGGGGGCGGGGCTTAACTCGGCCACGCCCCTTTTCCAATTTTGATGGGAAATCGATTTCTGAGAGGGGGTGGGGCTTAACTCGGCCACGCATCTTTTTCCAATTTTGATGGGAAATCGATTTCTGAGAGGGGGCGGGGCTTAAATTGGCCACGCATCTTTTTCCAATTTTGATGGGAAATCGATTTCTGAGGGGGCGGGGCTTAACTCGGCCACGCCCCTTTTTCCAATTTTGATGGGAAATCGATTTCTGAGAGGGGGCGGAGCTTAACTCGGCCACGCCCCCTTTTCCAATTTTGATGGGAAATCGATTTCTGAGAGGGGGCGGAGCTTAACTCAGCCACGCCCCCTTTTCCAATTTAGATGGGAAATCGATTTCTGAGAGGGGGCGGGGCTTAACTCGGCCACGCCCCTTTTTCCAATTTTGATGGGAAATTGATTTCTGAGAGGGGGCGGGGCTTAACTCGGCCACGCCCCTTTTTCCAATTTTGATGGGAAATGGATTTCTGAGAGGGGGCGGGGCTTAACTCGGCCACGCCCCTTTTTCCGATTTTGATGGGAAATCGATTTCTGAAAGGGGGCAGGGCTTAACTCGGCCACGCCCCTTTTTCCAATTTTGATGGGAAATCGATTTCTGAGAGGGGGCGGGGCTTAACTCGGCCACGCCCCTTTTTCCAATTTTGACGGGAAATCGATTTCTGAGAGGGGGCGGGGCTTAACTCGGCCACGGCCCTTTTTCCAATTTTGATGGGAAATCGATTTCTGAGAGGGGGCGGGGCTTAACTCGGCCACGCCCCTTTTTCCAATTTTGATGGGAAATCGATTTCTGAGAGGGGGTGGGGCTTAACTCGGCCACGCCCCTTTTTCCAATTTTGATGGGAAATCGATTTCTGAGAGGGGGCGGGGCTTAACTCGGCCACGGCCCTTTTTCCAATTTTGATGGGAAATCGATTTCTGAGAGGGGGCGGGGCTTAACTCGGCCACGCCCCTTTTTCCGATTTTGATGGGAAATCGATTTCTGAGAGGGGGCGGGGCTTAAATTGGCCACGCCCCTTTTTCCAATTTTGATGGGAAATCGATTTCTGAGAGGGGGCAGGGCTTAACTCGGCCACGCCCCTTTTCCAATTTTGATGGGAAATCGATTTCTGAGAGGGGGCGGGGCTTAACTCGGCCACGCCCCTTTTCCAATTTTGATGGGAAATCGATTTCTGAGAGGGGGTGGGGCTTAACTCGGCCACGCATCTTTTTCCAATTTTGATGGGAAATCGATTTCTGAGAGGGGGCGGGGCTTAAATTGGCCACGCATCTTTTTCCAATTTTGATGGGAAATCGATTTCTGAGGGGGCGGGGCTTAACTCGGCCACGCCCCTTTTTCCAATTTTGATGGGAAATCGATTTCTGAGAGGGGGCGGAGCTTAACTCGGCCACGCCCCCTTTTCCAATTTTGATGGGAAATCGATTTCTGAGAGGGGGCGGAGCTTAACTCGGCCACGCCCCCTTTTCCAATTTAGATGGGAAATCGATTTCTGAGAGGGGGCGGGGCTTAACTCGGCCACGCCCCTTTTTCCAATTTTGATGGGAAATTGATTTCTGAGAGGGGGCGGGGCTTAACTCGGCCACGCCCCTTTTTCCAATTTTGATGGGAAATGGATTTCTGAGAGGGGGCGGGGCTTAACTCGGCCACACCCCTTTTTCCAATTTTGATGGGAAATCGATTTCTGAGAGGGGGCGGGGCTTAACTCGGCCACGCCCCTTTTTCCAATTTTGACGGGAATCGATTTCTGAGAGGGGGCGGGGCTTAAGTCGGCCACGCCCCTTTTTCCGATTTTGATGGGAAATCGATTTCTGAGAGAGGGCGGGGCTTAACTCGGCCACGCCCCTTTTTCCAATTTTGATGGGAAATCGATTTCTGAGAGGGGGCGGGACTTAACTCGGTCACGCCCTATTTTCCAATTTTGATGGGAAATCGATTTCTGAGAGGGGGCGGGGCTTAAGTCGGCCACGCCCCTTTTTCCAATTTTGATGGGAAATCGATTTCTGAGAGGGGGCGGGGCTTAACTCGGCCACGCCCCTTTTTCCGATTTTGATGGGAAATCGATTTCTGAGAGGGGGCGGGACTTAACTCGGTCACGCCCTATTTTCCAATTTTGATGGGAAATCGATTTCTGAGAGGGGGCGGGGCTTAAGTCGACCACGCCCCTTTTTCCAATTTTGATGGGAAATCGATTTCTGAGGGGGCGGGGCTTAACTCGACCACGCTCCTTTTTCCAATTTTGATGGGAAATCGATTTCTGAGAGGGGGCGGGGCTTAACTCGGCCACGCCCCTTTTTCCGATTTTGATGGGAAATCGATTTCTGAGAGGGGGCGGGGCTTAAGTCGACCACGCCCCTTTTTCCAATTTTGATGGGAAATCGATTTCTGAGAGGGGGCGGGGCTTAACTCGGCCACGCCCCTTTTTCCAATTTTGATGGGAAATCGATTTCTGAGAGGGGGCGGGGCTTAAGTCGACCACGCCCCTTTTTCCAATTTTGATGGGAAATCGATTTCTGAGAGGGGGCGGAGCTTAACTCGGCCACGCCCCCTTTTCCAATTTTGATGGGAAATCGATTTCTGAGAGGGGGCGGAGCTTAACTCGGCCACGCCCCCTTTTCCAATTTAGATGGGAAATCGATTTCTGAGAGGGGGCGGGGCTTAACTCGGCCACGCCCCTTTTTCCAATTTTGATGGGAAATTGATTTCTGAGAGGGGGCGGGGCTTAACTCGGCCACGCCCCTTTTTCCAATTTTGATGGGAAATGGATTTCTGAGAGGGGGCGGGGCTTAACTCGGCCACACCCCTTTTTCCAATTTTGATGGGAAATCGATTTCTGAGAGGGGGCGGGGCTTAACTCGGCCACGCCCCTTTTTCCAATTTTGACGGGAATCGATTTCTGAGAGGGGGCGGGGCTTAAGTCGGCCACGCCCCTTTTTCCAATTTTGATGGGAAATCGATTTCTGAGAGGGGGCGGGGCTTAAATCGGCCACGCCCCTTTTTCCAATTTTGATGGGAAATCGATTTCTGGGAGGGGGCGGGGCTTAACTCGGCCACGCCCCTTTTTCCAATTTTGATGGGAAATCGATTTCTGAGAGGGGGCGGGGCTTAACTCGGCCACACCCCTTTTTCCAATTTTGATGGGAAATCGATTTCTGAGAGGGGGCGGGGCTTAACTCGGCCACGCCCCTTTTTCCAATTTTGACGGGAATCGATTTCTGAGAGGGGGCGGGGCTTAACTCGGCCACGCCCCTTTTTCCAATTTTGATGGGAAATCGATTTCTGAGAGGGGGCGGGGCTTAACTCGGCCACGCCCCTTTTTCCAATTTTGATGGGAAATCGATTTCTGAGAGGGGGCGGGGCTTAACTCGGCCACACCCCTTTTTCCAATTTTGATGGGAAATCGATTTCTGAGAGGGGGCGGGGCTTAACCCGGCCACGCCCCTTTTTCCAATTTTGACGGGAATCGATTTCTGAGAGGGGGCGGGGCTTAACTCGGCCACGCCCCTTTTTCCAATTTTGATGGGAAATCGATTTCTGAGAGGGGGCGGGGCTTAACTCGGCCACGGCCCTTTTTCCAATTTTGATGGGAAATCGATTTCTGAGAGGGGGCGGGGCTTAAGTCGACCACGCCCCTTTTTCCAATTTTGATGGGAAATCGATTTCTGAGAGGGGGCGGGGCTTAAGTCGACCACGCCCCTTTTTCCAATTTTGATGGGAAATCGATTTCTGAGGGGGCGGGGCTTAACTCGGCCACGCTCCTTTTTCCAATTTTGATGGGAAATCGATTTCTGAGAAGGGGCGGGGCTTAACTCGGCCACGCCCCTTTTTCCGATTTTGATGGGAAATCGATTTCTGAGAGAGGGCGGGGCTTAACTCGGCCACGCCCCTTTTTCCAATTTTGATGGGAAATCGATTTCTGAGAGGGGGCGGGACTTAACTCGGTCACGCCCTATTTTCCAATTTTGATGGGAAATCGATTTCTGAGAGGGGGCGGGGCTTAAGTCGACCACGCCCCTTTTTCCAATTTTGATGGGAAATCGATTTCTGAGGGGGCGGGGCTTAACTCGGCCACGCCCCTTTTTCCAATTTTGATGGGAAATCGATTTCTGAGAGGGGGCGGGGCTTAAGTCGACCACGCCCCTTTTTCCAATTTTGATGGGAAATCGATTTCTGAGAGGGGGCGGGACTTAACTCGGTCACGCCCTATTTTCCAATTTTGATGGGAAATCGATTTCTGAGAGGGGGCGGGGCTTAAGTCGACCACGCCCCTTTTTCCAATTTTTGATGGGAAATCGATTTCTGAGGGGGCGGGGCTTAACTCGGCCACGCCCTATTTTCCAATTTTGATGGGAAATCGATTTCTGAGAGGGGGCGGGGCTTAAGTCGACCACGCCCCTTTTTCCAATTTTGATGGGAAATCGATTTCTGAGGGGGCGGGGCTTAACTCGGCCACGCTCCTTTTTCCAATTTTGATGGGAAATCGATTTCTGAGAGGGGGCGGTGCTTAACTCGGCCACGCCCCTTTTTCCGATTTTGATGGGAAATCGATTTCTGAGAGGGGGCGGGGCTTAACTCGGTCACGCCCTATTTTCCAATTTTGATGGGAAATCGATTTCTGAGAGGGGGCGGGGCTTAAGTCGACCACGCCCCTTTTTCCAATTTTGATGGGAAATCGATTTCTGAGGGGGCGGGGCTTAACTCGGCCACGCCCTATTTTCCAATTTTGATGGGAAATCGATTTCTGAGAGGGGGCGGGGCTTAAGTCGACCACGCCCCTTTTTCCAATTTTGATGGGAAATCGATTTCTGAGGGGGCGGGGCTTAACTCGGCCACGCTCCTTTTTCCAATTTTGATGGGAAATCGATTTCTGAGAGGGGGCGGGGCTTAACTCGGCCACGCCCCTTTTTCCGATTTTGATGGGAAATCGATTTCTGAGAGGGGGCGGGGCTTAAGTCGGCCACGCCCCTTTTTCCGATTTTGATGGGAAATCGATTTCTGAGAGGGGGCGGGGCTTAACTCGACCACGCCCCTTTTTCCAATTTTGATGGGAAATCGATTTCTGAGAGAGGGCGGGGCTTAATTCGGCCACGCCCCTTTTTCAAATTTTGATGGGAAATCGATTTCTGAGAGGGGGCGGGGCTTAACTCGGCCACACCCCTTTTTCCAATTTTGATGGGAAATCGATTTCTGAGAGGGGGCGGGGCTTAAGTCGACCACGCCCCTTTTTCCAATTTTGATGGGAAATCGATTTCTGAGAGGGGGCGGGACTTAACTCGGTCACGCCCTATTTTCCAATTTTGATGGGAAATCGATTTCTGAGAGGGGGCGGGGCTTAAGTCGACCACGCCCCTTTTTCCAATTTTGATGGGAAATCGATTTCTGAGGGGGCGGGGCTTAACTCGGCCACGCTCCTTTTTCCAATTTTGATGGGAAATCGATTTCTGAGAGGGGGCTTAACTCGGCCACGCCCCTTTTTCCGATTTTGATGGGAAATCGATTTCTGAGAGAGGGCGGGGCTTAACTCGGCCACGCCCCTTTTTCCAATTTTGATGGGAAATCGATTTCTGAGAGGGGGCGGGACTTAACTCGGTCACGCCCTATTTTCCAATTTTGATGGGAAATCGATTTCTGAGAGGGGGCGGGGCTTAAGTCGACCACGCCCCCTTTTCCAATTTTGATGGGAAATCGATTTCTGAGGGGGCGGGGCTTAACTCGGCCACGCTCCTTTTTCCAATTTTGATGGGAAATCGATTTCTGAGAGGGGGCGGGGCTTAAGTCGACCACGCCCCCTTTTCCAATTTTGATGGGAAATCGATTTCTGAGGGGGCGGGGCTTAACTCGGCCACGCTCCTTTTTCCAATTTTGATGGGAAATCGATTTCTGAGAGGGGGCGGGGCTTAAGTCGACCACGCCCCTTTTTCCAATTTTGATGGGAAATCGATTTCTGAGGGGGCGGGGCTTAACTCGGCCACGCCCCTTTTTCCAATTTTGATGGGAAATCGATTTCTGAGAGGGGGCGGGGCTTAACTCTGCCACGCCCCTTTTTCCGATTTTGATGGGAAATCGATTTCTGAGAGGGGGCGGGGCTTAAGTCGGCCACGCTCCTTTTTCCAATTTTGATGGGAAATCGATTTCTGAGAGGGGGCGGGGCTTAACTCGGCCACGCCCCTTTTTCCGATTTTGATGGGAAATCGATTTCTGAGAGAGGGCGGGGCTTAACTCGGCCACGCCCCTTTTTCCAATTTTGATGGGAAATCGATTTCTGAGAGGGGGCGGGGCTTAACTCGGCCACGCTCCTTTTTCCAATTTTGATGGGAAATCGATTTCTGAGAGGGGGCGGGGCTTAACTCGGCCACGCCCCTTTTTCCGATTTTGATGGGAAATCGATTTCTGAGAGAGGGCGGGGCTTAACTCGGCCACGCCCCTTTTTCCAATTTTGATGGGAAATCGATTTCTGAGAGGGGGCGGGGCTTAAGTCGGCCACGCCCCTTTTTCCAATTTTGATGGGAAATCGATTTCTGAGAGGGGGCGGGGCTTAAGTCGGCCACGCCCCTTTTTCCAATTTTGATGGGAAATCGATTTCTGAGAGGGGGCGGGGCTTAAGTCGGCCACGCCCCTTTTTCCAATTTTGATGGGAAATCGATTTCTGAGAGGGGGCGGGACTTAACTCGGTCACGCCCTATTTTCAAATTTTGATGGGAAATCGATTTCTGAGAGGGGGCGGGACTTAACTCGGTCACGCCCTATTTTCCAATTTTGATGGGAAATCGATTTCTGAGAGGGGGCGGGGCTTAAGTCGGCCACGCCCCTTTTTCCAATTTTGATGGGAAATCGATTTCTGAGAGGGGGCGGGGCTTAAGTCGGCCACGCCCCTTTTTCCAATTTTGATGGGAAATCGATTTCTGAGAGGGGGCGGGGCTTAAGTCGGCCACGCCCCTTTTTCCAATTTTGATGGGAAATCGATTTCTGAGAGGGGGCGGGACTTAACTCGGTCACGCCCTATTTTCCAATTTTGATGGGAAATCGATTTCTGAGAAAGGGCGGGGCTTAAGTCGGCCACGCCCCCTTTTCCAATTTTGATGGGAAATCGATTTCTGAGAGGGGGCGGGGCTTAACTCGGCCACGCCCCTTTTTCCAATTTTGATGGGAAATCGATTTCTGAGAGGGGGCGGGACTTAACTCGGTCACGCCCCTTTTTCCAATTTTGATGGGAAATCGATTTCTGAGAGGGGGCGGGGCTTAACTCGGCCACGCCCCTTTTTCCAATTTTGATGGGAAATCGATTTCTGAGAGGGGGCGGGGCTTAAGTCGACCACGCCCCCTTTTCCAATTTTGATGGGAAATCGATTTCTGAGAGGGGGCGGGACTTAACTCGGTCACGCCCTATTTTCCAATTTTGATGGGAAATCGATTTCTGAGAGGGGGCGGGGCTTAAGTCGGCCACGCCCCTTTTTCCAATTTTGATGGGAAATCGATTTCTGAGAGGGGGCGGGGCTTAACTCGACCACGCCCCTTTTTCCAATTTTGATGGGAAATCGATTTCTGAGAGAGGGCGGGGCTTAACTCGGCCACGCCCCTTTTTCAAATTTTGATGGGAAATCGATTTCTGAGAGGGGGCGGGGCTTAACTCGGCCACGCCCCTTTTTCCAATTTTGATGGGAAATCGATTTCTGAGAGGGGTGGGGCTTAACTCGGCCACGCCCCTTTTTCCAATTTTGATGGGAAATCGATTTCTGAGAGGGGGCGGGGCTTAACTCGGCCACGCCCCTTTTTCCAATTTTGATGAGAAATCGATTTCTGAGAGGGGGCGGGGCTTAACTCGGCCACGCCCCTTTTTCCAATTTTGATGGGAAATCGATTTCTGAGAGGGGGCGGGGCTTAACTCGGCCACGCCCCTTTTCCAATTTTGATGGGAAATCGATTTCTGAGAGGGGGCGGGGCTTAACTCGGCCACGCCCCTTTTTCCGATTTTGATGGGAAATCGATTTCTGAGAGGGGGCGGGACTTAACTCGGTCACGCCCCTTTTTCCAATTTTGATGGGAAATCGATTTCTGAGAGGGGGCGGGGCTTAAGTCGACCACGCCCCTTTTTCCAATTTTGATGGGAAATCGATTTCTGAGAGGGGGCGGGACTTAACTCGGTCACGCCCTATTTTCCAATTTTGATGGGAAATCGATTTCTGAGAGGGGGCGGGGCTTAACTCGGTCACGCCCTATTTTCCAATTTTGATGGGAAATCGATTTCTGAGAGGGGGCGGGGCTTAAGTCGACCACGCCCCCTTTTCCAATTTTGATGGGAAATCGATTTCTGAGGGGGCAGGGCTTAACTCGGCCACGCTCCTTTTTCCAATTTTGATGGGAAATCGATTTCTGAGAGGGGGCGGGGCTTAAGTCGGCCACGCCCCTTTTTCCAATTTTGATGGGAAATCGATTTCTGAGAGGGGGCGGGGCTTAACTCGGCCACGCCCCTTTTTCCGATTTTGATGGGAAATCGATTTCTGAGAGGGGGCGGGACTTAACTCGGTCACGCCCTATTTTCCAATTTTGATGGGAAATCGATTTCTGAGAGGGGGCGGGGCTTAAGTCGACCACGCCCCTTTTTCCAATTTTGATGGGAAATCGATTTCTGAGAGAGGGCGGGGCTTAACTCGGCCACGCCCCTTTTTCCAATTTTGATGGGAAATCGATTTCTGAGAGGGGGCGGGGCTTAACTCGGCCACGCCCCTTTTTCCGATTTTGATGGGAAATCGATTTCTGAGAGGGGGCGGGGCTTAAATTGGCCACGCCCCTTTTTCCAATTTTGATGGGAAATCGATTTCTGAGAGGGGGCGGGGCTTAACTCGGCCACGCCCCTTTTTCCAATTTTGATGGGAAATCGATTTCTGAGAGGGGGCGGGACTTAACTCGGCCACGCCCCTTTTTCCAATTTTGATGGGAAATCGATTTCTGAGAGGGGGCGGGGCTTAACTCGGCCACGCCCCTTTTTCCAATTTTGATGGGAAATCGATTTCTGAGAGGGGGCGGGGCTTAAGTCGACCACGCCCCCTTTTCCAATTTTGATGGGAAATCGATTTCTGAGAGGGGGCGGGACTTAACTCGGTCACGCCCCTTTTTCCAATTTTGATGGGAAATCGATTTCTGAGAGGGGGCGGGGCTTAACTCGGCCACGCCCCTTTTTCCAATTTTGATGGGAAATCGATTTCTGAGAGGGGGCGGGGCTTAAGTCGACCACGCCCCCTTTTCCAATTTTGATGGGAAATCGATTTCTGAGAGGGGGCGGGACTTAACTCGGTCACGCCCTATTTTCCAATTTTGATGGGAAATCGATTTCTGAGAGGGGGCGGGGCTTAAGTCGGCCACGCCCCTTTTTCCAATTTTGATGGGAAATCGATTTCTGAGAGGGGGCGGGGCTTAACTCGACCACGCCCCTTTTTCCAATTTTGATGGGAAATCGATTTCTGAGAGAGGGCGGGGCTTAACTCGGCCACGCCCCTTTTTCAAATTTTGATGGGAAATCGATTTCTGAGAGGGGGCGGGGCTTAACTCGGCCACGCCCCTTTTTCCAATTTTGATGGGAAATCGATTTCTGAGAGGGGTGGGGCTTAACTCGGCCACGCCCCTTTTTCCAATTTTGATGGGAAATCGATTTCTGAGAGGGGGCGGGGCTTAACTCGGCCACGCCCCTTTTTCCAATTTTGATGAGAAATCGATTTCTGAGAGGGGGCGGGGCTTAACTCGGCCACGCCCCTTTTTCCAATTTTGATGGGAAATCGATTTCTGAGAGGGGGCGGGGCTTAACTCGGCCACGCCCCTTTTCCAATTTTGATGGGAAATCGATTTCTGAGAGGGGGCGGGGCTTAACTCGGCCACGCCCCTTTTTCCGATTTTGATGGGAAATCGATTTCTGAGAGGGGGCGGGACTTAACTCGGTCACGCCCCTTTTTCCAATTTTGATGGGAAATCGATTTCTGAGAGGGGGCGGGGCTTAAGTCGACCACGCCCCTTTTTCCAATTTTGATGGGAAATCGATTTCTGAGAGGGGGCGGGACTTAACTCGGTCACGCCCTATTTTCCAATTTTGATGGGAAATCGATTTCTGAGAGGGGGCGGGGCTTAACTCGGTCACGCCCTATTTTCCAATTTTGATGGGAAATCGATTTCTGAGAGGGGGCGGGGCTTAAGTCGACCACGCCCCCTTTTCCAATTTTGATGGGAAATCGATTTCTGAGGGGGCAGGGCTTAACTCGGCCACGCTCCTTTTTCCAATTTTGATGGGAAATCGATTTCTGAGAGGGGGCGGGGCTTAAGTCGGCCACGCCCCTTTTTCCAATTTTGATGGGAAATCGATTTCTGAGAGGGGGCGGGGCTTAACTCGGCCACGCCCCTTTTTCCGATTTTGATGGGAAATCGATTTCTGAGAGGGGGCGGGACTTAACTCGGTCACGCCCTATTTTCCAATTTTGATGGGAAATCGATTTCTGAGAGGGGGCGGGGCTTAAGTCGACCACGCCCCTTTTTCCAATTTTGATGGGAAATCGATTTCTGAGAGAGGGCGGGGCTTAACTCGGCCACGCCCCTTTTTCCAATTTTGATGGGAAATCGATTTCTGAGAGGGGGCGGGGCTTAACTCGGCCACGCCCCTTTTTCCGATTTTGATGGGAAATCGATTTCTGAGAGGGGGCGGGGCTTAAATTGGCCACGCCCCTTTTTCCAATTTTGATGGGAAATCGATTTCTGAGAGGGGGCGGGGCTTAACTCGGCCACGCCCCTTTTCCAATTTTGATGGGAAATCGATTTCTGAGAGGGGGCGGGGCTTAACTCGGCCACGCCCCTTTTCCAATTTTGATGGGAAATCGATTTCTGAGAGGGGGTGGGGCTTAACTCGGCCACGCCCCTTTTTCCAATTTTGATGGGAAATCGATTTCTGAGAGGGGGCGGGGCTTAAATCGGCCACGCCCCTTTTTCCAATTTTGATGGGAAATCGATTTCTGGGAGGGGGCGGGGCTTAACTCGGCCACGCCCCTTTTTCCAATTTTGATGGGAAATCGATTTCTGAAAGGGGGCGGGGCTTAACTCGGCCACGCCCCTTTTTCCAATTTTGATGGGAAATCGATTTCTGAGAGGGGGCGGGGCTTAACTCGGCCACGCCCCTTTTTCCAATTTTGACGGGAATCGATTTCTGAGAGGGGGCGGGGCTTAACTCGGCCACGCCCCTTTTTCCAATTTTGATGGGAAATCGATTTCTGAGAGGGGGCGGGGCTTAACTCGGCCACGGCCCTTTTTCCAATTTTGATGGGAAATCGATTTCTGAGAGGGGGCGGGGCTTAACTCGGCCACGCCCCTTTTTCCAATTTTGATGGGAAATCGATTTCTGAGAGGGGGCGGGGCTTAAATTGGCCACGCATCTTTTTCCAATTTTGATGGGAAATCGATTTCTGAGAGGGGGCGGGGCTTAAATTGGCCACGCATCTTTTTCCAATTTTGATGGGAAATCGATTTCTGAGGGGGCGGGGCTTAACTCGGCCACGCCCCTTTTTCCAATTTTGATGGGAAATCGATTTCTGAGAGGGGGCGGAGCTTAACTCGGCCACGCCCCCTTTTCCAATTTTGATGGGAAATCGATTTCTGAGAGGGGGCGGAGCTTAACTCGGCCACGCCCCCTTTTCCAATTTAGATGGGAAATCGATTTCTGAGAGGGGGCGGGGCTTAACTCGGCCACGCCCCTTTTTCCAATTTTGATGGGAAATTGATTTCTGAGAGGGGGCGGGGCTTAACTCGGCCACGCCCCTTTTTCCAATTTTGATGGGAAATGGATTTCTGAGAGGGGGCGGGGCTTAACTCGGCCACGCCCCTTTTTCCAATTTGTTGGGAAATCGATTTCTGAGAGGGGGCGGGGCTTAACTCGGCCACGCCCCTTTTTCCAATTTTGATGGGAAATCGATTTCTGAGAGGGGGCGGGGCTTAAGTCGACCACGCCCCTTTTTCCAATTTTGATGGGAAATCGATTTCTGAGAGGGGGTGGGGCTTAACTCGGCCACGCCCGTTTTTCCAATTTTGATGGGAAATCGATTTCTGAGAGGGGGCGGGGCTTAAATCGGCCACGCCCCTTTTTCCAATTTTGATGGGAAATCGATTTCTGGGAGGGGGCGGGGCTTAACTCGGCCACGCCCCTTTTTCCAATTTTGATGGGAAATCGATTTCTGAGAGGGGGCGGGGCTTAACTCGGCCACACCCCTTTTTCCAATTTTGATGGGAAATCGATTTCTGAGAGGGGGCGGGGCTTAACTCGGCCACGCCCCTTTTTCCAATTTTGACGGGAATCGATTTCTGAGAGGGGGCGGGGCTTAACTCGGCCACGCCCCTTTTTCCAATTTTGATGGGAAATCGATTTCTGAGAGGGGGCGGGGCTTAACTCGGCCACGCCCCTTTTTCCAATTTTGATGGGAAATCGATTTCTGAGAGGGGGCGGGGCTTAAGTCGACCACGCCCCTTTTTCCAATTTTGATGGGAAATCGATTTCTGAGAGGGGGCGGGGCTTAAATCGGCCACGCCCCTTTTTCCAATTTTGATGGGAAATCGATTTCTGGGAGGGGGCGGGGCTTAACTCGGCCACGCCCCTTTTTCCAATTTTGATGGGAAATCGATTTCTGAGAGGGGGCGGGGCTTAACTCGGCCACGGCCCTTTTTCCAATTTTGATGGGAAATCGATTTCTGAGAGGGGGCGGGGCTTAAGTCGACCACGCCCCTTTTTCCAATTTTGATGGGAAATCGATTTCTGAGAGGGGGCGGGGCTTAACTCGGCCACGCCCCTTTTTCCAATTTTGATGGGAAATCGATTTCTGAGAGGGGGCGGGGCTTAAGTCGACCACGCCCCTTTTTCCAATTTTGATGGGAAATCGATTTCTGAGAGGGGGCGGGACTTAACTCGGTCACGCCCTATTTTCCAATTTTGATGGGAAATCGATTTCTGAGAGGGGGCGGGGCTTAAGTCGACCACGCCCCTTTTTCCAATTTTGATGGGAAATCGATTTCTGAGGGGGCGAGGCTTAACTCGGCCACGCTCCTTTTTCCAATTTTGATGGGAAATCGATTTCTGAGAGAGGGCGGGGCTTAACTCGGCCACGCCCCTTTTTCCAATTTTGATGGGAAATCGATTTCTGAGAGGGGGCGGGACTTAACTCGGTCACGCCCTATTTTCTAATTTTGATGGGAAATCGATTTCTGAGAGGGGGCGGGGCTTAAGTCGACCACGCCCCTTTTTCCAATTTTGATGGGAAATCGATTTCTGAGGGGGCGGGGCTTAACTCGGCCACGCTCCTTTTTCCAATTTTGATGGCAAATCGATTTCTGAGAGGGGGCGGGGCTTAACTCGGCCACGCCCCTTTTTCCGATTTTGATGGGAAATCGATTTCTGAGAGGGGGCGGGGCTTAAGTCGACCACGCCCCTTTTTCCAATTTTGATGGGAAATCGATTTCTGAGAGGGGGCGGGGCTTAACTCGGCCACGCCCCTTTTTCCAATTTTGATGGGAAATCGATTTCTGAGAGGGGGCGGGGCTTAAGTCGACCACGCCCCTTTTTCCAATTTTGATGGGAAATCGATTTCTGAGAGGGGGCGGGACTTAACTCGGTCACGCCCTATTTTCCAATTTTGATGGGAAATCGATTTCTGAGAGGGGGCGGGGCTTAAGTCGACCACGCCCCTTTTTCCAATTTTGATGGGAAATCGATTTCTGAGGGGGCGGGGCTTAACTCGGCCACGCTCCTTTTTCCAATTTTGATGGGAAATCGATTTCTGAGAGGGGGCGGGGCTTAACTCGGCCACGCCCCTTTTTCCGATTTTGATGGGAAATCGATTTCTGAGAGAGGGCGGGGCTTAACTCGGCCACGCCCCTTTTTCCAATTTTGATGGGAAATCGATTTCTGAGAGGGGGCGGGACTTAACTCGGTCACGCCCCTTTTTCCAATTTTGATGGGAAATCGATTTCTGAGAGGGGGCGGGGCTTAACTCGGCCACGCCCCTTTTTCCAATTTTGATGGGAAATCGATTTCTGAGAGGGGGCGGGGCTTAACTCGGCCACGCCCCTTTTTCCAATTTTGATGGGAAATCGATTTCTGAGAGGGGGCGGGGCTTAACTCGGCCACGCCCCTTTTTCCAATTTTGATGGGAAATCGATTTCTGAGAGGGGGCGGGGCTTAAGTCGGCCACGCCCCTTTTTCCAATTTTGATGGGAAATCGATTTCTGAGAGGGGGCGGGGCTTAACTCGACCACGCCCCTTTTTCCAATTTTGATGGGAAATCGATTTCTGAGAGAGGGCGGGGCTTAACTCGGCCACGCCCCTTTTTCAAATTTTGATGGGAAATCGATTTCTGAGAGGGGGCGGGGCTTAACTCGGCCACACCCCTTTTTCCAATTTTGATGGGAAATCGATTTCTGAGAGGGGGCGGGGCTTAAGTCGACCACGCCCCTTTTTCCAATTTTGATGGGAAATCGATTTCTGAGAGGGGGCGGGACTTAACTCGGTCACGCCCTATTTTCCAATTTTGATGGGAAATCGATTTCTGAGAGGGGGCGGGGCTTAAGTCGACCACGCCCCTTTTTCCAATTTTGATGGGAAATCGATTTCTGAGAGGGGGCGGGACTTAACTCGGTCACGCCCTATTTTCCAATTTTGATGGGAAATCGATTTCTGAGAGGGGGCGGGGCTTAAGTCGACCACGCCCCTTTTTCCAATTTTGATGGGAAATCGATTTCTGAGAGAGGGCGGGGCTTAACTCGGCCACGCCCCTTTTTCCAATTTTGATGGGAAATCGATTTCTGAGAGGGGGCGGGACTTAATTCGGTCACGCCCTATTTTCCAATTTTGATGGGAAATCGATTTCTGAGAGGGGGCGGGGCTTAAGTCGACCACGCCCCCTTTTCCAATTTTGATGGGAAATCGATTTCTGAGGGGGCGGGGCTTAACTCGGCCACGCTCCTTTTTCCAATTTTGATGGGAAATCGATTTCTGAGAGGGGGCGGGGCTTAACTCGGCCACGCCCCTTTTTCCGATTTTGATGGGAAATCGATTTCTGAGAGGGGGCGGGGCTTAAATTGGCCACGCCCCTTTTTCCAATTTTGATGGGAAATCGATTTCTGAGAGGGGGCGGGGCTTAACTCGGCCACGCCCCTTTTCCAATTTTGATGGGAAATCGATTTCTGAGAGGGGGTGGGGCTTAACTCGGCCACGCCCCTTTTTCCAATTTTGATGGGAAATCGATTTCTGAGAGGGGGCGGGGCTTAACTCGGCCACGGCCCCTTTTCCAATTTTGATGGGAAATCGATTTCTGAGAGGGGGCGGGTCTTAACTCGGCCACGCCCCTTTTTCCGATTTTGATGGGAAATCGATTTCTGAGAGGGGGCGGGGCTTAAATCGGCCACGCCCCTTTTTCCAATTTTGATGGGAAATCGATTTCTGGGAGGGGGCGGGGCTTAACTCGGCCACGCCCCTTTTTCCAATTTTGATGGGAAATCGATTTCTGAAAGGGGGCGGGGCTTAACTCGGCCACGCCCCTTTTTCCAATTTTGATGGGAAATCGATTTCTGAGAGGGGGCGGGGCTTAACTCGGCCACGCCCCTTTTTCCGATTTTGATGGGAAATCGATTTCTGAGAGAGGGCGGGGCTTAACTCGGCCACGCCCCTTTTTCCAATTTTGATGGGAAATCGATTTCTGAGAGGGGGCGGGACTTAAATCGGTCACGCCCTATTTTCCAATTTTGATGGGAAATCGATTTCTGAGAGGGGGCGGGGTTTAAGTCGACCACGCCCCTTTTTCCAATTTTGATGGGAAATCGATTTCTGAGAGAGGGCGGGGCTTAACTCGGCCACGCCCCTTTTTCCAATTTTGATGGGAAATCGATTTCTGAGAGGGGGCGGGACTTAACTCGGTCACGCCCTATTTTCCAATTTTGATGGGAAATCGATTTCTGAGAAGGGGCGGGGCTTAAGTCGACCACGCCCCTTTTTCCAATTTTGATGGGAAATCGATTTCTGAGGGGGCGGGGCTTAACTCGGCCACGCTCCTTTTTCCAATTTTGATGGGAAATCGATTTCTGAGAGGGGGCGGGGCTTAACTCGGCCACGCCCCTTTTTCCGATTTTGATGGGAAATCGATTTCTGAGAGGGGGCGGGGCTTAAGTCGACCACGCCCCTTTTTCCAATTTTGATGGGAAATCGATTTCTGAGAGGGGGCGGGGCTTAACTCGGCCACGCCCCTTTTTCCAATTTTGATGGGAAATCGATTTCTGAGAGGGGGCGGGACTTAACTCGGTCACGCCCTATTTTCCAATTTTGATGGGAAATCGATTTCTGAGAGGGGGCGGGGCTTAAGTCGACCACGCCCCTTTTTCCAATTTTGATGGGAAATCGATTACTGAGAGGGGGCGGGGCTTAACTCGGCCACGCCCCTTTTTCCAATTTTGATGGGAAATCGATTTCTGAGAGGGGGCGGGGCTTAACTCGGCCACGCCCCTTTTTCCAATTTTGATGGGAAATCGATTTCTGAGAGGGGGCGGGACTTAACTCGGTCACGCCCTATTTTCCAATTTTGATGGGAAATCGATTTCTGAGAGGGGGCGGGGCTTAAGTCGACCACGCCCCTTTTTCCAATTTTGATGGGAAATCGATTTCTGAGAGGGGGCGGGGCTTAAGTCGACCACGCCCCTTTTTCCAATTTTGATGGGAAATCGATTTCTGAGGGGGCGGGGCTTAACTCGGCCACGCTCCTTTTTCCAATTTTGATGGGAAATCGATTTCTGAGAGGGGGCGGGGCTTAAGTCGGCCACGCCCCTTTTTCCGATTTTGATGGGAAATCGATTTCTGAGAGAGGGCGGGGCTTAACTCGGCCACGCCCCTTTTTCCAATTTTGATGGGAAATCGATTTCTGAGAGGGGGCGGGACTTAACTCGGTCACGCCCTATTTTCCAATTTTGATGGGAAATCGATTTCTGAGAGGGGGCGGGGCTTAAGTCGGCCACGCCCCTTTTTCCAATTTTGATGGGAAATCGATTTCTGAGAGGGGGCGGGGCTTAACTCGGCCACGCCCCTTTTTCCGATTTTGATGGGAAATCGATTTCTGAGAGGGGGCGGGACTTAACTCGGTCACGCCCTATTTTCCAATTTTGATGGGAAATCGATTTCTGAGAGGGGGCGGGGCTTAAGTCGACCACGCCCCTTTTTCCAATTTTGATGGGAAATCGATTTCTGAGGGGGCGGGGCTTAACTCGACCACGCTCCTTTTTCCAATTTTGATGGGAAATCGATTTCTGAGAGGGGGCGGGGCTTAACTCGGCCACGCCCCTTTTTCCGATTTTGATGGGAAATCGATTTCTGAGAGGGGGCGGGGCTTAAGTCGACCACGCCCCTTTTTCCAATTTTGATGGGAAATCGATTTCTGAGAGGGGGCGGGGCTTAACTCGGCCACGCCCCTTTTTCCAATTTTGATGGGAAATCGATTTCTGAGAGGGGGCGGGGCTTAAGTCGACCACGCCCCTTTTTCCAATTTTGATGGGAAATCGATTTCTGAGAGGGGGCGGGACTTAACTCGGTCACGCCCTATTTTCCAATTTTGATGGGAAATCGATTTCTGAGAGGGGGCGGGGCTTAAGTCGACCACGCCCCTTTTTCCAATTTTGATGGGAAATCTATTTCTGAGGGGGCGGGGCTTAACTCGGCCACGCTCCTTTTTCCAATTTTGATGGGAAATCGATTTCTGAGAGGGGGCGGGGCTTAACTTGGCCACGCCCCTTTTTCCGATTTTGATGGGAAATCGATTTCTGAGAGAGGGCGGGGCTTAACTCGGCCACGCCCCTTTTTCCAATTTTGATGGGAAATCGATTTCTGAGAGGGGGCGGGACTTAACTCGGTCACGCCCTATTTTCCAATTTTGATGGGAAATCGATTTCTGAGAGGGGGCGGGGCTTAAGTCGGCCACGCCCCTTTTTCCAATTTTGATGGGAAATCGATTTCTGAGAGGGGGCGGGGCTTAACTCGGCCACGCCCCTTTTTCCGATTTTGATGGGAAATCGATTTCTGAGAGAGGGCGGGGCTTAACTCGGCCACGCCCCTTTTTCCAATTTTGATGGGAAATCGATTTCTGAGAGGGGGCGGGGCTTAAGTCGGCCACGCTCCTTTTTCCAATTTTGATGGGAAATCGATTTCTGAGAGGGGGCGGGGTTTAAGTCGACCACGCCCCTTTTTCCAATTTTGATGGGAAATCGATTTCTGAGGGGGCGGGGCTTAACTCGACCACGCTCCTTTTTCCAATTTTGATGGGAAATCGATTTCTGAGAGGGGGCGGGGCTTAACTCGGCCACGCCCCTTTTTCCGATTTTGATGGGAAATCGATTTCTGAGAGAGGGCGGGGCTTAACTCGGCCACGCCCCTTTTTCCAATTTTGATGGGAAATCGATTTCTGAGAGGGGGCGGGACTTAACTCGGTCACGCCCTATTTTCCAATTTTGATGGGAAATCGATTTCTGAGAGGGGGCGGGGCTTAAGTCGACCACGCCCCTTTTTCCAATTTTGATTGGAAATCGATTTCTGAGGGGGCGGGGCTTAACTCGGCCACGCTCCTTTTTCCAATTTTGATGGGAAATCGATTTCTGAGAGGGGGCGGGGCTTAACTCGGCCACGCCCCTTTTTCCGATTTTGATGGGAAATCGATTTCTGAGAGGGGGCGGGGCTTAAGTCGACCACGCCCCTTTTTCCAATTTTGATGGGAAATCGATTTCTGAGAGGGGGCGGGGCTTAACTCGGCCACGCCCCTTTTTCCAATTTTGATGGGAAATCGATTTCTGAGAGGGGGCGGGGCTTAAGTCGACCACGCCCCTTTTTCCAATTTTGATGGGAAATCGATTTCTGAGAGGGGGCGGGACTTAACTCGGTCACGCCCTATTTTCCAATTTTGATGGGAAATCGATTTCTGAGAGGGGGCGGGGCTTAAGTCGACCACGCCCCTTTTTCCAATTTTGATGGGAAATCGATTTCTGAGGGGGCGGGGCTTAAATTGGCCACGCCCCTTTTTCCAATTTTGATGGGAAATCGATTTCTGAGAGGGGGCGGGGCTTAAGTCGACCACGCCCCTTTTTCCAATTTTGATGGGAAATCGATTTCTGAGGGGGCGGGGCTTAACTCGGCCACGCTCCTTTTTCCAATTTTGATGGGAAATCGATTTCTGAGGGGGCGGGGCTTAACTCGGCCACGCTCCTTTTTCCAATTTTGATGGGAAATCGATTTCTGAGAGGGGGCGGGGCTTAACTCGGCCACGCCCCTTTTTCCGATTTTGATGGGAAATCGATTTCTGAGAGGGGGCGGGGCTTAAGTCGACCACGCCCCTTTTTCCAATTTTGATGGGAAATCGATTTCTGAGAGGGGGCGGGGCTTAACTCGGCCACGCCCCTTTTTCCAATTTTGATGGGAAATCGATTTCTGAGAGGGGGCGGGGCTTAAGTCGACGACGCCCCTTTTTCCAATTTTGATGGGAAATCGATTTCTGAGAGGGGGCGGGACTTAACTCGGTCACGCCCTATTTTCCAATTTTGATGGGAAATCGATTTCTGAGAGGGGGCGGGGCTTAAGTCGACCACGCTCCTTTTTCCAATTTTGATGGGAAATCGATTTCTGAGAGGGGGCGGGGCTTCTGAGAGGGGGCGGGGCTTAACTCGGCCACGCCCCTTTTTCCAATTTTGATGGGAAATCGATTTCTGAGAGGGGGCGGGGCTTAACTCGGCCACGCCCCTTTTTCCAATTTTGATGGGAAATCGATTTCTGAGAGGGGGCGGGGCTTAACTCGGCCACGCCCCTTTTTCCAATTTTGATGGGAAATCGATTTCTGAGAGGGGGCGGGGCTTAAGTCGGCCACGCCCCTTTTTCCAATTTTGATGGGAAATCGATTTCTGAGAGGGGGCGGGGCTTAACTCGACCACGCCCCTTTTTCCAATTTTGATGGGAAATCGATTTCTGAGAGAGGGCGGGGCTTAACTCGGCCACGCCCCTTTTTCAAATTTTGATGGGAAATCGATTTCTGAGAGGGGGCGGGGCTTAACTCGGCCACACCCCTTTTTCCAATTTTGATGGGAAATCGATTTCTGAGAGGGGGCGGGGCTTAAGTCGACCACGCCCCTTTTTCCAATTTTGATGGGAAATCGATTTCTGAGAGGGGGCGGGACTTAACTCGGTCACGCCCTATTTTCCAATTTTGATGGGAAATCGATTTCTGAGAGGGGGCGGGGCTTAAGTCGACCACGCCCCTTTTTCCAATTTTGATGGGAAATCGATTTCTGAGGGGGCGGGGCTTAACTCGGCCACGCTCCTTTTTCCAATTTTGATGGGAAATCGATTTCTGAGAGGGGGCGGGGCTTAACTCGGCCACGCCCCTTTTTCCGATTTTGATGGGAAATCGATTTCTGAGAGAGGGCGGGGCTTAACTCGGCCACGCCCCTTTTTCCAATTTTGATGGGAAATCGATTTCTGAGAGGGGGCGGGGCTTAAGTCGACCACGCCCCCTTTTTCCAATTTTGATGGGAAATCGATTTCTGAGGGGGCGGGGCTTAACTCGGCCACGCTCCTTTTTCCAATTTTGATGGGAAATCGATTTCTGAGAGGGGGCGGGGCTTAACTCGGCCACGCCCCTTTTTCCGATTTTGATGGGAAATCGATTTCTGAGAGGGGGCGGGGCTTAAATTGGCCACGCCCCTTTTTCCAATTTTGATGGGAAATCGATTTCTGAGAGGGGGCGGGGCTTAACTCGGCCACGGCCCTTTTTCCAATTTTGATGGGAAATCGATTTCTGAGAGGGGGTGGGGCTTAACTCGGCCACGCCCCTTTTTCCAATTTTGATGGGAAATCGATTTCTGAGAGGGGGCGGGGCTTAAATCGGCCACGCCCCTTTTTCCAATTTTGATGGGAAATCGATTTCTGGGAGGGGGCGGGGCTTAACTCGGCCACGCCCCTTTTTCCGATTTTGATGGGAAATCGATTTCTGAAAGGGGGCAGGGCTTAACTCGGCCACGCCCCTTTTTCCAATTTTGATGGGAAATCGATTTCTGAGAGGGGGCGGGGCTTAACTCGGCCACGCCCCTTTTTCCAATTTTGACGGGAAATCGATTTCTGAGAGGGGGCGGGGCTTAACTCGGCCACGGCCCTTTTTCCAATTTTGATGGGAAATCGATTTCTGAGAGGGGGCGGGGCTTAACTCGGCCACGCCCCTTTTTCCAATTTTGATGGGAAATCGATTTCTGAGAGGGGGTGGGGCTTAACTCGGCCACGCCCCTTTTTCCAATTTTGATGGGAAATCGATTTCTGAGAGGGGGCGGGGCTTAACTCGGCCACGGCCCTTTTTCCAATTTTGATGGGAAATCGATTTCTGAGAGGGGGCGGGGCTTAACTCGGCCACGCCCCTTTTTCCGATTTTGATGGGAAATCGATTTCTGAGAGGGGGCGGGGCTTAAATTGGCCACGCCCCTTTTTCCAATTTTGATGGGAAATCGATTTCTGAGAGGGGGCAGGGCTTAACTCGGCCACGCCCCTTTTCCAATTTTGATGGGAAATCGATTTCTGAGAGGGGGCGGGGCTTAACTCGGCCACGCCCCTTTTCCAATTTTGATGGGAAATCGATTTCTGAGAGGGGGTGGGGCTTAACTCGGCCACGCATCTTTTTCCAATTTTGATGGGAAATCGATTTCTGAGAGGGGGCGGGGCTTAAATTGGCCACGCATCTTTTTCCAATTTTGATGGGAAATCGATTTCTGAGGGGGCGGGGCTTAACTCGGCCACGCCCCTTTTTCCAATTTTGATGGGAAATCGATTTCTGAGAGGGGGCGGAGCTTAACTCGGCCACGCCACCTTTTCCAATTTTGATGGGAAATCGATTTCTGAGAGGGGGCGGAGCTTAACTCGGCCACGCCCCCTTTTCCAATTTAGATGGGAAATCGATTTCTGAGAGGGGGCGGGGCTTAACTCGGCCACGCCCCTTTTTCCAATTTTGATGGGAAATTGATTTCTGAGAGGGGGCGGGGCTTAACTCGGCCACGCCCCTTTTTCCAATTTTGATGGGAAATGGATTTCTGAGAGGGGGCGGGGCTTAACTCGGCCACACCCCTTTTTCCAATTTTGATGGGAAATCGATTTCTGAGAGGGGGCGGGGCTTAACTCGGCCACGCCCCTTTTTCCAATTTTGACGGGAATCGATTTCTGAGAGGGGGCGGGGCTTAAGTCGGCCACGCCCCTTTTTCCAATTTTGATGGGAAATCGATTTCTGAGAGGGGGCGGGGCTTAAATCGGCCACGCCCCTTTTTCCAATTTTGATGGGAAATCGATTTCTGGGAGGGGGCGGGGCTTAACTCGGCCACGCCCCTTTTTCCAATTTTGATGGGAAATCGATTTCTGAGAGGGGGCGGGGCTTAACTCGGCCACACCCCTTTTTCCAATTTTGATGGGAAATCGATTTCTGAGAGGGGGCGGGGCTTAACTCGGCCACGCCCCTTTTTCCAATTTTGACGGGAATCGATTTCTGAGAGGGGGCGGGGCTTAACTCGGCCACGCCCCTTTTTCCAATTTTGATGGGAAATCGATTTCTGAGAGGGGGCGGGGCTTAACTCGGCCACGCCCCTTTTTCCAATTTTGATGGGAAATCGATTTCTGAGAGGGGGCGGGGCTTAACTCGGCCACACCCCTTTTTCCAATTTTGATGGGAAATCGATTTCTGAGAGGGGGCGGGGCTTAACCCGGCCACGCCCCTTTTTCCAATTTTGACGGGAATCGATTTCTGAGAGGGGGCGGGGCTTAACTCGGCCACGCCCCTTTTTCCAATTTTGATGGGAAATCGATTTCTGAGAGGGGGCGGGGCTTAAGTCGACCACGCCCCTTTTTCCAATTTTGATGGGAAATCGATTTCTGAGAGGGGCGGGACTTAACTCGGTCACGCCCTATTTTCCAATTTTGATGGGAAATCGATTTCTGAGAGGGGGCGGGGCTTAAGTCGACCACGCCCCTTTTTCCAATTTTGATGGGAAATCGATTTCTGAGGGGGCGGGGCTTAACTCGGCCACGCTCCTTTTTCCAATTTTGATGGGAAATCGATTTCTGAGAAGGGGCGGGGCTTAACTCGGCCACGCCCCTTTTTCCGATTTTGATGGGAAATCGATTTCTGAGAGAGGGCGGGGCTTAACTCGGCCACGCCCCTTTTTCCAATTTTGATGGGAAATCGATTTCTGAGAGGGGGCGGGACTTAACTCGGTCACGCCCTATTTTCCAATTTTGATGGGAAATCGATTTCTGAGAGGGGGCGGGGCTTAAGTCGACCACGCCCCTTTTTCCAATTTTGATGGGAAATCGATTTCTGAGAGGGGGCGGGGCTTAAGTCGACCACGCCCCTTTTTCCAATTTTGATGGGAAATCGATTTCTGAGAGGGGCGGGGCTTAACTCGGCCACGCCCCTTTTTCCAATTTTGATGGGAAATCGATTTCTGAGAGGGGGCGGGGCTTAAGTCGACCACGCCCCTTTTTCCAATTTTGATGGGAAATCGATTTCTGAGAGGGGCGGGACTTAACTCGGTCACGCCCTATTTTCCAATTTTGATGGGAAATCGATTTCTGAGAGGGGGCGGGGCTTAAGTCGACCACGCCCCTTTTTCCAATTTTGATGGGAAATCGATTTCTGAGGGGGCGGGGCTTAACTCGGCCACGCTCCTTTTTCCAATTTTGATGGGAAATCGATTTCTGAGAAGGGGCGGGGCTTAACTCGGCCACGCCCCTTTTTCCGATTTTGATGGGAAATCGATTTCTGAGAGAGGGCGGGGCTTAACTCGGCCACGCCCCTTTTTCCAATTTTGATGGGAAATCGATTTCTGAGAGGGGGCGGGACTTAACTCGGTCACGCCCTATTTTCCAATTTTGATGGGAAATCGATTTCTGAGAGGGGGCGGGGCTTAAGTCGACCACGCCCCTTTTTCCAATTTTGATGGGAAATCGATTTCTGAGGGGGCGGGGCTTAACTCGGCCACGCTCCTTTTTCCAATTTTGATGGGAAATCGATTTCTGAGAGGGGGCGGGGCTTAACTCGGCCACGCCCCTTTTTCCAATTTTGATGGGAAATCGATTTCTGAGAGGGGGCGGGGCTTAAGTCGACCACGCCCCTTTTTCCGATTTTGATGGGAAATCGATTTCTGAGAGGGGGCGGGACTTAACTCGGTCACGCCCTATTTTCCAATTTTGATGGGAAATCGATTTCTGAGAGGGGGCGGGGCTTAAGTCGACCACGCCCCTTTTTCCAATTTTGATGGGAAATCGATTTCTGAGGGGGCGGGGCTTAACTCGGCCACGCCCTATTTTCCAATTTTGATGGGAAATCGATTTCTGAGAGGGGGCGGGGCTTAAGTCGACCACGCCCCTTTTTCCAATTTTGATGGGAAATCGATTTCTGAGGGGGCGGGGCTTAACTCGGCCACGCTCCTTTTTCCAATTTTGATGGGAAATCGATTTCTGAGAGGGGGCGGGGCTTAACTCGGCCACGCCCCTTTTTCCGATTTTGATGGGAAATCGATTTCTGAGAGGGGGCGGGGCTTAAGTCGGCCACGCCCCTTTTTCCGATTTTGATGGGAAATCGATTTCTGAGAGGGGGCGGGGCTTAACTCGACCACGCCCCTTTTTCCAATTTTGATGGGAAATCGATTTCTGAGAGAGGGCGGGGCTTAATTCGGCCACGCCCCTTTTTCAAATTTTGATGGGAAATCGATTTCTGAGAGGGGGCGGGGCTTAACTCGGCCACACCCCTTTTTCCAATTTTGATGGGAAATCGATTTCTGAGAGGGGGCGGGGCTTAAGTCGACCACGCCCCTTTTTCCAATTTTGATGGGAAATCGATTTCTGAGAGGGGGCGGGACTTAACTCGGTCACGCCCTATTTTCCAATTTTGATGGGAAATCGATTTCTGAGAGGGGGCGGGGCTTAAGTCGACCACGCCCCTTTTTCCAATTTTGATGGGAAATCGATTTCTGAGGGGGCGGGGCTTAACTCGGCCACGCTCCTTTTTCCAATTTTGATGGGAAATCGATTTCTGAGAGGGGGCTTAACTCGGCCACGCCCCTTTTTCCGATTTTGATGGGAAATCGATTTCTGAGAGAGGGCGGGGCTTAACTCGGCCACGTCCCTTTTTCCAATTTTGATGGGAAATCGATTTCTGAGAGGGGGCGGGACTTAACTCGGTCACGCCCTATTTTCCAATTTTGATGGGAAATCGATTTCTGAGAGGGGGCGGGGCTTAAGTCGACCACGCCCCTTTTTCCAATTTTGATGGGAAATCGATTTCTGAGGGGGCGGGGCTTAACTCGGCCACGCCCCTTTTTCCAATTTTGATGGGAAATCGATTTCTGAGAGGGGGCGGGGCTTAACTCGGCCACGCCCCTTTTTCCGATTTTGATGGGAAATCGATTTCTGAGAGGGGGCGGGGCTTAAGTCGGCCACGCTCCTTTTTCCAATTTTGATGGGAAATCGATTTCTGAGAGGGGGCGGGGCTTAACTCGGCCACGCCCCTTTTTCCGATTTTGATGGGAAATCGATTTCTGAGAGAGGGCGGGGCTTAACTCGGCCACGCCCCTTTTTCCAATTTTGATGGGAAATCGATTTCTGAGAGGGGGCGGGGCTTAACTCGGCCACGCTCCTTTTTCCAATTTTGATGGGAAATCGATTTCTGAGAGGGGGCGGGGCTTAACTCGGCCACGCCCCTTTTTCCGATTTTGATGGGAAATCGATTTCTGAGAGAGGGCGGGGCTTAACTCGGCCACGCCCCTTTTTCCAATTTTGATGGGAAATCGATTTCTGAGAGGGGGCGGGACTTAACTCGGTCACGCCCTATTTTCCAATTTTGATGGGAAATCGATTTCTGAGAGGGGGCGGGGCTTAAGTCGACCACGCCCCTTTTTCCAATTTTGATGGGAAATCGATTTCTGAGGGGGCGGGGCTTAACTCGGCCACGCCCCTTTTTCCAATTTTGATGGGAAATCGATTTCTGAGAGGGGGCGGGGCTTAAGTCGACCACGCCCCTTTTTCCGATTTTGATGGGAAATCGATTTCTGAGAGGGGGCGGGGCTTAAGTCGGCCACGCTCCTTTTTCCAATTTTGATGGGAAATCGATTTCTGAGAGGGGGCGGGGCTTAACTCGGCCACGCCCCTTTTTCCGATTTTGATGGGAAATCGATTTCTGAGAGAGGGCGGGGCTTAACTCGGCCACGCCCCTTTTTCCAATTTTGATGGGAAATCGATTTCTGAGAGGGGGCGGGGCTTAACTCGGCCACGCTCCTTTTTCCAATTTTGATGGGAAATCGATTTCTGAGAGGGGGCGGGGCTTAACTCGGCCACGCCCCTTTTTCCGATTTTGATGGGAAATCGATTTCTGAGAGAGGGCGGGGCTTAACTCGGCCACGCCCCTTTTTCCAATTTTGATGGGAAATCGATTTCTGAGAGGGGGCGGGACTTAATTCGGTCACGCCCTATTTTCCAATTTTGATGGGAAATCGATTTCTGAGAGGGGGCGGGGCTTAAGTCGACCACGCCCCTTTTTCCAATTTTGATGGGAAATCGATTTCTGAGAGGCGGCGGGGCTTAAGTCGACCACGCCCCTTTTTCCAATTTTGATGGGAAATCGATTTCTGAGAGGGGGCGGGACTTAACTCGGTCACGCCCTATTTTCCAATTTTGATGGGAAATCGATTTCTGAGAGGGGGCGGGGCTTAAGTCGGCCACGCCCCTTTTTCCAATTTTGATGGGAAATCGATTTCTGAGAGGGGGCGGGGCTTAAGTCGACCACGCCCCTTTTTCCAATTTTGATGGGAAATCGATTTCTGAGGGGGCGGGGCTTAACTCGGCCACGCTCCTTTTTCCAATTTTGATGGGAAATCGATTTCTGAGAGGGGGCGGGGATTAACTCGGCCACGCCCCTTTTTCCGATTTTGATGGGAAATCGATTTCTGAGAGAGGGCGGGGCTTAACTCGGCCACGCCCCTTTTTCCAATTTTGATGGGAAATCGATTTCTGAGAGGGGGCGGGGCTTAAGTCGGCCACGCTCCTTTTTCCAATTTTGATGGGAAATCGATTTCTGAGAGGGGGCGGGGCTTAACTCGGCCACGCCCCTTTTTCCGATTTTGATGGGAAATCGATTTCTGAGAGGGGGCGGGGCTTAAGTCGACCACGCCCCTTTTTCCAATTTTGATGGGAAATCGATTTCTGAGAGGGGGCGGGGCTTAACTCGGCCACGCCCCTTTTTCCAATTTTGATGGGAAATCGATTTCTGAGAGGGGGCGGGGCTTAAGTCGACCACGCCCCTTTTTCCAATTTTGATGGGAAATCGATTTCTGAGAGGGGGCGGGACTTAACTCGGTCACGCCCTATTTTCCAATTTTGATGGGAAATCGATTTCTGAGAGGGGGCGGGGCTTAAGTCGACCACGCCCCTTTTTCCAATTTTGATGGGAAATCGATTTCTGAGGGGGCGGGGCTTAACTCGGCCACGCTCCTTTTTCCAATTTTGATGGGAAATCGATTTCTGAGAGGGGGCGGGACTTAACTCGGTCACGCCCTATTTTCCAATTTTGATGGGAAATCGATTTCTGAGAGGGGGCGGGGCTTAAGTCGGCCACGCCCCTTTTTCCAATTTTGATGGGAAATCGATTTCTGAGAGGGGGCGGGGCTTAACTCGGCCACGCTCCTTTTTCCAATTTTGATGGGAAATCGATTTCTGAGAGGGGGCGGGGCTTAACTCGGCCACGCCCCTTTTTCCGATTTTGATGGGAAATCGATTTCTGAGAGAGGGCGGGGCTTAACTCGGCCACGCCCCTTTTTCCAATTTTGATGGGAAATCGATTTCTGAGAGGGGGCGGGGCTTAAGTCGGCCACGCCCCTTTTTCCAATTTTGATGGGAAATCGATTTCTGAGAGGGGGCGGGGCTTAAGTCGACCACGCCCCTTTTTCCAATTTTGATGGGAAATCGATTTCTGAGGGGGCGGGGCTTAACTCGGCCACGCTCCTTTTTCCAATTTTGATGGGAAATCGATTTCTGAGAGGGGGCGGGGCTTAACTCGGCCACGCCCCTTTTTCCGATTTTGATGGGAAATCGATTTCTGAGAGAGGGCGGGGCTTAACTCGGCCACGCCCCTTTTTCCAATTTTGATGGGAAATCGATTTCTGAGAGGGGGCGGGACTTAACTCGGTCACGCCCTATTTTCCAATTTTGATGGGAAATCGATTTCTGAGAGGGGGCGGGGCTTAAGTCGGCCACGCCCTTTTTTCCAATTTTGATGGGAAATCGATTTCTGAGAGAGGGCGGGGCTTAACTCGGCCACGCCCCTTTTTCCAATTTTGATGGGAAATCGATTTCTGAGAGGGGGCGGGACTTAAATCGGTCACGCCCTATTTTCCAATTTTGATGGGAAATCGATTTCTGAGAGGGGGCGGGGCTTAAGTCGACCACGCCCCTTTTTCCAATTTTGATGGGAAATCGATTTCTGAGAGAGGGCGGGGCTTAACTCGGCCACGCCCCTTTTTCCAATTTTGATGGGAAATCGATTTCTGAGAGGGGGCGGGACTTAACTCGGTCACGCCCTATTTTCCAATTTTGATGGGAAATCGATTTCTGAGAGGGGGCGGGGCTTAAGTCGACCACGCCCCTTTTTCCAATTTTGATGGGAAATCGATTTCTGAGGGGGCGGGGCTTAACTCGGCCACGCTCCTTTTTCCAATTTTGATGGGAAATCGATTTCTGAGAGGGGGTGGGGCTTAACTCGGCCACGCCCCTTTTTCCGATTTTGATGGGAAATCGATTTCTGAGAGGGGGCGGGGCTTAAGTCGACCACGCCCCTTTTTCCAATTTTGATGGGAAATCGATTTCTGAGAGGGGGCGGGGCTTAACTCGGCCACGCTCCTTTTTCCAATTTTGATGGGAAATCGACTTCTGAGAGGGGGCGGGGCTTAACTCGGCCACGCCCCTTTTTCCAATTTTGATGGGAAATCGATTTCTGAGAGGGGGCGGGACTTAACTCGGTCACGCCCTATTTTCCAATTTTGATGGGTAATCGATTTCTGAGAGGGGGCGGGGCTTAAGTCGACCACGCCCCTTTTTCCAATTTTGATGGGAAATCGATTTCTGAGGGGGCGGGGCTTAACTCGACCACTCTCCTTTTTCCAATTTTGATGGGAAATCGATTTCTGAGAGGGGGCGGGGCTTAACTCGGCCACGCCCCTTTTTCCGATTTTGATGGGAAATCGATTTCTGAGAGGGGGCGGGGCTTAAGTCGACCACGCCCCTTTTTCCAATTTTGATGGGAAATCGATTTCTGAGAGGGGGCGGGGCTTAACTCGGCCACGCCCCTTTTTCCGATTTTGATGGGAAATCGATTTCTGAGAGGGGGCGGGGCTTAAGTCGACCACGCCCCTTTTTCCAATTTTGATGGGAAATCGATTTCTGAGAGGGGGCGGGGCTTAACTCGGCCACGCCCCTTTTTCCGATTTTGATGGGAAATCGATTTCTGAGAGGGGGCGGGGCTTAAGTCGACCACGCCCCTTTTTCCAATTTTGATGGGAAATCGATTTCTGAGAGGGGGCGGGACTTAACTCGGTCACGCCCTATTTTCCAATTTTGATGGGAAATCGATTTCTGAGAGGGGGCGGGGCTTAAGTCGACCACGCCCCTTTTTCCAATTTTGATGGGAAATCGATTTCTGAGAGGGGGCGGGGCTTAACTCGGCCACGCCCCTTTTTCCGATTTTGATGGGAAATCGATTTCTGAGAGGGGGCGGGGCTTAAGTCGACCACGCCCCTTTTTCCAATTTTGATGGGAAATCGATTTCTGAGAGGGGGCGGGGCTTAACTCGGCCACGCCCCTTTTTCCAATTTTGATGGGAAATCGATTTCTGAGAGGGGGCGGGGCTTAAGTCGACCACGCCCCTTTTTCCAATTTTGATGGGAAATCGATTTCTGAGAGGGGGCGGGACTTAACTCGGTCACGCCCTATTTTCCAATTTTGATGGGAAATCGATTTCTGAGAGGGGGCGGGGCTTAAGTCGACCACGCCCCTTTTTCCAATTTTGATGGGAAATCTATTTCTGAGGGGGCGGGGCTTAACTCGGCCACGCTCCTTTTTCCAATTTTGATGGGAAATCGATTTCTGAGAGGGGGCGGGACTTAACTCGGTCACGCCCTATTTTCCAATTTTGATGGGAAATCGATTTCTGAGAGGGGGCGGGGCTTAAGTCGGCCACGCCCCTTTTTCCAATTTTGATGGGAAATCGATTTCTGAGAGGGGGCGGGGCTTAACTCGGCCACGCCCCTTTTTCCGATTTTGATGGGAAATCGATTTCTGAGAGAGGGCGGGACTTAACTCGGTCACGCCCTATTTTCCAATTTTGATGGGAAATCGATTTCTGAGAGGGGGCGGGGCTTAAGTCGACCACGCCCCTCTTTCCAATTTTGATGGGAAATCGATTTCTGAGGGGGCGCGGCTTAACTCGGCCACGCTCCTTTTTCCAATTTTGATGGGAAATCGATTTCTGAGAGGGGGCGGGGCTTAACTCGGCCACGCCCCTTTTTCCAATTTTGATGGGAAATCGATTTCTGAGAGGGGGCGGGGCTTAAGTCGGCCACGCTCCTTTTTCCAATTTTGATGGGAAATCGATTTCTGAGAGGGGGCGGGGCTTAACTCGGCCACGCCCCTTTTTCCGATTTTGATGGGAAATCGATTTCTGAGAGAGGGCGGGGCTTAACTCGGCCACGCCCCTTTTTCCAATTTTGATGGGAAATCGATTTCTGAGAGGGGGCGGGACTTAACTCGGTCACGCCCTATTTTCCAATTTTGATGGGAAATCGATTTCTGAGAGGGGGCGGGGCTTAAGTCTACCACGCCCCTTTTTCCAATTTTGATGGGAAATCGATTTCTGAGGGGGCGGGGCTTAACTCGGCCACGCTCCTTTTTCCAATTTTGATGGGAAATCGATTTCTGAGAGGGGGCGGGGCTTAACTCGGCCACGCCCCTTTTTCCGATTTTGATGGGAAATCGATTTCTGAGAGGGGGCGGGGCTTAAGTCGACCACGCCCCTTTTTCCAATTTTGATGGGAAATCGATTTCTGAGAGGGGGCGGGGCTTAACTCGGCCACGCCCCTTTTTCCGATTTTGATGGGAAATCGATTTCTGAGAGAGGGCGGGGCTTAACGCGGCCACGCCCCTTTTTCCAATTTTGATGGGAAATCGATTTCTGAGAGGGGGCGGGACTTAAATCGGTCACGCCCTATTTTCCAATTTTGATGGGAAATCGATTTCTGAGAGGGGGCGGGGCTTAAGTCGACCACGCCCCTTTTTCCAATTTTGATGGGAAATCGATTTCTGAGAGAGGGCGGGGCTTAACTCGGCCACGCCCCTTTTTCCAATTTTGATGGGAAATCGATTTCTGAGAGGGGGCGGGACTTAACTCGGTCACGCCCTATTTTCCAATTTTGATGGGAAATCGATTTCTGAGAGGGGGCGGGGCTTAAGTCGATCACGCCCCTTTTTTGCAATTTTGATGGGAAATCGATTTCTGAGGGGGCGGGGCTTAACTCGGCCACGCTCCTTTTTCCAATTTTGATGGGAAATCGATTTCTGAGAGGGGGCGGGGCTTAACTCGGCCACGCCCCTTTTTCCGATTTTGATGGGAAATCGATTTCTGAGAGGGGGCGGGGCTTAAGTCGACCACGCCCCTTTTTCCAATTTTGATGGGAAATCGATTTCTGAGAGGGGGCGGGGCTTAACTCGGCCACGCCCCTTTTTCCGATTTTGATGGGAAATCGATTTCTGAGAGGGGGCGGGGCTTAAGTCGACCACGCCCCTTTTTCCAATTTTGATGGGAAATCGATTTCTGAGAGGGGGCGGGGCTTAACTCGGCCACGCCCCTTTTTCCGATTTTGATGGGAAATCGATTTCTGAGAGGGGGCGGGGCTTAAGTCGACCACGCCCCTTTTTCCAATTTTGATGGGAAATCGATTTCTGAGAGGGGTCGGGACTTAACTCGGTCACGCCCTATTTTCCAATTTTGATGGGAAATCGATTTCTGAGAGGGGGCGGGGCTTAAGTCGACCACGCCCCTTTTTCCAATTTTGATGGGAAATCGATTTCTGAGAGGGGGCGGGGCTTAACTCGGCCACGCCCCTTTTTCCGATTTTGATGGGAAATCGATTTCTGAGAGGGGGCGGGGCTTAAGTCGACCACGCCCCTTTTTCCAATTTTGATGGGAAATCGATTTCTGAGAGGGGGCGGGGCTTAACTCGGCCACGCCCCTTTTTCCAATTTTGATGGGAAATCGATTTCTGAGAGGGGGCGGGGCTTAAGTCGACCACGCCCCTTTTTCCAATTTTGATGGGAAATCGATTTCTGAGAGGGGGCGGGACTTAACTCGGTCACGCCCTATTTTCCAATTTTGATGGGAAATCGATTTCTGAGAGGGGGCGGGGCTTAAGTCGACCACGCCCCTTTTTCCAATTTTGATGGGAAATCTATTTCTGAGGGGGCGGGGCTTAACTCGGCCACGCTCCTTTTTCCAATTTTGATGGGAAATCGATTTCTGAGAGGGGGCGGGACTTAACTCGGTCACGCCCCTTTTTCCAATTTTGATGGGAAATCGATTTCTGAGAGGGGGCGGGGCTTAACTCGGCCACGCCCCTTTTTCCGATTTTGATGGGAAATCGATTTCTGAGAGGGGGCGGGGCTTAAGTCGACCACGCCCCTTTTTCCAATTTTGATGGGAAATCGATTTCTGAGAGGGGGCGGGGCTTAACTCGGCCACGCCCCTTTTTCCGATTTTGATGGGAAATCGATTTCTGAGAGGGGGCGGGGCTTAAGTCGACCACGCCCCTTTTTCCAATTTTGATGGGAAATCGATTTCTGAGAGGGGGCGGGACTTAACTCGGTCACGCCCTATTTTCCAATTTTGATGGGAAATCGATTTCTGAGAGGGGGCGGGGCTTAAGTCGACCACGCCCCTTTTTCCAATTTTGATGGGAAATCGATTTCTGAGAGGGGGCGGGGCTTAACTCGGCCACGCCCCTTTTTCCGATTTTGATGGGAAATCGATTTCTGAGAGGGGGCGGGGCTTAAGTCGACCACGCCCCTTTTTCCAATTTTGATGGGAAATCGATTTCTGAGAGGGGGCGGGGCTTAACTCGGCCACGCCCCTTTTTCCAATTTTGATGGGAAATCGATTTCTGAGAGGGGGCGGGGCTTAAGTCGACCACGCCCCTTTTTCCAATTTTGATGGGAAATCGATTTCTGAGAGGGGGCGGGACTTAACTCGGTCACGCCCTATTTTCCAATTTTGATGGGAAATCGATTTCTGAGAGGGGGCGGGACTTAACTCGGTCACGCCCTATTTTCCAATTTTGATGGGAAATCGATTTCTGAGAGGGGGCGGGGCTTAAGTCGGCCACGCCCCTTTTTCCAATTTTGATGGGAAATCGATTTCTGAGAGGGGGCGGGGCTTAACTCGGCCACGCCCCTTTTTCCGATTTTGATGGGAAATCGATTTCTGAGAGAGGGCGGGACTTAACTCGGTCACGCCCTATTTTCCAATTTTGATGGGAAATCGATTTCTGAGAGGGGCGGGGCTTAAGTCGACCACGCCCCTTTTTCCAATTTTGATGGGAAATCGATTTCTGAGGGGGCGCGGCTTAACTCGGCCACGCTCCTTTTTCCAATTTTGATGGGAAATCGATTTCTGAGAGGGGGCGGGGCTTAACTCGGCCACGCCCCTTTTTCCAATTTTGATGGGAAATCGATTTCTGAGAGGGGGCGGGGCTTAAGTCGGCCACGCTCCTTTTTCCAATTTTGATGGGAAATCGATTTCTGAGAGGGGGCGGGGCTTAACTCGGCCACGCCCCTTTTTCCGATTTTGATGGGAAATCGATTTCTGAGAGAGGGCGGGGCTTAACTCGGCCACGCCCCTTTTTCCAATTTTGATGGGAAATCGATTTCTGAGAGGGGGCGGGACTTAACTCGGTCACGCCCTATTTTCCAATTTTGATGGGAAATCGATTTCTGAGAGGGGGCGGGGCTTAAGTCGACCACGCCCCTTTTTCCAATTTTGATGGGAAATCGATTTCTGAGGGGGCGGGGCTTAACTCGGCCACGCTCCTTTTTCCAATTTTGATGGGAAATCGATTTCTGAGAGGGGGCGGGGCTTAACTCGGCCACGCCCCTTTTTCCAATTTTGATGGGAAATCGATTTCTGAGAGGGGGCGGGGCTTAACTCGGCCACGGCCCTTTTTCCAATTTTGATGGGAAATCGATTTCTGAGAGGGGGCGGGGCTTAACTCGGCCACGCCCCTTTTTCCAATTTTGATGGGAAATCGATTTCTGAGAGGGGGCGGGGCTTAAGTCGACCACGCCCCTTTTTCCAATTTTGATGGGAAATCGATTTCTGAGAGGGGGCGGGGCTTAACTCGGCCACGCCCCTTTTTCCAATTTTGATGGGAAATCGATTTCTGAGAGGGGGCGGGGCTTAAGTCGACCACGCCCCTTTTTCCAATTTTGATGGGAAATCGATTTCTGAGAGGGGGCGGGACTTAACTCGGTCACGCCCTATTTTCCAATTTTGATGGGAAATCGATTTCTGAGAGGGGGCGGGGCTTAAGTCGACCACGCCCCTTTTTCCAATTTTGATGGGAAATCGATTTCTGAGGGGGCGGGGCTTAACTCGGCCACGCTCCTTTTTCCAATTTTGATGGGAAATCGATTTCTGAGAGGGGGCGGGGCTTAACTCGGTCACGCCCTATTTTCCAATTTTGATGGGAAATCGATTTCTGAGAGGGGGCGGGGCTTAAGTCGACCACGCCCCTTTTTCCAATTTTGATGGGAAATCGATTTCTGAGGGGGCGGGGCTTAACTCGGCCACGCTCCTTTTTCCAATTTTGATGGGAAATCGATTTCTGAGAGGGGGCGGGGCTTAACTCGGCCACGCCCCTTTTTCCGATTTTGATGGGAAATCGATTTCTGAGAGAGGGCGGGGCTTAACTCGGCCACGCCCCTTTTTCCAATTTTGATGGGAAATCGATTTCTGAGGGGGCGGGGCTTAACTCGGCCACGCTCCTTTTTCCAATTTTGATGGGAAATCGATTTCTGAGAGGGGGCGGGGCTTAACTCGGCCACGCCCCTTTTTCCGATTTTGATGGGAAATCGATTTCTGAGAGAGGGCGGGGCTTAACTCGGCCACGCCCCTTTTTCCAATTTTGATGGGAAATCGATTTCTGAGAGGGGGCGGGACTTAACTCGGTCACGCCCTATTTTCCAATTTTGATGGGAAATCGATTTCTGAGAGGGGGCGGGGCTTAAGTCGGCCACGCCCCTTTTTCCAATTTTGATGGGAAATCGATTTCTGAGAGGGGGCGGGGCTTAACTCGGCCACGCCCCTTTTTCCAATTTTGATGGGAAATCGATTTCTGAGAGGGGGCGGGGCTTAACTCGGCCACGCCCCTTTTTCCAATTTTGATGGGAAATCGATTTCTGAGAGGGGGCGGGGCTTAACTCGGCCACGCCCCTTTTTCCAATTTTGATGGGAAATCGATTTCTGAGAGGGGGCGGGGCTTAAGTCGGCCACGCCCCTTTTTCCAATTTTGATGGGAAATCGATTTCTGAGAGGGGGCGGGGCTTAACTCGACCACGCCCCTTTTTCCAATTTTGATGGGAAATCGATTTCTGAGAGAGGGCGGGGCTTAACTCGGCCACGCCCCTTTTTCAAATTTTGATGGGAAATCGATTTCTGAGAGGGGGCGGGGCTTAACTCGGCCACACCCCTTTTTCCAATTTTGATGGGAAATCGATTTCTGAGAGGGGGCGGGGCTTAAGTCGACCACGCCCCTTTTTCCAATTTTGATGGGAAATCGATTTCTGAGAGGGGGCGGGGCTTAACTCGGCCACGCCCCTTTTTCCAATTTTGATGGGAAATCGATTTCTGAGAGGGGCGGGGCTTAACTCGGTCACGCCCTATTTTCCAATTTTGATGGGAAATCGATTTCTGAGAGGGGGCGGGGCTTAAGTCGACCACGCCCCTTTTTCCAATTTTGATGGGAAATCGATTTCTGAGGGGGCGGGGCTTAACTCGGCCACGCTCCTTTTTCCAATTTTGATGGGAAATCGATTTCTGAGAGGGGGCGGGGCTTAACTCGGCCACACCCCTTTTTCCGATTTTGATGGGAAATCGATTTCTGAGAGAGGGCGGGGCTTAACTCGGCCACGGCCCTTTTTCCAATTTTGATGGGAAATCGATTTCTGAGAGGGGGCGGGACTTAACTCGGTCACGCCCTATTTTCCAATTTTGATGGGAAATCGATTTCTGAGAGGGGGCGGGGCTTAAGTCGACCACGCCCCCTTTTCCAATTTTGATGGGAAATCGATTTCTGAGGGGGCGGGGCTTAACTCGGCCACGCTCCTTTTTCCAATTTTGATGGGAAATCGATTTCTGAGAGGGGGCGGGGCTTAACTCGGCCACGCCCCTTTTTCCGATTTTGATGGGAAATCGATTTCTGAGAGGGGGCGGGGCTTAAATTGGCCACGCCCCTTGTTCCAATTTTGATGGGAAATCGATTTCTGAGAGGGGGCGGGGCTTAACTCGACCACGCCCCTTTTCCAATTTTGATGGGAAATCGATTTCTGAGAGGGGGTGGGGCTTAACTCGGCCACGCCCCTTTTTCCAATTTTGATGGGAAATCGATTTCTGAGAGGGGGCGGGGCTTAAATCGGCCACGGCCCTTTTTCCAATTTTGATGGGAAATCGATTTCTGAGAGGGGGCGGGGCTTAACTCGGCCACGCCCCTTATTCCGATTTTGATGGGAAATCGATTTCTGAGAGGGGGCGGGTCTTAAATTGGCCACGCCCCTTTTTCCAATTTTGATGGGAAATCGATTTCTGAGAGGGGTCGGGGCTTAACTCGGCCACGCCCCTTTTCCAATTTTGATGGGAAATCGATTTCTGAGAGGGGGCGGGGCTTAACTCGGCCACGCCCCTTTTCCAATTTTGATGGGAAATCGATTTCTGAGAGGGGGTGGGGCTTAACTCGGCCACGCCCCTTTTTCCAATTTTGATGGGAAATCGATTTCTGAGAGGGGGCGGGGCTTAAATCGGCCACGCCCCTTTTTCCAATTTTGATGGGAAATCGATTTCTGGGAGGGGGCGGGGCTTAACTCGGCCACGCCCCTTTTTCCAATTTTGATGGGAAATCGATTTCTGAAAGGGGGCAGGGCTTAACTCGGCCACGCCCCTTTTTCCAATTTTGATGGGAAATCGATTTCTGAGAGGGGGCGGGGCTTAACTCGGCCACGCCCCTTTTTCCAATTTTGACGGGAATCGATTTCTGAGAGGGGGCGGGGCTTAACTCGGCCACGCCCCTTTTTCCAATTTTGATGGGAAATCGATTTCTGAGGGGGCGGGGCTTAACTCGGCCACGGCCCTTTTTCCAATTTTGATGGGAAATCGATTTCTGAGAGGGGGCGGGGCTTAACTCGGCCACGCCCCTTTTTCCAATTTTGATGGGAAATCGATTTCTGAGAGGGGGCGGGGCTTAAATTGGCCACGCATCTTTTTCCAATTTTGATGGGAAATCGATTTCTGAGAGGGGGCGGGGCTTAAATTGGCCACGCATCTTTTTCCAATTTTGATGGGAAATCGATTTCTGAGGGGGCGGGGCTTAACTCGGCCACGCCCCTTTTTCCAATTTTGATGGGAAATCGATTTCTGAGAGGAGGCGGAGCTTAACTCGGCCACGCCCCCTTTTCCAATTTTGATGGGAAATCGATTTCTGAGAGGGGGCGGAGCTTAACTCGGCCACGCCCCCTTTTCCAATTTAGATGGGAAATCGATTTCTGAGAGGGGGCGGGGCTTAACTCGGCCACGCCCCTTTTTCCAATTTTGATGGGAAATTGATTTCTGAGAGGGGGCGGGGCTTAACTCGGCCACGCCCCTTTTTCCAATTTTGATGGGAAATGGATTTCTGAGAGGGGGCGGGGCTTAACTCGGCCACACCCCTTTTTCCAATTTGATGGGAAATCGATTTCTGAGAGGGGGCGGGGCTTAACTCGGCCACGCCCCTTTTTCCAATTTTGATGGGAAATCGATTTCTGAGAGGGGCGGGGCTTAACTCGGCCACGCCCCTTTTTCCAATTTTGATGGGAAATCGATTTCTGAGAGGGGGTGGGGCTTAACTCGGCCACGCCCCTTTTTCCAATTTTGATGGGAAATCGATTTCTGAGAGGGGGCGGGGCTTAAATCGGCCACGCCCCTTTTTCCAATTTTGATGGGAAATCGATTTCTGGGAGGGGGCGGGGCTTAACTCGGCCACGCCCCTTTTTCCAATTTTGATGGGAAATCGATTTCTGAGAGGGGGCGGGGCTTAACTCGGCCACACCCCTTTTTCCAATTTTGATGGGAAATCGATTTCTGAGAGGGGGCGGGGCTTAACTCGGCCACGCCCCTTTTTCCAATTTTGACGGGAATCGATTTCTGAGAGGGGGCGGGGCTTAACTCGGCCACGCCCCTTTTTCCAATTTTGATGGGAAATCGATTTCTGAGAGGGGGCGGGGCTTAACTCGGCCACGCCCCTTTTTCCAATTTTGATGGGAAATCGATTTCTGAGAGGGGGCGGGGCTTAACTCGGCCACGCCCCTTTTTCCAATTTTGATGGGAAATCGATTTCTGAGAGGGGGCGGGGCTTAAGTCGACCACGCCCCTTTTTCCAATTTTGATGGGAAATCGATTTCTGAGAGGGGGCGGGGCTTAACTCGACCACGCCCCTTTTTCCAATTTTGATGGGAAATCGATTTCTGAGAGAGGGCGGGGCTTAACTCGGCCACGCCCCTTTTTCAAATTTTGATGGGAAATCGATTTCTGAGAGGGGGCGGGGCTTAACTCGGCCACACCCCTTTTTCCAATTTTGATGGGAAATCGATTTCTGAGAGGGGGCGGGGCTTAAGTCGACCACGCCCCTTTTTCCAATTTTGATGGGAAATCGATTTCTGAGAGGGGGCGGGACTTAACTCGGTCACGCCCTATTTTCCAATTTTGATGGGAAATCGATTTCTGAGAGGGGGCGGGGCTTAAGTCGACCACGCCCCTTTTTCCAATTTTGATGGGAAATCGATTTCTGAGGGGGCGGGGCTTAACTCGGCCACGCTCCTTTTTCCAATTTTGATGGGAAATCGATTTCTGAGAGGGGGCGGGGCTTAACTCGGCCACGCCCCTTTTTCCGATTTTGATGGGAAATCGATTTCTGAGAGAGGGCGGGGCTTAACTCGGCCACGCCCCTTTTTCCAATTTTGATGGGAAATCGATTTCTGAGAGGGGGCGGGACTTAACTCGGTCACGCCCTATTTTCCAATTTTGATGGGAAATCGATTTCTGAGAGGGGGCGGGGCTTAAGTCGACCACGCCCCCTTTTCCAATTTTGATGCGAAATCGATTTCTGAGGGGGCGGGGCTTAACTCGGCCACGCTCCTTTTTCCAATTTTGATGGGAAATTGATTTCTGAGAGGGGGCGGGGCTTAACTCGGCCACGCCCCTTTTTCCAATTTTGATGGGAAATCGATTTCTGAGAGGGGGCGGGGCTTACCTCGGCCACACCCCTTTTTCCAATTTGATGGGAAATCGATTTCTGAGAGGGGGCGGGGCTTAACTCGGCCACGCCCCTTTTTCCGATTTTGATGGGAAATCGATTTCTGAGAGGGGGCGGGGCTTAAATTGGCCACGCCCCTTTTTCCAATTTTGATGGGAAATCGATTTCTGAGAGGGGGCGGGGCTTAACTCGGCCACGCCCCTTTTCCAATTTTGATGGGAAATCGATTTCTGAGAGGGGGCGGGGCTTAACTCGGCCACGCCCCTTTTTCCAATTTTGATGGGAAATCGATTTCTGAGAGGGGGCGGGGCTTAACTCGGCCACGCCCCTTTTCCAATTTTGATGGGAAATCGATTTCTGAGAGGGGGTGGGGCTTAACTCGGCCACGCCCCTTTTTCCAATTTTGATGGGAAATCGATTTCTGAGAGGGGGCGGGGCTTAACTCGGCCACGCCCCTTTTTCCAATTTTGATGGGAAATCGATTTCTGAGAGGGGGCGGGGCTTAACTCGGCCACGCCCCTTTTTCCGATTTTGATGGGAAATCGATTTCTGAGAGGGGGCGGGGCTTAAATTGGCCACGCCCCTTTTTCCAATTTTGATGGGAAATCGATTTCTGAGAGGGGGCGGGGCTTAACTCGGCCACGCCCCTTTTCCAATTTTGATGGGAAATCGATTTCTGAGAGGGGGCGGGGTTTAACTCGGCCACGCCCCTTTTCCAATTTTGATGGGAAATCGATTTCTGAGAGGGGGTGGGGCTTAACTCGGCCACGCCCCTTTTTCCAATTTTGATGGGAAATCGATTTCTGAGAGGGGGCGGGGCTTAAATCGGCCACGCCCCTTTTTCCAATTTTGATGGGAAATCGATTTCTGGGAGGGGGCGGGGCTTAACTCGGCCACGCCCCTTTTTCCAATTTTGATGGGAAATCGATTTCTGAAAGGGGGCGGGGCTTAACTCGGCCACGCCCCTTTTTCCAATTTTGATGGGAAATCGATTTCTGAGAGGGGGCGGGGCTTAACTCGGCCACGGCCCTTTTTCCAATTTTGACGGGAAATCGATTTCTGAGAGGGGGCGGGGCTTAAATTGGCCACGCATCTTTTTCCAATTTTGATGGGAAATCGATTTCTGAGAGGGAGCGGGGCTTAAATTGGCCACGCATCTTTTTCCAATTTTGATGGGAAATCGATTTCTGAGAGGGGGCGGGGCTTAAATTGGCCACGCCCCTTTTTCCAATTTTGATGGGAAATCGATTTCTGAGAGGGGGCGGGGCTTAAATTGGCCACGCCCCTTTTTCCAATTTTGATGGGAAATCGATTTCTGAGAGGGGGCGGGGCTTAACTCGGCCACGCCCCTTTTTCCAATTTTGATGGGAAATTGATTTCTGAGAGGGGGCGGGGCTTAACTCGGCCACGCCCCTTTTTCCAATTTTGATGGGAAATCGATTTCTGAGAGGGGGCGGGGCTTACCTCGGCCACACCCCTTTTTCCAATTTGATGGGAAATCGATTTCTGAGAGGGGGCGGGGCTTAACTCGGCCACGCCCCTTTTTCCGATTTTGATGGGAAATCGATTTCTGAGAGGGGGCGGGGCTTAAATTGGCCACGCCCCTTTTTCCAATTTTGATGGGAAATCGATTTCTGAGAGGGGGCGGGGCTTAACTCGGCCACGCCCCTTTTCCAATTTTGATGGGAAATCGATTTCTGAGAGGGGGCGGGGCTTAAATCGGCCACGCCCCTTTTTCCAATTTTGATGGGAAATCGATTTCTGGGAGGGGGCGGGGCTTAACTCGGCCACGCCCCTTTTTCCAATTTTGATGGGAAATCGATTTCTGAAAGGGGGCGGGGCTTAACTCGGCCACGCCCCTTTTTCCAATTTTGATGGGAAATCGATTTCTGAGAGGGGGCGGGGCTTAACTCGGCCACGCCCCTTTTTCCAATTTTGACGGGAATCGATTTCTGAGAGGGGGCGGGGCTTAACTCGGCCACGCCCCTTTTTCCAATTTTGATGGGAAATCGATTTCTGAGAGGGGGCGGGGCTTAACTCGGCCACGGCCCTTTTTCCAATTTTGATGGGAAATCGATTTCTGAGAGGGGGCGGGGCTTAACTCGGCCACGCCCCTTTTTCCAATTTTGATGGGAAATCGATTTCTGAGAGGGGGCGGGGCTTAAATTGGCCACGCATCTTTTTCCAATTTTGATGGGAAATCGATTTCTGAGAGGGGGCGGGGCTTAAATTGGCCACGCATCTTTTTCCAATTTTGATGGGAAATCGATTTCTGAGAGGGGGCGGGGCTTAAATTGGCCACGCCCCTTTTTCCAATTTTGATGGGAAATCGATTTCTGAGAGGGGGCGGGGCTTAAATTGGCCACGCCCCTTTTTCCAATTTTGATGGGAAATCGATTTCTGAGAGGGGACGGGGCTTAACTCGGCCACGCCCCTTTTTCCAATTTTGATGGGAAATTGATTTCTGAGAGGGGGCGGGGCTTAACTCGGCCACGCCCCTTTTTCCAATTTTGATGGGAAATCGATTTCTGAGAGGGGGCGGGGCTTAACTCGGCCACACCCCTTTTTCCAATTTTGATGGGAAATCGATTTCTGAGAGGGGGCGGGGCTTAACCCGGCCACGCCCCTTTTTCCAATTTTGACGGGAATCGATTTCTGAGAGGGGGCGGGGCTTAACTCGGCCACGCCCCTTTTTCCAATTTTGATGGGAAATCGATTTCTGAGAGGGGGCGGGGCTTAACTCGGCCAGGGCCCTTTTTCCAATTTTGATGGGAAATCGATTTCTGAGAGGGGGCGGGGCTTAAGTCGACCACGCCCCTTTTTCCAATTTTGATGGGAAATCGATTTCTGAGAGGGGGCGGGGCTTAACTCGGCCACGCTCCTTTTTCCAATTTTGATGGGAAATCGATTTCTGAGAGGGGGCGGGGCTTAACTCGGCCACGCCCCTTTTTCCGATTTTGATGGGAAATCGATTTCTGAGAGAGGGCGGGGCTTAACTCGGCCACGCCCCTTTTTCCAATTTTGATGGGAAATCGATTTCTGAGAGGGGGCGGGACTTAACTCGGTCACGCCCCTTTTTCCAATTTTGATGGGAAATCGATTTCTGAGAGGGGGCGGGGCTTAATTCGACCACACCCCTTTTTCCAATTTTGATGGGAAATCGATTTCTGAGAGGGGGCGGGACTTAACTCGGTCACGCCCTATTTTCCAATTTTGATGGGAAATCGATGTCTGAGAGGGGGCGGGGCTTAAGTCGACCACGCCCCTTTTTCCAATTTTGATGGGAAATCGATTTCTGAGGGGGCGGGGCTTAACTCGGCCACGCTCCTTTTTCCAATTTTGATGGGAAATCGATTTCTGAGAGGGGGCGGGGCTTAACTCGGCCACGCCCCTTTTTCCGATTTTGATGGGAAATCGATTTCTGAGAGAGGGCGGGGCTTAACTCGGCCACGCCCCTTTTTCCAATTTTGATGGGAAATCGATTTCTGAGAGGGGGCGGGACTTAACTCGGTCACGCCCTATTTTCCAATTTTGATGGGAAATCGATTTCTGAGAGGGGGCGGGGCTTAATTCGACCACGCCCCTTTTTCCAATTTTGATGGGAAATCGATTTCTGAGGGGGCGGGGCTTAACTCGGCCACGCCCCTTTTTCCAATTTTGATGGGAAATCGATTTCTGAGAGGGGGCGGGGCTTAACTCGGCCACGCCCCTTTTTCCAATTTTGATGGGAAATTGATTTCTGAGAGGGGGCGGGGCTTAACTCGGCCACGCCCCTTTTTCCAATTTTGATGGGAAATGGATTTCTGAGAGGGGGCGGGGCTTAACTCGGCCACACCCCTTTTTCCAATTTGATGGGAAATCGATTTCTGAGGGGGCGGGGCTTAACTCGGCCACGCCCCTTTTTCCAATTTTGATGGGAAATCGATTTCTGAGAGGGGGCGGGGCTTAACTCGGCCACGCCCCTTTTTCCAATTTTGATGGGAAATCGATTTCTGAGAGGGGGTGGGGCTTAACTCGGCCACGCCCCTTTTTCCAATTTTGACGGGAAATCGATTTCTGAGAGGGGGCGGGGCTTAACTCGGCCACGCCCCTTTTTCCAATTTTGATGGGAAATCGATTTCTGAGAGGGGGCGGAGCTTAACTCGGCCACGCCCCTTTTTCCAATTTTGATGGGAAATCGATTTCTGAGAGGGGGCGGGGCTTAACTCGGCCACGCCCCTTTTTCCAATTTTGATGGGAAATCGATTTCTGAGAGGGGGCGGGGCTTAACTCGGCCACGCCCCTTTTTCCAATTTTGATGGGAAATCGATTTCTGAGAGGGGGCGGGGCTTAACTCGGCCACGCCCCTTTTTCCAATTTTGATGGGAAATCGATTTCTGAGAGGGTTCGGGGCTTAACTCGGCCACGCCCCTTTTTCCAATTTTGATGGGAAATCGATTTCTGAGAGGGGGCGGGGCTTAACTCGGCCACGCCCCTTTTTCCAATTTTGATGGGAAATCGATTTCTGAGAGGGGGCGGGGCTTAACTCGGCCACGCCCCTTTTTCCAATTTTGATGGGAAATCGATTTCTGAGAGGGGGCGGGGCTTAACTCGGCCACGCCCCTTTTTCCAATTTTGATGGGAAATCGATTTCTGAGAGGGGGCGGGGCTTAAGTCGGCCACGCCCCTTTTTCCAATTTTGATGGGAAATCGATTTCTGAGAGGGGGCGGGGCTTAACTCGACCACGCCCCTTTTTCCAATTTTGATGGGAAATCGATTTCTGAGAGGGGCGGGGCTTAACTCGGCCACGCCCCCTTTTCCAATTTAGATGGGAAATCGATTTCTGAGAGGGGGCGGGGCTTAACTCGGCCACGCCCCTTTTTCCAATTTTGATGGGAAATTGATTTCTGAGAGGGGGCGGGGCTTAACTCGGCCACGCCCCTTTTTCCAATTTTGATGGGAAATGGATTTCTGAGAGGGGGCGGGGCTTAACTCGGCCACACCCCTTTTTCCAATTTGATGGGAAATCGATTTCTGAGAGGGGGCGGGGCTTAACTCGGCCACGCCCCTTTTTCCAATTTTGATGGGAAATCGATTTCTGAGAGGGGGCGGGGCTTAACTCGGCCACGCCCCTTTTTCCAATTTTGATGGGAAATCGATTTCTGAGAGGGGGTGGGGCTTAACTCGGCCACGCCCCTTTTTCCAATTTTGATGGGAAATCGATTTCTGAGAGGGGGCGGGGCTTAACTCGACCACGCCCCTTTTTCCAATTTTGATGGGAAATCGATTTCTGAGAGGGGCGGGGCTTAACTCGGCCACGCCCCCTTTTCCAATTTAGATGGGAAATCGATTTCTGAGAGGGGGCGGGGCTTAACTCGGCCACGCCCCTTTTTCCAATTTTGATGGGAAATTGATTTCTGAGAGGGGGCGGGGCTTAACTCGGCCACGCCCCTTTTTCCAATTTTGATGGGAAATGGATTTCTGAGAGGGGGCGGGGCTTAACTCGGCCACACCCCTTTTTCCAATTTGATGGGAAATCGATTTCTGAGAGGGGGCGGGGCTTAACTCGGCCACGCCCCTTTTTCCAATTTTGATGGGAAATCGATTTCTGAGAGGGGGCGGGGCTTAACTCGGCCACGCCCCTTTTTCCAATTTTGATGGGAAATCGATTTCTGAGAGGGGGTGGGGCTTAACTCGGCCACGCCCCTTTTTCCAATTTTGATGGGAAATCGATTTCTGAGAGGGGGCGGGGCTTAAATCGGCCACGCCCCTTTTTCCAATTTTGATGGGAAATCGATTTCTGGGAGGGGGCGGGGCTTAACTCGGCCACGCCCCTTTTTCCAATTTTGATGGGAAATCGATTTCTGAGAGGGGGCGGGGCTTAACTCGGCCACACCCCTTTTTCCAATTTTGATGGGAAATCGATTTCTGAGAGGGGGCGGGGCTTAACTCGGCCACGCCCCTTTTTCCAATTTTGATGGGAAATCGATTTCTGAGAGGGGGCGGGGCTTAACTCGGCCACGCCCCTTTTTCCAATTTTGATGGGAAATCGATTTCTGAGAGGGGGCGGGGCTTAACTCGGCCACACCCCTTTTTCCAATTTTGATGGGAAATCGATTTCTGAGAGGGGGCGGGGCTTAACCCGGCCACGCCCCTTTTTCCAATTTTGACGGGAATCGATTTCTGAGAGGGGGCGGGGCTTAACTCGGCCACGCCCCTTTTTCCAATTTTGATGGGAAATCGATTTCTGAGAGGGGGCGGGGCTTAACTCGGCCACGGCCCTTTTTCCAATTTTGATGGGAAATCGATTTCTGAGAGGGGGCGGGGCTTAAGTCGACCACGCCCCTTTTTCCAATTTTGATGGGAAATCGATTTCTGAGAGGGGGCGGGGCTTAACTCGGCCACGCTCCTTTTTCCAATTTTGATGGGAAATCGATTTCTGAGAGGGGGCGGGGCTTAACTCGGCCACGCCCCTTTTTCCGATTTTGATGGGAAATCGATTTCTGAGAGAGGGCGGGGCTTAACTCGGCCACGCCCCTTTTTCCAATTTTGATGGGAAATCGATTTCTGAGAGGGGGCGGGACTTAACTCGGTCACGCCCCTTTTTCCAATTTTGATGGGAAATCGATTTCTGAGAGGGGGCGGGGCTTAATTCGACCACACCCCTTTTTCCAATTTTGATGGGAAATCGATTTCTGAGAGGGGGCGGGACTTAACTCGGTCACGCCCTATTTTCCAATTTTGATGGGAAATCGATGTCTGAGAGGGGGCGGGGCTTAAGTCGACCACGCCCCTTTTTCCAATTTTGATGGGAAATCGATTTCTGAGGGGGCGGGGCTTAACTCGGCCACGCCCCTTTTTCCAATTTTGATGGGAAATCGATTTCTGAGAGGGGGCGGGGCTTAACTCGGCCACGCCCCTTTTTCCAATTTTGATGGGAAATCGATTTCTGAGAGGGGGCGGGGCTTAACTCGGCCACGCCCCTTTTTCCAATTTTGATGGGAAATCGATTTCTGAGAGGGGGCGGGGCTTAACTCGGCCACGCCCCTTTTTCCAATTTTGATGGGAAATCGATTTCTGAGAGGGGGCGGGGCTTAACTCGGCCACGCCCCTTTTTCCAATTTTGATGGGAAATCGATTTCTGAGAGGGGGCGGGGCTTAAGTCGGCCACGCCCCTTTTTCCAATTTTGATGGGAAATCGATTTCTGAGAGAGGGCGGGGCTTAACTCGGCCACGCCCGTTTTTCAAATTTTGATGGGAAATCGATTTCTGAGAGGGGGCGGGGCTTAACTCGGCCACGCCCCTTTTTCCAATTTTGACGGGAAATCGATTTCTGAGAGGGGGCGGGGCTTAACTCGGCCACGCCCCTTTTTCCAATTTTGATGGGAAATCGATTTCTGAGAGGGGGCGGAGCTTAACTCGGCCACGCCCCTTTTTCCAATTTTGATGGGAAATCGATTTCTGAGAGGGGGCGGGGCTTAACTCGGCCACGCCCCTTTTTCCAATTTTGATGGGAAATCGATTTCTGAGAGGGGGCGGGGCTTAACTCGGCCACGCCCCTTTTTCCAATTTTGATGGGAAATCGATTTCTGAGAGGGGGCGGGGCTTAACTCGGCCACGCCCCTTTTTCCAATTTTGATGGGAAATCGATTTCTGAGAGGGTTCGGGGCTTAACTCGGCCACGCCCCTTTTTCCAATTTTGATGGGAAATCGATTTCTGAGAGGGGGCGGGGCTTAACTCGGCCACGCCCCTTTTTCCAATTTTGATGGGAAATCGATTTCTGAGAGGGGGCGGGGCTTAACTCGGCCACGCCCCTTTTTCCAATTTTGATGGGAAATCGATTTCTGAGAGGGGGCGGGGCTTAACTCGGCCACGCCCCTTTTTCCAATTTTGATGGGAAATCGATTTCTGAGAGGGGGCGGGGCTTAAGTCGGCCACGCCCCTTTTTCCAATTTTGATGGGAAATCGATTTCTGAGAGGGGGCGGGGCTTAACTCGACCACGCCCCTTTTTCCAATTTTGATGGGAAATCGATTTCTGAGAGGGGCGGGGCTTAACTCGGCCACGCCCCCTTTTCCAATTTAGATGGGAAATCGATTTCTGAGAGGGGGCGGGGCTTAACTCGGCCACGCCCCTTTTTCCAATTTTGATGGGAAATTGATTTCTGAGAGGGGGCGGGGCTTAACTCGGCCACGCCCCTTTTTCCAATTTTGATGGGAAATGGATTTCTGAGAGGGGGCGGGGCTTAACTCGGCCACACCCCTTTTTCCAATTTGATGGGAAATCGATTTCTGAGAGGGGGCGGGGCTTAACTCGGCCACGCCCCTTTTTCCAATTTTGATGGGAAATCGATTTCTGAGAGGGGGCGGGGCTTAACTCGGCCACGCCCCTTTTTCCAATTTTGATGGGAAATCGATTTCTGAGAGGGGGTGGGGCTTAACTCGGCCACGCCCCTTTTTCCAATTTTGATGGGAAATCGATTTCTGAGAGGGGGCGGGGCTTAACTCGACCACGCCCCTTTTTCCAATTTTGATGGGAAATCGATTTCTGAGAGGGGCGGGGCTTAACTCGGCCACGCCCCCTTTTCCAATTTAGATGGGAAATCGATTTCTGAGAGGGGGCGGGGCTTAACTCGGCCACGCCCCTTTTTCCAATTTTGATGGGAAATTGATTTCTGAGAGGGGGCGGGGCTTAACTCGGCCACGCCCCTTTTTCCGATTTTGATGGGAAATGGATTTCTGAGAGGGGGCGGGGCTTAACTCGGCCACACCCCTTTTTCCAATTTGATGGGAAATCGATTTCTGAGAGGGGGCGGGGCTTAACTCGGCCACGCCCCTTTTTCCAATTTTGATGGGAAATCGATTTCTGAGAGGGGGCGGGGCTTAACTCGGCCACGCCCCTTTTTCCAATTTTGATGGGAAATCGATTTCTGAGAGGGGGTGGGGCTTAACTCGGCCACGCCCCTTTTTCCAATTTTGATGGGAAATCGATTTCTGAGAGGGGGCGGGGCTTAAATCGGCCACGCCCCTTTTTCCAATTTTGATGGGAAATCGATTTCTGGGAGGGGGCGGGGCTTAACTCGGCCACGCCCCTTTTTCCAATTTTGATGGGAAATCGATTTCTGAGAGGGGGCGGGGCTTAACTCGGCCACACCCCTTTTTCCAATTTTGATGGGAAATCGATTTCTGAGAGGGGGCGGGGCTTAACTCGGCCACGCCCCTTTTTCCAATTTTGACGGGAATCGATTTCTGAGAGGGGGCGGGGCTTAACTCGGCCACGCCCCTTTTTCCAATTTTGATGGGAAATCGATTTCTGAGAGGGGGCGGGGCTTAACTCGGCCACGCCCCTTTTTCCAATTTTGATGGGAAATCGATTTCTGAGAGGGGGCGGGGCTTAACTCGGCCACGCCCCTTTTTCCAATTTTGATGGGAAATCGATTTCTGAGAGGGGGCGGGGCTTAAGTCGACCACGCCCCTTTTTCCAATTTTGACGGGAATCGATTTCTGAGAGGGGGCGGGGCTTAACTCGGCCACGCCCCTTTTTCCAATTTTGATGGGAAATCGATTTCTGAGAGGGGGCGGGGCTTAACTCGGCCACGGCCCTTTTTCCAATTTTGATGGGAAATCGATTTCTGAGAGGGGGCGGGGCTTAAGTCGACCACGCCCCTTTTTCCAATTTTGATGGGAAATCGATTTCTGAGAGGGGGCGGGGCTTAACTCGGCCACGCTCCTTTTTCCAATTTTGATGGGAAATCGATTTCTGAGAGGGGGCGGGGCTTAACTCGGCCACGCCCCTTTTTCCGATTTTGATGGGAAATCGATTTCTGAGAGAGGGCGGGGCTTAACTCGGCCACGCCCCTTTTTCCAATTTTGATGGGAAATCGATTTCTGAGAGGGGGCGGGACTTAACTCGGTCACGCCCCTTTTTCCAATTTTGATGGGAAATCGATTTCTGAGAGGGGGCGGGGCTTAATTCGACCACACCCCTTTTTCCAATTTTGATGGGAAATCGATTTCTGAGAGGGGGCGGGACTTAACTCGGTCACGCCCTATTTTCCAATTTTGATGGGAAATCGATGTCTGAGAGGGGGCGGGGCTTAAGTCGACCACGCCCCTTTTTCCAATTTTGATGGGAAATCGATTTCTGAGGGGGCGGGGCTTAACTCGGCCACGCTCCTTTTTCCAATTTTGATGGGAAATCGATTTCTGAGAGGGGGCGGGGCTTAACTCGGCCACGCCCCTTTTTCCGATTTTGATGGGAAATCGATTTCTGAGAGAGGGCGGGGCTTAACTCGGCCACGCCCCTTTTTCCAATTTTGATGGGAAATCGATTTCTGAGAGGGGGCGGGACTTAACTCGGTCACGCCCTATTTTCCAATTTTGATGGGAAATCGATTTCTGAGAGGGGGCGGGGCTTAATTCGACCACGCCCCTTTTTCCAATTTTGATGGGAAATCGATTTCTGAGGGGGCGGGGCTTAACTCGGCCACGCCCCTTTTTCCAATTTTGATGGGAAATCGATTTCTGAGAGGGGGCGGGGCTTAACTCGGCCACGCCCCTTTTTCCAATTTTGATGGGAAATCGATTTCTGAGAGGGGGCGGGGCTTAACTCGGCCACGCCCCTTTTTCCAATTTTGATGGGAAATCGATTTCTGAGAGGGGGCGGGGCTTAACTCGGCCACGCCCCTTTTTCCAATTTTGATGGGAAATCGATTTCTGAGAGAGGGCGGGGCTTAACTCGGCCACGCCCGTTTTTCAAATTTTGATGGGAAATCGATTTCTGAGAGGGGGCGGGGCTTAACTCGGCCACACCCCTTTTTCCAATTTTGATGGGAAATCGATTTCTGAGAGGGGGCGGGGCTTAAGTCGACCACGCCCCTTTTTCCAATTTTGATGGGAAATCGATTTCTGAGAGAGGGCGGGGCTTAACTCGGCCACGCCCCTTTTTCCAATTTTGATGGGAAATCGATTTCTGAGAGGGGGCGGGACTTAACTCGGTCACGCCCTATTTTCCAATTTTGATGGGAAATCGATTTCTGAGAGGGGGCGGGGCTTAAGTCGACCACGCCCCCTTTTCCAATTTTGATGGGAAATCGATTTCTGAGAGGGGGCGGGGCTTAACTCGGCCACGCTCCTTTTTCCAATTTTGATGGGAAATCGATTTCTGAGAGGGGGCGGGGCTTAACTCGGCCACGCCCCTTTTTCCGATTTTGATGGGAAATCGATTTCTGAGAGGGGGCGGGGCTTAAATTGGCCACGCCCCTTTTTCCAATTTTGATGGGAAATCGATTTCTGAGAGGGGGCGGGGCTTAACTCGGCCACGCCCCTTTTCCAATTTTGATGGGAAATCGATTTCTGAGAGGGGGTGGGGCTTAACTCGGCCACGCCCCTTTTTCCAATTTTGAGGGGAAATCGATTTCTGAGAGGGGGCGGGGCTTAACTCGGCCACGGCCCTTTTTCCAATTTTGATGGAAAATCGATTTCTGAGAGGGGGCGGGGCTTAACTCGGCCACGCCCCTTTTTCCGATTTTGATGGGAAATCGATTTCTGAGAGGGGGCGGGGCTTAAATCGGCCACGCCCCTTTTTCCAATTTTGATGGGAAATCGATTTCTGAGAGGGGGCGGGGCTTAACTCGGCCACGCCCCTTTTCCAATTTTGATGGGAAATCGATTTCTGAGAGGGGGCGGGGCTTAACTCGGCCACGCCCCTTTTCCAATTTTGATGGGAAATCGATTTCTGAGAGGGGGTGGGGCTTAAATCGGCCACGCCCCTTTTTCCAATTTTGATGGGAAATCGATTTCCGAGAGGGGGCGGGGCTTAAATCGGCCACGCCCCTTTTTCCAATTTTGATGGGAAATCGATTTCTGAGAGGGGGCGGGGCTTAACTCGGCCACGCCCCTTTTTCCAATTTTGATGGGAAATCGATTTCTGAAAGGGGGCGGGGCTTAACTCGGCCACGCCCCTTTTTCCAATTTTGATGGGAAATCGATTTCTGAGAGGGGGCGGGGCTTAACTCGGCCACGCCCCTTTTTCCAATTTTGACGGGAATCGATTTCTGAGAGGGGGCGGGGCTTAACTCGGCCACGCCCCTTTTTCCAATTTTGATGGGAAATCGATTTCTGAGAGGGGGCGGGGCTTAACTCGGCCACGGCCCTTTTTCCAATTTTGATGGGAAATCGATTTCTGAGAGGGGGCGGGGCTTAACTCGGCCACGCCCCTTTTTCCAATTTTGATGGGAAATCGATTTCTGAGAGGGGGCGGGGCTTAAATTGGCCACGCATCTTTTTCCAATTTTGATGGGAAATCGATTTCTGAGAGGGGGCGGGGCTTAAATTGGCCACGCATCTTTTTCCAATTTTGATGGGAAATCGATTTCTGAGGGGGCGGGGCTTAACTCGGCCACGCCCCTTTTTCCAATTTTGATGGGAAATCGATTTCTGAGAGGGGGCGGAGCTTAACTCGGCCACGCCCCCTTTTCCAATTTTGATGGGAAATCGATTTCTGAGAGGGGGCGGAGCTTAACTCGGCCACGCCCCCTTTTCCAATTTAGATGGGAAATCGATTTCTGAGAGGGGGCGGGGCTTAACTCGGCCACGCCCCTTTTTCCAATTTTGATGGGAAATTGATTTCTGAGAGGGGGCGGGGCTTAACTCGGCCACGCCCCTTTTTCCAATTTTGATGGGAAATGGATTTCTGAGAGGGGGCGGGGCTTAACTCGGCCACACCCCTTTTTCCAATTTGATGGGAAATCGATTTCTGAGAGGGGGCGGGGCTTAACTCGGCCACGCCCCTTTTTCCAATTTTGATGGGAAATCGATTTCTGAGAGGGGGCGGGGCTTAACTCGGCCACGCCCCTTTTTCCAATTTTGATGGGAAATCGATTTCTGAGAGGGGGTGGGGCTTAACTCGGCCACGCCCCTTTTTCCAATTTTGATGGGAAATCGATTTCTGAGAGGGAGCGGGGCCTAAATCGGCCACGCCCCTTTTTCCAATTTTGATGGGAAATCGATTTCTGGGAGGGGGCGGGGCTTAACTCGGCCACGCCCCTTTTTCCAATTTTGATGGGAAATCGATTTCTGAGAGGGGGCGGGGCTTAACTCGGCCACACCCCTTTTTCCAATTTTGATGGGAAATCGATTTCTGAGAGGGGGCGGGGCTTAACTCGGCCACGCCCCTTTTTCCAATTTTGACGGGAATCGATTTCTGAGAGGGGGCGGGGCTTAACTCGGCCACGCCCCTTTTTCCAATTTTGATGGGAAATCGATTTCTGAGAGGGGGCGGGGCTTAACTCGGCCACGGCACTTTTTCCAATTTTGATGGGAAATCGATTTCTGAGAGGGGGCGGGGCTTAAGTCGACCACGCCCCTTTTTCCAATTTTGATGGGAAATCGATTTCTGAGAGGGGGCGGGGCTTAACTCGGCCACGCCCCTTTTTCCAATTTTGATGGGAAATCGATTTCTGAGAGGGGGCGGGGCTTAAGTCGACCACGCCCCTTTTTCCAATTTTGATGGGAAATCGATTTCTGAGAGGGGGCGGGACTTAACTCGGTCACGCCCTATTTTCCAATTTTGATGGGAAATCGATTTCTGAGAGGGGGCGGGGCTTAAGTCGACCACGCCCCTTTTTCCAATTTTGATGGGAAATCGATTTCTGAGGGGGCGGGGCTTAACTCGGCCACGCTCCTTTTTCCAATTTTGATGGGAAATCGATTTCTGAGAGGGGGCGGGGCTTAACTCGGCCACGCCCCTTTTTCCAATTTTGATGGGAAATCGATTTCTGAGAGGGGGCGGGGCTTAACTCGGCCACGCCCCTTTTTCCAATTTTGATGGGAAATCGATTTCTGAGAGGGGGCGGGACTTAACTCGGTCACGCCCTATTTTCCAATTTTGATGGGAAATCGATTTCTGAGAGGGGGCGGGGCTTAAGTCGACCACGCCCCTTTTTCCAATTTTGATGGGAAATCGATTTCTGAGGGGGCGGGGCTTAACTCGGCCACGCTCCTTTTTCCAATTTTGATGGGAAATCGATTTCTGAGAGGGGGCGGGGCTTAACTCGGCCACGCCCCTTTTTCCAATTTTGATGGGAAATCGATTTCTGAGAGGGGGCGGGGCTTAAATTGGCCACGCATCTTTTTCCAATTTTGATGGGAAATCGATTTCTGAGAGGGGGCGGGGCTTAAATTGGCCACGCATCTTTTTCCAATTTTGATGGGAAATCGATTTCTGAGGGGGCGGGGCTTAACTCGGCCACGCCCCTTTTTCCAATTTTGATGGGAAATCGATTTCTGAGAGGGGGCGGAGCTTAACTCGGCCACGCCCCCTTTTCCAATTTTGATGGGAAATCGATTTCTGAGAGGGGGCGGAGCTTAACTCGGCCACGCCCCCTTTTCCAATTTAGATGGGAAATCGATTTCTGAGAGGGGGCGGGGCTTAACTCGGCCACGCCCCTTTTTCCAATTTTGATGGGAAATTGATTTCTGAGAGGGGGCGGGGCTTAACTCGGCCACGCCCCTTTTTCCAATTTTGATGGGAAATGGATTTCTGAGAGGGGGCGGGGCTTAACTCGGCCACACCCCTTTTTCCAATTTTGATGGGAAATCGATTTCTGAGAGGGGGCGGGGCTTAACTCGGCCACGCCCCTTTTTCCAATTTTGATGGGAAATCGATTTCTGAGAGGGGGCGGGGCTTAACTCGGCCACGGCCCTTTTTCCAATTTTGATGGGAAATCGATTTCTGAGAGGGGGCGGGGCTTAAGTCGACCACGCCCCTTTTTCCAATTTTGATGGGAAATCGATTTCTGAGAGGGGGCGGGGCTTAACTCGGCCACGCCCCTTTTTCCAATTTTGATGGGAAATCGATTTCTGAGAGGGGGCGGGGCTTAAGTCGACCACGCCCCTTTTTCCAATTTTGATGGGAAATCGATTTCTGAGAGGGGGCGGGACTTAACTCGGTCACGCCCTATTTTCCAATTTTGATGGGAAATCGATTTCTGAGAGGGGGCGGGGCTTAAGTCGACCACGCCCCTTTTTCCAATTTTGATGGGAAATCGATTTCTGAGGGGGCGGGGCTTAACTCGGCCACGCTCCTTTTTCCAATTTTGATGGGAAATCGATTTCTGAGAGGGGGCGGGGCTTAACTCGGCCACGCCCCTTTTTCCAATTTTGATGGGAAATCGATTTCTGAGGGGGCGGGGCTTAACTCGGCCACGCTCCTTTTTCCAATTTTGATGGCAAATCGATTTCTGAGAGGGGGCGGGGCTTAACTCGGCCACGCCCCTTTTTCCGATTTTGATGGGAAATCGATTTCTGAGAGGGGGCGGGGCTTAAGTCGACCACGCCCCTTTTTCCAATTTTGATGGGAAATCGATTTCTGAGAGGGGGCGGGGCTTAACTCGGCCACGCCCCTTTTTCCGATTTTGATGGGAAATCGATTTCTGAGAGGGGGCGGGGCTTAAGTCGACCACGCCCCTTTTTCCAATTTTGATGGGAAATCGATTTCTGAGAGGGGGCGGGACTTAACTCGGTCACGCCCTATTTTCCAATTTTGATGGGAAATCGATTTCTGAGAGGGGGCGGGGCTTAAGTCGACCACGCCCCTTTTTCCAATTTTGATGGGAAATCGATTTCTGAGGGGGCGGGGCTTAACTCGGCCACGCTCCTTTTTCCAATTTTGATGGGAAATCGATTTCTGAGAGGGGGCGGGGCTTAACTCGGCCACGCCCCTTTTTCCGATTTTGATGGGAAATCGATTTCTGAGAGAGGGCGGGGCTTAACTCGGCCACGCCCCTTTTTCCAATTTTGATGGGAAATCGATTTCTGAGAGGGGGCGGGACTTAACTCGGTCACGCCCTATTTTCCAATTTTGATGGGAAATCGATTTCTGAGAGGGGGCGGGGCTTAATTCGACCACGCCCCTTTTTCCAATTTTGATGGGAAATCGATTTCTGAGGGGGCGGGGCTTAACTCGGCCTCGCTCCTTTTTCCAATTTTGATGGGAAATCGATTTCTGAGAGGGGGCGGGGCTTAACTCGGCCACGCCCCTTTTTCCAATTTTGACGGGAATCGATTTCTGAGAGGGGGCGGGGCTTAACTCGGCCACGCCCCTTTTTCCAATTTTGATGGGAAATCGATTTCTGAGAGGGGGCGGGGCTTAACTCGTCCACGGCCCTTTTTCCAATTTTGATGGGAAATCGATTTCTGAGAGGGGGCGGGGCTTAACTCGGCCACGCCCCTTTTTCCAATTTTGATGGGAAGTCGATTTCTGAGAGGGGGCGGGGCTTAAATTGGCCACGCATCTTTTTCCAATTTTGATGGGAAATCGATTTCTGAGAGGGGGCGGGGCTTAAATTGGCCACGCATCTTTTTCCAATTTTGATGGGAAATCGATTTCTGAGGGGGCGGGGCTTAACTCGGCCACGCCCCTTTTTCCAATTTTGATGGGAAATCGATTTCTGAGAGGGGGCGGAGCTTAACTCGGCCACGCCCCCTTTTCCAATTTTGATGGGAAATCGATTTCTGAGAGGGGGCGGAGCTTAACTCGGCCACGCCCCCTTTTCCAATTTAGATGGGAAATCGATTTCTGAGAGGGGGCGGGGCTTAACTCGGCCACGCCCCTTTTTCCAATTTTGATGGGAAATTGATTTCTGAGAGGGGGCGGGGCTTAACTCGGCCACGCCCCTTTTTCCAATTTTGATGGGAAATGGATTTCTGAGAGGGGGCGGGGCTTAACTCGGCCACACCCCTTTTTCCAATTTTGATGGGAAATCGATTTCTGAGAGGGGGCGGGGCTTAACTCGGCCACGCCCCTTTTTCCAATTTTGATGGGAAATGGATTTCTGAGAGGGGGCGGGGCTTAACTCGGCCACACCCCTTTTTCCAATTTGATGGGAAATCGATTTCTGAGAGGGGGCGGGGCTTAACTCGGCCACGCCCCTTTTTCCAATTTTGATGGGAAATCGATTTCTGAGAGGGGGCGGGGCTTAACTCGGCCACGCCCCTTTTTCCAATTTTGATGGGAAATCGATTTCTGAGAGGGGGTGGGGCTTAACTCGGCCACGCCCCTTTTTCCAATTTTGATGGGAAATCGATTTCTGAGAGGGGGCGGGGCTTAACTCGACCACGCCCCTTTTTCCAATTTTGATGGGAAATCGATTTCTGAGAGGGGCGGGGCTTAACTCGGCCACGCCCCCTTTTCCAATTTAGATGGGAAATCGATTTCTGAGAGGGGGCGGGGCTTAACTCGGCCACGCCCCTTTTTCCAATTTTGATGGGAAATTGATTTCTGAGAGGGGGCGGGGCTTAACTCGGCCACGCCCCTTTTTCCAATTTTGATGGGAAATGGATTTCTGAGAGGGGGCGGGGCTTAACTCGGCCACACCCCTTTTTCCAATTTGATGGGAAATCGATTTCTGAGAGGGGGCGGGGCTTAACTCGGCCACGCCCCTTTTTCCAATTTTGATGGGAAATCGATTTCTGAGAGGGGGCGGGGCTTAACTCGGCCACGCCCCTTTTTCCAATTTTGATGGGAAATCGATTTCTGAGAGGGGGTGGGGCTTAACTCGGCCACGCCCCTTTTTCCAATTTTGATGGGAAATCGATTTCTGAGAGGGGGCGGGGCTTAAATCGGCCACGCCCCTTTTTCCAATTTTGATGGGAAATCGATTTCTGGGAGGGGGCGGGGCTTAACTCGGCCACGCCCCTTTTTCCAATTTTGATGGGAAATCGATTTCTGAGAGGGGGCGGGGCTTAACTCGGCCACACCCCTTTTTCCAATTTTGATGGGAAATCGATTTCTGAGAGGGGGCGGGGCTTAACTCGGCCACGCCCCTTTTTCCAATTTTGATGGGAAATCGATTTCTGAGAGGGGGCGGGGCTTAACTCGGCCACGCCCCTTTTTCCAATTTTGATGGGAAATCGATTTCTGAGAGGGGGCGGAGCTTAACTCGGCCACGCCCCTTTTTCCAATTTTGATGGGAAATCGATTTCTGAGAGGGGGCGGGGCTTAACTCGGCCACGCCCCTTTTTCCAATTTTGATGGGAAATCGATTTCTGAGAGGGGGTGGGGCTTAACTCGGCCACGCCCCTTTTTCCAATTTTGATGGGAAATCGATTTCTGAGAGGGGGCGGGGCTTAACTCGGCCACGGCCCTTTTTCAAATTTTGATGGGAAATCGATTTCTGAGAGGGGGCGGGGCTTAACTCGGCCACGCCCCTTTTTCCGATTTTGATGGGAAATCGATTTCTGAGAGGGGGCGGGGCTTAAATCGGCCACGCCCCTTTTTCCAATTTTGATGGGAAATCGATTTCTGGGAGGGGGCGGGGCTTAACTCGGCCACGCCCCTTTTTCCAATTTTGATGGGAAATCGATTTCTGAAAGGGGGCGGGGCTTAACTCGGCCACGCCCCTTTTTCCAATTTTGATGGGAAATCGATTTCTGAGAGGGAGCGGGGCTTAACTCGGCCACGCCCCTTTTTCCAATTTTGACGGGAATCGATTTCTGAGAGGGGGCGGGGCTTAACTCGGCCACGCCCCTTTTTCCAATTTTGATGGGAAATCGATTTCTGAGAGGGGGCGGGGCTTAACTCGGCCACGGCCCTTTTTCCAATTTTGATGGGAAATCGATTTCTGAGAGGGGGCGGGGCTTAACTCGGCCACGCCCCTTTTTCCAATTTTGATGGGAAATCGATTTCTGAGAGGGGGCGGGGCTTAACTCGGCCACGCCCCTTTTCCAATTTTGATGGGAAATCGATTTCTGAGAGGGGGCGGGGCTTAACTCGGCCACGCCCCTTTTCCAATTTTGATGGGAAATCGATTTCTGAGAGGGGGTGGGGCTTAACTCGGCCACGCCCCTTTTTCCAATTTTGATGGGAAATCGATTTCTGAGAGGGGGCGGGGCTTAACTCGGCCACGCCCCTTTTTCCAATTTTGATGGGAAATCGATTTCTGGGAGGGGGCGGGGCTTAACTCGGCCACGCCCCTTTTTCCAATTTTGATGGGAAATCGATTTCTGAAAGGGGGCGGGGCTTAACTCGGCCACGCCCCTTTTTCCAATTTTGATGGGAAATCGATTTCTGAGAGGGGGCGGGGCTTAACTCGGCCACGCCCCTTTTTCCAATTTTGATGGGAAATCGATTTCTGAGAGGGGGCGGGGCTTAACTCGGCCACGGCCCTTTTTCCAATTTTGATGGGAAATCGATTTCTGAGAGGGGGCGGGGCTTAACTCGGCCACGCCCCTTTTTCCAATTTTGATGGGAAATCGATTTCTGAGAGGGGGCGGGGCTTAACTCGGCCACGCCCCTTTTTCCAATTTTGATGGGAAATTGATTTCTGAGAGGGGGCGGGGCTTAACTCGGCCACGCCCCTTTTTCCAATTTTGATGGGAAATGGATTTCTGAGAGGGGGCGGGGCTTAACTCGGCCACACCCCTTTTTCCAATTTGATGGGAAATCGATTTCTGAGAGGGGGCGGGGCTTAAGTCGGCCACGCCCCTTTTTCCAATTTTGATGGGAAATCGATTTCTGAGAGGGGGCGGGGCTTAACTCGGCCACGCCCCTTTTTCCAATTTTGATGGGAAATCGATTTCTGAGAGGGGGTGGGGCTTAACTCGGCCACGCCCCTTTTTCCAATTTTGATGGGAAATCGATTTCTGAGAGGGGGCGGGGCTTAAATCGGCCACGCCCCTTTTTCCAATTTTGATGGGAAATCGATTTCTGGGAGGGGGCGGGGCTTAACTCGGCCACGCCCCTTTTTCCAATTTTGATGGGAAATCGATTTCTGAGAGGGGGCGGGGCTTAACTCGGCCACACCCCTTTTTCCAATTTTGATGGGAAATCGATTTCTGAGAGGGGGCGGGGCTTAACTCGGCCACGCCCCTTTTTCCAATTTTGATGGGAAATCGATTTCTGAGAGGGGGCGGGGCTTAACTCGGCCACGCCCCTTTTTTCCAATTTTGATGGGAAATCGATTTCTGAGAGGGTTCGGGGCTTAACTCGGCCACGCCCCTTTTCCAATTTTGATGGGAAATCGATTTCTGAGAGGGGGCGGGGCTTAACTCGGCCACGCCCCTTGTTCCAATTTTGATGGGAAATCGATTTCTGAGAGGGGGCGGGGCTTAACTCGGCCACGCCCCTTGTTCCAATTTTGATGGGAAATCGATTTCTGAGAGGGGGCGGGGCTTAACTCGGCCACGCCCCTTTTTCCAATTTTGATGGGAAATCGATTTCTGAGAGAGGGCGGGGCTTAACTCGGCCACGCCCCTTTTTCCGATTTTGATGGGAAATCGATTTCTGAGAGGGGGCGGGGCTTAACTCGACCACGCCCCTTTTCCAATTTTGATGGGAAATCGATTTCTGAGAGGGGGCGGGGCTTAACTCGGCCACGCCCCTTTTCCAATTTTGATGGGAAATCGATTTCTGAGAGGGGGTGGGGCTTAACTCGGCCACGCCCCTTTTTCCAATTTTGATGGGAAATCGATTTCCGAGAGGGGGCGGGGCTTAAATCGGCCACGCCCTTTTTTCCAATTTTGATGGGAAATTGATTTCTGAGAGGGGGCGGGGCTTAAATTGGCCACGCATCTTTTTCCAATTTTGATGGGAAATCGATTTCTGGGAGGGGGCGGGGCTTAAATTGGCCACGCATCTTTTTCCAATTTTGATGGGAAATCGATTTCTGAGGGGGCGGGGCTTAACTCGGCCACGCCCCTTTTTCCAATTTTGATGGGAAATCGATTTCTGAGAGGGGGCGGAGCTTAACTCGGCCACGCCCCCTTTTCCAATTTTGATGGGAAATCGATTTCTGAGAGGGGGCGGAGCTTAACTCGGCCACGCCCCCTTTTCCAATTTAGATGGGAAATCGATTTCTGAGAGGGGGCGGGGCTTAACTCGGCCACGCCCCTTTTTCCAATTTTGATGGGAAATTGATTTCTGAGAGGGGGCGGGGCTTAAGTCGACCACGCCCCTTTTTCCAATTTTGATTGGAAATCGATTTCTGAGAGGGGGCGGGGCTTAACTCGGCCACGCCCCTTTTTCCAATTTTGATGGGAAATCGATTTCTGAGAGGGGGCGGGGCTTAACTCGGCCACGCCCCTTTTTCCAATTTTGATGGGAAATCGATTTCTGAGAGGGGGCGGGGCTTAACTCGGCCACGCCCCTTTTTCCAATTTTGATGGGAAATCGATTTCTGAGAGGGGGCGGGGCTTAAGTCGGCCACGCCCCTTTTTCCAATTTTGATGGGAAATCGATTTCTGAGAGGGGGCGGGGCTTAACTCGGCCACGCCCCTTTTTCCAATTTTGATGGGAAATCGATTTCTGAGAGGGGGCGGGGCTTAACTCGGCCACGCCCCTTGTTCCAATTTTGATGGGAAATCGATTTCTGAGAGGGGGCGGGGCTTAACTCGACCACGCCCCTTTTTCCAATTTTGATGGGAAATCGATTTCTGAGGGGGCGGGGCTTAACTCGGCCACGCCCCTTTTTCCAATTTTGATGGGAAATCGATTTCTGAGAGGGGGCGGGGCTTAACTCGGCCACGCCCCTTTTTCCAATTTTGATGGGAAATCGATTTCTGAGAGGGGGCGGAGCTTAACTCGGCCACGCCCCCTTTTCCAATTTTGATGGGAAATCGATTTCTGAGAAGGGGCGGAGCTTAACTCGGCCACGCCCCCTTTTCCAATTTAGATGGGAAATCGATTTCTGAGAGGGGGCGGGGCTTAACTCGGCCACGCCCCTCTTTCCAATTTTGATGGGAAATTAATTTCTGAGAGGGGGCGGGGCTTAACTCGGCCACGCCCCTTTTTCCAATTTTGATGGGAAATGGATTTCTAAGAGGGGGCGGGGCTTAACTCGGCCACACCCCTTTTTCCAATTTGATGGGAAATCGATTTCTGAGAGGGGGCGGGGCTTAACTCGGCCACGCCCCTTTTTCCAATTTTGATTGGAAATCGATTTCTGAGAGGGGGCGGGGCTTAACTCGGCCACGCCCCTTTTTCCAATTTTGATGGGAAATCGATTTCTGAGAGGGGGCGGGGCTTAACTCGGCCACGCCCCTTTTTCCAATTTTGATGGGAAATCGATTTCTGAGAGGGGGCGGGGCTTAACTCGGCCACGCCCCTTTTTCCAATTTTGATGGGAAATCGATTTCTGAGAGGGGGCGGGACTTAACTCGGTCACGCCCCTTTTTCCAATTTTGATGGGAAATCGATTTCTGAGAGAGGGCGGGGCTTAACTCGGCCACGCCCCTTTTTCCGATTTTGATGGGAAATCGATTTCTGAGAGGGGGCGGGGCTTAACTCGACCACGCCCCTTTTTCCAATTTTGATGGGAAATCGATTTCTGAGAGGGGGCGGGGCTTAACTCGGCCACGCCCCTTGTTCCAATTTTGATGGGAAATCGATTTCTGAGAGGGGGCGGGGCTTAACTCGACCACGCCCCTTTTTCCAATTTTGATGGGAAATCGATTTCTGAGGGGGCGGGGCTTAACTCGGCCACGCCCCTTTTTCCAATTTTGATGGGAAATCGATTTCTGAGAGGGGGCGGGGCTTAACTCGGCCACGCCCCTTTTTCCAATTTTGATGGGAAATCGATTTCTGAGAGGGGGCGGAGCTTAACTCGGCCACGCCCCTTTTTCCAATTTTGATGGGAAATCGATTTCTGAGAGGGGGCGGGGCTTAACTCGGCCACGCCCCCTTTTCCAATTTTGATGGGAAATCGATTTCTGAGAGGGGGCGGGGCTTAACTCGGCCACGCCCCTTTTTCCAATTTTGATGGGAAATCGATTTCTGAGAGGGGGCGGGGCTTAACTCGGCCACGCCCCTTTTTCCAATTTTGATGGGAAATCGATTTCTGAGAGGGGGCGGGGCTTAAGTCGGCCACGCCCCTTTTTCCAATTTTGATGGGAAATCGATTTCTGAGAGGGGGCGGGGCTTAACTCGACCACGCCCCTTTTTCCAATTTTGATGGGAAATCGATTTCTGAGAGAGGGCGGGGCTTAACTCGGCCACGCCCCTTTTTCCAATTTTGATGGGAAATCGATTGGGAAACCACGCCCCTTTTTCCAATTTTGATGGGAAATCGATTTCTGAGGGGGCGGGGCTTAACTCGGCCACGCCCCTTTTTCCAATTTTGATGGGAAATCGATTTCTGAGAGGGGGCGGGGCTTAACTCGGCCACGCCCCTTTTTCCAATTTTGATGGGAAATCGATTTCTGAGAGGGGGCGGAGCTTAACTCGGCCACGCCCCCTTTTCCAATTTTGATGGGAAATCGATTTCTGAGAGGGGGCGGAGCTTAACTCGGCCACGCCCCCTTTTCCAATTTAGATGGGAAATCGATTTCTGAGAGGGGGCGGGGCTTAACTCGGCCACGCCCCTTTTTCCAATTTTGATGGGAAATTGATTTCTGAGAGGGGGCGGGGCTTAACTCGGCCACGCCCCTTTTTCCAATTTTGATGGGAAATGGATTTCTAAGAGGGGGCGGGGCTTAACTCGGCCACACCCCTTTTTCCAATTTGATGGGAAATCGATTTCTGAGAGGGGACGGGGCTTAACTCGGCCACGCCCCTTTTTCCAATTTTGATGGGAAATCGATTTCTGAGAGGGGGCGGGGCTTAAGTCGGCCACGCCCCTTTTTCCAATTTTGATGGGAAATCGATTTCTGAGAGGGGGCGGGGCTTAACTCGGCCACGCCCCTTTTTCCAATTTTGATGGGAAATCGATTTCTGAGAGAGGGCGGGGCTTAACTCGGCCACGCCCCTTTTTCCAATTTTGATGGGAAATCGATTTCTGAGAGGGGGCGGGACTTAACTCGGTCACGCCCCTTTTTCCAATTTTGATGGGAAATCGATTTCTGAGAGAGGGCGGGGCTTAACTCGGCCACGCCCCTTTTTCCGATTTTGATGGGAAATCGATTTCTGAGAGGGGGCGGGGCTTAACTCGACCACGCCCCTTTTTCCAATTTTGATGGGAAATCGATTTCTGAGAGGGGGCGGAGCTTAACTCGGCCACGCCCCTTTTTCCAATTTTGATGGGAAATCGATTTCTGAGAGGGGGCGGGGCTTAAACTGGCCACGCATCTTTTTCCAATTTTGATGGGAAATCGATTTCTGAGGGGGCGGGGCTTAACTCGGCCACGCCCCTTTTTCCAATTTTGATGGGAAATCGATTTCTGAGAGGGGGCGGGGCTTAACTCGGCCACGCCCCTTTTTCCAATTTTGATGGGAAATCGATTTCTGAGAGGGGGCGGAGCTTAACTCGGCCACGCCCCTTTTTCCAATTTTGATGGGAAATCGATTTCTGAGAGGGGGCGGGGCTTAACTCGGCCACGCCCCCTTTTCCAATTTTGATGGGAAATCGATTTCTGAGAGGGGGCGGGGCTTAACTCGGCCACGCCCCTTTTTCCAATTTTGATGGGAAATCGATTTCTGAGAGGGGGCGGAGCTTAACTCGGCCACGCCCCTTTTTCCAATTTTGATGGGAAATCGATTTCTGAGAGGGGGCGGGGCTTAACTCGGCCACGCCCCCTTTTCCAATTTTGATGGGAAATCGATTTCTGAGAGGGGGCGGGGCTTAACTCGGCCACGCCCCTTTTTCCAATTTTGATGGGAAATCGATTTCTGAGAGGGGGCGGGGCTTAACTCGGCCACGCCCCTTTTTCCAATTTTGATGGGAAATCGATTTCTGAGAGGGGGCGGGGCTTAAGTCGGCCACGCCCCTTTTTCCAATTTTGATGGGAAATCGATTTCTGAGAGGGGGCGGGGCTTAACTCGACCACGCCCCTTTTTCCAATTTTGATGGGAAATCGATTTCTGAGAGAGGGCGGGGCTTAACTCGGCCACGCCCCTTTTTCCAATTTTGATGGGAAATCGATTGGGAAACCACGCCCCTTTTTCCAATTTTGATGGGAAATCGATTTCTGAGGGGGCGGGGCTTAACTCGGCCACGCCCCTTTTTCCAATTTTGATGGGAAATCGATTTCTGAGAGGGGGCGGGGCTTAACTCGGCCACGCCCCTTTTTCCAATTTTGATGGGAAATCGATTTCTGAGAGGGGGCGGAGCTTAACTCGGCCACGCCCCCTTTTCCAATTTTGATGGGAAATCGATTTCTGAGAGGGGGCGGAGCTTAACTCGGCCACGCCCCCTTTTCCAATTTAGATGGGAAATCGATTTCTGAGAGGGGGCGGGGCTTAACTCGGCCACGCCCCTTTTTCCAATTTGATGGGAAATCGATTTCTGAGAGGGGACGGGGCTTAACTCGGCCACGCCCCTTTTTCCAATTTTGATGGGAAATCGATTTCTGAGAGGGGGCGGGGCTTAAGTCGGCCACGCCCCTTTTTCCAATTTTGATGGGAAATCGATTTCTGAGAGGGGGCGGGGCTTAACTCGGCCACGCCCCTTTTTCCAATTTTGATGGGAAATCGATTTCTGAGAGAGGGCGGGGCTTAACTCGGCCACGCCCCTTTTTCCGATTTTGATGGGAAATCGATTTCTGAGAGGGGGCGGGACTTAACTCGGTCACGCCCCTTTTTCCAATTTTGATGGGAAATCGATTTCTGAGAGAGGGCGGGGCTTAACTCGGCCACGCCCCTTTTTCCGATTTTGATGGGAAATCGATTTCTGAGAGGGGGCGGGGCTTAACTCGACCACGCCCCTTTTTCCAATTTTGATGGGAAATCGATTTCTGAGAGGGGGCGGAGCTTAACTCGGCCACGCCCCTTTTTCCAATTTTGATGGGAAATCGATTTCTGAGAGGGGGCGGGGCTTAAACTGGCCACGCATCTTTTTCCAATTTTGATGGGAAATCGATTTCTGAGGGGGCGGGGCTTAACTCGGCCACGCCCCTTTTTCCAATTTTGATGGGAAATCGATTTCTGAGAGGGGGCGGGGCTTAACTCGGCCACGCCCCTTTTTCCAATTTTGATGGGAAATCGATTTCTGAGAGGGGGCGGAGCTTAACTCGGCCACGCCCCTTTTTCCAATTTTGATGGGAAATCGATTTCTGAGAGGGGGCGGGGCTTAACTCGGCCACGCCCCCTTTTCCAATTTTGATGGGAAATCGATTTCTGAGAGGGGGCGGGGCTTAACTCGGCCACGCCCCTTTTTCCAATTTTGATGGGAAATCGATTTCTGAGAGGGGGCGGGGCTTAACTCGGCCACGCCCCTTTTTCCAATTTTGATGGGAAATCGATTTCTGAGAGGGGGCGGGGCTTAAGTCGGCCACGCCCCTTTTTCCAATTTTGATGGGAAATCGATTTCTGAGAGGGGGCGGGGCTTAACTCGACCACGCCCCTTTTTCCAATTTTGATGGGAAATCGATTTCTGAGAGAGGGCGGGGCTTAACTCGGCCACGCCCCTTTTTCCAATTTTGATGGGAAATCGATTTCTGAGAGGGGGCGGGGCTTAACTCGGCCACGCCCCTTTTTCCAATTTTGATGGGAAATCGATTTCTGAGAGGGGGCGGGGCTTAACTCGGCCACGCCCCCTTTTCCAATTTTGATGGGAAATCGATTTCTGAGAGGGGGCGGGGCTTAACTCGGCCACGCCCCTTTTTCCAATTTTGATGGGAAATCGATTTCTGAGAGGGGGCGGGGCTTAACTCGGCCACGCCCCCTTTTCCAATTTTGATGGGAAATCGATTTCTGAGAGGGGGCGGGGCTTAACTCGGCCACGCCCCTTTTTGAAATCGATTTCTGAGAGGGGGCGGGGCTTAAGTCGGCCACGCCCCTTTTTCCAATTTTGATGGGAAATCGATTTCTGAGAGGGGGCGGGGCTTAACTCGACCACGCCCCTTTTTCCAATTTTGATGGGAAATCGATTTCTGAGAGGGGCGGGGCTTAACTCGGCCACGCCCCTTTTTCCAATTTTGATGGGAAATCGATTTCTGAGAGGGGGCGGGGCTTAACTCGGCCACGCCCCTTTTCCAATTCTGATGGGAAATCGATTTCTGAGAGGGGGCGGGGCTTAACTCAGCCACGCCCCTTTTTCCAATTTTGATGGGAAATCGATTTCTGAGAGGGGGCGGGGCTTAAGTCGGCCACGCCCCTTTTTCCAATTTTGATGGGAAATCGATTTCTGAGAGGGGGCGGGGCTTAACTCGACCACGCCCCTTTTTCCAATTTTGATGGGAAATCGATTTCTGAGAGAGGGCGGGGCTTAACTCGGCCACGCCCCTTTTTCCAATTTTGATGGGAAATCGATTTCTGAGAGGGGGCGGGACTTAACTCGGTCACGCCCCTTTTTCCAATTTTGATGGGAAATCGATTTCTGAGAGAGGGCGGGGCTTAACTCGGCCACGCCCCTTTTTCCGATTTTGATGGGAAATCGATTTCTGAGAGGGGGCGGGGCTTAACTCGACCACGCCCCTTTTTCCAATTTTGATGGGAAATCGATTTCTGAGAGGGGGCGGAGCTTAACTCGGCCACGCCCCTTTTTCCAATTTTGATGGGAAATCGATTTCTGAGAGGGGGCGGGGCTTAACTCGGCCACGCCCCTTTTTCCAATTTTGATGGGAAATCGATTTCTGAGAGGGGGCGGAGCTTAACTCGGCCACGCCCCTTTTTCCAATTTTGATGGGAAATCGATTTCTGAGAGGGGGCGGGGCTTAACTCGACCACGCCCCTTTTTCCAATTTTGATGGGAAATCGATTTCTGAGAGGGGGCGGGACTTAACTCGGCCACGCCCCTTTTTCCGATTTTGATGGGAAATCGATTTCTGAGAGAGGGCGGGGCTTAACTCGACCACGCCCCTTTTTCCAATTTTGATGGGAAATCGATTTCTGAGGGGGCGGGGTTTAACTCGGCCACGCCCCTTTTTCCAATTTTGATGGGAAATCGATTTCTGAGAGGGGCGGGGCTTAACTCGGCCACGCCCCTTTTTCCAATTTTGATGGGAAATCGATTTCTGAGAGGGGGCGGGGCTTAACTCGGCCACGCCCCTTTTTCCAATTTTGATGGGAAATCGATTTCTGAGAGGGGGCGGAGCTTAACTCGGCCACGCCCCTTTTTCCAATTTTGATGGGAAATCGATTTCTGAGAGGGGGCGGGGCTTAACTCGACCACGCCCCTTTTTCCAATTTTGATGGGAAATCGATTTCTGAGAGGGGGCGGGACTTAACTCGGCCACGCATCTTTTTCCAATTTTGATGGGAAATCGATTTCTGAGAGGGGACGGGGCTTAAATTGGCCACGCATCTTTTTCCAATTTTGATGGGAAATCGATTTCTGAGGGGGCGGGGCTTAACTCGGCCACGCCCCTTTTTCCAATTTTGATGGGAAATCGATTTCTGAGAGGGGGCGGGGCTTAACTCGACCACGCCCCTTTTTCCAATTTTGATGGGAAATCGATTTCTGAGAGGGGGCGGGGCTTAACTCGGCCACGCCCCTTTTTCCAATTTTGATGGGAAATCGATTTCTGAGAGGGGGCGGAGCTTAACTCGGCCACGCCCCTTTTTCCAATTTTGATGGGAAATCGATTTCTGAGAGGGGGCGGGGCTTAACTCGGCCACGCCCCCTTTTCCAATTTTGATGGGAAATCGATTTCTGAGAGGGGGCGGGGCTTAACTCGGCCACGCCCCTTTTTCCAATTTTGATGGGAAATCGATTTCTGAGAGGGGGCGGGGCTTAACTCGACCACGCCCCTTTTTCCAATTTTGATGGGAAATCGATTTCTGAGAGGGGGCGGGACTTAACTCGGCCACGCCCCTTTTTCCGATTTTGATGGGAAATCGATTTCTGAGAGAGGGCGGGGCTTAACTCGGCCACGCCCCTTTTTCCAATTTTGATGGGAAATCGATTTCTGAGAGGGGGCGGGACTTAACTCGGTCACGCCCTATTTTCCAATTTTGATGGGAAATCGATTTCTGAGAGGGGGCGGGGCTTAAGTCGACCACGCCCCTTTTTCCAATTTTGATGGGAAATCGATTTCTGAGGGGGCGGGGCTTAACTCGGCCACGCTCCTTTTTCCAATTTTGATGGGAAATCGATTTCTGAGAGGGGGCGGGGCTTAAGTCGGCCACGCCCCTTTTTCCAATTTTGATGGGAAATCGATTTCTGAGAGGGGGCGGGGCTTAACTCGGCCACGCCCCTTTTTCCAATTTTGATGGGAAATCGATTTCTGAGAGAGGGCGGGGCTTAACTCGGCCACGCCCCTTTTTCCAATTTTGATGGGAAATCGATTTCTGAGAGGGGGCGGGGCTTAACTCGGCCACGCCCCTTGTTCCAATTTTGATGGGAAATCGATTTCTGAGAGGGGGCGGGGCTTAACTCGACCACGCCCCCTTTTCCAATTTTGATGGGAAATCGATTTCTGAGAGGGGGCGGGGCTTAACTCGGCCACGCCCCTTTTTCCAATTTTGATGGGAAATCGATTTCTGAGAGGGGCGGGGCTTAAATCGGCCACGCCCCTTTTTCCAATTTTGATGGGAAATCGATTTCTGAGAGGGGGCGGGGCTTAACTCGACCACGCCCCTTTTTCCAATTTTGATGGGAAATCGATTTCTGAGAGGGGCGGGGCTTAACTCGACCACGCCCCTTTTTCCAATTTTGATGGGAAATCGATTTCTGAGAGGGGGCGGGGCTTAACTCGGCCACGCCCCTTTTCCAATTTTGATGGGAAATCGATTTCTGAGAGGGGGCGGGGCTTAAATCGGCCACGCCCCTTTTTCCAATTTTGATGGGAAATCGATTTCTGAGAGGGGGCGGGGCTTAAATTGGCCACGCATCTTTTTCCAATTTTGATGGGAAATCGATTTCTGAGAGGGGGCGGGGCTTAAATTGGCCACGCATCTTTTTCCAATTTTGATGGGAAATCGATTTCTGAGAGGGGGCGGGGCTTAACTCGGCCACGCCCCTTTTTCCAATTTTGATGGGAAATCGATTTCTGAGAGGGGGCGGGGCTTAAGTCGGCCACGCCCCTTTTTCCAATTTTGATGGGAAATCGATTTCTGAGAGGGGGCGGGGCTTAACTCGGCCACGCCCCTTTTTCCAATTTTGATGGGAAATCGATTTCTGAGAGAGGGCGGGGCTTAACTCGGCCACGCCCCTTTTTCCAATTTTGATGGGAAATCGATTTCTGAGAGGGGGCGGGGCTTAACTCGGCCACGCCCCTTTTTCCAATTTTGATGGGAAATCGATTTCTGAGAGGGGGCGGGGCTTAACTCGGCCACGCCCCCTTTTCCAATTTTGATGGGAAATCGATTTCTGAGAGGGGGCGGGGCTTAACTCGGCCACGCCCCTTTTTCCAATTTTGATGGGAAATCGATTTCTGAGAGGGGGCGGGGCTTAACTCGGCCACGCCCCTTTTTCCAATTTTGATGGGAAATTGATTTCTGAGAGGGGGCGGGGCTTAACTCGGCCACGCCCCTTTTTCCAATTTTGATGGGAAATCGATTTCTGAGAGGGTTCGGGGCTTAACTCGGCCACGCCCCTTTTTCCAATTTTGATGGGAAATCGATTTCTGAGAGGGGGCGGTGCTTAACTCGGCCACGCCCCGTTTTCCAATTTTGATGGGAAATCGATTTCTGAGAGGGGGCGGGGCTTAACTCGGCCACGCCCCTTTTTCCAATTTTGATGGGAAATCGATTTCTGAGAGGGGGCGGGGCTTAACTCGGCCACGCCCCTTTTTCCAATTTTGATGGGAAATCGATTTCTGAGAGGGGGCGGGGCTTAAGTCGGCCACGCCCCTTTTTCCAATTTTGATGGGAAATCGATTTCTGAGAGGGGGCGGGGCTTAACTCGACCACGCCCCTTTTTCCAATTATGATGGGAAATCGATTTCTGAGAGGGGCGGGGCTTAACTCGGCCACGCCCCTTTTTCCAATTTTGATGGGAAATCGATTTCTGAGAGGGGGCGGGGCTTAACTCGGCCACGCCCCTTTTCCAATTTTGATGGGAAATCGATTTCTGAGAGGGGGCGGGGCTTAAATCGGCCACGCCCCTTTTTCCAATTTTGATGGGAAATCGATTTCTGAGGGGGCGGGGCTTAACTCGGCCACGCTCCTTTTTCCAATTTTGATGGGAAATCGATTTCTGAGAGGGGGCGGGGCTTAACTCGGCCACGCCCCTTTTTCCGATTTTGATGGGAAATCGATTTCTGAGAGAGGGCGGGGCTTAACTCGGTCACGCCCTATTTTCCAATTTTGATGGGAAGTCGATTTCTGAGAGGGGGCGGAGCTTAACTCGGCCACGCCCCCTTTTCCAATTTTGATGGGAAATCGATTTCTGAGAGGGGGCGGAGCTTAAGTCGGCCACGCCCCTTTTTCCAATTTTGATGGGAAATCGATTTCTGAGAGGGGGCGGGGCTTAACTCGACCACGCCCCTTTTTCCAATTTTGATGGGAAATCGATTTCTGAGAGGGGCGGGGCTTAACTCGGCCACGCCCCTTTTTCCAATTTTGATGGGAAATCGATTCCTGAGAGGGGGCGGGGCTTAACTCGGCCACGCCCCTTTTCCAATTTTGATGGGAAATCGATTTCTGAGAGGGGGTGGGGCTTAACTCGGCCACGCCCATTTTTCCAATTTTGATGGGAAATCGATTTCTGAGAGGGGGCGGGGCTTAAATCGGCCACGCTCCTTTTTCCAATTTTGATGGGAAATCGATTTCTGAGAGGGGGCGGGGCTTAAATTGGCCACGCATCTTTTTCCAATTTTGATGGGAAATCGATTTCTGAGAGGGAGCGGGGCTTAAATTGGCCACGCATCTTTTTCCAATTTTGATGGGAAATCGATTTCTGAGGGGACGGGGCTTAACTCGGCCACGCCCCCTTTTCCAATTTTGATGGGAAATCGATTTCTGAGAGGGGGCGGAGCTTAACTCGGCCACGCCCCCTTTTCCAATTTAGATGGGAAATCGATTTCTGAGAGGGGGCGGGGCTTAACTCGGCCACGCCCCTTTTTCCAATTTTGATGGGAAATTGATTTCTGAGAGGGGGCGGGGTGTCGTGGTGTTTTTAGATGGATAAGAGTTTATGGATGATAGAAACGATGGATGGTGAAAACTAATACACAATTCACTGTTAACTAATCGGTCTTTATTTTAATAACTTGTCTTTTGTTTAAATATCTTCTAATCATTAAGTTTAATAACTAACTTTTTGACAACTGATTTAACACTTTACTTCTTGATTATTGATTTTAAACTCTTCTTATTAACTATTGATTTTAAACTTTACTTTCTTGACTCTTGAATAAAAACTCTTCTTGTTGAATTCTAATTACAAACTTTACTTTTAAAACTGTTCTCTTTGACTTCTAAATTACGACTGTGCTCCTTGATTTCTAATTAACTACTGTTCCTGTTGACTGCTAAATTCAAACTCTACTCTTGTCAAATTATTCTATACCTAAATTTTGACCTCTTCCTTTGTTGAATCGAGTAGGGGTTCGGATCTACGTTAACATTTCTACAACACGAAATTAATAACTTTTCTTTCTCATGGGAAAATATAAATAATAGGTCAATCGAATGTTGACACATCGTAACTTCAATAAGTCGATATTTGGAAATAGCAACGTTGAAATTTAGTCTTCGTTCAAAAATGAGACTTTGTTGCTTAACGATTTTCTGTTGAAATTACTATGTTGGCAATAGTTTTTAGTAACTACAACGGTCACTGAACCATTTAACAACTTTCGACATCCATTGCTTATAGTTGATGTTGAATAGTTAGATTTCGTAAGTATCCGGTCTCGATTCCATTTCACTACATTCCTTCCCCCTTCAACAAAGGAAAATGTCGTAGACATTTTTCTTATTGTTTTTTTTTTTTGTCAGGAAAAAAAAATAATCTTATGTTTAAGTTTTACAATATCATCTTAAACATGTACATATATATATATATATTTTTTTTTTTTTTTTTTTTTTTTTACAATTTTACTTTAATTAATTATTTTGAATTCATTACATTCATTTAAATTCCTTACATTTATTTATTATAAATTTTCCTTTTTATAAAAGTTTAGTTTTTAATATTTAAATGTTATCAATAGATATATATTAAAAGACATATATAACACATGGATCAATAAGTCCCGAGACTAACCCAGAGATGACGCTCGTAGTAAACCAGTAACCACGTCTTTCTAGAGTACTAACCTTTGCTTGAAACGTGTCAAAATTTTAAGTCGATCGGACCAGAAACAGCTGAGTTATCGAGGTTGGAGTAAAGTCGTTTTGTAGTTTGTTTAAAAAATGGAAAAAACCGAGTTTCGTGTTCTGATAAAACATTGTTTTTTAATGGGTAAAAACACCGTGCAAGCGAAACAATGGATTGAAAAATGTTACCCGGACTCTTGTCCATCAAAAGCAACGATTTGTCGGTGGTTTGCCGAGTTTAAACGTGGTCGTACCGACACAAATGACGCGGAACGCTCGGGTAGACCTGTGGAAGCCGTTACACCGGAAAATGTGAGTGAAGTGACAAAAATTATAATGAAAGATCGTAAAGTGAAGCTCCGTGAGATTGCTGAGATAACACAGATATCATATGGAAGTGCATTTACTATCCTTCATGAAAAATTGAGCATGAAAAAGGTTTTTTCCAAGTGGGTGCCGCGATTGCTTTCGATGGAACAAAAACAGCAACGAGTCGATGATTCAGAAAGCTGTTTATCGCTATTTACTCGCAATAAAAAAGATTTCTTGCGTCGTTACGTGACCATGGACGAAACATGGATACATCACTACACTCCAGAGTCGAAGCGGCAGTCATCTGAGTGGCGCACAGCTGGCGAAAGCCGTCCGAAGCGTCCGAAAACGCAGCAGTCAGCTGGCAAAGTCATGGCGTCAGTTTTTTGGGATACGCATGGCGTGACGATTGTATCACCCTAAAAGGTGATTATATTGATGAATAAAAAAAAATTTTGCAAAAAAAATGTTGTTTTCATTGTTAGTCTCGGGACTTATTGATCCATGTGTTATATATATATATATATATATATATATATATATATATAATTTTTTTTTTTTTTTTTTTTTAATCTTTCGTACAATTTTTACTATTATTAATATAATTATATGAAATTTTACAAAAAAAATATTTTTCTTTATTTTATAAAGTTAAATTAAACCTTTAATGTATTTATTTTCGGGGTTGTGAAACGAATGCCCCCACGTTTAAATGGTGTGGGAGGTAAATTATATGGTGGTCCGGATTTTAGTTCTAATGGTTTTTCGTAATTTTGTTCTTCGTTTTTTGTGTTATCGGGTATAGGTCGGGAAATAACGATTTCTGGTATTGTTCTTTTCATTTCAATTGATTCTTGATGGACAATCTTGATTTCCTTTTTCCTACACAATATTTTAAACATTAATACTGCCCCTAGAGATATTGCGAGTATTCCTATTAGGATATATTGGATTATTTGGGTTTTTTCATGTTTTAGATGTCGTTCCCTGTTATCTACTTCTAATACCTGTTTTTCTAGATCTTGAATTGATAAGCTTTCTTGTTCTAAAGTTTTATCATAATTATTGAAATTTGCCAATTTTAGTTTGAAAATTCCTGGAATACTTTTGTTAGATTTTTTTAAGATATCTAAACCCACTTTTGGTATGTAATTAATAAAATTTTCTGCTTGAAAAATTGGTAAGTTATGTTCCATGTCGTTTTCAAATGGAATTAGTAGATTTCCTATAGTGTATGTACAAAATTTTAGTAATGTAAGTACTCCTTGGCCCCTTAATGAAAATTGTTGTGCCTTATTGTCGCAAGTTGTTTGAAGAACGTTTTTATTTTCGAAAGAAAAATACCAAACGTTTTTCTTAACCATTTTGACTATAGTGTCATGTATCCCTGAAATTATTTTATAGGGGTAACTGTTTTGCTTCGTATTTGACGAATTTTGATTATTATATAGGCAACTAGAGTTCGTTGGTTGTAATTCCTTTGGTTTTAACATTTTACATAGAAATACTTTTGTGTTATTTAGTAATTTCATACAGGTACAATGATCTTTGAAATCTTCGGTGTTAAACTCGAAAATCTGTACCGGGTTAGTGCTATTCAAAATGTATGTGGTGTCTGTGATTACAATTGAATATTTTTGTGGGGTTATTTTTGTTGGTAATACGTATACTTTGCTTGCCGTGAATAAACCTTTTTCGGGAAGAGGTAATTTAATTTTGATTATGACTTGTGATTCTAAGTGAAAGCTTTCTATCGTAAGACTTTCTTTTAATAATTGATAACCTTCCAGATTTGAATTTTGAACATGTTGTTGTATTCTCATTTGTACATTTCTTATGTCGGATATCTTTAGTATTAATGGATGTAATCTATTTAAATTTAAAGAATTTATGATCGTAAATAGGTTTGTTTGCTTTTGGAAAATATTATTTAGCCTCATCAAAATATAGGACGTTATGTCGTTAATTTCTATTTGTAGTTTCAATTCGCGGACCTCCATGTTAAGATTATCGAATTTTGATGCCATCATATTTGTAAAATTATTCAATTTATTTAACATTATATTTTGTTCATTTTTCAAATCTCTGAAGGGTGCACTCAATTTTTCAAAATTAGATTTTAATAGTGTCATTTGTTTTTTGATTAAATCTAAATGTTCTATATCATGTGTTTCTAAATTTTTTAGTCTATTATAGATATCTTCGGCTTCGTAACTATCCATTGTTCCAAATACCTTGTTTAATACCCATCCCCCTAAATTTACTAATCCTCGTTTCTTTTTAATATTATTGTTTGAATCTCTATTTTTTCCGAAAAAATACTCCAATTCGAAATTTCTGGCTTGGACTTCTGATATTAAAAAGTTTATATCTTTTTCCCAATGATGGCAGTCTCCATTTCCAAAATTTGTTTCTCTAGCGTGACATATTTTAGCCATTGTTGCCTCGCATGCTTGTAAAAAATTTAGCGTATCCTTCCAATCATCATTGCCGATTATTGTTACTATTGTCCATGTTTCATGATATATATACGCTTGGCCTAATGGTTCAAAAAAAACTCCCTTTGGTTCCAAGTGATCTATCCTAATTGGGGACGTAACTTCTTCGGTGGTGATCATTCGTACTAAAAAAATCACTAAAATTTCGTACTCATAAGTAACAAACCAACAAAAAAAATTTTAAGTGTAATATTGTTAATAAAACTAATTAAGACGCTCTAACATGTTCTTTAGCTTTTGATTTATTTTTTATTTTTTAAAACGCCCTAAAATATGCAAAAAAAAATAGACTTGTTCTAATAATGTTTTCGTTTTATTGTTTGGTCACCAGGCGATATCTAATGTATGTTTATTAAGTGAATTGATGGGGTTTTCAGGGGTTTGATCTGTTGGACGGGTTTTCTATATGATGCATTGAATAACTAGTCATTATGTGCACTGTTTTGTTTTATGCTATTTCTTTGTATGATATTGCAGCATGATTTTTCCTGTGCATAAAAATTGATGGGAAAATACTTTTGAAGGTGCTAAACGATTTCCTAGAATAATTATGTGCATAGAAATTGATGGGAAAATATTCACTTTAATATATGGTTGAAATATTTTATTCGATTGATGTTGCGACATATCGGTAAAGTTCGACGTTTCTTTATGAAATTCGAAGAATTTTTTTGGATCTAAAAATTCTTAGTTCCCATCAGTCTAATTTTTAATTTGGTCGTGCCAATTGTCAACTCATTAATCCGTTTATCTCGTTAATAGTACGATTCAAAACATATACTGTGTGTGGTTATTTCGTGGTTCGTGGTTATTTGTTGAAGGAGATTTTAATTTAAAAAAAAAAAAAAACTGTGTGGTTATTTTTTGAAAAGGAGAAAAATAAACTGTGATTAATTGTTGAAAAGGAGAAAAAAAAACTGTGTTGAAAAACTGTGTAATTTGTTGAAAAGGAGAAAAAACTGTTTGTTGAAAAGGAGAAAAAACTGTGATTATTTGTTGAAAAGGAGAAAAAAAAACTGTGTTGAAAAACTGTGTAATTTGTTGAAAAGGAGAAAAAACTGTTTGTTGAAAAGGAGAAAAAACTGTGATTATTTGTTGAAAAGGAGAAAAAAAACTGTGTTGAAAAACTGTGTAATTTGTTGAAAAGGAGAAAAAACTGTTTGTTGAAAAGGAGAAAAAACTGTGATTATTTGTTGAAAAAGGAGCCATTGGAAACTGCTGCTGCCGAACCAGATTTTTGAGTTTTTGTTCTTCTTTTAAAATCGTAAGTTATTTCCTTTACTTTTCCTATTTTTAATTTCTTCTCTTTTTTTTTATAAATTAACAAACGGAATCGATTATTTGTGTACGTTTTGTAAAGTAATTTTCTGGAGTAAGAATAATGTTGACATTGTATGTGGAAATCCTCGTTTGAAGTATAAAATTTGGGAATACAAAATTCGATTTTTTGAAAATTCTATTGTGCTATTAAATCGGATATGGTGCGATTTATCGAAACTAGTTTCTCGTTTTTGTGTTAGTATGAGCAAAAAAAATAAAATCTTTCTACGCTTTCACCACATGACTTTGCATTGCGAAAAGAAATACATTTTGTTAGAATTTGTCAAAAATTCTAGCATTTCAATTATGTAAACACACGAGAAATGATTAAAAAAAATGATAGGAATTTCCATGAAGGTCAGCAGCAAATACTTTGCAATAAACATAATTTTAAATTAAATGATTCAAAGTGTGTACGATTTTGTTTTTTGTTAGAAATTTTCTTATTTCACTTTCAGTTTTAAATAAGACAAAAAAATTCTTATTCAATAACTCAATTTTATTCGAATTCTTTTACTTTAACATTTGTCTTTTACCCTCTCTTTTTCTCTCTTCCGTTTTTTTTTTTTTGTTTATTTAGAAAAAATAGAAAAATGTTAATTTTTCCTTCGGTGAATGAGTTCGAGTTGCTGGTATTTTCCAGCGAAGAGGTCGTCGTGGTTGAGGAGGGTTTATTGATGGCAATTGTGCCATCACGGAAATCCGAGGTATTGAGGGTCTTCTTGTGCGACCTCCTACGGAACCTTAGTATATTGGATCTTCCACCACTCATCGAAACTTGCAAAAATTCTATCGGCATCTCTTCGTTTCCAGTGGTGATAAGGATTAACTGCTCTCTGGAGCCCCCGCTGCTCCACAATGCGCACATTGTAACAACCCGACTGGATTACGAGGATGCGGAGGAGCTAGCCACCGTCCTTCAACTATATGCATGCGCCATCAACTCTCAAGGGGAAAAAAAAATTATCATGTGGGCATAGAGATTTTAATTAAGACTCTTTCGTAACAAAAAAAAATTATCTCTTGTTTTTTGAAAAATAAATAATTATGTGATTATTAAAAGTTGGTTTCATTTATTTATATTTTTATTTTTACTTTCTCTTTTTTTTTTTGTTTAACTTTATTTACTTTCCAGAAAATGTTTTAGTCTATTGTTATGGACCCGTCTACGTGTGTTTTTTATTTTTATCACTGAATTCACTTCATTAGGAATCTCTACGATAATGTGAGGGCCAGTCCAATTTTGAGATAGTTTACCCTTTTTCGCAGCATTTTTCAGCAACACTTTATCCCCTATGTGAAATTTTACTGGGTTTACATTCCGATCGTAGTATTTTTTATTCGTTTCTTTTGATACTTGCAAATTTAATTTAGCTAATTGATAGCTATTCTGTAATTTGTTTCTTAACTCGAGAACATAATCTTCGTAATTATACACCGGCTGAGGAACTTGTTTTAAGTCTGTAGGAATGTCTGGCGTAAAGCCATACAGTGTCTCCATCGGGGTGAATCCTGTACTTCTGTGAATTGTCGAGTTATGTACAAACATGGCCTGACGAAGATGTTCGTTCCATGTTCTGGGATTTTTATCTACGAATGATTTTAGATATTCTATCAAGGGTTTATGGCTTCTTTCGAGAGCGCCATTTGACTGAGGATGGTAAGCCGTGGTTTGAATTTTCTTTATTTTTAAAAGTTTACAGAGGCGTTTGAATAAATCGCTTGTAAAATTATATCCCTGGTCCGTAACTAATATTTTTGGGACTCCGTATCGACTAATTATTTGGTCGAAAAAAATTTTAGCCACAGTGGAGCTTTCCATATCCTGGATTGCATAGCAATCAGTGAATCGCGTTAGGTCATCTGCAAAAGTCAGAATATATTTCTCACCATTTATCGTTTCTTCCAAGGGTCCAACAATGTCCAAGTAAACCTTTTCGAAGGGTTTATTTGCTGTGTTGGGTATAACCATTGGCATGACATGATTCTTGCCTGATTTGTTTTTCTGACAAAGGGAGCAGCGTTTTATATAGGTTTTTATATCTCTACACATATTTTTCCATTTGTACTTTCTTCTAATGTTTTCAAATGTCTTAAAAATCCCTTGATGTCCACCTAATGGATTATCGTGAAATGCTCTCAATATCTCTTTTATATCTTCCGAACTAGTTATTTCTGTTACCTCATTTGATGAAATGTTTGACAGATCTTGGGTTGTGTTATTTGTATTCTCGTTATTGTCCCTAGTTGAATTTTCTGCCTGTTCTATGGCTTTCCTTTGCGCTCTGGTTACTGCAAGAATGGTTTTTTGATTCTGAGTCTCTTTTTCTTGATTTTCTGTATTATCTTGTGGTATTCTACTTAAAGCGTCAGCAACCTGATTTAGTTTTCCTGCTTTGTATTCAATAGTATAATCATATTCTGAAAGTTTATGCCGCATTTTTACCAACCTGGATGTTGAGTCCTTTACTCTACATTCCCCAATTAAAGGTTTATGATCTGTTAGAATTTTAAATGATCTTCCGTAAAGATAACACCTGAAATTTTTTGTTGCCCATACTATTGCTAATAATTCCTTTTCTATAGTCGAATATCTACGCTCGGCTGGGTTGAGAGATCGGCTAGCATAAGCAATTGGGTGTTCGATCCCATTTTCACCTTGAGATAAGACTGCGCCTAAAGCTTCGTTACTGGCATCGGTCGTTAACGTAAAAGGTTTCGAAAAATCTAGATACCGTAGTAACGGTGGATTAATCAACCTTTCTTTTAATTCAGCGAATGCTTTATCACATTCCTGAGTCCACTTGAATTTAGTATCTTTGCGAAGTAGTTTATTTATTGGTTCCGCGATCTTTGAAAAATTTGGAATAAATTTGCGATAATAGTTAGCTAATCCTAAGAACGATTGGACTTGTCTGACCGTTTTTGGAGCTGGGAAAGTTTGAACACAGGCCGTTTTTGCAGGATCAGGCATCGCGCCTTTTTCGGAGCAAACGTGCCCTAAATATACCACTTCTTTTTTTAAAAAATGACATTTTTCCAATTGTAATTTTAAATTAAATTTCGATAATTGATTAAAAACTTCACGTAATTTATTATTGTGATCGGCTAAATTTTTGCCGTGAATGACTATGTCATCCAAATAAACAAAACATCTCCATCCTTGTAAGCCTGTCAACACTTGATTCATCATCTGCTGAAACGTCGCAGGTGCTCCTTTTAACCCGAAAGGCATCCTTTTAAATTGGTAATGTCCAAAAATCGTACTAAAAGCAGTTTTCTCCCGATCTTCGTCTTCAACGAGGACCTGATGGTATCCACTAGCCAAATCTAGAGTGGTGAAATAACGACAATGTCCCAACTGGTCAAGAATATCTTCAATTCTCGGCAGTGGAAATGCATTTCCTATTGTTATATCGTTTAATTTTCGATAGTCTACAACCACTCTCCACCGTTTCTTACCATCTGGGCCTGCTTTCTTAGGTACTACCAGTAATGGAGAATTCCAAGGACTTTTACTTGGCTCTATTATGTCGTTCTCTAACATATCTTCCACCTGTTCTAAAATAACTTGACGTTGAGTCTCTGGTAACCGATACATTTTCTGGTTAATGGGCGCTTGACTACCCTTTACTGGTATTTTATGGGTTTGCGCTGTAGTGTATGTTAACTTATCTCCCGTGAGATGAAATAATTCATTATATTCTGCACAAATTTCGATTATTGCTCTTTTCTCTTCCTCGTTATACTCTTCGTTTAAATTTAAACCTTTTATAATTTCCGCAATTCTCCAAGTTTCTTTCGTATATCCTGTAGATTTAGTTTTGTGATAATTATTGTTAAAGTTTTCATCTATATTTCCTCTTGTATTTGTTTTCTCTTTAGTCTCGTTCCTTATTTCTTTGTCTATTTCCTTATCTTTTCTAAAAAATATATTTCTTTTTGTCCCATAATTATTCAATATTCTTATGTTTTCTTCCTTTTTACGCGTTACATCATTGTATGTATCTTTATCATTTTTTACTATTTCTTTTCTCATAATTCGACCATTGTTATTCCCCTGTATTTCATTGTTGACCTTATGTCCATTTATTTTTTCCCTAACGCCATTTACTTCACTGTGTTTCTGTAATCTCGTAAAAATATCCTTACTATTCTCTTTTTCAAAATCTTCACATATATCCTCATTTAATTCGCAAATAAAAAACTCTGATGCTGGCTCCATGTTCGGCCTATAATCTTCCAATATAATATCTTCATTATTCGTATTTAAAACGCTAACTTTAGCTACTTTATCTCTTCCCTTAATCAAACAGTTTCCCATATAGACCCCTGGTTTTATTTGTTCTGCATAACAAATTTTCTCTTGATCATCGTTTACTTTAACTAAAACAATCTTTTCGCTTCGAGCGGGGATTATCGTTTTAAAATCTAACTCGTTGGAAAATAGCGATTTGCTTCTGAAATCGGTATCCTTTTCTCTCTGAGTCTCTAGAATACTTCTTTCTTGTGGTACAGAAAGTGTGTCTGACCTACTTATCGAAACGTCTTCAGGGTTGAATTCACCGAAAAAAGATTCCAAATAAAAATCATCGGTTTTACCCCAGATATTAACTTCTCTCGGAGTCTCATTAATATCCTTAAAAGACTTATTCAAATGTTGAGATGGTTTAGTATTTGATTTTTTGGCCAATTGTGAATGAGAATTTTCACCATGAACACAAGTATTATCTTGTGAGTGCAATTCTTCATATTTAACACAATTTTTACCGTTGGACAATTGTGAATGAGAATTTTCACCATGAACACAAGTATTATCTTGTGAGTGCAATTCCTCATATTTAACACAATTTTTACCGTTGGACAATTGTGAATGAGAATTTTCACCATGAACACAAGTATTATCTTGTGAGTGCAATTCCTCATATTTAACACAATTTTTATCCGTGGAATCGGTCCCCTCAGGGTGATAGGACTCCGGTTTACACAAGTGCTCCAAACAGGATAGGCTAGTCTCCTCAGAGTCGTTATTGCTTCCTGTAAAGCTAATTGTCCCCTCAGGGCAAACTTGTGGTTGGTCGATGTCCCCCACGTAATTGTCAAATACTTCATCTTGTTCAATCTGACATTGACACTTTTCTGATGATCCTGTCGCATATTCTCCTGGATACATTGGTAATGTTATCCCTTCCCGTGGAAAAACGATTTGTTTATTAGGACCTTCTATGTTTATATGCTTTGTTAAAATATCGCTTCCTATTAAACCATCCCCTGGCAAATGTACATCTTCGTCTATTACTTGAAAATCGCAACTTATTTTGTTACCTAATAATATTTCCCCATGACAGGTACCTAATGTATAAGTTTTTCCACATACTCCTCTAATTTCCAATTTCGTATTTTCGTCTATCTGAACCGTGTTTTTTAAACTTGATTTTTTTAGTAAACTTACATCAGCCCCCGTATCTATTAATAAACTTGCCTTATTATTTCGTACTATATCTAAAGGAAATTGGACCATTGGTGTTCTAATGGCTTCTACAATGCTACTCTGATTTTGGCTTTGATTAAAATTTTGTTCTGATTCTTTAACTTCCAAATGGGGTTGGGGCTGATTACACCCTAACAATTCCTCGCTTATCATTATTGCCTGACTGGGGTGCTTGCAGTCGGCCGTTGTCCGTTTCCCGATACGTTTAGGTTTTCCCAACGTTCCTTTAACCTACATTCATTTGTTACATGATGAGGACTCAAACAAAAATTACACGGATTTGATCTAGTTAAACCCACATTTGAATTTCTCATCTTTTGTCTACAGTCCTGTTCTAAATGACCAATTCTTTGACAAAAATTACATTTAATGGGTGGTTGCCGTGGTGCCAAATTTCTATTTCTACACTCTCTACTAGTGTGATTTGCACCCCCGCAACTATAGCAAATTATTGGATTGTTTGTAAAATTCCTATGTTGGTTCAGGCCATTAAAATTTCGTTGACTATTATTGTTATAATTTCTACCTTGATTGTTGTAATCCCTGTTAAAATTGCGTTGATTATTGTTGTTATAATTTCCGTTTAAATTTGGGTTTCTATTAAGCTGTTGCCTACTAAAATATCCTGTGTTAGAATTCACACTGTTGTTAACGTTCTGATTCTTGTTTAAATTTATTTGATTACTGCTAGGTGCTACGTGTTCATTTTCAAATTTTTCTATTGAACTTACTTTTGTTGTTAGTTCGACTATATTGCCTTCCTGCGTATGGGCATAATGCCTTAATGATGAATTAAGCAAGCCATGCTTGAACGTGTTTAAAGCGATTTTGTCGTATTCCTGATCAAACTCTTTCCTTGCACCGGGATATAATTGACTTATGGCCTCCTTACATAACCCAAGTTGTTTCATTACTCTTTGTCCATAATCGAACACTCTTTCGTTATATTTTTGTTTGCAATTACGTAATTCATCACAAAGTTCTACCAGGGATTTTTTGGGGAAATATTGTTTGGAAAGTATCTCTTCTAAATCCTCAAAACGTTCAATTTTATTATTGATTGTCAATTGAAGTGCTTCACCTGATAGACTAAAACTGGGCAATAGTTTTACGAAAATACATCGTTTCTCATTTTCCAAAGTGTTGTGATATGCCTTTGCTGCCGTCAGATAATGATGTAAGACAGAATCTCGGTTCTGTGCATACTCGCCCGAAAATTTCGGCAGACTTCTCGCAATAAATTCCGCAATTTTTTGAGCGGTATCCGCTTCATAATTTTGAATTGTTTCATCGCTTTTTCCAGTCATTTTCGAATTTTTAGTTTCCCTAAGTTGTTGGAGTGTAACTTTTAAGAGTTCGTTTTGCGAATTTAATTTTGTAATTTCTTGATCTAAACTAGTGATTTTTTGTAAATATGTTATACTATTACTCTCCTCTTTATCTCCAATGCTTTCGTACTCTCTATTAATTTTTCCCTCAAAAACACTTGACCCTAATATACTTTCTATGTATTCTAACTGTGAATTTGGTGGCAATTTTGTTTTTAAACTTTTCAATTCAAGACCTACTTCTATAATTTGAGAATTCAATTTTGTATTTTCTTCTTCTGACTCTTCTATTTGTTCCTTGCTATGTTTTAATTCTTTATTCAGAAATTCGTTATTTTCCTTTAAATTTTCTATTTCATCTTGTAGCAATACCTGTGTTTTATTTATCGAATCGATGTACACCTCAAATAGACTTTCTGTTAACCTACCTACCGATACTTCGTGTGGATTTTCTGTAATTTGTTTTTTTAATTCGCCGTACTCGTGAGGTGCAACTTTTGACTTAAGTTCTGATAACAATAGCTCTTGAAAATACCCTAATTCTTCCGTAACTTTCTTAGCCTCGTTCTTGTAAAATTCTTGCTTTTCTTGGGACACTTCAATATCTAATTGTAATTTTTTAATATTTTCAACTTCTTCTTTTGTTAATATGTTTTCCCTACGTTTTCCTGACATTTACTATATACTGAAAATCAATTTTTCCCTAGCAGGGTCACCATTTAATGGTGTTATCTTGAAGATTTCCCTAACACTCTATTTTTATTTTAACCAGCTGGCAGAGTTCCAGCTATTTGATATTCGGCGTCTAAAAAGACTGCCAGATTTTGATTGTATATATATGTAAAAAAAAATCCCGAAACAAACGCGTGGTTTAATCCAACTTTCACAACAACGAAAAAAAATTTCTTACTTAATTCTTTGTAGTTATACTTATGGATAATTTTACAAAATTTTCTTACATACCAATAATCAAAATCTCCATTGTTGACTGGTCTCTGCTGCTGAAGGTTTAATGTTTTCTGCTTGATGATTTCCTAGAAAAGATGTGATTCCCTCTGTTCTGTTGATTGTTTGTTCTGCTGCTCGTTTGTAATGATCTTCTGCTTTTATTGTTGGCTGCTGTTGATGGCTGCTTGCTGCTTCTTTCTGTTTTTTGTCTGCTTCTTCTTGATCACTTCGTTTCCCGTTCTGGATGTTCGCTAACTTTTATTTTTCACTATCGTTTTTCACTAGAGTTTTTCACTTATTTTCTTTTTTTGAAAAAATATGTTTTTTCCAGATTTTTCAATATATAAAATGTTCTGTTCTCACCGTTTGTAACACCAAAAACTCCTTTACACCACTGTCGAAATAGGTTCGGTAGAATCGCTAGAAATATTCGGCAATTCTATAACCGGCTGCGCCAAAATGTCGTGGTGTTTTTAGATGGATAAGAGTTTATGGATGATAGAAACGATGGATGGTGAAAACTAATACACAATTCACTGTTAACTAATCGTTCTTTATTTTAATAACTTGTCTTTTGTTTAAATATCTTCTAATCATTAAGTTTAATAACTAACTTTTTGACAACTGATTTAACACTTTACTTCTTGATTATTGATTTTAAACTCTTCTTATTAACTATTGATTTTAAACTTTACTTTCTTGACTCTTGAATAAAAACTCTTCTTGTTGAATTCTAATTACAAACTTTACTTTTAAAACTGTTCTCTTTGACTTCTAAATTACGACTGTGCTCCTTGATTTCTAATTAACTACTGTTCCTGTTGACTGCTAAATTCAAACTCTACTCTTGTCAAATTATTCTATACCTAAATTTTGACCTCTTCCTTTGTTGAATCGAGTAGGGGTTCGGATCTACGTTAACATTTCTACAACACGAAATTAATAACTTTTCTTTCCCATGGGAAAATATAAATAATAGGTCAATCGAATGTTGACACATCGTAACTTCAATAAGTCGATATTTGGAAATAGCAACGTTGAAATTTAGTCTTCGTTCAAAAATGAGACTTTGTTGCTTAACGATTTTCTGTTGAAATTACTATGTTGGCAATAGTTTTTAGTAACTACAACGGTCACTGAACCATTTAACAACTTTCGACATCCATTGCTTATAGTTGATGTTGAATAGTTAGATTTCGTAAGTATCCGGTCTCGATTCCATTTCACTACAGGGGCTTAACTCGGCCACGCCCCTTTTTCCAATTTTGATGGGAAATGGATTTCTGAGAGGGGGCAGGGCTTAACTCGGCCACACCCCTTTTTCCAATTTGATGGGAAATCGATTTCTGAGAGGGGGCGGGGCTTAACTCGACCACGCCCCTTTTTCCAATTTTGATGGGAAATCGATTTCTGAGAGGGGTCGGGGCTTAACTCGGCCACGCCCCTTTTTCCAATTTTGATGGGAAATCGATTTCTGAGAAGGGGCGGGGCTTAACTCGGCCACGCCCCTTTTTCAAATTTTGATGGGAAATCGATTGCTGAGAGGGGGCGGGGCTTAACTCGGCCACGCCCTATTTTCCAATTTTGATGGGAAATCGATTTCTGAGAGGGGGCGGGGCTTAACTCGGCCACGCCCTATTTTCCAATTTTGATGGGAAATCGATTTCTGAGAGGGGGCGGGGCTTAACTCGGCCACGCCCCTTTTTCCAATTTTGATGGGAAATCGATTTCTGAGAGGGGGCGGGGCTTAACTCGGCCACGCCCCTTTTTCCAATTTTGATGGGAAATCGATTTCTGAGAGGGTTCGGGGCTTAACTCGGCCACGCCCCTTTTTCCAATTTTGATGGGAAATCGATTTCTGAGAGAGGGCGGGGCTTAACTCGGCCACGCCCCTTGTTCCAATTTTGATGGGAAATCGATTTCTGAGAGGGGGCGGGGCTTAACTCGGCCACGCCCCTTGTTCCAATTTTGATGGGAAATCGATTTCTGAGAGGGGGCGGGGCTTAACTCGACCACGCCCCTTTTTCCAATTTTGATGGGAAATCGATTTCTGAGGGGGCGGGGCTTAACTCGGCCACGCCCCTTTTTCCAATTTTGATGGGAAATCGATTTCTGAGAGGGGGCGGGGCTTAACTCGGCCACGCCCCTTTTTCCAATTTTGATGGGAAATCGATTTCTGAGAGGGGGCGGAGCTTAACTCGGCCACGCCCCTTTTTCCAATTTTGATGGGAAATCGATTTCTGAGAGGGGGCGGGGCTTAACTCGGCCACGCCCCTTTTTCCAATTTTGATTGGAAATCGATTTCTGAGAGGGGGCGGGGCTTAACTCGGCCACGCCCCTTTTTCCAATTTTGATGGGAAATCGATTTCTGAGAGGGGGCGGGGCTTAACTCGGCCACGCCCCTTTTTCCAATTTTGATGGGAAATCGATTTCTGAGAGGGTTCGGGGCTTAACTCGGCCACGCCCCTTTTTCCAATTTTGATGGGAAATCGATTTCTGAGAGGGGGCGGGGCTTAACTCGGCCACGCCCCTTTTTCCAATTTTGATGGGAAATCGATTTCTGAGAGGGGGCGGGGCTTAACTCGGCCACGCCCCTTTTTCCAATTTTGATGGGAAATCGATTTCTGAGAGGGGGCGGGGCTTAACTCGGCCACGCCCCTTTTTCCAATTTTGATGGGAAATCGATTTCTGAGAGGGGGCGGGGCTTAAGTCGGCCACGCCCCTTTTTCCAATTTTGATGGGAAATCGATTTCTGAGAGGGGGCGGGGCTTAACTCGACCACGCCCCTTTTTCCAATTTTGATGGGAAATCGATTTCTGAGAGGGGCGGGGCTTAACTCGGCCACGCCCCTTTTTCCAATTTTGATGGGAAATCGATTTCTGAGAGGGGGCGGGGCTTAACTCGGCCACGCCCCTTTTCCAATTTTGTTGGGAAATCGATTTCTCAGAGGGGGTGGGGCTTAACTCGGCCACGCCCCTTTTTCCAATTTTGATGGGAAATCGATTTCTGAGAGGGGGCGGGGCTTAAATCGGCCACGCCCCTTTTTCCAATTTTGGTGGGAAATCGATTTCTGAGAGGGGGCGGGGCTTAAATTGGCTACGCATCTTTTTCCAATTTTGATGGGAAATCGATTTCTGAGAGGGGGCGGGGCTTAAATTGGCCACGCATCTTTTTCCAATTTTGATGGGAAATCGATTTCTGAGAGGGGGCGGGGCTTAAGTCGACCACGCCCCTTTTTCCAATTTTGATGGGAAATCGATTTCTGAGAGGGGGCGGGACTTAACTCGGTCACGCCCTATTTTCCAATTTTGATGGGAAATCGATTTCTGAGAGGGGGCGGGGCTTAAGTCGACCACTCCCCTTTTTCCAATTTTGATGGGAAATCGATTTCTGAGGGGGCGGGGCTTAACTCGGCCACGCCCCGTTTTCCAATTTTGATGGGAAATCGATTTCTGAGAGGGGGCGGGGCTTAACTCGGCCACGCCCCTTTTTCCAATTTTGATGGGAAATCGATTTCTGAGAGGGGGCGGGGCTTAACTCGGCCACGCCCCTTGTTCCAATTTTGATGGGAAATCGATTTCTGAGAGGGGGCGGGGCTTAACTCGGCCACGCCCCTTGTTCCAATTTTGATGGGAAATCGATTTCTGAGAGGGGGCGGGGCTTAACTCGGCCACGCCCCTTTTTCCAATTTTGATGGGAAACCGATTTCTGAGAGGGGGCGGGGCTTAACTCGGCCACGCCCCTTTTTCCAATTTTGATGGGAAATCGATTTCTGAGAGAGGGCGGGGCTTAACTCGGCCACGCCCCTTTTTCCGATTTTGATGGGAAATCGATTTCTGAGAGGGGGCGGGGCTTAACTCGACCACGCCCCTTTTTCCAATTTTGATGGGAAATCGATTTCTGAGAGGGGGCGGGGCTTAACTCGGCCACGCCCCTTGTTCCAATTTTGATGGGAAATCGATTTCTGAGAGGGGGCGGGGCTTAACTCGACCACGCCCCTTTTTCCAATTTTGATGGGAAATCGATTTCTGAGGGGGCGGGGCTTAACTCGGCCACGCCCCTTTTTCCAATTTTGATGGGAAATCGATTTCTGAGAGGGGGCGGGGCTTAACTCGGCCACGCCCCTTTTTCCAATTTTGATGGGAAATCGATTTCTGAGAGGGGGCGGAGCTTAACTCGGCCACGCCCCTTTTTCCAATTTTGATGGGAAATCGATTTCTGAGAGGGGGCGGGGCTTAACTCGGCCACGCCCCTTTTTCCAATTTTGATTGGAAATCGATTTCTGAGAGGGGGCGGGGCTTAACTCGGCCACGCCCCTTTTTCCAATTTTGATGGGAAATCGATTTCTGAGAGGGGGCGGGGCTTAACTCGGCCACGCCCCTTTTTCCAATTTTGATGGGAAATCGATTTCTGAGAGGGTTCGGGGCTTAACTCGGCCACGCCCCTTTTTCCAATTTTGATGGGAAATCGATTTCTGAGAGGGGGCGGGGCTTAACTCGGCCACGCCCCTTTTTCCAATTTTGATGGGAAATCGATTTCTGAGAGGGGGCGGGGCTTAACTCGGCCACGCCCCTTTTTCCAATTTTGATGGGAAATCGATTTCTGAGAGGGGGCGGGGCTTAAGTCGGCCACGCCCCTTTTTCCAATTTTGATGGGAAATCGATTTCTGAGAGGGGGCGGGGCTTAACTCGACCACGCCCCCTTTTCCAATTTTGATGGGAAATCGATTTCTGAGAGGCGGCGGGGCTTAACTCGGCCACGCCCCTTTTCCAATTTTGTTGGGAAATCGATTTCTGAGAGGGGGTGGGGCTTAACTCGGCCACGCCCCTTTTTCCAATTTTGATGGGAAATCGATTTCTGAGAGGGGGCGGGGCTTAAATCGGCCACGCCCCTTTTTCCAATTTTGGTGGGAAATCGATTTCTGAGAGGGGGCGGGGCTTAAATTGGCTACGCATCTTTTTCCAATTTTGAAGGGAAATCGATTTCTGAGAGGGGGCGGGGCTTAAATTGGCCACGCATCTTTTTCCAATTTTGATGGGAAATCGATTTCTGAGGGGGCGGGGCTTAACTCGGCCACGCCCCCTTTTCCAATTTAGATGGGAAATCGATTTCTGAGAGGGGGCGGGGCTTAACTCGGCCACGCCCCTTTTTCCAATTTTGATGGGAAATTGATTTCTGAGAGGGGGCGGGGCTTAACTCGGCCACGCCCCTTTTTCCAATTTTGATGGGAAACCGATTTCTGAGAGGGGGCGGGGCTTAACTCGGCCACGCCCCTTTTTCCAATTTTGATGGGAAATCGATTTCTGAGAGAGGGCGGGGCTTAACTCGGCCACGCCCCTTTTTCCGATTTTGATGGGAAATCGATTTCTGAGAGGGGGCGGGGCTTAACTCGACCACGCCCCTTTTTCCAATTTTGATGGGAAATCGATTTCTGAGAGGGGGCGGGGCTTAACTCGGCCACGCCCCTTGTTCCAATTTTGATGGGAAATCGATTTCTGAGAGGGGGCGGGGCTTAACTCGACCACGCCCCTTTTTCCAATTTTGATGGGAAATCGATTTCTGAGGGGGCGGGGCTTAACTCGGCCACGCCCCTTTTTCCAATTTTGATGGGAAATCGATTTCTGAGAGGGGGCGGGGCTTAACTCGGCCACGCCCCTTTTTCCAATTTTGATGGGAAATCGATTTCTGAGAGGGGGCGGAGCTTAACTCGGCCACGCCCCTTTTTCCAATTTTGATGGGAAATCGATTTCTGAGAGGGGGCGGGGCTTAACTCGGCCACGCCCCTTTTTCCAATTTTGATTGGAAATCGATTTCTGAGAGGGGGCGGGGCTTAACTCGGCCACGCCCCTTTTTCCAATTTTGATGGGAAATCGATTTCTGAGAGGGGGCGGGGCTTAACTCGGCCACGCCCCTTTTTCCAATTTTGATGGGAAATCGATTTCTGAGAGGGTTCGGGGCTTAACTCGGCCACGCCCCTTTTTCCAATTTTGATGGGAAATCGATTTCTGAGAGGGGGCGGGGCTTAACTCGGCCACGCCCCTTTTTCCAATTTTGATGGGAAATCGATTTCTGAGAGGGGGCGGGGCTTAACTCGGCCACGCCCCTTTTTCCAATTTTGATGGGAAATCGATTTCTGAGAGGGGGCGGGGCTTAAGTCGGCCACGCCCCTTTTTCCAATTTTGATGGGAAATCGATTTCTGAGAGGGGGCGGGGCTTAACTCGACCACGCCCCCTTTTCCAATTTTGATGGGAAATCGATTTCTGAGAGGCGGCGGGGCTTAACTCGGCCACGCCCCTTTTCCAATTTTGTTGGGAAATCGATTTCTGAGAGGGGGTGGGGCTTAACTCGGCCACGCCCCTTTTTCCAATTTTGATGGGAAATCGATTTCTGAGAGGGGGCGGGGCTTAAATCGGCCACGCCCCTTTTTCCAATTTTGGTGGGAAATCGATTTCTGAGAGGGGGCGGGGCTTAAATTGGCTACGCATCTTTTTCCAATTTTGAAGGGAAATCGATTTCTGAGAGGGGGCGGGGCTTAAATTGGCCACGCATCTTTTTCCAATTTTGATGGGAAATCGATTTCTGAGGGGGCGGGGCTTAACTCGGCCACGCCCCCTTTTCCAATTTAGATGGGAAATCGATTTCTGAGAGGGGGCGGGGCTTAACTCGGCCACGCCCCTTTTTCCAATTTTGATGGGAAATTGATTTCTGAGAGGGGGCGGGGCTTAACTCGGCCACGCCCCTTTTTCCAATTTTGATGGGAAATGGATTTCTGAGAGGGGGCGGGGCTTAACTCGACCACGCCCCTTTTTCCAATTTTGATGGGAAATCGATTTCTGAGAGGGGGCGGGGCTTAACTCGGCCACGCCCCTTTTTCAAATTTTGATGGGAAATCGATTTCTGAGAGGGTTCGGGGCTTAACTCGGCCACGCCCCTTTTTCCAATTTTGATGGGAAATCGATTTCTGAGAGGGGGCGGGGCTTAACTCGGCCACGCCCCTTTTTCCAATTTTGATGGGAAATCGATTTCTGAGAGGGGGCGGGAAACCGATTTCTGAGAGGGGGCGGGGCTTAACTCGGCCACGCCCCTTTTTCCAATTTTGATGGGAAATCGATTTCTGAGAGGGGCAGGGCTTAACTCGACCACGCCCCTTTTTCCAATTTTGATGGGAAATCGATTTCTGAGAGGGAGCGGGGCTTAACTCGGCCACGCCCCTTTTTCAAATTTTGATGGGAAATCGATTTCTGAGAGGGTTCGGGGCTTAACTCGGCCACGCCCCTTTTTCCGATTTTGATGGGAAATCGATTTCTGAGAGGGGGCGGGGCTTAACTCGGCCACGCCCCTTGTTCCAATTTTGATGGGAAATCGATTTCTGAGAGGGGGCGGGGCTTAACTCGGCCACGCCCCTTTTTCCAATTTTGATGGGAAATCGATTTCTGAGAGGTGGCGGGGCTTAACTCGACCACGCCCCTTTTTCCAATTTTGATGGGAAATCGATTTCTGAGAGAGGGCGGGGCTTAACTCGGCCACTCCCTATTTTCCAATTTTGATGGGAAATCGATTTCTGAGAGGGGGCGGGGCTTAACTCGGCCACGCCCTATTTTCCAATTTCGATGGGAAATCGATTTCTGAGAGGGGGCGGGGCTTAACTCGGCCACGCCCCTTTTTCCAATTTTGATGGGAAATCGATTTCTGAGAGGGGGCGGGGCTTAACTCGGCCACGCCCCTTTTTTCCAATTTTGATGGGAAATCGATTTCTGAGAGGGTTCGGGGCTTAACTCGGCCACGCCCCTTTTCCAATTTTGATGGGAAATCGATTTCTGAGAGGGGGCGGGGCTTAACTCGGCCACGCCCCTTGTTCCAATTTTGATGGGAAATCGATTTCTGAGAGGGGGCGGGGCTTAACTCGGCCACGCCCCTTGTTCCAATTTTGATGGGAAATCGATTTCTGAGAGGGGGCGGGGCTTAACTCGGCCACGCCCCTTTTTCCAATTTTGATGGGAAATCGATTTCTGAGAGAGGGCGGGGCTTAACTCGGCCACGCCCCTTTTTCCGATTTTGATGGGAAATCGATTTCTGAGAGGGGGCGGGGCTTAACTCGACCACGACCCTTTTTCCAATTTTGATGGGAAATCGATTTCTGAGAGGGGGCGGGGCTTAACTCGGCCACGCCCCTTGTTCCAATTTTGATGGGAAATCGATTTCTGAGAGGGGGCGGGGCTTAACTCGACCACGCCCCTTTTTCCAATTTTGATGGGAAATCGATTTCTGAGGGGGCGGAGCTTAACTCGGCCACGCCCCTTTTTCCAATTTTGATGGGAAATCGATTTCTGAGAGGGGCGGGGCTTAACTCGGCCACGCCCCTTTTTCCAATTTTGATGGGAAATCGATTTCTGAGAGGGGGCGGAGCTTAACTCGGCCACGCCCCTTTTTCCAATTTTGATGGGAAATCGATTTCTGAGAGGGGGCGGGGCTTAACTCGGCCACGCCCCCTTTTCCAATTTTGATGGGAAATCGATTTCTGAGAGGGGGCGGGGCTTAACTCGGCCACGCCCCTTTTTCCAATTTTGATGGGAAATCGATTTCTGAGAGGGGGCGGGGCTTAACTCGGCCACGCCCCTTTTTCCAATTTTGATGGGAAAACGATTTCTGAGAGGGGGCGGGGCTTAACTCGGCCACGCCCCTTTTTCCAATTTTGATGGGAAATCGATTTCTGAGAGGGGGCGGGGCTTAACTCGACCACGCCCCTTTTTTCCAATTTTGATGGGAAATCGATTTCTGAGAGGGGGCGGAGCTTAACTCGGCCACGCCCCTTTTTCCAATTTTGATGGGAAATCGATTTCTGAGAGGGGGCGGGGCTTAACTCGACCACGCCCCTTTTTTCCAATTTTGATGGGAAATCGATTTCTGAGAGGGGGCGGAGCTTAACTCGGCCACGCCCCTTTTTCCAATTTTGATGGGAAATCGATTTCTGAGAGGGGGCGGAGCTTAACTCGGCCACGCCCCCTTTTCCAATTTTGATGGGATATCGATTTCTGAGAGGGGGCGGGGCTTAACTCGGCCAGGCCCCTTTTTCCAATTTTGATGGGAAATCGATTTCTGAGAGGGGGCGGGGCTTAACTCGGCCACGCCCCTTTTTCCAATTTTGATGGGAAATCGATTTCTGAGAGGGGGCGGGGCTTAACTCGGCCACGCCCCTTTTTCCAATTTTGATGGGAAATCGATTTCTGAGAGGGTTCGGGGCTTAACTCGGCCACGCCCCTTTTTCCAATTTTGATGGGAAATCGATTTCTGAGAGGGGGCGGGGCTTAACTCGGCCACGCCCCTTTTTCCAATTTTGATGGGAAATCGATTTCTGAGAGGGGGCGGGGCTTAACTCGGCCACGCCCCTTTTTCCAATTTTGATGGGAAATCGATTTCTGAGAGGGGGCGGGGCTTAACTCGGCCACGCCCCTTTTTTCAATTTTGATGGGAAATTAATTTCTGAGAGGGGGCGGGGCTTAACTCGGCCACGCCCCTTTTTCCAATTTTGATGGGAAATCGATTTCTGAGAGGGGGCGGGGCTTAACTCGGCCACGCCCCTTTTTCCAATTTTGATGGGAAATCGATTTCTGAGAGGGGGCGGGGCTTAACTCGGCCACGCCCCTTTTTCCAATTTTGATGGGAAATCGATTTCTGAGAGGGGGCGGGGCTTAACTCGGCCACGCCCCTTTTTCCAATTTTGATGGGAAATCGATTTCTGAGAGAGGGCGGGGCTTAACTCGGCCACGCCCCCTTTTCCAATTTTGATGGGAAATCGATTTCTGAGAGGGGCGGGGCTTAACTCGGCCACGCCCCTTTTTCCAATTTTGATGGGAAATCGATTTCTGAGAGGGGGCGGGGCTTAACTCGGCCACGCCCCTTTTTCCAATTTTTATGGGAAATCGATTTCTGAGAGGGGGCGGGGCTTAACTCGGCCACGCCCCTTTTTCCAATTTTGATGGGAAATCGATTTCTGAGAGGGGGCGGGGCTTAACTCGGCCACGCCCCTTTTCCAATTTTGATGGAAAATCGATTTCTGAGAGGGGGCGGGGCTTAATTCGGCCACGCCCCTTTTTCCAATTTTGATGGGAAATCGATCTCTGAGAGGGGGCGGGGCTTAACTCGACCACGCCCCTTTTTCCAATTTTGATGGGAAATCGATTTCTGAGAGGGGGCGGGGCTTAACTCGGCCACGCCCCTTTTTCAAATTTTGATGGGAAATCGATTTCTGAGAGGGTTCGGGGCTTAACTCGGCCACGCCCCTTTTTCCAATTTTGATGGGAAATCGATTTCTGAGAGGGGGCGGGGCTTAACTCGGCCACGCCCCTTTTTCAAATTTTGATGGGAAATCGATTTCTGAGAGGGGGCAGGGCTTAACTCGGCCACGCCCCCTTTTCCAATTTTGATGGGAAATCGATTTCTGAGAGGGGGCGGGGCTTAACTCGGCAACGCCCCTTTTTCCAATTTTGATGGGAAATCGATTTCTGAGAGGGGCGGGGCTTAACTCGGCCACGCCTCTTTTTCCAATTTTGATGGGAAATCGATTTCTGAGAGGGGGCAGGGCTTAACTCGGCCACGCCCCCTTTTCCAATTTTGATGGGAAATCGATTTCTGAGAGGGGGCGGGGCTTAACTCGGCCACGCCCCTTTTTCCGATTTTGATGGGAAATCGATTTCTGAGAGGGGGCGGGGCTTAACTCGGCCACGCCCCTTGTTCCAATTTTGATGGGAAATCGATTTCTGAGAGGGGGCGGGGCTTAACTCGGCCACGCCCCTTTTTCCAATTTTGATGGGAAATCGATTTCTGAGAGGGGGCGGGGCTTAACTCGGCCACGCCCCTTTTTCCAATTTTGATGGGAAATCGATTTCTGAGAGGGGGCGGGGCTTAACTCGGCCACGCCCCCTTTTCCAATTTTGATGGGAAATCGATTTCTGAGAGGGGGCGGGGCTTAACTCGGCCACGCCCCTTTTTCCAATTTTGATGGGAAATCGATTTCTGAGAGGGGGCGGGGCTTAACTCGGCAACGCCCCTTTTTCCAATTTTGATGGGAAGTCGATTTCTGAGAGGGGGCAGGGCTTAACTCGGCCACGCCCCCTTTTCCAATTTTGATGGGAAATCAATTTCTGAGAGGGGGCGGGGCTTAACTCGGCCACGCCCCTTTTTCCAATTTTGATTGGAAATCGATTTCTGAGAGGGGGCGGGGCTTAACTCGGCCACGCCCCCTTTTCCAATTTTGATGGGAAATCGATTTCTGAGAGGGGGCGGGGCTTAACTCGGCCACGCCCCTTTTTCCAATTTTGATGGGAAATCGATTTCTGAGAGGGGGCGGGGCTTAACTCGGCCACGCCTCTTTTTCTGATTTTGATGGGAAATCGATTTCTGAGAGGGGGCGGGGCTTAACTCGGCCACGCCCCTTTTCCAATTTTGATGGGAAATCTATTTCTGAGAGGGGGCGGGGCTTAACTCGGCCACGCCCCTTTTTCCAATTTTGATGGGAAATCGATTTCTGAGAGGGGGCGGGGTTTAACTCGGCCACGCCCCTTTTTCCAATTTTGATGGGAAATCGATTTCTGAGAGGGGGCGGGGCTTAACTCGGCCACGCCCCCTTTTCCAATTTAGATGGGAAATCGATTTCTGAGAGGGGGCGGGGCTTAACTCGGCCACGCCCCTTTTTCCAATTTTGATGGGAAATCGATTTCTGAGAGGGGGCGGGGCTTAACTCGGCCACGCCCCTTTTTCCGATTTTGATGGGAAATCGATTTCTGAGAGGGGGCGGGGCTTAACTCGGCCACGCCCCTTTTTCCAATTTTGATGGGAAATCGATTTCTGAGAGGGGGCGGGGCTTAACTCGGCCACGCCCCTTTTTCCAATTTTGATGGGAAATCGATTTCTGAGAGGGGGCGGGGCTTAACCCGGCCACGCCCCTTTTTCCAATTTTGATGGTAAATCGATTTCTGAGAGGGGGCGGGGCTTAACTCGGCCACGCCCCTTTTTCCAATTTTGATGGGAAATCGATTTCTGAGAGGGGCGGGGCTTAACTCGGCCACGCCCCTTTTTCCAATTTTGATGGGAAATCGATTTCTGAGAGGGGGCGGGGCTTAACTCGGCCACGCCCCTTTTTCCAATTTTGATGGGAAATCGATTTCTGAGAGGGGGCGGGGCTTAAGTCGGCCACGCCCCTTTTTCCAATTTTGATGGGAAATCGATTTCTGAGAGGGGGCGGGGCTTAAATTGGCCACGCATCTTTTTCCAATTTTGATGGGAAATCGATTTCTGAGAGGGGGCGGGGCTTAAATTGGCCACGCATCTTTTTCCAATTTTGATGGGAAATCGATTTCTGAGGGGGCGGGGCTTAACTCGGCCACGCCCCTTTTTCCAATTTTGATGGGAAATCGATTTCTGAGAGGGGGCGGGGCTTAACTCGGCCACGCCCCTTTTTCCAATTTTGATGGGAAATCGATTTCTGAGAGGGGGCGGGGCTTAACTCGGCCACGCCCCTTGTTCCAATTTTGATGGGAAATCGATTTCTGAGAGGGGGCGGGGCTTAACTCGACCACGCCCCTTTTTCTAATTTTGATGGGAAATCGATTTCTAGAGGGGGCGGGGCTTAACTCGGCCACGCCCTTTTTTTCGATTTTGATGGGAAATCGATTTCTGAGAGGGGGCGGGGCTTAACTCGACCACGCCCTTTTTTCCAATTTTGATGGGAAATCGATTTCTGAGAGGGGGCGGGCTTAACTCGGCCACGCCCCTTTTTCAAATTTTGATGGGAAATCGATTTCTGAGCAGTGTTGTGCCGGTTTTTTACGTAAAGTAATTTACCTAATTTTTTACGCGTAAAAAATTACGCGTAAAAAACCTCAATTTTAACGTAAAAAACGTAAAAAACGTAAAAAACTGTAAAAAACCTAAAACATTGATGATAAAAAATTTAATAAGTAGCCATTCACTAAATATAGTAATTATTTGTAAATAAATCATCTTAGAACAATAAAAAGGTTAATAGTCTTCAGCAAACACAGAAAAGTATTCAAAAGCATTTCCAAATTGCACTCTTGAAAGTGAAAAAGATTTTAAACTCGGAGTTCAAAAACTGTTTATATCCTTTCATTACATTACGTCCGCCTACTCATTTTAACGTTACTTATTGTGAATAATGTGAAGAGATTCGCGACATATGGGCCAGTGTTGGGCAAAACGGCGTAAAAAACAGTTTTTTACATTTTTCACGTAAAAAACGTAAAAAACGTAAAAAACTGGTAAAAAACGTAAAAAACCGTAAAAAACGTAAAAAATAGTAAAAAACCTAAAAAATGGGACATCGCAGTTCCTACAAAGTATGACAGTCTGTTTTAAAGTTTTTCTCAGCATTTTATTAGAGATCCTATAATATAGAGAGTGGACATCAGCACTTAATAGACTGTACTACTAAGTCGGACAGTCTATTAACTCGAATTAGAACAGTTGTTGGAATGGAATTTTTCCAGTTTTTAAAATTTCGTTTCCCTTTTTCCAGTTTTGTTTCAATTTCCGCCTTCGGAATGAGTCTCCTTGTGTTTAAAAACGATTTTTTGATGCAAACTTTAAAATTACGCTTGTTGCTGCAAGAACTAGTTTCTTTAACCCTTTCATGCATACATTTTTCTATGGAATTAATTTTCACGGTTTTTGGTATCCGAGGGTTTTTGGGGTCGCTGATTACGAATCTGAAGTCAAAACTTCAAAAATCAAAATGGCGGATCCAATATGGCGGTCAAAAAAGATAAAATTCATTAGATTACGTTGAAAACTAGTACGTAATTTTATCTTTTTTGACCGCCATTTTGAATTTTGAAGTTTTGACTTCAGATTCGTAATTAGCGACCCCAAAAACCTTTATAAAGCTAATTACCGATTTTTCAACTGTAATAGATTTGCCACAGTTACATTTAATCTGCAAAATAGTTACTTTTTTGCTCTTTATTTATTTATAAAATGCAGTAATTATAAAAAAAGCGCATATTACTTTTTTTTCATAACAATTGATGTCCTATGATACTTACGAAATTAATTTAGTCAATATAAGTGCATGAAATATATGTTATAATATTAAAAAACTGAAGCACAAAAAAACATTTAAAATGTTAAAATTTTGTGTTGAGAACTGAGCGATGGGGTCTTTTGGTTATATTCAAAATACTTTAATAAAAAAGAGCCATATCCAGCCATAAGGGTCAGTTGATGACAGTCACTGAGACATGATTGATCTTATCAATTGCCGTGTGCCTGACGATTAGACTTGCGCGACTAAAAATATGAGTTTTGTGTACTTAACATTCGTTTTATAAATTTGTACATTTACGAGCCTCAAAGCTTTCAACAATCCACTCTACAGACTTTTTGGTTTCTTATATGAAGTACGTAGTATCAAAAGTATTGTACGTACAGGAAATTTTAAGCTTTTTATTTAACAGAGTATTTATTCTCAAAAAGTCTAGTTTATCCTTAGATGCTTACGCATCCTTGGACAATTTTTATGTGACAAATTTAAGAAATATTAAGAGGTATTCATTTCGAATTGCAGTCAAATTAAAAATGCTTGATTGCATCCTAAAATGTGGCCTTTAGGCAATCGCCATAAAAAAAGGCAGATTTATAGGCGTGAGAAGGAGTGGTCAAATCTAATTAAGTTGGTTGGAAGAGTTGTGTAAGAGTTTTTCTAGCATTTATAATTTTTTGACCTTACTCACCGTTTTCCAGAGAATCTCAAAAATATTTTCATTTGAACGAGAGTTTCTGGAAGGGTTGGATTAATTTTGCTCATCATCGAACTTAGTTTTCATTTTTTGAGAAAAGCTCTTTGTGAAATTTAAAGTTCCTAGCCAAACCTAGCACCCGGAATCGTACCCCTCAGAAAGCGTAATAAGGTCTCTAGTATATAGATGAACATTTCAACTAACAGTTGTTTTTGGGTCAAGGAATCGTGAAATGAGTTTTGATTCGGTAATCTTTGTACAAATTTATGAAACGAATGTTAAGTACACAAAACTCATATTTTTAGTCGCGCAAGTCTAATCGTCAGGCACACGGCAATTGATAAAATCAATCATGTCTCAGTGACTGTCATCAACTGACCCTTATGGCTGGATATGGCTCTTTTTTATTAAAGTATTTTGAATATAACCAAAAGACCCCATCGCTCAGTTCTCAACACAAAATTTTAACATTTTAAATGTTTTTTTGTGCGATATGGATTTTTTTTGCTCCTTTATAATTTATGAAAGTAATGACATCTCACTCTCTCTTTCGGCGCTACTAATGTCTCTCACCAGAGACAGAGATCCCTACACAGTCTTATCAATTTATTTGGGATACCGAGATCTCTCATGACTTTATAAAGTTCTACCCTAACTAGGCTATCATAGGAGGTTTTAAAGTCTATGAATATGTGTATTACTTACCTCGCATGCGTAGAGTGCATAGTTATCTGATACAGCTTGAAATCCGATAACAGTAAATAAGAATCGGTTTTATCAACTGCTTATATAAGAGCATCCTTGTCATTGGAGAAAGCATGCTTTTCGGGTGCATTAACGAGGCGATAGACATATAAGCTTTATTTGCTTTTCTTAGGGATTCCTTAACATGGTCATTGAACTTTAAGAGCTTATTAAAATTGACACCCAGATATCTAATCTTATCCTTGGGCCGAAGTTCTCGACCACCCAGAGAGATAGAGAGGTTAGAACATATTTTGGCAGTACCCGATGGACCCCTTCCAGACGCGTTTCTAAAGTGAATTAGCTTTGACTTATTACTATTAATTGCAATGCCCCATGAGTCATAATACTCCTTGATCTCATCCAGATGGAGCTGCACAAAACGGGCAGCGACTTTTGGATCTCTGTTTGACGAAAAAATATCAATTGTTGCCTAATATAGCGTAGAGTTGTTGAAATTTTATGAGTACCAAACGAATTTAACACTCGTATTTTTTTAAAGTTGTTCAATTTAACATGCTTTTGACTGAAATGTAAGATTCGAACAAAAAAAAATAAAAAATTTTTTTTTAAAAAAAGCTTTTATTAAAAAAAATGCACTAAAAAGAAAAAAATAATTTTCTGGACGCTGTGTATCACAAATATAAAAGCTTTTAAAAAGCGAGATAAATGTTTATTTTATTGTTTTATGCTTTATCTCGCTTTTATATTTGTGACACACAGCGTCCAGAAAATTATTTTTTTCTTTTTAGTGCATTTTTTTAAATAAAAGCTTTTTTTTAAAAAAATTTTTTTTTTTATTTTGTTCTTTTTAGTCTTCGAATATATAGCTTTACATTTGAGATGTCCTTACAGGCTTTTTAACTTCAGAATCGTATTCAGCGAACCCCAAAACCCGCAGAATATATTTTTTCCCGGAACAATTGAGAAAAAGGATCATCACGTTATCCTTATAGGACCTTCCGTCGTCATTACAGACTTTTTAACTTGAGAATCGTATTCAGCGAGCCCAAAAACCCCAGAATAGATTTTTTTCCGGAAAATTTGGAGAAAAGGATAATCTCGTTATCCTTACAGGACATTCCGTTATCCTTACAGACTTTTTAATGACAGATTCGGATTCAGCGACCCCAAAAACCCAAGAATAGATTTTTTTCCGGAAAATTTGGAGAAAAGGATAATCACGTTATCCTTACAGGATCTTCCGTTATCCTTACAGACTTTTTAATGACAGATTCGGATTCAGCGACCCCAAAAACCCCCAGAATAGATTTTTTTCCGGAAAATTTGGAGAAAAGGATAATCACGTTATCCTTACAGGACCTTCTCTTATTCTTACAAGGACGAAGTAGAGAAAATATTGTATTGTCATCGGACTTATATAAGTGTACAAAATTTCAAGTGAATCGGATGAGTGGAAGTGGGTCAAAATTTGATTGCAAGATTTGACCCCGACAAACAAAAAAACAAACAAACAAACAGACAGACAAGATAGCGAGCTAAATAAAAGCTTTTAAAAATAATTTCTACACATTGTTTGAAAATTTCATGGTTATGGTCAGGAAATAAGATTCAAATCCTTATGCTAGTTTTCCTAGAAAAGTACCGTGTCCGCATTCTGTCTTTCCCACTGAAAAATAATATATTTGTCTCTTTCTAGTTTTCTGCAAAATTTTATGACGTCTGTTACCAAATTTTTTTTCGTGTAAAAATTAGAAGAAAAAGAACCATTTACCATATAAATTTTTTCCAATAATAAATTTTTTTTCCAATAATACAAATTCTTGATTTTGGAAATCTTATAGCAAATTTTATTAATATTTCTAATAGCAAATTTTATTATTTCATACAAATGTTTCAAAATTACCCGCTTATAAAATCAAAATTGCATGCCAGACACACACATAACATGTCATGCCTTAATAAGATTTCACTGGGTTTTTTTTTTATTAATAATCATGCCTTAAAAGGTTTCACTGGAATATCTTAGGAAAAAAATATTGATGAAATCGGGCGAAAAGTGAAATCGGGTTTTCAAAAGTGGTACTTAGAAAAAGTGTACGCGTTTTAAAAGTGGTTTTTGTGAAAGAAGGGCATTAAAGTAATACCCTCGTGTGATTTTGAAATCGGATTAAAGTGTTAAACGCAAATAAAGTGCAAAAACGTCCAACGTTTGACGTTTCTCAACTAGTGTTCCACAAAGTAATGCTTTTGTAGTTTGGTCCTCAACACATGCCAACTACCGTCAGCATTGATTAGAAAAGGTGTTGTTGTACAACAACACTGCAAGAAAGGGTTAAAATAGCTCATATGTCGCAAATCTCTCCACATTATTCACATTAATTAACGTTAAAATGAGTAGGCGGACGTAATGTAATGAAAGGATATAAACAGTTTTTGAACTCCGAGTTTAAAATCTTTTTCACTTTCAAGAGTGCAATTTGGAAATGCTTTTGAATACTTTTCTGTGTTTGCTGAAGACTATTAACCTTTTTATTGTTCTAAGATGATTTATTTACGAATAATTACTATATTTAGTGAATGGCTACTTATTAAAAAAAATTTTTTAAAAATCAATGTTTTAGGTTTTTTACAGTTTTTTACGTTTTTTACGTAAAAAATTACGCGTAAAAAACTAGGTAAATTACTTTACGTAAAAAACCGGCACAACACTGATATGGGCTATATGTCACTTTTCTATAGGCTTTTGCAATCTTAAACGTTATTGACACAACATATTATTACAGTAATTTCGACTACGATTCGTTTCAACATAACCTCAAAACAAATCTAAACCCACAAAAATTTCCCGTACGTTTTTTTAATGATCCAAATGGATCTCTAAATCGGATCATTAAAAAATACAGCTGTAATTACAGTTTTTGAATTAGAGAGCCTATAATCTAGAGAGTGGACATCCGGACGTATAAAAATGGTCGAAAAACTGAAAAACTTTCGCGAAAATTTCGAAAAATTCCTTCATTATCACAAATAGTTACCAAAATAATTACAATCGGTTAATAAAAGCATAATATTCATGATTGCAGTGTTTAAAAAAATTAAAAGTTGTGTCCGATTTAAAAAAAAAGGAAAAGAATCTCAAAAAACTAGAAAAAAGGAAAAGAAATTCTAAAAACTGGAAAAATTCCATTCAAACAACTGTTCTAATTTGAGTTAATAGATTGTCCTACTTAGTAGTAGAGTAAGTTCGAGTATTGTGGTACACCTTCTTTTATTTTCATAATAAATCACTAATTTAAAAGCAATTATGTTAGAATTTCGTTTACGATACCTCCAGACGCTTGCCTATAAAATTCTACAGCAATGTTATCAATCATAAACATAAAAACAAAAATATGATCAAAAAAGTACACTAACTGAAAAAGTAGTGCTTCAAAAAATTGGCGGGTAATGTGGTATACTGTTTATTCCATTGAAATATTAAATGTTTGTATGGAAAAAATAGTATGCCACATTAGCCGTTTTCACGGCGACAAACCAAAAAAATGATTTCTTAGTCAAATTCGCCTCAATCCAAAAATGTTTCTTTCAAAAATCAAATGTGTTGTCTAAATAATCATTCACTGATTCACAGTTAAAAAAACAACTTAAAATTGGCTTTCGAGATTCACTTGAATGTGGAGACAATAAAATTTTGATTGTGCTCAAAAACGTCTTTCAGAAAATTCTGGTGTATAACCTGATAAAACATGAACTTGTCAACACCAACAATGGTTGCCGAATTTCACAAAAAACAGTTTTGTATGTTTGATCTTGCAATGCGACATCTCATATTTGAGAAATTATGGTGTACCACATTACCCGCCTATACCACAATACCCGAACTTACTCTACAGTCTATTAAGTGCTGATGTCCACTCTCTATATTATAGGATCTCTAATAAAACGCTGAGAAAAACTTTAAAACATACTGTCATGCTTTGTAGGAAATGCGATGTCCCATTTTTTAGGTTTTTTACTATTTTTTACGTTTTTTACGGTTTTTTACGTTTTTTACCAGTTTTTTACGTTTTTTACGTTTTTTACTTGAAAAATGTAAAAAACTTTTTTACGCCGTTTTGCCCAACACTGTTTCTGAGAGGGTTCGGGGCTTAACTCGGCCACGCCCCTTTTTCCAATTTTGATGGGAAATCGATTTCTGAGAGGGGGCGGGGCTTAACTCGGCCACGCCCCTTTTTCCAATTTTGATGGGAAATCGATTTCTGAGAGGGGGCGGAGCTTAACTCGGCCACGCCCCTTTTTCCAATTTTGATGGGAAATCGATTTCTCAGAGGGGGCGGGGCTTAACTCGGCCACGCCCCTTTTTCCAATTTTGATGGGAAATCGATTTCTGAGAGGGGGCGGGGCTTAACTCGGCCACGCCCCTTTTTTCAATTTTGATGGGAAATCGATTTCTGAGAGGGGGCGGGGCTTAACTCGGCCACGCCCCCTTTTCCAATTTTGATGGGAAATCGATTTCTGAGAGGGGGCGGGGCTTAACTCGGCCACGCCCCCTTTTCCAATTTTGATGGGAAATCGATTTCTGAGAGGGGGCGGGGCTTAACTCGGCCACGCCCCTTTTTCCAATTTTGATGGGAAATCGATTTCTGAGAGGGGGCGGGGCTTAACTCGGCCACGCCCCTTTTTCCAATTTTGATGGGAAATCGATTTCTGAGAGGGGGCGGGGCTTAACTCGGCCACGCCCCTTTTTCCAATTTTGATGGGAAATCGATTTCTGAGAGGGGGCGGGGCTTAAGTCGGCCACGCCCCTTTTTCCAATTTTGATGGGAAATCGATTTCTGAGAGGGGGCGGGGCTTAACTCGGCCACGCCCCTTTTTCCAATTTTGATGGGAAATCGATTTCTGAGAGGGGACGGGGCTTAACTCGGCCACGCCCCTTTTTCCAATTTTGATGGGAAATCGATTTCTGAGAGGGGGCGGGGCTTAACTCGGCCACGCCCCTTTTTCCGATTTTGATGGGAAATCGATTTCTGAGAGGGGGCTTAACTCGGCCACGCCCCTTTTTCCAATTTTGATGGGAAATCGATTTCTGAGAGGGGGTGGGGCTTAACTCGGCCACGCCCCTTTTTCCAATTTTGATGGGAAATCGATTTCTGAGAGGGGGTGGGGCTTAACTCGGCCACGCCCCTTTTTCCAATTTTGATGGGAAATCGATTTCTGAGAGGGGGCGGGGCTTAACTCGGCCACGCCCCTTTTTCCAATTTTGATGGGAAATCGATTTCTGGGAGGGGGCGGGGCTTAACTCGGCCACGCCCCTTTTTCCAATTTTGATGGGAAATCGATTTCTGAGAGGGGGCGGGGCTTAACTCGGCCACACCCCTTTTTCCAATTTTGATGGGAAATCGATTTCTGAGAGGGGGCGGGGCTTAACTCGGCCACGCCCCTTTTTCCAATTTTGACAGGAATCGATTTCTGTGAGGGGGCGGGGCTTAACTCGGCCACGCCCCTTTTTCCAATTTTGATGGGAAATCGATTTCTGAGAGGGGGCGGGGCTTAACTCGGCCACGGCCCTTTTTCCAATTTTGATGGGAAATCGATTTCTGAGAGGGGGCGGGGCTTAACTCGGCCACGCCCCTTTTTCCAATTTTGATGGGAAATCGATTTCTGAGAGGGGGCGGGGCTTAACTCGGCCACGCCCCTTTTTCCAATTTTGATGGGAAATCGATTTCTGAGAGGGGGCAGGGCTTAACTCGGCCACGCCCCTTTTTCCAATTTTGATGGGAAATCGATTTCTGAGAGGGGGCGGAGCTTAACTCGGCCACGCCCCTTTTTCCAATTTTGATGGGAAATCGATTTCTCAGAGGGGGCGGGGCTTAACTCGGCCACGCCCCTTTTTCCAATTTTGATGGGAAATCGATTTCTGAGAGGGGGCGGGGCTTAACTCGGCCACGCCCCTTTTTCCAATTTTGATGGGAAATCGATTTCTGAGAGGGGGCGGGGCTTAACTCGGCCACGCCCCTTTTTCCAATTTTGATGGGAAATCGATTTCTGAGAGGGGGCGGGGCTTAACTCGGCCACGCCCCTTTTTCCAATTTTGATGGGAAATCGATTTCTGAGAGGGGGCGGGGCTTAACTCGGCCACGCCCCTTTTTCCAATTTTGATGGGAAATCGATTTCTGAGAGCGGGCGGGGCTTAACTCGGCGACGCCCCTTTTTCCAATTTTGATGGGAAATCGATTTCTGAGAGGGGGCGGGGCTTAACTCGGCCACGCCCCTTTTTCCAATTTTGATGGGAAATCGATTTCTGAGAGGGGGCGGGGCTTAACTCGGCCACGCCCCTTTTTCCAATTTTGATGGGAAATCGATTTCTGAGAGGGGGCGGGGCTTAAGTCGGCCACGCCCCTTTTTCCAATTTTGATGGGAAATCGATTTCTGAGAGGGGGCGGGGCTTAACTCGGCCACGCCCCTTTTTCCAATTTTGATGGGAAATCGATTTCTGAGAGGGGGCGGAGCTTAACTCGGCCACGCCCCCTTTTCCAATTTAGATGGGAAATCGATTTCTGAGAGGGGGCGGGGCTTAACTCGGCCACGCCCCTTTTTCCAATTTTGATGGGAAATCGATTTCTGAGAGGGGGCGGGGCTTAACTCGGCCACGCCCCTTTTTCCAATTTTGATGGGAAATCGATTTCTGAGAGGGGGAGGGACTTAACTCGGCCACGCCCCTTTTTCCAATTTTGATGGGAAATCGATTTCTGAGAGGGGGCGGGGCTTAACTCGGCCACACCCCTTTTTCCAATTTTGATGGGAAATCGATTTCTGAGAGGGGGCGGGGCTTAACCCGGCCACGCCCCTTTTTCCGATTTTGATGGGAAATCGATCTCTGAGAGGGGGCGGGGCTTAACTCGACCACGCCCCTTTTTCCAATTTTGATGGGAAATCGATTTCTGAGAGGGGGCGGGGCTTAACTCGGCCACGCCCCTTTTTCAAATTTTGATGGGAAATCGATTTCTGAGAGGGTTCGGGGCTTAACTCGGCCACGCCCCTTTTTCCAATTTTGATGGGAAATCGATTTCTGAGAGGGGGCGGGGCTTAACTCGGCCACGCCCCTTTTTCCAATTTTGATGGGAAATCGATTTCTGATAGGGGGCGGGGCTTAACTCGGCCACGCCCCTTTTTCCAATTTTGATGGGAAATCGATTTCTGAGAGGGGGCGGGGCTTAACTCGGCCACGCCCCTTTTTCCAATTTTGATGGGAAATCGATTTCTCAGAGGGGGCGGGGCTTAACTCGGCCACGCCCCCTTTTCCAATTTTGATGGGAAATCGATTTCTGAGAGGGGGCGGGGCTTAACTCGGCCACGCCCCCTTTTCCAATTTTGATGGGAAATCGATTTCTGAGAGGGGGCGGGGCTTAACTCGGCCACGCCCATTTTTCCAATTTTGATGGGAAATCGATTTCTGAGAGGGGGCGGGGCTTAACTCGGCCACGCCCCTTTTTCCAATTTTGATGGGAAATCGATTTCTGAGAGGGGGCGGGGCTTAACTCGGCCACGCCCCTTTTTCCAATTTTGATGGGAAATCGATTTCTGAGAGGGGGCGGGGCTTAAGTCGGCCACGCCCCTTTTTCCAATTTTGATGGGAAATCGATTTCTGAGAGGGGGCGGGGCTTAACTCGGCCACGCCCCTTTTTCCAATTTTGATGGGAAATCGATTTCTGAGAGGGGACGGGGCTTAACTCGGCCACGCCCCTTTTTCCAATTTTGATGGGAAATCGATTTCTGAGAGGGGGCGGGGCTTAACTCGGCCACGCCCCTTTTTCCGATTTTGATGGGAAATCGATTTCTGAGAGGGGGCTTAACTCGGCCACGCCCCTTTTTCCAATTTTGATGGGAAATCGATTTCTGAGAGGGGGCGGGGCTTAAATTGGCCACGCCCCTTTTTCCAATTTTGATGGGAAATCGATTTCTGAGGGGGCGGGGCTTAACTCGGCCACGCCCCTTTTTCCAATTTTGATGGGAAATCGATTTCTGAGAGGGGGTGGGGCTTAACTCGGCCACGCCCCTTTTTCCAATTTTGATGGGAAATCGATTTCTGAGAGGGGGCGGGGCTTAACTCGGCCACGCCCCTTTTTCCAATTTTGATGGGAAATCGATTTCTGGGAGGGGGCGGGGCTTAACTCGGCCACGCCCCTTTTTCCAATTTTGATGGGAAATCGATTTCTGAGAGGGGGCGGGGCTTAACTCGGCCACACCCCTTTTTCCAATTTTGATGGGAAATCGATTTCTGAGAGGGGGCGGGGCTTAACTCGGCCACGCCCCTTTTTCCAATTTTGACAGGAATCGATTTCTGTGAGGGGGCGGGGCTTAACTCGGCCACGCCCCTTTTTCCAATTTTGATGGGAAATCGATTTCTGAGAGGGGGCGGGGCTTAACTCGGCCACGGCCCTTTTTCCAATTTTGATGGGAAATCGATTTCTGAGAGGGGGCGGGGCTTAACTCGGCCACGCCCCTTTTTCCAATTTTGATGGGAAATCGATTTCTGAGAGGGGGCGGGGCTTAACTCGGCCACGCCCCTTTTTCCAATTTTGATGGGAAATCGATTTCTGAGAGGGGGCAGGGCTTAACTCGGCCACGCCCCTTTTTCCAATTTTGATGGGAAATCGATTTCTGAGAGGGGGCGGAGCTTAACTCGGCCACGCCCCTTTTTCCAATTTTGATGGGAAATCGATTTCTCAGAGGGGGCGGGGCTTAACTCGGCCACGCCCCTTTTTCCAATTTTGATGGGAAATCGATTTCTGAGAGGGGGCGGGGCTTAACTCGGCCACGCCCCTTTTTCCAATTTTGATGGGAAATCGATTTCTGAGAGGGGGCGGGGCTTAACTCGGCCACGCCCCTTTTTCCAATTTTGATGGGAAATCGATTTCTGAGAGGGGGCGGGGCTTAACTCGGCCACGCCCCTTTTTCCAATTTTGATGGGAAATCGATTTCTGAGAGGGGGCGGGGCTTAACTCGGCCACGCCCCTTTTTCCAATTTTGATGGGAAATCGATTTCTGAGAGGGGGCGGGGCTTAACTCGGCCACGCCCCTTTTTCCAATTTTGATGGGAAATCGATTTCTGAGAGGGGGCGGGGCTTAAGTCGGCCACGCCCCTTTTTCCAATTTTGATGGGAAATCGATTTCTGAGAGGGGGCGGGGCTTAACTCGGCCACGCCCCTTTTTCCAATTTTGATGGGAAATCGATTTCTGAGAGGGGGCGGAGCTTAACTCGGCCACGCCCCCTTTTCCAATTTAGATGGGAAATCGATTTCTGAGAGGGGGCGGGGCTTAACTCGGCCACGCCCCTTTTTCCAATTTTGATGGGAAATCGATTTCTGAGAGGGGGCGGGGCTTAACTCGGCCACGCCCCTTTTTCCAATTTTGATGGGAAATCGATTTCTGAGAGGGGGCGGGGCTTAACTCGGCCACGCCCCTTTTTCCAATTTTGATGGGAAATCGATTTCTGAGAGGGGGCGGGGCTTAACTCGGCCACGCCCCTTTTTCCAATTTTGATGGGAAATCGATTTCTGAGAGGGGGCGGGGCTTAACTCGGCCACGCCCCTTTTTCCAATTTTGATGGGAAATCGATTTCTGAGAGGGGGCGGGGCTTAACTCGGCCACGCCCCTTTTTCCAATTTTGATGGGAAATCGATTTCTGAGAGCGGGCGGGGCTTAACTCGGCGACGCCCCTTTTTCCAATTTTGATGGGAAATCGATTTCTGAGAGGGGGCGGGGCTTAACTCGGCCACGCCCCTTTTTCCAATTTTGATGGGAAATCGATTTCTGAGAGGGGGCGGGGCTTAACTCGGCCACGCCCCTTTTTCCAATTTTGATGGGAAATCGATTTCTGAGAGGGGGCGGGGCTTAAGTCGGCCACGCCCCTTTTTCCAATTTTGATGGGAAATCGATTTCTGAGAGGGGGCGGGGCTTAACTCGGCCACGCCCCTTTTTCCAATTTTGATGGGAAATCGATTTCTGAGAGGGGGCGGAGCTTAACTCGGCCACGCCCCCTTTTCCAATTTAGATGGGAAATCGATTTCTGAGAGGGGGCGGGGCTTAACTCGGCCACGCCCCTTTTTCCAATTTTGATGGGAAATCGATTTCTGAGAGGGGGCGGGGCTTAACTCGGCCACGCCCCTTTTTCCAATTTTGATGGGAAATCGATTTCTGAGAGGGGGAGGGACTTAACTCGGCCACGCCCCTTTTTCCAATTTTGATGGGAAATCGATTTCTGAGAGGGGGCGGGGCTTAACTCGGCCACACCCCTTTTTCCAATTTTGATGGGAAATCGATTTCTGAGAGGGGGCGGGGCTTAACCCGGCCACGCCCCTTTTTCCGATTTTGATGGGAAATCGATCTCTGAGAGGGGGCGGGGCTTAACTCGACCACGCCCCTTTTTCCAATTTTGATGGGAAATCGATTTCTGAGAGGGGGCGGGGCTTAACTCGGCCACGCCCCTTTTTCAAATTTTGATGGGAAATCGATTTCTGAGAGGGTTCGGGGCTTAACTCGGCCACGCCCCTTTTTCCAATTTTGATGGGAAATCGATTTCTGAGAGGGGGCGGGGCTTAACTCGGCCACGCCCCTTTTTCCAATTTTGATGGGAAATCGATTTCTGATAGGGGGCGGGGCTTAACTCGGCCACGCCCCTTTTTCCAATTTTGATGGGAAATCGATTTCTGAGAGGGGGCGGGGCTTAACTCGGCCACGCCCCTTTTTCCAATTTTGATGGGAAATCGATTTCTGAGAGGGGGCGGGGCTTAATTTGGCCACGCCCCTTTTTCCAATTTTAATGGGAAATCGATTTCTGAGGGGGCGGGGCTTAACTCGGCCACGCCCCTTTTTCCAATTTTGATGGGAAATCGATTTCTGAGAGGGGGCGGGGCTTAACTCGGCCACGCCCCTTTTTCCAATTTTGATGGGAAATCGATTTCTGAGAGGGGGCGGAGCTTAACTCGGCCACGCCCTATTTTCCAATTTTGATGGGAAATCGATTTCTCAGAGGGGGCGGGGCTTAACTCGGCCACGCCCCCTTTTCCAATTTTGATGGGAAATCGATTTCTGAGAGGGGGCGGGGCTTAACTCGGCCACGCCCCCTTTTCCAATTTTGATGGGAAATCGATTTCTGAGAGGGGGCGGGGCTTAACTCGGCCACGCCCATTTTTCCAATTTTGATGGGAAATCGATTTCTGAGAGGGGGCGGGGCTTAACTCGGCCACGCCCCTTTTTCCAATTTTGATGGGAAATCGATTTCTGAGAGGGGGCGGGGCTTAACTCGGCCACGCCCCTTTTTCCAATTTTGATGGGAAATCGATTTCTGAGAGGGGGCGGGGCTTAAGTCGGCCACGCCCCTTTTTCCAATTTTGATGGGAAATCGATTTCTGAGAGGGGGCGGGGCTTAACTCGGCCACGCCCCTTTTTCCAATTTTGATGGGAAATCGATTTCTGAGAGGGGACGGGGCTTAACTCGGCCACGCCCCTTTTTCCAATTTTGATGGGAAATCGATTTCTGAGAGGGGGCGGGGCTTAACTCGGCCACGCCCCTTTTTCCGATTTTGATGGGAAATCGATTTCTGAGAGGGGGCTTAACTCGGCCACGCCCCTTTTTCCAATTTTGATGGGAAATCGATTTCTGAGAGGGGGCGGGGCTTAAATTGGCCACGCCCCTTTTTCCAATTTTGATGGGAAATCGATTTCTGAGGGGGCGGGGCTTAACTCGGCCACGCCCCTTTTTCCAATTTTGATGGGAAATCGATTTCTGAGAGGGGGTGGGGCTTAACTCGGCCACGCCCCTTTTTCCAATTTTGATGGGAAATCGATTTCTGAGAGGGGGCGGGGCTTAACTCGGCCACGCCCCTTTTTCCAATTTTGATGGGAAATCGATTTCTGGGAGGGGGCGGGGCTTAACTCGGCCACGCCCCTTTTTCCAATTTTGATGGGAAATCGATTTCTGAGAGGGGGCGGGGCTTAACTCGGCCACACCCCTTTTTCCAATTTTGATGGGAAATCGATTTCTGAGAGGGGGCGGGGCTTAACTCGGCCACGCCCCTTTTTCCAATTTTGACAGGAATCGATTTCTGTGAGGGGGCGGGGCTTAACTCGGCCACGCCCCTTTTTCCAATTTTGATGGGAAATCGATTTCTGAGAGGGGGCGGGGCTTAACTCGGCCACGGCCCTTTTTCCAATTTTGATGGGAAATCGATTTCTGAGAGGGGGCGGGGCTTAACTCGGCCACGCCCCTTTTTCCAATTTTGATGGGAAATCGATTTCTGAGAAAGGGCGGGGCTTAACTCGGCCACGCCCCTTTTTCCAATTTTGATGGGAAATCGATTTCTGAGAGGGGGCAGGGCTTAACTCGGCCACGCCCCTTTTTCCAATTTTGATGGGAAATCGATTTCTGAGAGGGGGCGGAGCTTAACTCGGCCACGCCCCTTTTTCCAATTTTGATGGGAAATCGATTTCTCAGAGGGGGCGGGGCTTAACTCGGCCACGCCCCTTTTTCCAATTTTGATGGGAAATCGATTTCTGAGAGGGGGCGGGGCTTAACTCGGCCACGCCCCTTTTTCCAATTTTGATGGGAAATCGATTTCTGAGAGGGGGCGGAGCTTAACTCGGCCACGCCCCCTTTTCCAATTTTGATGGGAAATCGATTTCTGAGAGGGGGCGGGGCTTAACTCGGCCACGCCCCTTTTTCCAATTTTGATGGGAAATCGATTTCTGAGAGGGGGCGGGGCTTAACTCGGCCACGCCCCTTTTTCCGATTTTAATGGGAAATCGATTTCTGAGAGGGGGCGGGGCTTAACTCGGCCACGCCCCTTTTTCCAATTTTGATGGGAAATCGATTTCTGAGAAGGGGCGGGGCTTAACTCGGCCACGCCCCTTTTTCCAATTTTGATGGGAAATCGATTTCTGAGAGGGGGCGGGGCTTAACTCGGCCACGCGCCTTTTTCCAATTTTGATGGGAAATCGATTTCTGAGAGGGGGCGGGGCTTAACTCGGCCACGCCCCTTTTTCCAATTTTGATGGGAAATCGATTTCTGAGAGGGGGCGGGGCTTAACTCGGCCACGCCCCTTTTTCCAATTTTGATGGGAAATCGATTTCTGAGAGGGGGCGGGGCTTAACTCGGCCACGCCCCTTTTTCCAATTTTGATGGGAAATCGATTTCTGAGAGGGGGCGGAGCTTAACTCGGCCACGCCCCCTTTTCCAATTTAGATGGGAAATCGATTTCTGAGAGGGGGCGGGGCTTAACTCGGCCACGCCCCTTTTTCCAATTTTGATGGGAAATCGATTTCTGAGAGGGGGCGGGGCTTAACTCGGCCACGCCCCTTTTTCCAATTTTGATGGGAAATCGATTTCTGAGAGGGGGCGGGACTTAACTCGGCCACGCCCCTTTTTCCAATTTTGATGGGAAATCGATTTCTGAGAGGGGGCGGGGCTTAACTCGGCCACACCCCTTTTTCCAATTTTGATGGGAAATCGATTTCTGAGAGGGGGCGGGGCTTAACTCGGCCACGCCCCTTTTTCCGATTTTGATGGGAAATCGATCTCTGAGAGGGGGCGGGGCTTAACTCGACCACGCCCCTTTTTCCAATTTTGATGGGAAATCGATTTCTGAGAGGGGGCGGGGCTTAACTCGGCCACGCCCCTTTTTCAAATTTTGATGGGAAATCGATTTCTGAGAGGGTTCGGGGCTTAACTCGGCCACGCCCCTTTTTCCAATTTTGATGGGAAATCGATTTCTGAGAGGGGGCGGGGCTTAACTCGGCCACGCCCCTTTTTCCAATTTTGATGGGAAATCGATTTCTGATAGGGGGCGGGGCTTAACTCGGCCACGCCCCTTTTTCCAATTTTGATGGGAAATCGATTTCTGAGAGGGGGCGGGGCTTAACTCGGCCACGCCCCTTTTTCCAATTTTGATGGGAAATCGATTTCTGAGAGGGGGCGGGGCTTAATTTGGCCACGCCCCTTTTTCCAATTTTAATGGGAAATCGATTTCTGAGGGGGCGGGGCTTAACTCGGCCACGCCCCTTTTTCCAATTTTGATGGGAAATCGATTTCTGAGAGGGGGCGGGGCTTAACTCGGCCACGCCCCTTTTTCCAATTTTGATGGGAAATCGATTTCTGAGAGGGGGCGGAGCTTAACTCGGCCACGCCCTATTTTCCAATTTTGATGGGAAATCGATTTCTCAGAGGGGGCGGGGCTTAACTCGGCCACGCCCCTTTTTCCAATTTTGATGGGAAATCGATTTCTGAGAGGGGGCGGGGCTTAACTCGGCCACGCCCCCTTTTCCAATTTTGATGGGAAATCGATTTCTGAGAGGGGGCGGGGCTTAACTCGGCCACGCCCCCTTTTCCAATTTTGATGGGAAATCGATTTCTGAGAGGGGGCGGGGCTTAACTCGGCCACGCCCCTTTTTCCAATTTTGATGGGAAATCGATTTCTGAGAGGGGGCGGGGCTTAACTCGGCCACGCCACTTTTTCCAATTTTGATGGGAAATCGATTTCTGAGAGGGGGCGGGGCTTAACTCGGCCACGCCCCTTTTTCCAATTTTGATGGGAAATCGATTTCTGAGAGGGGGCGGGGCTTAACTCGGCCACGCCCCTTTTTCCAATTTTGATGGGAAATCGATTTCTGAGAGGGGGCGGGGCTTAACTCGGCCACGCCCCTTTTTCCAATTTTGATGGGAAATCGATTTCTGAGAGGGGGCGGGACTTAACTCGGTCACGCCCCTTTTTCCAATTTTGATGGGAAATCGATTTCTGAGAGGGGGCGGGGCTTAACTCGGCCACGCCCTATTTTCCAATTTTGATGGGAAATCGATTTCTGAGAGGGGGCGGGGCTTAACTCGGCCACGCCCTATTTTCCAATTTTGATGGGAAATCGATTTCTGAGAGGGGGCGGGGCTTAACTCGGCCACGCCCCTTGTTCCAATTTAGACGGGAAATCGATTTCTGAGAGGGGGCGGGGCTTAACTCGGCCACGCCCCTTGTTCCAATTTTGATGGGAAATCGATTTCTGAGAGGGGGCGGGGCTTAACTCGGCCACGCCCCTTTTTCCAATTTTGATGGGAAATCGATTTCTGAGAGGGGGCTGGGCTTAACTCGGCCACGCCCCTTTTTCCAATTTTGATGGGAAATCGATTTCTGAGAGGGGGCGGGGCTTAACTCGGCCACGCCCCTTTTTCCAATTTTGATGGGAAATCGATTTCTGAGAGGCGGCGGGGCTTAACTCGGCCACGCCCCTTGTTCCAATTTTGATGGGAAATCGATTTCTGAGAGGGGGCGGGGCTTAACTCGGCCACGCCCCTTGTTCCAATTTTGATGGGAAATCGATTTCTGAGAGGGGGCGGGGCTTAACTCGGCCACGCCCCTTTTTCCAATTTTGATGGGAAATCGATTTCTGAGGGGGCGGGGCTTAACTCGGCCACGCCCCTTTTTCCAATTTTGATGGGAAATCGATTTCTGAGAGGGGGCGGGGCTTAACTCGGCCACGCCCCTTTTTCTGATTTTGATGGGAAATCGATTTCTGAGAGGGGGCGGGGCTTAAATTGGCCACGCCCCTTTTTCCAATTTTGATGGGAAATCGATTTCTGAGAGGGGGCGGGGCTTAACTCGGCCACGCCCCTTTTTCCAATTTTGATGGGAAATCGATTTCTGAGAGGGGGCGGGGCTTAACTCGGCCACGCCCCTTTTTCCAATTTTGATGGGAAATCGATTTCTGGGAGGGGGCGGGGCTTAACTCGGCCACGCCCCTTTTTCCAATTTTGATGGGAAATCGATTTCTGAGAGGGGGCGGGGCTTAACTCGGCCACGCCCCTTTTTCCGATTTTGATGGGAAATCGATTTCTCAGAGGGAGCGGGGCTTAAATTGTCCACGCCCCTTTTTCCAATTTTGATGGGAAATCGATTTCTGAGAGGGGGCGGGGCTTAACTCGACCACGCCCCTTTTTCCAATTTTGATGGGAAATCGATTTCTGAGAGGGGGCGGGGCTTAACTCGGCCACGCCCCTTTTTCAAATTTTGATGGGAAATCGATTTCTGAGAGGGTTCGGGGCTTAACTCGGCCACGCCCCTTTTTCCAATTTTGATGGGAAATCGATTTCTGAGAGGGGGCGGGGCTTAACTCGGCCACGCCCCTTGTTCCAATTTTGATGGGAAATCGATTTCTGAGAGGGGGCGGGGCTTAACTCGACCACGCCCCTTTTTCCAATTTTGATGGGAAATCGATTTCTAGAGGGGGCGGGGCTTAACTCGGCCACGCCCCTTTTTCCGATTTTGATGGGAAATCGATTTCTGAGAGGGGGCGGGGCTTAACTCGGCCACGCCCCTTTTTCCAATTTTGATGGGAAATCGATTTCTGAGAGGGGGCGGGGCTTAATTTAGCCACGCCCCTTTTTCCAATTTTGATGGGAAATCGATTTCTGAGGGGGCGGGGCTTAACTCGGCCACGCCCCTTTTTCCAATTTTGATGGGAAATCGATTTCTGAGAGGGGGCGGGGCTTAACTCGGCCACGCCCCTTTTTCCAATTTTGATGGGAAATCGATTTCTGAGAGGGGGCGGAGCTTAACTCGGCCACACCCCTTTTTCCAATTTTGATGGGAAATCGATTTCTGGGAGGGGGCGGGGCTTAACTCGGCCACGCCCCTTTTTCCAATTTTGATGGGAAATCGATTTCTGAGAGGGTTCGGGGCTTAACTCGGCCACGCCCCTTTTTCCAATTTTGATGGGAAATCGATTTCTGAGAGGGGGCGGGGCTTAACTCGGCCACGCCCCTTGTTCCAATTTTGATGGGAAATCGATTTCTGAGAGGGGGCGGGGCTTAACTCGGCCACGCCCCTTTTTCCAATTTTGATGGGAAATCGATTTCTGAGAGGGGGCGGGGCTTAACTCGGCCACGCCTCTTTTTCTGATTTTGATGGGAAATCGATTTCTGAGACGGGGCGGGGCTTTACTCGGCCACGCCCCTTTTTCCAATTTTGATGGGAAATCGATTTCTGAGAGGGGGCGGGGCTTAACTCGGCCACGCCCCTTTTTCCAATTTTGGGGGATTTCTGAGAGGGGGCGGGGCTTAACTCGGCCACGCCCCTTTTTCCAATTTTGATGGGAAATCGATTTCTGAGAGGGGGCCGGGCTTAACTCGGCCACGCCCCTTTTTCCAATTTTGATGGGAAATCGATTTCTGAGAGGGGGCGGGGCTTAACTCGGCCACGCCCCTTTTTCCAATTTTGATGGGAAATCGATTTCTGAGAGGGTTCGGGGCTTAACTCGGCCACGCCCCTTTTTCCAATTTTGATGGGAAATCGATTTCTGAGAGGGGGCGGGGCTTAACTCGGCCACGCCCCTTTTTCCAATTTTGATGGGAAATCGATTTCTGAGAGGGGGCGGGGCTTAACTCGGCCACGCCCCTTTTTCCAATTTTGATGGGAAATCGATTTCTGAGAGGGGGCGGGGCTTAACTCGGCCACGCCCCTTTTTCCAATTTTGATGGGAAATCGATTTCTGAGAGGGGGCGGGGCTTAAGTCGGCCACGCCCCTTTTTCCAATTTTGATGGGAAATCGATTTCTGAGAGGGGGCGGGGCTTAACTCGACCACGCCCCTTTTTCCAATTTTGATGGGAAATCGATTTCTGAGAGAGGGCGGGGCTTAACTCGGCCACGCCCCTTTTTCCAATTTTGATGGGAAATCGATTTCTGAGAGGGTTCGGGGCTTAACTCGGCCACGCCCCTTTTTCCAATTTTGATGGGAAATCGATTTCTGAGAGGGGGCGGGGCTTAACTCGGCCACGCCCCTTTTTCCAATTTTGATGGGAAATCGATTTCTGAGAGGGTTCGGGGCTTAACTCGGCCACGCCCCTTTTTCCAATTTTGATGGGAAATCGATTTCTGAGAAGGGGCGGGGCTTATCTCGGCCACGCCCCTTTTTCCAATTTTGATGGGAAATCGATTTCTGAGAGGGGGCGGGGCTTAACTCGACCACGCCCCTTTTTCCAATTTTGATGGGAAATCAATTTCTGAGAGAGGGCGGGGCTTAACTCGGCCACGCCCCTTTTTCCAATTTTGATGGGAAATCGATTTCTGAGAGGGTTCGGGGCTTAACTCGGCCACGCCCCTTTTTCCAATTTTGATGGGAAATCGATTTCTGAGAGGGGGCGGGGCTTAACTCGGCCACGCCCCTTGTTCCAATTTTGATGGGAAATCGATTTCTGAGAGGGGGCGGGGCTTAACTCGGCCACGCCCCTTTTTCCAATTTTGATGGGAAATCGATTTCTGAGAGGGGGCGGGGCTTAACTCGGCCACGCCTCTTTTTCTGATTTTGATGGGAAATCGATTTCTGAGACGGGGCGGGGCTTTACTCGGCCACGCCCCTTTTTCCAATTTTGATGGGAAATCGATTTCTGAGAGGGGGCGGGGCTTAACTCGGCCACGCCCCTTTTTCCCATTTTGATGGGAAATCGATTTCTGAGAGGGGGCGGGGCTTAACTCGGCCACGCCCCTTTTTCCAATTTTGATGGGAAATCGATTTCTGAGAGGGGGCGGGGCTTAACTCGGCCACGCCCCTTTTTCCAATTTTGGGGGATTTCTGAGAGGGGGCGGGGCTTAACTCGGCCACGCCCCTTTTTCCAATTTTGATGGGAAATCGATTTCTGAGAGGGGGCGGGGCATAATTCGACCACGCCCCTTTTTCCAATTTTGATGGGAAATCGATTTCTGAGAGGGGGCGGGGCTTAACTCGGCCACGCCCCTTTTTCAAATTTTGATGGGAAATCGATTTCTGAGAGGGTTCGGGGCTTAACTCGGCCACGCCCCTTTTTCCAATTTTGATGGGAAATCGATTTCTGAGAGAGGGCGGGGCTTAACTCGGCCACGCCCCTTTTTCCAATTTTGATGGGAAATCGATTTCTGAGAGGGGGCGGAGCTTAACTCGGCCACGCCCCCTTTTCCAATTTTGATGGGAAATCGATTTCTGAGAGGGGGCGGGGCTTAACTCGGCCACGCCCCTTTTCCAATTTTGATGGGAAATCGATTTCTGAGAGGGTTCGGGGCTTAACTCGGCCACGCCCCTTTTTCCAATTTTGATGGGAAATCGATTTCTGAGAGGGGGCGGGGCTTAACTCGGCCACGCCCCTTTTTCCAATTTTGATGGGAAATCGATTTCTGAGAGGGGGCGGGGCTTAACTCGGCCACGCCCCTTTTTCCAATTTTGATGGGAAATTGATTTCTGAGAGGGGGCGGGGCTTAACTCGGCCACGCCCCTTTTTCCAATTTTGATGGGAAATCGATTTCTGAGAGGGGGCGGGGCTTAACTCGACCACGCCCCTTTTTCCAATTTTGATGGGAAATCGATTTCTGAGGGGGCGGGGCTTAACTCGGCCACGCCCCTTTTTCCAATTTTGATGGGAAATCGATTTCTGAGAGGGGGCGGGGCTTAACTCGGCCACGCCCCTTTTTCCAATTTTGATGGGAAATCGATTTCTGAGAGGGGGCGGAGCTTAACTCGGCCTCGCCCCCTTTTCCAATTTTGATGGGAAATCGATTTCTGAGAGGGGGCGGGGCTTAACTCGGCCACGCCCCTTTTTCCAATTTTGATGGGAAATCGATTTCTGAGAGGGGGCGGGGCTTAACTCGGCCACGCCCCTTTTTCCGATTTTAATGGGAAATCGATTTCTGAGAGGGGGCGGGGCTTAACTCGGCCACGCCCCTTTTTCCAATTTTGATGGGAAATCGATTTCTGAGAGGGGGCGGGGCTTAACTCGGCCACGCCCCTTTTTCCAATTTTGATGGGAAATCGATTTCTGAGAGGGGGCGGGGCTTAACTCGGCCACGCCCCTTTTTCCAATTTTGATGGGAAATCGATTTCTGAGAGGGGGCGGGGCTTAAATTGGCCACGCCCCTTTTTCCAATTTTGATGGGAAATCGATTTCTGAGGGGGCGGGGCTTAACTCGGCCACGCTCCTTTTTCCAATTTTGATGGGAAATCGATTTCTGAGAGGGGGCGGGGCTTAACTCGGCCACGCCCCTTTTTCCAATTTTGATGGGAAATCGATTTCTGAGAGGGGGCGAGGCTTAACTCGGCCACGCCCCTTTTTCCAATTTTGATGGGAAATCGATTTCTGAGAGGGGGCGGGGCTTAAGTCGACCACGCCCCTTTTTCCAATTTTGATGGGAAATCGATTTCTGAGAGGGGGCGGGGCTTAACTCGGCCACGCCCCTTTTTCCAATTTTGATGGGAAATCGATTTCTGAGAGGGGGCGGGGCTTAACTCGGCCACGCCCCCTTTTCCAATTTTGATGGGAAATCGATTTCTGAGAGGGGGCGGGGCTTAACTCGGCCACGCCCCTTTTTCCAATTTTGATGGGAAATGGATTTCTGAGAGGGGGCGGGGCTTAACTCGGCCACACCCCTTTTTCCAATTTGATGGGAAATCGATTTCTGAAAGGGGGCGGGGCTTAACTCGGCCACGCCCCTTTTTCCAATTTTGATGGGAAATCGATTTCTGAGAGGGGGCGGGGCTTAACTCGGCCACGCCCCTTTTTCCAATTTTGATGGGAAATCGATTTCTGAGAGGGTTCGGGGCTTAAGTCGGCCACGCCCCTTTTTCCAATTTTGATGGGAAATCGATTTCTGAGAGGGGCGGGGCTTAACTCGGCCACGCCCCTTGTTCCAATTTTGATGGGAAATCGATTTCTGAGAGGGGGCGGGGCTTAACTCGGCCACGCCCCTTTTTCCAATTTTGATGGGAAATGGATTTCTGAGAGGGGGCGGGGCTTAACTCGGCCACACCCCTTTTTCCAATTTGATGGGAAATCGATTTCTGAAAGGGGCGGGGCTTAACTCGGCCACGCCCCTTTTTCCAATTTTGATGGGAAATCGATTTCTGAGAGGGGGCGGGGCTTAACTCGGCCACGCCCCTTTTTCCAATTTTGATGGGAAATCGATTTCTGAGAGGGGGCGGGGCTTAACTCGACCACGCCCCTTTTTCCAATTTTGATGGGAAATCGATTTCTGAGAGGGGGCGGGGCTTAACTCGGCCACGCCCCTTTTTCCAATTTTGATGGGAAATCGATTTCTGAGAGGGTTCGGGGCTTAACTCGGCCACGCCCCTTTTTCCAATTTTGATGGGAAATCGATTTCTGAGAGGGGGCGGGGCTTAACTCGGCCACACCCCTTTTTCCAATTTTGATGGGAAATCGATTTCTGAGAGGGGGCGGGGCTTAACTCGGCCACGCCCCTTTTTCCAATTTTGATGGGAAATCGATTTCTGAGAGGGGGCGGGGCTTAACTCGGTCACGCCCCTTTTTCCAATTTTGATGGGAAATCGATTTCTGAGAGGGGGCGGGGCTTAACTCGGCCACGCCCCTTTTTCAAATTTTGATGGGAAATCGATTTCTGAGAGGGTTCGGGGCTTAACTCGGCCACGCCCCTTTTTCCAATTTTGATGGGAAATCGATTTCTGAGAGGGGGCGGGGCTTAACTCGGCCACGCCCCTTTGTTTCAATTTTGATGGGAAATCGATTTCTGAGAGGGGGCGGGGCTTAACTCGGCCACGCCCCTTTTTCCCATTTTGATGGGAAATCGATTTCTGAGAGGGGGCGGGGCTTAACTCGGCCACGCCCCTTTTTCCAATTTTGATGGGAAATCGATTTCTGAGAGGGGGCGGGGCTTAACTCGGCCACGCCCCTTTTTCCAATTTTGATGGGAAATTGATTTCTGAGAGGGGGCGGGGCTTAACTCGGCCACGCCCCCTTTTCCAATTTTGATGGGAAATCGATTTCTGAGAGGGGGCGGGGCTTAACTCGGCCACGCCCCTTTTTCCAATTTTGATGGGAAATGGATTTCTGAGAGGGGGCGGGGCTTAACTCGGCCACACCCCTTTTTCCAATTTGATGGGAAATCGATTTCTGAAAGGGGGCGGGGCTTAACTCGGCCACGCCCCTTTTTCCAATTTTGATGGGAAATCGATTTCTGAGAGGGGGCGGGGCTTAACTCGGCCACGCCCCTTTTTCCAATTTTGATGGGAAATCGATTTCTGAGAGGGGGCGGGGCTTAACTCGACCACGCCCCTTTTTCCAATTTTGATGGGAAATCGATTTCTGAGAGGGGGCGGGGCTTAACTCGGCCACGCCCCTTTTTCCAATTTTGATGGGAAATCGATTTCTGAGAGGGTTCGGGGCTTAAGTCGGCCACGCCCCTTTTTCCAATTTTGATGGGAAATCGATTTCTGAGAGGGGCGGGGCTTAACTCGGCCACGCCCCTTGTTCCAATTTTGATGGGAAATCGATTTCTGAGAGGGGGCGGGGCTTAACTCGGCCACGCCCCTTTTTCCAATTTTGATGGGAAATCGATTTCTGAGAGGGGGCGGGACTTAACTCGGTCACGCCCCTTTTTCCAATTTTGATGGGAAATCGATTTCTGAGAGGGGGCGGGGCTTAACTCGGCCACGCCCCTTTTTCCAATTTTGATGGGAAATCGATTTCTGAGAGGGGGCGGGGCTTAACTCGGCCACGCCCCTTTTTCCAATTTTGATGGGAAATCGATTTCTGAGAGGGGGCGGGGCTTAACTCGACCACGCCCCTTTTTCCAATTTTGATGGGAAATCGATTTCTGAGAGGGGGCGGGGTTTAACTCGGCCACGCCCCTTTTTCCAATTTTGATGGGAAATCGATTTCTGAGAGGGTTCGGGGCTTAACTCGGCCACGCCCCTTTTTCCTATTTTGATGGGAAATCGATTTCTGAGAGGGGGCGGGGCTTAACTCGGCCACACCCCTTTTTCCAATTTTGATGGGAAATCGATTTCTGAGAGGGGGCGGGGCTTAACTCGGCCACGCCCCTTTTTCCAATTTTGATGGGAAATCGATTTCTGAGAGGGGGCGGGGCTTAACTCGGCCACGCCCCTTTTTCCAATTTTGATGGGAAATCGATTTCTGAGAGGGGGCGGGGCATAATTCGACCACGCCCCTTTTTCCAATTTTGATGGGAAATCGATTTCTGAGAGGGGGCGGGGCTTAACTCGGCCACGCCCCTTTTTCAAATTTTGATGGGAAATCGATTTCTGAGAGGGTTCGGGGCTTAACTCGGCCACGCCCCTTTTTCCAATTTTGATGGGAAATCGATTTCTGAGAGGGGGCGGGGCTTAACTCGGCCACGCCCCTTTGTTTCAATTTTGATGGGAAATCGATTTCTGAGAGGGGGCGGGGCTTAACTCGGCCACGCCCCTTTTTCCCATTTTGATGGGAAATCGATTTCTGAGAGGGGGCGGGGCTTAACTCGGCCACGCCCCTTTTTCCAATTTTGATGGGAAATCGATTTCTGAGAGGGGGCGGGGCTTAACTCGGCCACGCCCCTTTTTCCAATTTTGATGGGAAATCCATTTCTGAGAGGGGGCGGGGCTTAACTCGGCCACGCCCCTTTTTCCAATTTTGATGGGAAATCGATTTCTGAGAAGGGGCGGGGCTTAACTCGGCCACGCCCCTTTTTCCAATTTTGATGGGAAATCGATTTCTGAGAGGGGGCGGGGCTTAAGTCGGCCACGCCCCTTTTTCCAATTTTGATGGGAAATCGATTTCTGAGAGGGGGCGGGGCTTAACTCGACCACGCCCCTTTTTCCAATTTTGATGGGAAATCGATTTCTGAGAGAGGGCGGGGCTTAACTCGGCCACGCCCCTTTTTCAAATTTTGATGGGAAATCGATTTCTGAGAGGGTTCGGGGCTTAACTCGGCCACGCCCCTTTTTCCAATTTTGATGGGAAATCGATTTCTGAGAGGGGGCGGGGCTTAACTCGGCCACGCCCCTTGTTCCAATTTTGATGGGAAATCGATTTCTGAGAGGTGGCGGGGCTTAACTCGGCCACGCCCCTTTTTCCAATTTTGATGGGAAATCGATTTCTGAGAGGGGGCGGGGCTTAACTCGGCCACGCCTCTTTTTCTGATTTTGATGGGAAATCGATTTCTGAGACGGGGCGGGGCTTAACTCGGCCACGCCCCTTTTTCCGATTTTGATGGGAAATCGATTTCTGAGAGGGGGCGGGGCTTAACTCGGCCACGCACCTTTTTCCAATTTTGATGGGAAATCGATTTCTGAGAGGGGGCGGGGCTTAACTCGGCCACGCCCCTTGTTCCAATTTTGATGGGAAATCGATTTCTGAGAGGGGGCGGGGCTTAAGTCGACCACGCCCCTTTTTCCAATTTTGATGGGAAATCTATTTCTGAGGGGGCGGGGCTTAACTCGGCCACGCTCCTTTTTCCAATTTTGATGGGAAATCGATTTCTGAGAGGGGGCGGGGCTTAACTCGGCCACGCCCCTTTTTCCGATTTTGATGGGAAATCGATTTCTGAGAGAGGGCGGGGCTTAACTCGGCCACGCCCCTTTTTCCAATTTTGATGGGAAATCGATTTCTGAGAGGGGGCGGGACTTAACTCGGTCACGCCCTATTTTCCAATTTTGATGGGAAATCGATTTCTGAGAGGGGGCGGGGCTTAAGTCGGCCACGCTCCTTTTTCCAATTTTGATGGGAAATCGATTTCTGAGAGGGGGCGGGGCTTAACTCGGCCACGCCCCTTTTTCCGATTTTGATGGGAAATCGATTTCTGAGAGGGGGCGGGACTTAACTCGGTCACGCCCTATTTTCCAATTTTGATGGGAAATCGATTTCTGAGAGGGGGCGGGGCTTAACTCGGCCACGCCCCTTTTTCCAATTTTGATGGGAAATCGATTTCTGAGGGGGCGGGGCTTAACTCGACCACGCTCCTTTTTCCAATTTTGATGGGAAATCGATTTCTGAGAGGGGGCGGGACTTAACTCGGTCACGCCCTATTTTCCAATTTTGATGGGAAATCGATTTCTGAGAGGGGGCGGGGCTTAAGTCGGCCACGCTCCTTTTTCCAATTTTGATGGGAAATCGATTTCTGAGAGGGGGCGGGGCTTAACTCGGCCACGCCCCTTTTTCCGATTTTGATGGGAAATCGATTTCTGAGAGGGGGCGGGGCTTAACTCGGCCACGCACCTTTTTCCAATTTTGATGGGAAATCGATTTCTGAGAGGGGGCGGGGCTTAACTCGGCCACGCCCCTTGTTCCAATTTTGATGGGAAATCGATTTCTGAGAGGGGGCGGGGCTTAACTCGGCCACGCCCCTTTTTCCAATTTTGATGGGAAATCGATTTCTGAGAGGGGGCGGGGCTTAACTCGGCCACGCCCCCTTTTCCAATTTTGATGGGAAATCGATTTCTGAGGGGGCGGGGCTTAACTCGACCACGCTCCTTTTTCCAATTTTGATGGGAAATCGATTTCTGAGAGGGGGCGGGGCTTAACTCGGCCACGCCCCTTTTTCCGATTTTGATGGGAAATCGATTTCTGAGAGGGGGCGGGGCTTAAGTCGACCACGCCCCTTTTTCCAATTTTGATGGGAAATCGATTTCTGAGAGGGGGCGGGGCTTAACTCGGCCACGCCCCTTTTTCCGATTTTGATGGGAAATCGATTTCTGAGAGGGGGCGGGGCTTAAGTCGACCACGCCCCTTTTTCCAATTTTGATGGGAAATCGATTTCTGAGAGGGGGCGGGGCTTAACTCGGCCACGCCCCTTTTTCCAATTTTGATGGGAAATCGATTTCTGAGAGGGGGCGGGGCTTAAGTCGACCACGCCCCTTTTTCCAATTTTGATGGGAAATCGATTTCTGAGAGGGGGCGGGACTTAACTCGGTCACGCCCTATTTTCCAATTTTGATGGGAAATCGATTTCTGAGAGGGGGCGGGGCTTAAGTCGACCACGCCCCTTTTTCCAATTTTGATGGGAAATCTATTTCTGAGGGGGCGGGGCTTAACTCGGCCACGCTCCTTTTTCCAATTTTGATGGGAAATCGATTTCTGAGAGGGGGCGGGGCTTAACTCGGCCACGCCCCTTTTTCCGATTTTGATGGGAAATCGATTTCTGAGAGAGGGCGGGGCTTAACTCGGCCACGCCCCTTTTTCCAATTTTGATGGGAAATCGATTTCTGAGAGGGGGCGGGACTTAACTCGGTCACGCCCTATTTTCCAATTTTGATGGGAAATCGATTTCTGAGAGGGGGCGGGGCTTAAGTCGGCCACGCTCCTTTTTCCAATTTTGATGGGAAATCGATTTCTGAGAGGGGGCGGGGCTTAACTCGGCCACGCCCCTTTTTCCGATTTTGATGGGAAATCGATTTCTGAGAGGGGGCGGGACTTAACTCGGTCACGCCCTATTTTCCAATTTTGATGGGAAATCGATTTCTGAGAGGGGGCGGGGCTTAACTCGGCCACGCCCCTTTTTCCAATTTTGATGGGAAATCGATTTCTGAGGGGGCGGGGCTTAACTCGACCACGCTCCTTTTTCCAATTTTGATGGGAAATCGATTTCTGAGAGGGGGCGGGACTTAACTCGGTCACGCCCTATTTTCCAATTTTGATGGGAAATCGATTTCTGAGAGGGGGCGGGGCTTAAGTCGGCCACGCTCCTTTTTCCAATTTTGATGGGAAATCGATTTCTGAGAGGGGGCGGGGCTTAACTCGGCCACGCCCCTTTTTCCGATTTTGATGGGAAATCGATTTCTGAGAGGGGGCGGGGCTTAACTCGGCCACGCACCTTTTTCCAATTTTGATGGGAAATCGATTTCTGAGAGGGGGCGGGGCTTAACTCGGCCACGCCCCTTGTTCCAATTTTGATGGGAAATCGATTTCTGAGAGGGGGCGGGGCTTAACTCGGCCACGCCCCTTTTTCCAATTTTGATGGGAAATCGATTTCTGAGAGGGGGCGGGGCTTAACTCGGCCACGCCCCCTTTTCCAATTTTGATGGGAAATCGATTTCTGAGAGGGGGCGGGGCTTAACTCGGCCACGCCCCTTTTTCCGATTTTGATGGGAAATCGATTTCTGAGAGGGAGCGTGGCTTAACTCGACCACGCCCCTTTTTCCAATTTTGATGGGAAATCGATTTCTGAGAGGGGGCGGGGCTTAACTCGGTCACGCCACTTTTTCCAATTTTGATGGGAAATCGATTTCTGAGAGGGGGCGGGGCTTAACTCGGCCACGCCCCTTTTTCCAATTTTGATGGGAAATCGATTTCTGAGGGGGCGGGGCTTAACTCGGCCACGCCCCTTTTTCCAATTTTGATGGGAAATCTATTTCTGAGAGGGGGCGGGGCTTAACTCGGCCACGCCCCTTTTTCCAATTTTGATGGGAAACCGATTTCTGAGAGGAGGCGGGGCTTAACTCGGCCACGCCCCTTTTTCCAATTTTGATGGGAAATCGATTTCTGAGAGGGGGCGGGGCTTAACTCGGCCACGCCCCTTTGTTTCAATTTTGATGGGAAATCGATTTCTGAGAGGGGGCGGGGCTTAACTCGGCCACGCCCCTTTTTCCCATTTTGATGGGAAATCGATTTCTGAGAGGGGGCGGGGCTTAACTCGGCCACGCCCCTTTTTCCAATTTTGATGGGAAATCGATTTCTGAGAGGGGGCGGGGCTTAACTCGGCCACGCCCCTTTTTCCAATTTTGATGGGAAATCCATTTCTGAGAGGGGGCGGGGCTTAACTCGGCCACGCCCCTTTTTCCAATTTTGATGGGAAATCGATTTCTGAGAAGGGGCGGGGCTTAACTCGGCCACGCCCCTTTTTCCAATTTTGATGGGAAATCGATTTCTGAGAGGGGGCGGGGCTTAAGTCGGCCACGCCCCTTTTTCCAATTTTGATGGGAAATCGATTTCTGAGAGGGGGCGGGGCTTAACTCGACCACGCCCCTTTTTCCAATTTTGATGGGAAATCGATTTCTGAGCGAGGGCGGGGCTTAACTCGGCCACGCCCCTTTTTCAAATTTTGATGGGAAATCGATTTCTGAGAGGGTTCGGGGCTTAACTCGGCCACGCCCCTTTTTCCAATTTTGATGGGAAATCGATTTCTGAGAGGGGGCGGGGCTTAACTCGGCCACGCCCCTTGTTCCAATTTTGATGGGAAATCGATTTCTGAGAGGTGGCGGGGCTTAACTCGGCCACGCCCCTTTTTCCAATTTTGATGGGAAATCGATTTCTGAGAGGGGGCGGGGCTTAACTCGGCCACGCCTCTTTTTCTGATTTTGATGGGAAATCGATTTCTGAGACGGGGCGGGGCTTAACTCGGCCACGCCCCTTTTTCCGATTTTGATGGGAAATCGATTTCTGAGAGGGGGCGGGGCTTAACTCGGCCACGCACCTTTTTCCAATTTTGATGGGAAATCGATTTCTGAGAGGGGGCGGGGCTTAACTCGGCCACGCCCCTTGTTCCAATTTTGATGGGAAATCGATTTCTGAGAGGGGGCGGGGCTTAACTCGGCCACGCCCCTTTTTCCAATTTTGATGGGAAATCGATTTCTGAGAGGGGGCGGGGCTTAACTCGGCCACGCCCCCTTTTCCAATTTTGATGGGAAATCGATTTCTGAGAGGGGGCGGGGCTTAACTCGGCCACGCCCCTTTTTCCGATTTTGATGGGAAATCGATTTCTGAGAGGGAGCGTGGCTTAACTCGACCACGCCCCTTTTTCCAATTTTGATGGGAAATCGATTTCTGAGAGGGGGCGGGGCTTAACTCGGTCACGCCACTTTTTCCAATTTTGATGGGAAATCGATTTCTGAGAGGGGGCGGGGCTTAACTCGGCCACGCCCCTTTTTCCAATTTTGATGGGAAATCGATTTCTGAGGGGGCGGGGCTTAACTCGGCCACGCCCCTTTTTCCAATTTTGATGGGAAATCTATTTCTGAGAGGGGGCGGGGCTTAACTCGGCCACGCCCCTTTTTCCAATTTTGATGGGAAACCGATTTCTGAGAGGAGGCGGGGCTTAACTCGGCCACGCCCCTTTTTCCAATTTTGATGGGAAATCGATTTCTGAGAGGGGGCGGGGCTTAACTCGGCCACGCCCCTTTTTCCAATTTTGATGGGAAATCGATTTCTGAGAGGGGGCGGGGCTTAACTCGGCCACGCTTCTTTTTCCAATTTGATGGGAAATCGATTTCTGAGAGGGGGCGGGGCTCAACTCGGCCACGCCCCTTTTTCCAATTTTGATGGGAAATCGATTTCTGAGGGGGCGGGGCTTAACTCGGCCACGCCCCTTTTTCCAATTTTGATGGGAAATCGATTTCTGAGAGGGGGCGGGGCTTAACTCGGCCACGCCCCTTTTTCCAATTTTGATGGGAAATCGATTTCTGAGAGGGGGCGGGGCTTAACTCGGCCACGCCCCTTTTTCAAATTTTGATGGGAAATCGATTTCTGAGAGGGGGCGGGGCTTAACTCGACCACGCCCCTTTTTCCAATTTTGATGGGAAATCGATTTCTGAGAGGGGCCGGGGCTTAACTCGGCCACGCCCCTTTTTCCAATTTTGATGGGAAATCGATTTCTGAGGGGGCGGGGCTTAACTCGGCCACTCCCCTTTTTCCAATTTTGATGGGAAATCGATTTCTGAGGGGGCGGGGCTTAACTCGTCCACGCCCCTTTTTCCAATTTTGATTGGAAATCGATTTCTGAGAGGGGGCGGGGCTTAACTCGGCCACGCCCCTTTTTCCAATTTTGATGGGAAATTGATTTCTGAGAGGGGGCGGGGCTTAACTCGACCACGCCCCTTTTTCCAATTTTGATGGGAAATCGATTTCTGAGAGGGGCCGGGGCTTAACTCGGCCACGCCCCTTTTTCCAATTTTGATGGGAAATCGATTTCTGAGGGGGCGGGGCTTAACTCGGCCACGCCCCTTTTTCCAATTTTGATGGGAAATCGATTTCTGAGGGGGCGGGGCTTAACTCGTCCACGGCCCTTTTTCCAATTTTGATTGGAAATCGATTTCTGAGAGGGGGCGGGGCTTAACTCGGCCACGCCCCTTTTTCCAATTTTGATGGGAAATTGATTTCTGAGAGGGGGCGGGGCTTAACTCGGCCACGCCCCTTTTTCCAATTTTGATGGGAAATCGATTTCTGAGAGGGGGCGGGGCTTAACTGGACCACGCCCCTTTTTCCAATTTTGATGGGAAATCGATTTCTGAGGGGGCGGGGCTTAACTCGGCCACGCCCCTTTTTCCAATTTTGATGGGAAATCGATTTCTGAGAGGGGGCGGGGCTTAACTCGGCCACGCCCCTTTTTCCAATTTTGATGGGAAATCGATTTCTGAGAGGGGGCGGAGCTTAACTCGGCCACGCCCCCTTTTCCAATTTTGATGGGAAATCGATTTCTGAGAGGGGGCGGGGCTTAACTCGGCCACGCCCCTTTTTCCAATTTTGATGGGAAATCGATTTCTGAGAGGGGGCGGGGCTTAACTCGGCCACGCCCCTTTTTCCGATTTTAATGGGAAATCGATTTCTGAGAGGGGGCGGGGCTTAACTCGGCCACGCCCCTTTTTCCAATTTTGATGGGAAATCGATTTCTGAGAAGGGGCGGGGCTTAACTCGGCCACGCCCCTTTTTCCAATTTTGATGGGAAATCGATTTCTGAGAGGGGGCGGGGCTTAACTCGGCCACGCGCCTTTTTCCAATTTTGATGGGAAATCGATTTCTGAGAGGGGGCGGGGCTTAACTCGGCCACGCCCCTTTTTCCAATTTTGATGGGAAATCGATTTCTGACAGGGGCGGGGCTTAACTCGGCCACGCCCCTTTTTCCAATTTTGATGGGAAATCGATTTCTGAGAGGGGGCGGGGCTTGGCTTGGCCACGCCCTTTTCCAATTTTCATGGGAAACTGATTTCTGCGAAGGGGGCGGTGCTTAGCTAGGCCACGCCCGTTTTTTAATTTTCATTGGAAATTGATTACTGCGAAGGGGGCGGGGCTTAGCTAGGCCACGCCCCTTTTTCAATTTTCATGGGAAAGTGATTTCTGTGAAGGAGGCGGGGCATAGCTAGACCACGCTCATTCTTCAATTTTTGTTGGACATTGATTTATGCGGGGCTTAACTCGGCCACGCCCCGCGTTGATTTATGCGAAACGGGCGGGGCTTAGATAGACCACGCTCCTTTTTCAATTTTCATGGGAAATTGATTTCTGCGAAGGGGGAGGGGCTTAGCTAGGCAACGCCCCTTTTTCAATTCTCATGCGGAACTGATATCTGCGAAGGGGGCGGTGCTTAGCTAGGCCACGCCCCTTTTCCAATATTCGTTGGAAATCGATTTCTGCGAAGGGGGCGGGGCTTAGCTAGACCACGCCCCTTTTTCAATTTTTGTCGGAAATCGATTCTTTTCTCTTTTTCATGGGAAATCGATTTCTGCGAAGGGGGCAGGGCTTAGCTTAACCACGCCCCTTTTTCAATATTCGTTGGAAATTGATTTCTGCGAAGGGGGCGGGGCTTAGCTAGGCCACGCCCCTTTTTCAATTTTCACGGGAAATAAATTTCTGCGAAGGGGGCGGGGCTTAGCTAGGCCACGCCTCTTTTTCAATTTTCATGGGAAATTGATTTCTGCGAAGGGGGCGGGGCTTAGCTAGGCCACACCCCTTTTTCAATTTTTGTTGGAAATCTTTTTCTGCGAAGGGGGCGGGGCTAAGCCAGGCCACGCCCCTTTTTCAATTTTTGTTAGAAATCGATTTCTGCGAAGGGGGCGGGGCTTAGCTAGGCAACGCACCTTTTTCAATTCTCATGGGAAACTGATTTCTTCGAAGGGGCGGTGCTTAGCTAGGCCATGCCTCTTTTTTTAGTTTTCATGAGAAATTGATTTCTGCGAAGGGGGCGGGTCTTAGCTTGGCCACGCCCGTTTTTCAATTTTCGTGGGAAACTGATTTCTGCGAATGGGTCGGGGCTAAGCTAGGCCACGCCCCTTTCCCAATTATCATGGGAAGTTGATTTATGCAATAGGGGCGGGGCTTAGCTAGGCCACGCCCCTTTTTCAATTTTCATGGGAAAGTGATATCTGCGAAGGGGGTGGGGCTTAGCTAGGCCAAGCCCCTTTTCCAATTATCATGGGAAGTTAATTTATGCAAAAGGGGCGGGGCTTAGCTAAGCCCTTTTTCAATTTTCATGGGACTCTGATTTATGCGAAAGGGGCGGGGCTTAGCTAGACCATGACCCTTTTTCAATTTTCGTTGGAAATCGATTTCTGCGAAGGTGGCGGGGCTTAGCTAGGCAACGCCCCTTTTTCATTTTTCACGGAAAATCGATTTATGCGAAGGGGGCACGGCTTAGCTAGGCCATGCCCATTTTTCAATATTCGTATCAAATTGATTTCTGCGAAGGGGGCGGGGCTTAGCTAGACCACGACCCTTTTTCAATTTTTTTTGGAAATCGGTTTCTGCGAAGGGGGCGGGGCTTGGCTATGCCACGCCCCTGTTTCAATTTTTGTTGGAAATCGATTTCTGCGAAGGGGGCGGGGCACAGCTTGGCCACGCCCCTTTTCCAATTATCATGGGAAGTTGATTTATGCAAAAGTGGCGGGGATTAGCTAGGCCACGCCCCTTTTTCAATTTTCATGGGAGTCTGATTTCTGCGAAGGGGCCGGGGCTTAGCTAGGCCACGCCCGTTTTTTAATTTTCATTGGAAATTGATTACTGCGAAGGCCACGCCCCTTTTTCAATTTTCATGGGAAAGTGATTTCTCTGAAGGAGGCGGGGCATAGCTAGACCACGCTCATTCTTCAATTTTTGTTGGAAATTGATTTATGCGAAAGGGGCGGGGCTTAGATAGACCACGCTCCTTTTTCAATTTTCATGGGAAATTGATTTCTGCGAAGGGGACGGGGCTTAGCTAGGCAACGCCCCTTTTTCAATTCTCATGCGGAACTGATATCTGCGAAGGGGGCGGTGCTTAGCTAGGCCACGCCCCTTTTTCAATATTCGTTGGAAATCGATTTCTGCGAAGGGGCCCGGGCTTAGCTTGGCCACGCCCCTTTTCCAGTCGTTGGAAATCGATCTCTGCGAAGGGGGCAGGGCTTAGCTAGACCATGCCCCTTTTTTAATTTTCGTTGGAAATCGATTCCTTTTTCATTTTTCATGGGAAATTGTTTTCTGCGAAGGGGGCGGGGCTTAACTAGGCCACGCCTTCTTTTCAAGTTTCATGAGAAATTGATTTCTGCGAAGGGGACGGGGCTTAGCTAGGCAACGCCCCTTTTTCAATTCTCATGCGGAACTGATATCTGCGAAGGGGCGGTGCTTAGCTAGGCCACGCCCCTTTTTCAATATTCGTTGGAAATCGATTTCTGCGAAGGGGCCGGGGCTTAGCTTAACCACGCCCCTTTTTCAAAATTCGTTGGAAATCGGCAGGGCTTAGCTGGGCCAGGCCCCTTTTTCATTTTTCATGGAAAATCGATTTCTGCGAAGGGGGCAGGGCTTAGCTAGACCATGCCCCTTTTTCAATTTTCGCTGGAAATCGATTCCTTTTTCATTTTTCATGGAAAATCGATTTCTGCGAAGGGGGCGGTGCCTTTTTCAATATTCGTTGGAAATTGATTTCTGCGAAGAGGGCAGGGCTTAGCTAGACCATGCCCCTTTTTCAATTTTCGTTGGAAATCGATTCCTTTTTCATTTTTCATGGGAAATCGATTTCTGCGAAGGGGGCGGGGCTTAGCTAGGCGACGCCCCTTTTTCAATTTTCACGGGAAATAAATTTCTGCGAAGGGGGCGGGGCTTAGCTAGGCGACGCCCCTTTTTCAATTCCCATGGGAAACTGATTTCTGCGAAGGGGGCGGGGCTAAGCCAGGCCACGCCCCTTTTTCTATTTTCATAGGAAATTGATTTCTGCGATGCAGGCGGGGCTTAGCTAGGCCACACCCCTTTCTCAATTTTTGTTGGAAATCTTTTTCTGCGAAGGGGGCGGGGCTTAGCTAGGCCAAGCCTCTTTTTCTAATTTTCATGAGAAATTGATTTCTGCGAACGGGGCGGGGCTTATCTAGGCAACGCCCCTTTTTCAATTTTTGTTGGAAACTGATTTCTGCGAAGGGGGCGGCGCTAAACTAGGCCACGCCCCTTTTTAATTTTTCATGCAAAATCGATTTCTGCGAAGCGGGCGGGGCCTTTTTCAATATTCGTTGGAAATTGATTTCTGCGAAGAGGGCAGGGCTTAGCTAAACCATGCCCCTTTTTTAATTTTCGTTGGAAATCGATTCCTTTTTCATTTTTCATGGGAAATTGTTTTCTGCGAAGGGGGCGGGGCTTAACTAGGCCACGCCTTCTTTTCAAGTTTCATGGGAAATTGATTTCTGCGAAGGGGACGGGGCTTAGCTAGGCAACGCCCCTTTTTCAATTCTCATGCGGAACTGATATCTGCGAAGGGGGCGGTGCTTAGCTAGGCCTCGCCCCTTTTCGAATTTTCATGGGAATTTCATTTCTGCGAAGGGGGCGGGGCTTAGCTATGCCACGCCCCTTTTTCAATTCTTGTTGGAAATCGATTTCTGCGAAGGGGCGGGGCTTAGCTAGATCACGCCCCTTTTGCAACTTTCATGGGAAATTGATTTCTGCGCAGGCTGAGGGCTGAGCTAGGCCAGTCCCGTTGTTGATTTTTCATGGAAGATCCATTTCTGCGAAGGGGGTGGGGCTTGGCTAAGCCACGCCCCTTTTTCAATTTTCATGGGACTCTGATTTATGCAAAAGTGGCGGGGCTTAGCTAGGCACCGCCCCTTTTCAATTTTTGTTGGAATTCGATTTATGCGAAAGGGGCGGTGCCTAGCTAGACCACGCCCCTTTTTCAATTTTTGTTGGAAATCAATTCCTTTTTCTTTTTCATGGGAAAGTGATTTCTGCGAAGGGGCCGGGGCTTAGCTAGACCACGCCCCTTTTTCAATTTTTGTTGGAAATTAATTTCTGCGACGCGGGCGGGGCTTAGCTAGGCAACGCCCCTTTTTCAATTTTCATGGGAAACTGATTTCTGCGAAGGGGGCGGGGCTTAGCTTGGCCACGCTCCTTTTACAATTTTCATGGGACTTTGATTTCTGCGAAGGGGGCGGTGCTTAGCCAGGCCACGCCCGTTTTTCTATTTTCATTGGAAATTGATTTATGCAAAAGTGGCGGGGCTTAGCTAGGCCACTCCCCTTTTCCAATTATCATGGGAAATTGATTTATGCGAAAGGGGCGGGGATAAGCTAGGCCATGCACCCTTTTCAATTTTCGTTGGAAATCGATTTCTGCGAAGGGGGTGGGGCTTAGCTAGGCCACGCTCCTTTTTAAATATTCGTTGGAAATCGATTTCTGCGAAGGGGGCGGGGCTTAGCTAGGCCACGCCCCTTTTTCAATTTTTGTTGGAAATCGGTTTCTGTGAATTCTGTGATTGAAAATTTATTTCAATCGGATTTTGATGTATGGGAGTTTTATGTAGAATCATATCCTAAATAACTTTTGTTCTTGCACTTTTTTGATAAGATGCACCGTTTTTGAGATATTCGGTTTCATAATTTTATAATATAATAATTTTATTTATAATAATAATTTTATATAATAATTTTATTTATAAGTAATTGGTTTATGTTGCGACCACTATAGAGTGTCGCAGCACGGGTTAGAACGTTTGGTAGCTTACCTGGAGTCTCTTATAACTCGCATGCTGGACCAATCGTTAACCTGAAAAAAGGGGTGCCGGGACAAGGATTGATAAGTTCTTTTTATTCTTAAAAATGTATTCAATTTTCTAAATTACAAACTTAACCTAGGAATTCTTATTTGACTAATATAATGTATTCTTATAACTAGAAATTAATGTTGATTGAAGATTATAGAATGTATTCTGTTATGGAAAACCCGATTAATAATAAAATAATAAATGGTATTAGAAATTGGCGAAGATTCTTCGCCCAAGAAACGATGACTTTCTTTGAATTCGTGGATTGGCGAAATTCCTTCGGCCAATTTTTTAATTGAATAAATAATTCGTGGAAAAATAAATTTAAAAGAATGGATTCGATAAAAATAAATAAAATTTTTTTTGGAATTCAAAAATAATTTGTCACGACCGAGAATTGAATCCCGGTCTTAGAAACGCTAAACTTCTTCTTAACCGCTGGGCTACAATCGTAGTCGATTGCAAGTGGCTAAAACGCAGATGGAAGGAATACGTGATTTGATATTGTTATCAGTAGAAATCGATGATTTGCGTTAGAGATAGTAACGCCCCTTTTTCAAAAGCGACGCCCCTTTTTCAATTTTCACGGGAAATAAATTTCTGCGAAGGGGGCGGGGCTTAGCTAGGCGACGCCCCTTTTTCAATTCCCATGGGAAACTGATTTCTGCGAAGGGGGCGGGGCTAAGCCAGGCCACGCCCCTTTTTCTATTTTCATAGGAAATTGATTTCTGCGATGCAGGCGGGGCTTAGCTAGGCCACACCCCTTTCTCAATTTTTGTTGGAAATCTTTTTCTGCGAAGGGGGCGGGGCTTAGCTAGGCCAAGCCTCTTTTTCTAATTTTCATGAGAAATTGATTTCTGCGAACGGGGCGGGGCTTATCTAGGCAACGCCCCTTTTTCAATTTTTGTTGGAAACTGATTTCTGCGAAGGGGGCGGCGCTAAACTAGGCCACGCCCCTTTTTAATTTTTCATGCAAAATCGATTTCTGCGAAGCGGGTGGGGCCTTTTTCAATATTCGTTGGAAATTGATTTCTGCGAAGAGGGCAGGGCTTAGCTAAACCATGCCCCTTTTTTAATTTTCGTTGGAAATCGATTCCTTTTTCATTTTTCATGGGAAATTGTTTTCTGCGAAGGGGGCGGGGCTTAACTAGGCCACGCCTTCTTTTCAAGTTTCATGGGAAATTGATTTCTGCGAAGGGGACGGGGCTTAGCTAGGCAACGCCCCTTTTTCAATTCTCATGCGGAACTGATATCTGCGAAGGGGGCGGTGCTTAGCTAGGCCTCGCCCCTTTTCGAATTTTCATGGGAATTTCATTTCTGCGAAGGGGGCGGGGCTTAGCTATGCCACGCCCCTTTTTCAATTCTTGTTGGAAATCGATTTCTGCGAAGGGGCGGGGCTTAGCTAGATCACGCCCCTTTTGCAACTTTCATGGGAAATTGATTTCTGCGCAGGCTGAGGGCTGAGCTAGGCCAGTCCCGTTGTTGATTTTTCATGGAAGATCCATTTCTGCGAAGGGGGTGGGGCTTGGCTAAGCCACGCCCCTTTTTCAATTTTCATGGGACTCTGATTTATGCAAAAGTGGCGGGGCTTAGCTAGGCACCGCCCCTTTTCAATTTTTGTTGGAATTCGATTTATGCGAAAGGGGCGGTGCCTAGCTAGACCACGCCCCTTTTTCAATTTTTGTTGGAAATCAATTCCTTTTTCTTTTTCATGGGAAAGTGATTTCTGCGAAGGGGCCGGGGCTTAGCTAGACCACGCCCCTTTTTCAATTTTTGTTGGAAATCAATTTCTGCGACGCGGGCGGGGCTTAGCTAGGCAACGCCCCTTTTTCAATTTTCATGGGAAACTGATTTCTGCGAAGGGGGCGGGGCTTAGCTTGCCACGCTCCTTTTACAATTTTCATGGGACTTTGATTTCTGCGAAGGGGGCGGTGCTTAGCCAGGCCACGCCCGTTTTTCTATTTTCATTGGAAATTGATTTATGCAAAAGTGGCGGGGCTTAGCTAGGCCACTCCCCTTTTCCAATTATCATGGGAAATTGATTTATGCGAAAGGGGCGGGGATAAGCTAGGCCATGCACCCTTTTCAATTTTCGTTGGAAATCGATTTCTGCGAAGGGGGTGGGGCTTAGCTAGGCCACGCTCCTTTTTAAATATTCGTTGGAAATCGATTTCTGCGAAGGGGGCGGGGCTTAGCTAGGCCACGCCCCTTTTTCAATTTTTGTTGGAAATCGGTTTCTGTGAATTCTGTGATTGAAAATTTATTCCAATCGGATTTTGATGTATGGGAGTTTTATGTAGAATCATATCCTAAATAACTTTTGTTCTTGCACTTTTTTGATAAGATGCACCGTTTTTGAGATATTCGGTTTCATAATTTTATAATATAATAATTTTATTTATAATAATAATTTTATATAATAATTTTATTTATAAGTAATTGGTTTATGTTGCGACCACTATAGAGTGTCGCAGCACGGGTTAGAACGTTTGGTAGCTTACCTGGAGTCTCTTATAACTCGCATGCTGGACCAATCGTTAACCTGAAAAAAGGGGTGCCGGGACAAGGATTGATAAGTTCTTTTTATTCTTAAAAATGTATTCAATTTTCTAAATTACAAACTTAACCTAGGAATTCTTATTTGACTAATATAATGTATTCTTATAACTAGAAATTAATGTTGATTGAAGATTATAGAATGTATTCTGTTATGGAAAACCCGATTAATAATAAAATAATAAATGGTATTAGAAATTGGCGAAGATTCTTCGCCCAAGAAACGATGACTTTCTTTGAATTCGTGGATTGGCGAAATTCCTTCGGCCAATTTTTTAATTGAATAAATAATTCGTGGAAAAATAAATTTAAAAGAATGGATTCGATAAAAATAAATAAAAATTTTTTTGGAATTCAAAAATAATTTGTCACGACCGAGAATTGAATCCCGGTCTTAGAAACGCTAAACTTCTTCTTAACCGCTGGGCTACAATCGTAGTCGATTGCAAGTGGCTAAAACGCAGATGGAAGGAATACGTGATTTGATATTGTTATCAGTAGAAATCGATGATTTGCGTTAGAGATAGTAAGTGGCAATGGAATACGACCGATGGCTATTGGAATGACGATGATTTCCTTTTGCTAGGTAGATAGAATTTCAGAGTAGGAAACCAACACATATGAAATTGGATTGATGATGGAATGCGATATATTAATTTCTTGCAATGAGTTTATGTCGATATTTAGAAACTAAATTGAATAATTCCAGATTAATAGGGTTAAAATTCTTAAAGATTGATTGGGTCGAATGGAATTCATGAAATTGAGAAATTTGATAGAATTTCTCTATGGAACGTTAATGATTATTTCTGTTTGAAATAAACGTTGAAAACGAAGTTGATTGAATGTTCGAATTAATATATGCGATATTAATTCTAGGTTAATTCCATTCAAGGAAGGAAATTAACCGTTTTGTTGTGTATTACTAAAGAAAATCGTTGAGAGTTGGTTCACGAGATAATATTGTAGGAATATCCCATAAGTGACAACGAAGATTCTTCTGTCACCGACTTATGGATAAGGAAGTGACGGATTGGGAAAACTAGGTGATAGTTTTGACAATACTAGGGACAACCTTGCCCACAAAAACACAAGGGTTAGTGAATTTATTCAGTCCTTTAAAATGGCGAAGGTTCATTGACCAGAATCTTAGATTCCTTTAACGGTTGGCGAAAATTACTCAACTAACGATGTTCGATGTAATTCAATTATGTTAAAAAATAAAAAATTTAAAAAAAAGAACAAATTTCCTGTAATTGGAAAATGAATTATCCGGACCGAGATGCGAACTCGGGTCTGGCATACGCTAAACCGCGTCGTTGATGTTGGAGCTAATCCGCGTCCAATCTAATGATGATTAGAATTAGAGGACTGTTGATTGTTAGGGTGCTTGAAAGTCAATGATGTTGACTTTCAAAGTTAATTCCCTTGTAGTGAAAGGGAATGTAATTTCGTGAAAACAAGGCTTAATCGAGACAAATTATGTTGCGCATAAGGTGTGTCGAATTAAGGCTTGTATCATGAACAGAATTCTAAAAAAATCTCCTGGATGAGATCAGTGATAACGACTCCTGAAAGAAAGGAGTGTTGAAATTGCAAATGGGTTCGTAGAATATTAGACTTATTTATTCGAAATTAGTCTTCTAATTGAACCAAAAATTTTAAAGACGATTGATTCGTAATATCAATCGTTTTGTAATTAATTATTGGTGTCGTTTAATACCTTGTGTGTTAGAGGTTAGGAGGAACCCATAAGGACCAACGAAAAAATTTCGGCCAGTACCTTATGGACAAGGATGTATAAGGAGGTGGATATTGAGGTGGGAAAAATATTTGATACTTAACAATTTTTGCACTTTATCCATGTGCGGAAATGTTCTAGTTTACCTTGATCAATGCTGACGGTAGTTGGCATGTGTTGAGGACCAAACTACAAAAGCATTACTTTGTGGAACACTAGTTGAGAAACGTCAAACGTTGGACGTTTTTGCACTTTATTTGCATTTAACACTTTAATCCGATTTCAAAATCACACGAGGGTATTACTTTAATGCCCTTCTTTCACAAAAACCACTTTTAAAACGCGTACACTTTTTCTAAGTACCACTTTTGAAAACCCGATTTCACTTTTCGCCCGATTTCATCAATATTTTTTTCCTAAGACTCCACTGAAACCTTTAAAGGCATGATTATTAATAAAAAAAAACATGTGTGTGCAGTGCACACGCGGTAGAAGTGAAACCTTAGGAAAACTAAACAGCGAGAGAATGAGACGAATGCGGTATCAGGGGTGGGATAGTTATAGCGTTTATTTATTATAATATTGGTACCAGGTTCAAAAGTAATATTATATTTTTATTGAAAATCTAATACCGGATTCGTGATCAGCGACCCCAAAAACCCTAAAATGCAAATTTTTCCGGGGAAAATGGGAAAAAGGATATTTTCATTATCCTTACAGGATCTTCCGTTTCGAATTTTGAAAATCTAATACCGGATTCGTGATCAGCGACCCCAAAAACCCTAAAATGCAAATTTTTCCGGGGAAAAATGGGAAAAAGGATATTTATCCTTACAGGACCTTTCGTTTCGAATTTTGAAAATCTAATACCGGATTCGTGATCAGCGACCCCAAAAACCCCGTAGTGCCAATTTTTCCGGAGAAAAATGGGAAAAAGGATATTTTCATTATCCTTACAGGACCTTCCGTTTCGAATTTTGAAAATCTAATATCGGATTCGTGATCAGTGACCCCAAAAACCCTATAGTGCAAATTTTTCCGGGGAAAAATGGGAAAAAGGATATTTTCATTATCCTTACAGGACCTTCCGTTTCGAATTTTGAAAATCTAATATCGGATTCATGATCAGTGACCCCAAAAACCCTATAGTGCAAATTTTTCCGGGGAAAAATGGGAAAAAGGATATTTTCATTATCCTTACAGGACCTTCCGTTTCGAATTTTGAAAATCTAATACCGGATTCGTGATCAGCGACCCCAAAAACTCTAAAATGCAAATTTTTCCGGGGAAAAATGGGAAAAAGGATATTTTCATTATCCTTACAGGACCTTCCGTTTCGAATTTTGAAAATCTACATAGCTAAAAACCTGCTCCTGGCAACACAGATTATTTTGCAAAAAACCGCATAAAAATCGGTCCAGTAGTTTTTGAGTTTTGTAATCTCAGGCAGGCAGACAAACAATAAAACATCCATTTTTATTTATATACGAGTACATATGTATATATTGCAATTTATGACGAAACATAATTTATCGCCTCCTCTCTCCACTTCGTCCCTCCTAACACTTCTCCCTTCTCCCCTTTCCCTTCCCGTACCCCGCCCTCTTCCCCTACCCCTTCCCGCTTCCCATCAATCTTGTTTACGATAAATTGACTGGCACCCATCTGTATTCTATCTCATTTTCTCGTAGGCTAAAATATCCTATCTCTTTTTACTGTCGTTTCATCGAGTTTGAAATCACTCACAACGCCGCTAAAGAAGTTTTCACTTCAAAAACCCAGTGAAATCTTATTAAGGCATGACATGTTATGTGTGTGTCTGGCATGCAATTTTGATTTTATAAGCGGGTAATTTTGAAACATTTGTATGAAATAATAAAATTTGCTATTAGAAATATTAATAAAATTTGCTATAAGATTTCCGAAATCAAGAATTTGTATTATTGGAAAAAAAATTTATTATTGGAAAAAATTTATATGGTAAATGGTTGTCTTTTTAAAAGCTTTTATTTAGCTTGTCTTCGTGTTTGTTTGTTTGTCTGTCAGGTCAAATCTTGCAACCCAATTTTGACCCACTTCCACTTGTCCGATTGACTTGAAATTTTGCACACTTATATAAGTCCGATGACAATACAATATTTTCACTACTTCGTCCTTGTACGGATAACAGAAGGTCCTGTAAGGATAACGTGATTATCCTTTTCTCCAAATTTTCCGGAAAAAAATCTATTCTGGGGGTTTTTGGGGTCGCTGAATCCGAACCTGTCATTAAAAAGTCAGTAAGGATAACGGAAGGTAGTGTAAGGATAACGTGATTATCCTTTTGTCCAAATTTTCCGGAAAAAAATCTATTCTGGGGGTTTTTGGGGTCGCTGAATCCGAACCTGTCATTAAAAAGTCAGTAAGGATAACGGAAGGTAGTGTAAGGATAACGTGATTATCCTTTTGTCCAAATTTTCCGGAAAAAAATCTATTCTGGGGGTTTTTGAGGTCGCTGAATCCGAATCTGTCATTAAAAAGTCTGTAAGGATAACGGAAGGTCCTGTAAGGATAACGTGATTATCCTTTTCTCCAAATTTTCCGGAAAAAATCTGTTCTGGGGGTTTTTGAGGTCGCTAAATCCGAATCTGCCATTAAAAAGTCTGTAAGGATAACGGAAGGTCCTGTAAGGATAACGTGATTATCCCTTTCTCCAAATTTTCCGGAAAAAATCTATTCTGGGGGTTTTTGGGGTCGCTGAATACGATTCTCAAGTTAAAAAGCCTGTAAGGACATCTCAAATGTAAGGATATATATTCGAAGACTAAAAAGAACAAAATAAAAAAAATAAAAATTTTTTTTTAAAAAAAGCTTTTATTAAAAAAGACTAAAAAGAAAAAAATAATTTTCTGGACGCTGTGTATCACAAATATAAAAGCTTTTAAAAAGCGAGATAAAGCATAAAACAATAAAATAAAAATTTATCTCGCTTTTAAAAAGCTTTTATATTTGTGATACACAGCGTCCAGAATATTATTTTTTTCTTTTTAGTGCATTCTTTTTTAATAAAAGCTTTTTTAAAAAAAAAAATTTTTTTCTTCTAATTTTTACACGAAAAAAAATTTGTAACAGACGTCATAAAATTTTGCAGAAAACTAGAAAGAGACAAATATATTATTTTTCAGTGGGAAAGACAGAATACGGACACGGTACTTTTCTAGGAAAACTAGCATAGGGATTTGAATCTTATTTCCTGACCATAACCATGAAATTTTCAAACAATGTGTAGAAATTATTTTTTGTTCGAATCTCACATTTCAGTCAAAAGCATGTTAAATTTAACAACTTTAAAAAAATACGAGTGTTAAATTCGTTTGGTACTCATAAACTTTCAACAACTCTACGCTATATTAGGCAACAATTGATATTTTTTCGTCAAACAGAGATCCAAAAGTCGCTGCCCGTTTTGTGCAGCTCCATCTGGATGAGATCAAGGAGTATTATGACTCATGGGGCATTGCAATTAATAGTAATAAGTCAAAGCTAATTCACTTTAGAAACGCGTCTGGAAGGGGTCCATCGGGTACTGCCAAAATATGTTCTAACCTCTCTATCTCTCTGGGTGATCGAGAACTTCGGCCCAAGGATAAGATTAGATATCTGGGTGTCAATTTTAATAAGCTCTTAAAGTTCAATGACCATGTTAAGGAATCCCTAAGAAAAGCAAATAAAGCTTATATGTCTATCGCCTCGTTAATGCATTCGAAAAGCATGCTTTCTCCAATGACAAGGATGCTCTTATATAAGCAGTTGATAAAACCGATTCTTATTTACTGTTATCGGATTTCAAGTTGTATCAGATAGACTATGCACTCTACGCATGCGAGGTAAGTAAACACATGTTCATAGACTTTAAAACCTCCTATGATAGCCTAGTCAGGGTAGAACTTTATAAAGTCATGAGAGATCTCGGTATCCCAAATAAATTGATAAGACTGTGTAGGGATCTCTATCTCTGGTGAGAGACATTAGTAGCGCCGAAAGAGAGAGTGAGATGTCATTACTTTCATAACTTATAAAGGAGCAAAAAAAATCCATATCGCACAAAAAAACATTTAAAATGTTAAAATTTTGTGTTGAGAACTGAGCGATGGGGTCTTTTGGTTATATTCAAAATACTTTAATAAAAAAGTAAAAAAAACCGACTTAAAAATGCACTAAAAAGGAAAAAATAATTTTTTTGGAAGTTGGTGCCAAAATAGAAACTTAAAGAGGACTTCTATTCATATTTCTTGAGTGTTACAAATAATTTTATTGTAACAAGAATTGTTAAGACAATCAAAAGCTTTTTACAGTTGTCGAGTACTTTTATGTACAATAGACTCGCGGTTAAAATATCACAATGACTATAATTTTTACATCCCGCGTTTCGTTTAATGCATTGCAAATATTCGATGTGATAAAAATAATTTTTTTATAGTGACAAGAATCGATATTCAAAATTTGGGGAATATAAAACCCATTCAATATGTATTTTAATACTTTTAGATTGTACAATAAAAGAGAGCAAATTGTTTGTTTCTATTTTGGCACCAACTTCCAAAAAAATTATTTTTTCCTTTTTAGTGCATTTTTAAGTCGGTTTTTTTTACTTTTTTTTAAAAAGTTTTTTATTTTATAATTTTTAGTGATTTTTGGTATATACATTATATAGATATATTTAATGTTAGGAAATGGGTAGAGCAAGTAAAGCCGCAGCCCGCGTGCGAAAAAGGCGTTACGAATCGATAGCCTTCAACCCCCTTAGTGACACTGGAAAGTTTCATTAAGATCGGACCAGCCAATTCGAAGAAACCAGGCGAGGGGTATCGAGGGGAGGGAAAAGTCAGGTTTTGTAGTGGAAAATCAAACCCCTTAGCCTTCTTAGTAATACTGTAAAGCTTCATTAAGATCGGACCACCGAATTCGAAGATACCAGGCGAGGGGTGTCGAAGGGGAATTTTCTCAGAGGGGATACCTATCTAGATCGTATTTTTGTCCCCGAAAATCCCTAACACCCAAGTTTCATGAAAATCGTTAGGCCTGTTTTCGAGATCCATTGTGCAGACAGACAGACTGACAGACAGAAGGACGACAGTCCTCGTATTATATTATAGGATATACCTATTTAATGTTAGGAAATGGGTAGAGCAAAACTTTGATCGTTCCAAACAGCGAATTTTTAGGGATGGCAACAGTAAGTTGTAAACTAAATTTTAGAGGTCGACAGCAAAAATTTTGGTCACCAACATTTTTTAGATCGACAGAAACCTTTCGTTAACCTTACAGACTTCTAAACATTAGAATTGGATTAGGCGACCCTAAAAACCCCCATATGTGTTTGTTTTTTATCTGGAAAATTTGAGGGTTGAAGGATTCGCTGCCCCCCAAAATATACGCATAAAAATTTTCAGACCGATCGGACCATCCGATTGGGAGTTGACAGGGGAGGGGTTAAGAAGCGAAAGGGGTAGGGGAAAATAGATAAGGGGAAAACACTAGCCGTCCCCCAAAATGTACGCATACAAATTTTCAGATCGATCGGACCATCCGATTGGGAGTTGATAGGGGAGGGGTTAAGAAGCGAAAGGGGTAGGGGAAAATAGATAAGGGGAAAACACTAGCCGTCCTCCAAAAAGGTACGCATACAAATTTTCAGACCGATCGGACCATCCGAATGGGAGTCGACAGGGGAGGGGTTAAGAAGCGAAAGGGGTAGGGGAAAATAGATAAGGGGAAAACACTAGCCGTCGCCCAAAAAGGTACGCATACAAATTTTCAGACCGATCGGACCATCCGATTGGGAGTTGACAGGGGAGGGGTTAAGAAGCGAAAGGGGTAGGGGAAAATAGATAAGGGGAAAACACTAGCCGTCCCCCAAAATGTACGCATAAAAATTTTCAGATTGATCGGACCATCCGATTGGGAGTTGGCAGGGGAGGGGTTAAGAAGCGAAAGGGGTAGGGGAAAATAGATAAGTGGAAAACACTAGCTGTCCCCCAAAATGTACGCATACAAATTTTCAGATCGATCGGACCATCCGATTGGGAGTTGACAGGGGAGGGGAAGGCCGGGAAACGTCGGAGAGAGGGGAAATTAAAATGGGACCAACTAGGGAGTGAACTCTGTCATCCACCAACGTTTCAACAAAATCCATGCAACGGCACCCAAGTACTGCGTGAACATACAGATATAAAATAAATAAATAAAAAAATAAAAAAAAATAAATAAATAAATAAATAAAGTTGGACCAAAACGAATTGATAACCTCCTCCTTTTTTGGAAGTCGGTTAAAAAGAGCCATATCCAGCCATAAGGGTCAGTTGATGACAGTCACTGAGACATGATTGATCTTATCAATTGCCGTGTGCCTGACGATTAGACTTGCGCGACTAAAAATATGAGTTTTGTGTACTTAACATTCGTTTCATAAATTTGTACAAAGATTACCGAATCAAAACTCATTTCACGATTCCTTGACCCAAAAACAACTGTTAGTTGAAATGATCATCTATATACTAGAGACCTTATTACGCTTTCTGAGGGGTACGATTCCGGGTGCTAGGTTTGGCTAGGAACTTTAAATTTCACAAAGAGCTTTTCTCAAAAAATGAAAACTAAGTTCGTTGATGAGCAAAATTAATCCAACCCTTCCAGAAACTCTCGTTCAAATGAAAATATTTTTGAGATTCTCTGGAAAACGGTGAGTAAGGTCAAAAAATTATAAATGCTAGAAAAACTCTTACACAACTCTTCCATCCAACTTAATTAGATTTGACCACTCCTTCTCACGCCTATAAATCTGCCTTTTTTTTGGCGATTGCCTAAAAGCCACATTTTAGGATGCAATCAAGCATTTTTAATTTGACCGCAATTCGAAATGAATACCTCTTAACGCTTCTATTATGTTCAAATAACACACACACATAACATGTTCGGGTCATAAAATGACCCATGTGTATTTATCATATAATGCATACAAAATAATCCTAAAATTACAATTTATATAGGTACATAATCTTCGCAATAAGGTTTCTGATGGTGGTAGTGTATTATAGAATGGGATCGTTCCCATTGTTTTTAGAAGTGACTCCAATATTATGTAGGACTCAGTACCACAAAAAAATTGGAACAAGCCTAAGTATTGGCGAACCCATTCCTATGCAAATAGGATTCAGCGAATATGATTTTTTTCTTCGATTATAATTCACATGTGGTTTGCGAAGTCGGAGTATATATAGCTTGGACCTCGTGAAGCCGGTGAATACAAGAAGGGTGTGGCATTGCATATTATTTGTCATACAAACACACTACGGGTCACGCCATGACCCGAACGTGTCGTGTGTATACAAAACCTATTGCCGTCTACCTGTGAAAGGTATAACAAAAGTAATTGAATTATCATAAAATACGTTACAATTCGTCCCACTGTTCAAAAGAAATTTGAACTCATGGAATTTTTAATAACGAAAATTTTGGTTTAAAGTTGTTTTGGGTCATGAAATGACCCGAACATAATAGAAGGGTTAATATTTCTTAAATTTGTCACATAAAAATTGTCCAAGGATGCGTAAGCATCTAAGGAGAAACTAGACTTTTTGAGAATAAATACTCTGTTAAATAAAAAGCTTAAAATTTCCTGTACATATAATCGTGAGTGTACTGTACAATACTTTTGATACTACGTACTTAGGGCTGCCATGGAACCTATTTGTGAAAAGAGAACCTTTGGGTTAAAAAAAGAGATATTGTTTAGGAAATTAACCAAATGAAAAAAGAGAACTAAAAGAGAACTTTTTTTGAATGTGAAAATTACAGAACTTAGAAAGACTGCACAGAATTATTACAAAAAAGTGTAATATTTCGTGCCTGTTATTTTCCGTATCTATCGAAAAAAAACTGAAAATGTCAAAACTACAATATCAAATGTCAAAATCGGCTATTTCCTTAACCGCACAATTTTGATTTGTTTTGATTTTTACAGCAGCTGATCGTGGGAGAAGAAACTGTTCTTACTGGCGCATACAATAAATAGCTTTACGTTACAATTATAATGTACAGTTTCGCACTAGACACAGAAAATTGCAGAGTAGAGTACTACTATACAATAAATAACGTGATCATTTTAATTCATAATGGAATTTTCGTGGAAAAATCTGTTTGGTTTTTTACGCATAGTATGAACCAAGATTTTTCTGAAAAAAGAGAACTAAAGAGAACTGGCAAGGAAAAAGAAAGAGGAAAAAGAATGGGGTTAAAAAAAGAGATAAGGTTCTCTTTAAAAGAGATATGATGGCAGCCCTATACGTACTTCATATAAGAAACCAAAAAGTCTGTAGAGTGGATTGTTGAAAGCTTTGAGGCTCGTAAATGTACAAATTTATAAAACGAATGTTAAGTACACAAAACTCATATTTTTAGTCGCGCAAGTCTAATCGTCAGGCACACGGCAATTGATAAGATCAGTCATGTCTCAGTGACTGTCATCAACTGACCCTTATGGCTGGATATGGCTCTTTTTTAACCGACTTCCAAAAAAAAAAGGAGGAGGTTATCAATTCGTTTTGGTCCAACTTTATTTATTTATTTATTTTATATCTGTATATCTGTATGTTCACGCAGTACTTGGGTGCCGTTGCATGGATTTTGTTGAAACGTTGGTGGATGACAGAGTTCACTCCCTAGTTGGTCCCATTTTAATTTCCCCTCTCTCCGACGTTTCCCGGCCTTCCCCTCCCCTGTCAACTCCCAATCGGGTGGTCCGATCGATCTGAAAATTTTTATGCGTACATTTTGGGGGACGGCTAGTGTTTTCCCCTTATCTATTTTCCCCTACCCCTTTCGCTTCTTAACCCCTCCCCTATCAACTCCCAATCGGATGGTCCGATCGATCTGAAAATTTGTATGCTCACATTTTGGGGGACGGCTAGTGTTTTCCCCTTATCTATTTTCCCCTACCCCTTTCGCTTCTTAACCCCTCCCCTATCAACTCCCAATCGGATGGTCCGATCGATCTGAAAATTTGTATGCTCACATTTTGGGGGACGGCTAGTGTTTTCCCCTTATCTATTTTCCCCTACCCTTTTCGCTTCTTAACCCCTCCCCTGTCAACTCCCAATCGGATGGTCCGATCGATCTGAAAATTTGTATGCGTACATTTTGGGGGACGGCTAGTGTTTTCCCCTTATCTATTTTCCCCTACCCCTTTCGCTTCTTAACCCCTCCCCTATCAACTCCCAATCGGATGGTCCGATCGATCTGAAAATTTGTATGCTCACATTTTGGGGGACGGCTAGTGTTTTCCCCTTATCTATTTTCTCCTACCCCTTTCGCTTCTTAACCCCTCCCCTATCAACTCCCAATCGGATGGTCCGATCGATCTGAAAATTTGTATGCTCACATTTTGGGGGACGGCTAGTGTTTTCCCCTTATCTATTTTCCCCTACCCCTTTCGCTTCTTAACCCCTCCCCTATCAACTCCCAATCGGATGGTCCGATCGGTCTGAAAATTTTTATGCGTATATTTTGGGGGGCAGCGAATCCTTCAACCCTCAAATTTTCCAGATAAAAAACAAACACATATGGGGGTTATTAGGGTCGCCTAATCCAATTCTAATGTTTAGAAGTCTGTAAGGTTAACGAAAGGTTTCTGTCGATCTAAAAAATGTTGGTGACGACCCCCAAAATTTTTGCTGAGGACTTCGTCCTTCTGTCTGTCAGTCTGTCTGTCTGCACAATGGATCTCGAAAACAGGCCTAACGATTTTCATGAAACTTGGGTGTTAGGGATTTTCGGGGACAAAAATACGATCTAGATAGGTATCCCCTCTGAGAAAATTCCCCTTCGACACCCTTCGTCTGGTATCTTCGAATTCGGTGGTCCGATCTTAATGAAGCTTTACAGTATTACTAAGAAGGCTAAGGGGTTTGATTTTCCACTACAAAACCTGACTTTTCCCTCCCCTCGATACCCCTCGCCTGGTATCTTCAAATTGGCTGGTCCGATCTTAATGAAACTTTCCAGTGTCACTAAGGGGGTTGAAGGCTATCGATTCGTAACGCCGTTTTCGCACGCGGGCTGCGGCTTTACTTGCTCTACCCATTTCCTAACATTAAATATATCTATATAATGTATATACCAAAAATCACTAAAAATTATAAAATAAAAAACTTTTTAAAAAAAAGTAAAAAAAACCGACTTAAAAATGCACTAAAAAGGAAAAAATAATTTTTTTGGAAGTTGGTGCCAAAATAGAAACAAACAATTTGCTCTCTTTTATTGTACAATCTAAAAGTGCACTAAAAAGGAAAAAATAATTTTTTTGGAAGTTGGGGCCAAAATAGAAACTTAAAGAGGACTTCTATTCATATTTCTTGAGTGTTACAAATAATTTTATTGTAACAAGAATTGTTAAGACAATCAAAAGCTTTTTACAGTTGTCGAGTACTTTTATGTACAATAGACTCGCGGTTAAAATATCACAATGACTATAATTTTTACATCCCGCGTTTCGTTTAATGCATTGCAAATATTCGATGTGATAAAAATAAATTTTTTATAGTGACAAGAATGGATATTCAAAATTTGGGGAATATAAAACCCATTCAATATGTATTTTAATACAATTTTCACTCACCTCTACGAGCACCTATTTATCTAAATTGTTGTATGTGGTTATTTCAAATTCGGAAAGCTTTAAAACTTAAAATTTTTCCTTTCACTACTTAACGGTTCTTTAAAATAATGTTTTTTTAAATAAGTACCACCTTGACTGAAATGAAAACTGAACCGCCTGAAATGAAAACTAAACCGACTGAAATGAAAACTAAACCGACTGAAATGAAAACTAAACCAATGTCTTTTGTCAATTAGCTTGCGAAATTCTATTTTGTTTTAATTGCAATTATTTCAGATCAAAACTTTTACAGCTATCACCAATTCTATTACTGCTATCCAAATGAAAATATTTTATCTTTCGTGACGACATCTGACAAAAGAATATTTTTTTAATTTTAACGGAGCTTACCCAAAAACAAAAGAATATTTGTTAATGTTGACGTGGGTTAAGGGCAACGTGCCAAGTAAGGAACAATACCGCTGAAATTTTTATACCCGTATGGTATGGAATACCAAAGGGTATACTAACTTTGCCTTACCGTTTGTAACGCCAAGATCCCGTCATCACACACAAAAATGAATTACACCAGTGCGTTAGGAATGACAAAATATTTTGATTTCCGCATGTCCGTCCGTCCGTCAGTCCGTCCGTCCATCTGTCTGTGAGCACGATTGCGGACGCACGGATTGAGCTAGAGCCTTGAAATTTTGCGCAGATCTGTTTTTCGTAAAATGCGAGGCTAAGTTCGTTAATGGGCAAAAACGGTCCATTAGGGGGGGTACTCCCCATACGAACGAAAACGTTTTTTGCGAATACCTCAAAAACGGTGCATCTTATCAAAAAAGTCCAAGAACAAAAGTTATTTAGGATATGATTCTACATAAAACTTCCATACATCAAAATCCGATTGGAACAAATTTTAAAAAATCTCATTGGAAACTTTGACTTCAAACTGGAATTTTGATACAACTGTTCACTTAAATCACCATACGGGTTTTCAATAATTGCCAGATTGGCAATTATAGCTTTTGTTATGTTTATATTATGTAAGTAGGCTGTAAAAAAATAATGGTTTGAATCTCATCTCTGTGACTTATTAGAAAACAAAAACTTTAGGTACAATTCAATAAATAATAATTTTATTTATTAGAAATTTTTTAATTTTATATATTGTACAATAAAAGAGAGAAAATTGTTTGTTTCTATTTTGGCACCAACTTCCAAAAAAATTATTTTTTCCTTTTTAGTGCATTTTTAAGTCGGTTTTTTTTACTTTTTTTTAAAAATTTTTTTTTATTAAAGTATTTTGAATACAGTACAATCGCGATTATATGTACTCGCGATTATATGAACCTCGCGGTTATATGACTGCCCAAAAATTTGTATGAAGCCTCAATTATATGATCATTGCGAATCGAAAAAACCTCGATTATGTGATCATCGATATTATTTCGAGTAAATAATTGGATTTTTATACCCGTGTGGTAAAACCAAAGGGTATATTAACTTTGCCTTATACCGTTTGTAACGCCAAGATCCCGTCATCGCACAAAAAAATGAATTACACCAGTGGGTTTAGAATGATAAAAAAAATTGAATTTTGCATGTCCGTCCGTCTGTCCGTCTGTCTGTCCGTCTGTCTGTTGCGCGGATTGCGGGCGCACGGATTGAGCTAGAGACTTGAAATTTTACGTAGATTAGTTTTTCGTAAAATGCAAGGCTAAGTTCGTTAATGGGCAAAAATGGACCATATGGGTGGTACATACGAACGAAAACGTTTTTTGCGAATATCTCAAAAACGGTGCATCTTGTCAAAAAAGTGCAAGAACAAAAGTTATTTAGGATATGATTCTACATAAAACTCCCATACATGAAAATCCGATTGGAATAGATTTGACTCAAGTGGAATTTTGGTACAACTGTTCGAATTTTGATACGAATATCACCATACGGGTTTTCAATATTTGCCAGATAGGCAATTATAGATTTTGTTATGTTTTTTAAAGGAGGATGCAGTGAACTTTGAGCTTAATGCTTGGACAAATGATATTCCAGATCTCGTTGAAGATTTTAGTGTAGATGAAGACGATTGTCAGCAAAGTGAGGATGACAAAATTTCTACTTTGAAAAAAATTATCACCCAAACTGAGGCGATCAAAGCTCTCAATATTGCATTGGATTGCGCTGTTGAGAACGACGTTGACTCAACAGAGATCGGAACGCTGCAAAGACTTAAAAAAAAGGCTGTTTTATCAAATATAAGCAGCATTAGACAACAAAATTTATTAAAATACTTTAACAAAATATAAATTTTTGTGAGAAGATTAAAAAATACTTAACACTTTAACCTTTGTTTGTATTAAACGTAAGGAAACCTGAAAAAACATAGAAAATTTGACCCTCGGTTATATGAAAACCTTGATTATATGACCCACCCCAACATTAATTAGATCATATAATCGCGATTGTACTGTATAACCAAAAGACCCCATCGCTCAGTTCTCAACACAAAATTTTGACATTTTAAATGTTTTTTTGTGCGATTATTATTCTCCTTGATATTCCTCGATCCAAATGATAATTCTCCAATTTGGCTGGTCAGCTCCGTGACTTGATCGAAAGTGTCCATCAAGTGTTTTGACCTTGCGCTTATCGCCTCGGTTCCATTGATCCTCGTTTGGATCCTTTCAGTTGGTGGTGGGGAAGAATGAAGTAGAGTACTTATCTGTACGTCTTGCTTCATGGGTTCGCTTGTTTTGTTACGAGATGTGAAGTTGCTGAGTTGAGGTTTTGCGAAATGTCAACTCGTTTTGATTATTGTGACTCTGGTGCGAAAGACTCTGGCAAGTCTTCTAGTGGCATAGCCAATAATTGCTCCAACGAAATATCTTCGTCCGGCTCGTCTCCGAGCATATTATTTAGCCACTCCATGTCGTCGTGGACAGACAATTGAATGTAATCGTCGGTATTCGTATTCATCTAGGAGATCAAATGGATATTGTCAATTAATTGAGATTGAATTTTGTTTGTTTTTAGACCCATTACCTTTGGACATTGAAACGGCATTGAAACAGCACAACACAACACAAATATAGATGGACACATATTACTTGGCGGAAGGAAGGATACACAGTTTTACGATGGGATGACGAGTTACTTTGGTAGCTGTTTGGACGTCTGCTACACGCACCAAACCATCTTTTCCTGGATGCACCTGGATCACTCGTCCGAGGTGCCACTTTGCAGGAGGTAGTGTCGTTTTTTATTATAACTATGTCGTCCGGTTTGACGTTCTGTTCTGTATGATGCCATTTAGTCCGTTGTTGTAAATCGTTTAAGTAAATGTGTGTCCATTGTTTCCAGCAGTGTTGGGCAAAACGGCGTAAAAAACAGTTTTTTACATTTTTCACGTAAAAAACGTAAAAAACTGGTAAAAAACGTAAAAACCGTAAAAAACGTAAAAAATAGTAAAAAACCTAAAAAATGGGACATCGCAGTTCCTACAAAGTATGACAGTCTGTTTTAAAGTTTTTCTCAGCATTTTATTAGAGATTCTATAATATAGAGAGTGGACATCAGCACTTAATAGACTGTACTACTAAGTAGGACAGTCTATTAACTCAAATTAGAACAGTTGTTTGAACGGAATTTTTCCAGTTTTTAGAATTTCTTTTCCATTTTTCTAGTTTTATTTCAATTTCCGCTTCCGGAATGAGTCTCCTTGTGTTTAAAAACGATTTTTTGATGCAAACTTTAAAATTACGCTTGTTGCTGCAAGAACTAGTCCAAATATGTTTCTTTAACTCTTCATGCATACATTTTTCTATGGAATTAATTTTCACGGTTTTTGGTATCCAAGGGTTTTTGGGGTCGCTGATTACGAGTCTGAAGTCAAAACTTCAAAAATCAAAATGGCGGATCCAATATGGCGGTCAAAAAAGATAAAATTCATTAGATTACGCTGAAAACTAGTACGTAATTTTATCTTTTTTGACCGCCATATTGGATCCGCCATTTTGAATTTTGAAGTTTTGACTTCAGATTCGTAATTAGCGACCCCAAAAACCTTTATAAAGCTAATTACCGATTTTTTAACTGTAATAGATTTGCCACAGTTACATTTAATCTGCAAAAATAGCTACTTTTTTGCTCTTTATTTATTTATAAAATGCAAATTATAAAAAAAGCGCATATTACTTTTTTTCATAACAATTGATGTCCTAGGATACTTACGAAATGAATTTAGTCAATATAAGTGCATGAAATATATGTTATAATATTAAAAAACTGGGCTGGAATCATGTATCTCCACGTGTCTCTGTCTTTCGACTTGGACGCAGCTTTTGACTCTTAACTTCGCCATATCAGCAGCTTCAAATTTCCTGGAATGACAGTTCAGAATCACGCTTCGATTCATAGTGACGATTCCGCGAAATTTCAAGTTGCAGATATGGCGAAGTCAAGAGTCAAAAGTTGCGTCGAAGCCGAAAGACAGAGACGCGTCGAGATACATGATTCCAGCCCTGAATTAGAAAAGGTGTTGTTGTACAACAACACTGCAACAAAGGGTTAAAATAGCCCATATGTCGCAAATCTCTCCACATTATTCACATTAATTAACGTTAAAATGAGTAGGCGGACGTAATGTGATGAAAGGATATAAACAGTTTTTGAACTCCGAGTTTAAAATCTTTTTCACATTCAAGAGGAAATGCTTTTGAATACTTTTCTGTGTTTGCTGAAGACTATTAACCTTTTTATTGTTCTAAGATGATTTATTTACGAATAATTACTATATTTAGTGAATGGCTACTTATTAAATTATTTTATCATCAATGTTTTAGGTTTTTTACAGTTTTTTACGTTTTTTACGTTTTTTACGTTAAAATTGAGGTTTTTTACGCGTAATTTTTTACGCGTAAAAAACTAGGTAAATTACTTTACGTAAAAAACCGGCACAACACTGGTTTCCAGAAGGTTTGGGATAATCTTTGGATAAAGCGCCATCCCGTACTATAATTGGGATTTTGTTCTAACATAGAAGGTTCTGGGATGGCTTATAATGATTGTCCGATAAGGAAGTGGGATGGAGGACGGTATAATCGGTACGTTAACTTTGTGTCCTTTAGTACCCTTTTTAAGTGGTGTTTCGTCGCCTTTACACCTGCTTCCCATAAGCCTCCGAAGTGAGGAGATCCTGGGGGTATAAAGTTCCAGCTAATACAATCATTAGCTAACAATTCCGCTGCGGTTTCGCAGGCTTGAGAGATTGCTTGGTGAAATTCTCTTTGCAGTAATTTGTTTGCCCCGACGAAGTTTGTTCCATTATCTGTATACACGTTTGTACACAGACGGCGTCGCGATGTAAATCGTTTAAATGCTGCAAGAAAACCTACTGACGTGAGGTCGGAGACCGTTTCAAGGTGTGTGGCGTTTGTGCACATACAAACAAATACGGCGATGTATCCTTTGTATGACTTAGTGCCTCTGCCTTTGGATACTCGGATATCGAAAGGGCCACAGAAATCAATTCCAACATGGGTGAACGGTTTTGATTGCCGTACACGCATGGCCGGTAAATTTCCCATTAGTTGCCTCTGACATGCTGCTCGTTGTCTAGTACAAATGACGGATTTGTGTGTTATGTATCGGATCGTATTGCGTGCGTTTAAAATCCAGTATTTGGTTCGAAAAAGGCTTAGTATTACTTGATTTCCTCCGTGTAATGAATCTAGATGGGTTTTTGTAATTAAAAGTTTCGTAAAATGACATTCATTATGTAGAATTATGGGATGTTTTGAATTAAATGGCAGGTCTGCATTCTCTAAACGTCCCACTACGCGCAATACGTTGTCTTGATCTATAAACGGATTGAGATTTATGATTTTTGATTTATTAGATAATGGCCTTGAATGCGTGATGTTGTCGATTTCGTTATTAAAGAAAGTCCGTTGAGAAATTTTTATTAGAAAACTAGCTTGAAAGAACCCGGCGTTGCCCGGGTAGTAAAAAATTTTTGAATATGAAAAAATCCTTTTTTTTTCAAAAGTATTTTGATGTATAGAAAAATTATGCAGTAATTATATTTCAAACAATTTTTTGTTCATAATTTTTTTGGTTTAACGCACTGTTTTCAAGAAAATTGCAAATATTTTTTCCATCTGCTTGGGAGAAAGGGAATAGAGCGAATTCCCTTATTGCCAGACACTTAAGATTTTTGCATTTATGTTGTAACATATGTTGAACAACCATAAAATAGTTTCAGAGATAGCTGAGAAGGGGATTGGTCGAAAATTTACCCTGACAGATAACCTATCCAACACTAAAAATTGTATAAAAATCCGTTCTGTAGTTTAGTAAAGAGCAGGAGAGGGGGCTCGCACCATGTAGAGCGGAGTAGTTTGAGTGGGTGAAAATTTATTTTATGATTGACCTGCCCAACACTGAAAACCGTATTCAAAAACAGGCGAGGGGGTGAAAGGGGAGCTGATACCGTGACCACACCTAACTATAAACCGTGGTCATGATACATAGTCTATGTTGGTGCAGTAGTTCTTGAGTTTATACGTTACTCCATCTCACAAATCAAAAAAATTTATAACTATCTCACAAATAAAAAAAACGCTTCCGACCCCAATAAGTTTGTTCCTGCACTCCAAATTGGGGACCTCCACACTATATGAGAATCATATTGAAGTATATTAGCTTTAATTATAACGTATCAAACCAATCGCTGGACACAAAAATGAATTACACCAGGATGTTTGGGATGACAAAAGATTTTGATTTTGGCATGTCCGACCGTCTGTCTGCCCGTATGTCTCTCTGTCGTCTGTCCGTCTATATATCCGTGAATATCATAACTTTCGGAAGGATTGAGCTAGAGATTTGAAATATTTACAGTTGCGTTTCTCGTAAATGGCAATGCTAAGTTCTTGAACTGCCAAAATCGGACCATTCCCTTCTACATATAAATGAAACTTTTTTCGCAAGTTTCTCAAAAAAGGTGAATCGCATTGAAAAATTTATAAAGCTAAAATGTCTTTTGAATATGATTTTACATAACTTATCTATACATCAAAAAATTTAGTTAGACTACCTCTTTCCCCTCCCCGATACAAATTGAATACTTTTGTCTTTATTTTCTCGAAAACTGTGCATCGTATCGAAAAGTTTATAAACACGAAATTTGTTTAGAATATGATTTTATACAACTTATCTATTCAGTTGGACCACTCCTACCTCCCTCTCCCATACAAATAGATTTTTTTTTAAATAAACGAATTGGTCGGTGATAAAATACCTTTTTTAAATTCGTTCTCCACAAAATGAATAATTTAAATTATCAAATCGTTCAACACCAGTCCATTTAATTTCACTTGGTCACTGAGTAAATACCTTGATTCAATTCGTTCATCACAAAATAAAATACTTTCGACGATTTAAAAGTGGGAAAACAGCGATAATTTGCGCACTATATCGATAATCAACCGCTTCGCATCGATCATCAATGAGGAAAGAGCGAATGTATTTCTCAGCCGTCAAACGTGATTCTGAGAGCTTAACGCCATCTGTTGGCGATAACATTATCGTGAGGGACAAAATTATTCGTTTTTCAGTTCCAAATACAATTTTTTCTCTTTCCATACCATAATCCCATACAATATGCAAATTTCAATTTTTCCGATATTCCCGTTTTTCCCCAAAATTTTTCTCGACTTTTCCAACAAAACGAAAAAAGATTCGAGATTTTTGATTTGGAATTACTGAAAGTGCAATCCAGAAAACCGCTCCCCTGAAAGTATGCAATTTCGGTTTTCCAAGATTTTCCAACTTTTCCGGTAGAAATTTCCAATTTTCGGCTCCGTTGTGTTTTTACCTGTTGCAATACGAATCCAACAAAAAAAACCCCATGCAAATCGGATTATATTCAGCCGAGTTATGGATAGTCAAACGGACCACGATTCATTTTTATATATTTACTAGCAGACCCTACGAATGCCAGCTTAAAGTTTTTTGTATAAATTTTAGAATGCAAAAAAACCATAAATAATTTAAAAACTTTTGGGAAAAAATATTATTCTTACAGGACCTTGCGTTTCGAATTTTGAAATTTCAACAACAGATTCGTGATAAGCAACCATGAAAACCTCCTAAAGCCAGTTTTTGCGAGAAAAATTGGAAAAAGGATATTTGCGTTATCCTTACAGGACCTTCCGTTTAGACTTTTTAAAAACTATTACCGGATGCGTGATCAGCGACCCCGAAAATCCCATAATGCCAATTTTTCCGGGGAAATTTTGGAAAAAGAATATTTTCGTTATCCTGACAGGACCTTCCGTTTCGATTTTTAAAAATCCCACTGCAGAGCTGTGATCAGCGAGCTCAGAAACCCCCTAATGCAATATTTCCTGGAACAAATGGGAAAAAGATACTTCCGTTACCCTTACAGGACCTTCCGTTTCGAGTTTTGAAAATCTAACACCGGATCCGTCATCAGCGAACCCAAAAACCCCATAATGCAATTTTTTTCTCGGATAAAATGAGAAGGATACTTCGTTATCCTTACAGGTCTTTCCGTTTCGAACTTTGAAATTCCAACACCGGATTCGTGATCAGCGACCCCAAGAACCCCATAATGGCAATTTTTCCGGGGAAAAATATGGAAAAAGGATATTTGCGTTATCCTTACAGGACCTTCCCTTTAGCATTTGAAAAATCGAACACCGGATTCGCGATCATAGACCTCGAAAATCCCTTAGTGGCAATTGCATCAAGAAAAATTGGAAAAAAGACATTTGCGTTAATCTTGCAGGACTTTTCGGTTAGAATTTTGAAATTCCAACACCGGATTCGTGATCATTTTCCGGGGAAAAATGGGAAAAAGGATATTTTCATTATCCTTACAGGACCTTCCTTTTCGAATTTTGAAAATATAATACCGGATTCGTGATCAGCGCCCCCAAAAACCCCCTTATACAGATTTTTCCGAGGAAGAACGGGAAAAAGGATATTTATCCTTACAGGACTTTTCGTTTCGAATTTTGAAAATCTAATATCGGATTCGTGATCAGCGCGCCAAAAACCCCCTTATACCGATTTTCCGAGGAAAAACGGAAAGAGGATATTTATCCTTACAGGACTTTTCGTTTCGAAATTTGAAAATCTTATATCGGATTCGTGATCAGCGATCCCAAACATAAAGCCAATTTTCCCGGGGAATAACGGGAAAAAGGATATTTCCGTTATCCTTTCAGGACCTTCCATTTAGAATTTTAAAAATCTAACACCGGATTCGCGGTCAGCGACCCCGGAAACCTTATGCCGATTTTTCCCAGGAAAAACGCGAAAAAGGATATTTGCGTTATCCTTACAGGACTTTCCGTTTCGAATTTTAAAAATCTAACACCGGATTCGCGGTCAGCGACCCCGGAAACCTTATGCCGATTTTTCCCAGGAAAAACGGTAAAAAGGATATTTGCGTTATCCTTACAGGACCTTCCGTTTAGAATTTTGAAAATCTAATACCGGATTCGTGATCAGCGCCCCAAAAACCCCCTTATACCGATTTTTCCGAGGAAGAACGGGAAAAAGGATATTTATCCTTACAGGACCCTCCGTTTCGAATTTTGAAATTCCAACACCGGATTCGTGATTAGCGACCCCAAAAACCCCATAATGGCAATTTTTCCGGAGAAAAATGGGAAAAAGGATATTTGCGTTATATTTACAGGACCTTCCGTTTCGAATTTTGAAAATATAATACCGGATTCGTGATCAGCGCCCACAAAAACCCCCTTATACAGATTTTTCCGAGGAAGAACGGGAAACAGGATATTTATCCTTACAGGACTTTTCGTTTCGAATTTTGAAAATCTAATATCGGATTCGTGATCAGCGCGCCAAAAACCCCCTTATACCGATTTTCCGAGGAAAAACGGGAAAAAGGATATTTATCCTTACAGGACCTTTCGTTTCGAATTTTGAAAATCTAATATCGGATTCGTGATCAGCGACCCCAAAAACCCCATTATGCAAATTTTTCCGGGGAGAAATGGGAAAAAGGATATTTTCATTATCCTTACAGGACCTTCCGTTTCGAATTTTGAAAATCTAATACCGGATTCGTTATCAGCGACCCCAAAAACATTATAGGTAAATTTTTCCGGGGAGAAATGGGAAAAGGGATATTTTCATTATCCTTACAGGACCTTCCGTTTAGAATTTTGAAAATCTAATACCGGATTCGTGATCAGCGACCCCAAAAACCCTATAATGTAAATTTTTCCGGGGATAAATGGGAAAAAGGATATTTTCATTATCCTTACAGGACCTTCCGTTTAGAATTTTGAAAATCTAATACCGGATTCGTGATCAGCGACCCCAAAAACCCTATAATGCAAATTTTTCCGGGGAAAAATGGGAAAAAGGATATTTTCATTATCCTTACAGGACCTTCCGTTTTGAATTTTGAAAATCTACATAGCTAAAAACCTGCTCCTGGCAACGCAGATCATTTTGCAAAAAACCGCGTAAAAATCGGTCCAGTAGTTTTTGAGTTTTGTAATCTCAAACAAACAGACAGACAGACAGACAGACAAACAGACAAACAGACAAACATCCATTTTTATATATATAGATAAAGATTAGTCGCGAAATTTATTTCTTCGGACGAGAGATATCCGCTCTTTTTGGTATGTTGTGGCTGTCGTATTCTTGTGTTATGTACGAAACGTAATATATAAGCGGTGACGCGAATTGTTTTATTGTAGGATGAGAATTTGAAAAGTTCGATTGGTTCGATGGTTGCGTTTAAAGAAATTAGTTTTGGAGACCTGGTTTCTAAATCAGTATCGTTGATTTTGGTTTCCTTTGGCCATTGTCGTGAATCGATGAGCCAGTTAGGTGCTTTCCACCATAAATCGTTTTCGATTAATGACTCGGGTAAAACTCCGTAAGATTCTCCGAAACAGTGTCGCTATCTACGCGGTAACTAAACTCGTCGGTATGGGGGTACCAATGCATTCCTAGTGTTTTGATAGTGGTATCAAAATTTATGGAAATAGTTTCAGGCATTTCGATGAAATCTGATGGTAATGGATTGAGGACTTCTTGAAAGTTCGATGACCATTTTTTAAGTGGAAGTCCTGCTGAGTTAAGCATTTTTAAAAGTTCATCTTGTAGTTTGCTAGTTTCTGAAACGGTATCTGCGCCTGACAACAAATTGTCGACATAAAAATCGGTCAGTGTGACTGCTGAGGCGAGAGGGAACTTGTTAGCTTGATCTTTAGCGATCTGGGTTAATGTCTTAATTGCTAAATAAGGTGCACTTGCTGTTCCAAAAGAGACAGTAGTTAATTGATAGGTGTGGATGGGTTGTTCAGGAGAATTTCTCCAGAAGAATTTTTGAAATTTTTTATGTTCGGGTGCGATCTTAATTTGCCGGTACATCTTTCCGATGTCGGCGGAAAATGCTACCCGTTTTAACCGCCAACGTAATAAATTGTTTGTAAATTGTCTTGGAGTCGGGGTCCTATTAATAAACAATCGTTTAAAGAGATTCCAGTGGATGTTTTGGAAGATGCGTCGAAAACTACGCGCAATTTGGTAGTGGTGCTGGAATTCTTTATAACTGCGTGATGTGGTAAATAATAATCGAAGTCGGAATCAATATACTCGTTGATGACCTTAGAATATTCTGTATGAAAATTTGTGTCGTTTGCAAATCTTTTCTCTAAGTTATAAAATCTTTCTAGGGCAACTTCTTCCGACATTTTTGGACTTTCGCCAACTTCCTCCAATTCCCAGAATTTTCGGAGATTCCATTCAGTTTCTGTGGTACTGTGGAAAATGGATACGTGAGACGATGGATTCGTAAAGTCGTTGTCGTCTATCTTGGCCTTTCCGGACAATATCCACCCGAGCTGTGTGTCTTGAGCCATCAAAGATTTAGTGCGATTCAATTTTATGTTTTGTCGCATAATATGGGGGTATACATCCGCACCCAGTATAATGTCGATGTCGCCCGGATAAGCGTATGATGGATCTGCTAACGGGAGATATTTAAGATCGTGGAGGCACGTTGTTTGGATTTTAGCGGAAGGCAGTGTTTTCGTTACTCGCGGTAAAATTAAGGCGTCAACGTTATAGAAAAAGGTTTCTTTCAATAAAGATTGTATAGTAAAATTTGTTTTATGATTGCATTTAATTGACCCATTCCCTCCTATTCCAGATATATCGACGTTAAGTTTGGTCTTCTTTAAACGGGCACGTTGGACTAAAGCTTCACTGACAAAGCACGATTGTGACCCTTGGTCAATGAGAGCTCGTGCAACGTGAGTTCCGTTTGATGATTTGATTTTGACCAAGGCAGTTGCTAGTAGCACACATGTGTTATGATTTGCCGATGTGTGACTTGTTACGTCGCGAGAAGGAATGTTTGTTGCCGTTGATGGTTGTGGAGAGCTTTCGCGAGATTGACTCGAATTCGAATTTGAATCGCTCGAGGAACCCAACTTGGTAGTTGTTATATTTTCGCGAGACTTGGAACGTTTGTTGGATTGATTCTTGTTTACCGATTTGGTAGAGGTTTTAGTTTTCGAAACATTTGATGAAGTTGTGGATGATGATGATAAATGTAAACGGGTGTGAATGATGATGATAAATGTAAACGGGTGTGATTGCACTTATTGATCGCTAATAGCACGTACGGCAATTTGATTGACTGGTGCATTGGCTTACCGAATGTTTTGGGTGAAGACAATTGTAGCATAATTTATTTTGTTTGACGAGTTCTTGTCGTTGTCGTATGGATAATTTTAAAAAGTTGGGGCACTGTGAGATGCGGTGCTGTTGAGAACAGGCAGCACATTCGAGTGTCGATGCGGTATGAAAAGATTGTTGATGTTTGGTTGATTTGAATGGTTACGAATAAGGTTGCTTCTAAAGCTCGATATCGTTTTTCTAAGAACCGATAAAGATCTTGGTACATTGGTAATTCCTCGTTGTCTTGTTGTCGGGATTCCCATAGCATGTGCGTATTAGCAGGCAGATGCTGTACGATGATGTGCACTTTGAGAGGGTCCCATGTTGATGTGTCAATGCCCAGTCCGGACAGAGTTAGCAGACATTCGTTGGTGGTGTCCATTAATCGTTTTATGTTGGCTGCATTTTCGATTGTTATAGTTGTCTGCTTTAGCAGACGATTTAAGATGGTCGACGATTTAAGGTGGTAGGTAGATGACTTTCTTATTGGAATACCTTTTTACTAAAGTATTCCAAGCGGACTCGTAATTAGAGTCGGTGATTTGAAAATGTTGCAGAAGACGTTCTGCTTCACCTGACAGTCGTGACTTTAAGTAGTGAAGTTTATGCACAGGTGAGAGGATGCGGTTTTCGTGAATCATGCTACGGAATAGATCATGAAATGAAAGCCAGGTATGATATTCTCCCGAGAACTTTGGAATTTCGATGGGGGGCAACGAAAGTGGTTTCATGGGGAATGGATTAGCTGTTTGAGGCAGAGGGGATCGTGGTGCCTCTATTGAAAGACTAGGCTTTGGTATATTGCTCTGGTATATGGGCAATAATTCTTCGATTTTGTCCTTGAGTTCGAAATATTTACTTTGAGCGGTTTCGTACAACGAACTACATTCGAATTGGAATCAGATGTTGACGGAACGTTCAAGTAAATCGACGATATTTCTTCCCAATGAGAATTGATGATTGTCAGACGGTTTTTTAAGGAAATTTCTGTCCGTTTTGACGTGGATACGTCTTGGATTTTGGTAATGGGGGTACAAACTAGAAAATCGGCTTGCTGCCATGATAACAAATTTGCAATCGATGAAACTCGATAGTTTGTGGTGATATCTGAACAAAACCTGTGTTATAAGATGAGGGCTACATTAAAGCATTGTATAGGGTATTTTGTTATGTTAAACTATGTGCAATTATGTTTTTAAAAAGCAAAATCAAAATGTTTACTCCGCTGTTATGCTGTGTTTGCTGCTTGCAGTACAGATTTCACATTTATACTCTTTTTATGCTCCTCCTTTGTGTGTATTGAATCTGTTGTTTTGAATGTCATGTTATTTCGTTCTTTTCGCTCTTAACGGCAAAAGCGTTTGCTGTGGTTTTCGACTCTCGTTCTTGGGAACGAAAATGATTTCTATTTAAGTTTTCGCTTCTTGTTCAAATCGGTTTGTGGGTCTCGCATAAAAATGAATGAAAGCCTCGAGCGATGGCTTTTTGGTATGATGCCCACACACATGTAAGTATGCATTTTACTACTGAGAACGATATTTCGCTCCCAGCATTAAAGTTCTGTTCAGGGTTGTGACTTTTGATTTTCGAAATCGTAGTAAATCGGCCGAAAAATAGTAGTAGAATCGATGAAATAGTAATAAAATTTAAAACCTTCGTCATTATATATGTATATAACTAACTTGATCGAAAGACTAGAAATGGGAGCGTTTGAACACTGTATGTATATTTATTTCATACTTCTCTTATCATAAACCAATTATAAATAAAATTATTATACCCGTATGGTGAAACCGAATATCTCAAAAACGGTGCATCTAATCAAAAAAGTGCAAGAACAAAAGTTATTTAGGATATGATTCTACATAAAACTCCCATACATCAAACTCCGATTGGAAAAAATTTAAAAAAAATCTGATTAGAAAGTTTGACTTCAAACTGGAGATTTGATACAACTGTTCGCCGTTCACTTAAATCACCATACGGATTTTCAATAATTGCCAGATTGGTTTCCTTAATTTCCTTTTCACTAAAATTTTTTACTTAAATATCTATTGGCGATCGTTGTAGGCGGATCCACGTCTTCTGGCCATCTCTACGAGACAGACACCTTGCTTTTTTACCTTCCTTGGTAAAATTAGAGAACGATTTGTCGATTAAATCTTTATATAATTTCATTCGATTTAAAGCTTCTTGTGGATCTATCTGAGATGATTCCTCAGTAGATGGATTATCATTGGGTGCAGTATCTTGACCCATGATTGGGGGTGGAAACATACTAAAGTTAGGAATGTATGTTATTGCGTTCAACACTGTCCCATGCGATGCGAAAAGTGGGAAAACAGCGATAATTTGCGCACTATATCGATAAACAACCGCTTCGCATCGATCATCAATGAGGAAAGAGCGAATGTATTTCTCAGCCGTCAAACGTGATTCTGAGAGCTTAACGCCATCTGTTGGCGATAACATTATCGTGAGGGACAAAATTATTCGTTTTTCAGTTCCAAATACAATTTTTTCTCTTTCCATACCATAATCCCATACAATATGCAAATTTCAATTTTTCCGATATTCCCGTTTTTCCCCAAAATTTTTCTCGACTTTTCCAACAAAACGAAAAAAGATTCGAGATTTTTGATTTGGAATTACTGAAAGTGCAAACCAGAAAACCGCTCCCCTGAGAGTATGCAATTTCGGTTTTCCAAGATTTTCCAACTTTTCCGGTAGAAATTTCCAATTTTCGGCTCCGTTGTGTTTTTACCTGTTGCAATACGAATCCAACAAAAAAAACCCCATGCAAATCGGATTATATTCAGCCGAGTTATGGATAGTCAAACGGACCACGATTCATTTTTATATATTTACTAGCAGACCCTACGTTGGCAGCTAAAAGTTTTTTGCATAAATTTTAGAATGCCAAAAAACCATAAATAACTTAAAAAGTTTTGGGAAAAAATGTTATCCTTGCAGGACCTTCCGTTTCGAATTTTGAAATTCCAACTCCAGATTCGTGATCAGCGACCCTAAAAACCCCCTTATGCCGATTTTTCCGGGGAAAAACGGGAAAAAGGATATTTATCCTTACAGGACCTTTCGTGTCGAATTTTGCAAATCTAATACCGGATTCGTGATCAGCGACCTCAAAAACCCCCTTATGCCGATTTTTCCGGGGAAAAACGGGAAAAAGGATATTTGCGTTACCTTACAGGACCTTCTGTTCCGAATTTTGAAATTCCAACACCAGATTCGTAATTAGTGACCCCAAATACCCTATAATGCCAATTTTCCGGGGAAAAATAGGAAAAAGGAAATTTGCGTTATCTTTCCAGGACTTTCCGTTTAGAATTTTCAAATTCCAACAGCCAGCTCGTGATCAGCGGCCACGGAAACACCCTACAGCCAGTTTTTCGGAGACAAAATTAGAAAACGGATATTTGCGTTATCCTTGCAGGACCTTCGGTTTCGAATTTTGAAATTCCAACACCGTATTCGTGATCAGCGACCCCAAAAACCCCATAATGGCAATTTTTCCGGGGGAAAATGGGAAAAGGATATTCGCGTTATCCTTACAGGACCTTTCGTTTCGAGTTTTGAAATTCCAACACCAGATTCGTGATCAGTGACCCCAAAAACCCCATAATGGCAATTTTTCCGGGGAAAAATGGGAAAAAGGATATTTGCGTTATCCTTACAGGACCTTCCGTTTCGAATTTTGAAATTCCAACACCGGATTCGTGATCAGCGACCCCAAAAACCCTCTTATGCCGATTTTTCGGGGGAAAAACGGGAAAAAGGATATTTGCGTTATCCTTGCAGGACCTTCCGTTTCGAATTTTGAAATTCCAACTCCAGATTCGTGATCAGTGACCCCAAAAACCCCATAATACCAATTTCTCCGGAGAAAATGGGAAAAAGGACATTTGCGTTATCCTTACAGGACTTTACGGTTAGAATTTTGGAATTCCAACACCGTATTCGTGATCAGCGACCCCAAAAACCCCATAATGGCAATTTTTCCGGGGGAAAATGGGAAAAGGATATTCGCGTTATCCTTACAGGACCTTTCGTTTCGAGTTTTGAAATTCCAACACCAGATTCGTGATCAGTGACCCCAAAAACCCCATAATACCAATTTCTCCGGAGAAAATTGGAAAAAGGACATTTGCGTTATCCTTACAGGACTTTACGGTTAGAATTTTGGAATTCCAACACCGGATTCGTGATTAGCGACCCCAAAAACCCCATAATGGCAATTTGTCCGGGGAAAATGGGTAAAATGATATTTGCGTTATCCTTACAGGACCTTCCGTTTCGAATTTTGAAATTCCAACTCCAGATTCGTGATAAGCAACCCTGAAAACCTCCCAAAGACTGTTTTTGGGAGAAAAATTGGAAAAAGGACATTTCCGTTATCCTTACAGGACCTTCCGTTTAGCATTTGAAAAATCGAACACCGGATTCGTGATCAGCGACCCCAAAAACCCCATAATGCCAACTTTTCCGGATAAGAATGGGAAAAAGAATATTTGCGTTGTCCAAAAACCTCCTTATGCCGATCTTTCCCGGGAAAAAGGACATTTGCCCTTACAGGACCTTCCATTTCAAATTTTGGAATTCCAACACCGGATTCGTGATCAGCGACCCCAAAAACACCCTAATGATGATTTTTCCCAGTAAAAACTGGAAAAAGGATATTTGCGTAATTCTTACAGGACCTTCCGTTTCGAATTTTGAAAATCTAATCTCGGATTCGTGATCAGCGCCCCAAAAACCCCCCTATACCGATTTTTCCGAGGAAAAACGGGATAAGGAATATTTATCCATACAGGACTTTTCGTTTCGAATTTTCAAAATATAATACCGGATTCGTGATCAGCGACCCCAAAAACCCTATAATGCAAATTTTTCCGGGAAAAAATGGGAAAAAGGATATTTTCATTATCCTTACAGGACCTTACGTTTCGAATTTTGAAAATCTAATACCGGATTCGTGATCAGCGACCCCAAAAACCCTATAATGCAAATTTTTCCGGGAAAAAATGGGAAAAAGGATATTTTCATTATCCTTACAGGACCTTACGTTTCGAATTTTGAAAATCTAATACCGGATTCGTGATCAGCGACCCCAAAAACCCCATAGTGCCAATTTTTCCGGGGAAAAATGGGAAAAAGGATATTTTCATTATCCTTACAGGACCTTCGGTTTCGAATTTTGAAAATCTAATACCGGATTCGTGATCAGCGACCCCAAAAACCCTATAATGCAAATTTTTCCGGGAAAAAATGGGAAAAAGGATATTTTCATTATCCTTACAGGACCTTCCGTTTCGAATTTTGAAAATCTAATACCGGATTCGTGATCAGCGAGCCCAAAAACCCTATAATGCAAATTTTTCCGGGGAGAAATGGGAAAAAGGATATTTTCATTATCCTTACAGGACCTTCCGTTTCGAATTTTGAAAATCTAATACCGGATTCGTGATCAGCGACCCCAAAAACCCTATAATGCAAATTTTTCCGGGGAAAAATGGGAAAAAGGATATTTTCATTATCCTTACAGGACCTTCCGTTTCGAATTTTGAAAATCTACATAGCTAAAAACCTGCTCCTGGCAACGAAGATCATTTTGCAAAAAACCGCGTAAAAATCGGTCCAGTAGTTTTTGAGTTTTGTAATCTCAAACAAACAGACAGACAAACAGACAGACAAACAGACAGACAAACAAACATCCATTTTTATACACTTTCTATTAAGTTGAAGTGTCACGCACGACGTGACTATGTGTCTTTCTCTGGAATCTTTGGAACCTTATATCTCCGAAACTATGCAACCTAGGAAGATGAAATTTTGTCACCTTGCGTAGTTCCGGTGACAGTTCAATATTTTTACTACTCCATCCTTGTAAGGATAATGGAAGGTCCTGTAAGGATAACGCAAATATCCTTTTTCCCATTTTTTCCGGGAAAAACTGGCACCAGGGGGTTTTCGGGGTCGCTGATCACGAATTCGGTGTTAGATTTTCAAAATTCAAAACGGAAGGTCCTGTAAGGATAACGCAAATATCCTTTTTCCCATTTTTTCCGGGAAAAAATTGCATTAGGGGGTTTTCGGGGTCGCTGATCACGAATTCGGTGTTAGATTTTCAAAATTCAAAACGGAAGGTCCTGTAAGGATAACGCAAATATCCTTTTTCCCATTTTTCCCGGGAAAAACTGGCACCAGGGGGTTTTCGGGGTCGCTGATCACGAATTCGGTGTTAGATTTTCAAAATTCAAAACGGAAGGTCCTGTAAGGATAACGCAAATATCCTTTTTCCCATTTCTCCCGGGAAAAACTGGCATCAGGGGGTTTTCGGGGTCGCTGAATCCGATTCTGACATTTAAAATTCTGTAAGGATAACGGAATGTCCTGCAAAGATAACGTGAGTTTCCTTTTGCTCAAATTTCCGCGAAAGATCTTTTCTGGAGGTTTTTGGTAGGCTAATTCAAGACTAAAAAGTATAAAATAAAAAAAACACTTTAAAAAACAAGTTTTATAACCTTATACACTTTCAAAATGCACTAAAAAGTAAAAAACAAGTTCAAAGTTTCACAAAAAATGTTTTTATAAATTGCGTGTTGTTGTGAAAATATAAAGTGTGTGACGTTGCATTTGCTCTTGAATCTGTAATAGCGGTTTCATACTGTGCAACGCAGCACACTTTATACTTTCACAACAACACGCAATTTATAAAAACATTTTTTGTGAAACTTTGAACTTGTTTTTTACTTTTTAGTGCATTTTGAAAGTGTATAAGGTTATAAAACTTGTTTTTTAAAGTGTTTTTTTTTTATATATATAGATAAAGATTAGTCGCGAAATTTATTTCTTCGGACGAGAGATATCCGCTCTTTTTGGTATGTTGTGGCTGTCGTATTCTTGTGTTATGTACGAAACGTAATATATAAGCGGTGACGCGAATTGTTTTATTGTAGGATGAGAATTTGAAAAGTTCGATTGGTTCGATGGTTGCGTTTAAAGAAATTAGTTTTGGAGACCTGGTTTCTAAATCAGTATCGTTGATTTTGGTTTCCTTTGGCCATTGTCGTGAATCGATGAGCCAGTTAGGTGCTTTCCACCATAAATCGTTTTCGATTAATGACTCGGGTAAAACTCCGTAAGATTCTCCGAAACAGTGTCGCTATCTACGCGGTAACTAAACTCGTCGGTATGGGGGTACCAATGCATTCCTAGTGTTTTGATAGTGGTATCAAAATTTATGGAAATAGTTTCAGGCATTTCGATGAAATCTGATGGTAATGGATTGAGGACTTCTTGAAAGTTCGATGACCATTTTTTAAGTGGAAGTCCTGCTGAGTTAAGCATTTTTAAAAGTTCATCTTGTAGTTTGCTAGTTTCTGAAACGGTATCTGCGCCTGACAACAAATTGTCGACATAAAAATCGGTCAGTGTGACTGCTGAGGCGAGAGGGAACTTGTTAGCTTGATCTTTAGCGATCTGGGTCTTAATTGCTAAATAAGGTGCACTTGAGTTCCAAAAGAGACAGTAGTTAATTGATAGGTGTGGATGGGTTGTTCAGGAGAATTTCTCCAGAAGAATTTTTGAAATTTTTTATGTTCGGGTGCGATCTTAATTTGCCGGTACATCTTTCCGATGTCGGCGGAAAATGCTACCCGTTTTAACCGCCAACGTAATAAATTGTTTGTAAATTGTCTTGGAGTCGGGGTCCTATTAATAAACAATCGTTTAAAGAGATTCCAGTGGATGTTTTGGAAGATGCGTCGAAAACTACGCGCAATTTGGTAGTGGTGCTGGAATTCTTTATAACTGCGTGATGTGGTAAATAATAATCGAAGTCGGAATCAATATACTCGTTGATGACCTTAGAATATTCTGTATGAAAATTTGTGTCGTTTGCAAATCTTTTCTCTAAGTTATAAAATCTTTCTAGGGCAACTTCTTCCGACATTTTTGGACTTTCGCCAACTTCCTCCAATTCCCAGAATTTTCGGAGATTCCATTCAGTTTCTGTGGTACTGTGGAAAATGGATACGTGAGACGATGGATTCGTAAAGTCGTTGTCGTCTATCTTGGCCTTTCCGGACAATATCCACCCGAGCTGTGTGTCTTGAGCCATCAAAGATTTAGTGCGATTCAATTTTATGTTTTGTCGCATAATATGGGGGTATACATCCGCACCCAGTATAATGTCGATGTCGCCCGGATAAGCGTATGATGGATCTGCTAACGGGAGATATTTAAGATCGTGGAGGCACGTTGTTTGGATTTTAGCGGAAGGCAGTGTTTTCGTTACTCGCGGTAAAATTAAGGCGTCAACATTATAGAAAAAGGTTTCTTTCAATAAAGATTGTATAGTAAAATTTGTTTTATGATTGCATTTAATTGACCCATTCCCTCCTATTCCAGATATATCGACGTTAAGTTTGGTCTTCTTTAAACGGGCACGTTGGACTAAAGCTTCACTGACAAAGCACGATTGTGACCCTTGGTCAATGAGAGCTCGTGCAACGTGAGTTCCGTTTGATGATTTGATTTTGACCAAGGCAGTTGCTAGTAGCACACATGTGTTATGATTTGCCGATGTGTGACTTGTTACGTCGCGAGAAGGAATGTTTGTTGCCGTTGATGGTTGTGGAGAGCTTTCGCGAGATTGACTCGAATTCGAATTTGAATCGCTCGAGGAACCCGACTTGGTAGTTGTTATATTTTCGCGAGACTTGGAACGTTTGTTGGATTGATTCTTGTTTACCGATTTGGTAGAGGTTTTAGTTTTCGAAACATTTGATGAAGTTGTGGATGATGATGATAAATGTAAACGGGTGTGAATGATGATGATAAATGTAAACGGGTGTGATTGCACTTATTGATCGCTAATAGCACGTACGGCAATTTGATTGACTGGTGCATTGGCTTACCGAATGTTTTGGGTGAAGACAATTGTAGCATAATTTATTTTGTTTGACGAGTTCTTGTCGTTGTCGTATGGATAATTTTAAAAAGTTGGGGCACTGTGAGATGCGGTGCTGTTGAGAACAGGCAGCACATTCGAGTGTCGATGCGGTATGAAAAGATTGTTGATGTTTGGTTGATTTGAATGGTGACGAATAAGGTTGCTTCTAAAGCTCGATATCGTTTTTCTAAGAACCGATAAAGATCTTGGTACATTGGTAATTCCTCGTTGTCTTGTTGTCGGGATTCCCATAGCATGTGCGTATTAGCAGGCAGATGCTGTACGATGATATGCACTTTGAGAGGGTCCCATGTTGATGTGTCAATGCCCAGTCCGGACAGAGTTAGCAGACATTCGTTGGTGGTGTCCATTAATCGTTTTATGTTGGCTGCATTTTCGATTGTTATAGTTGTCTGCTTTAGCAGACGATTTAAGATGGTCGACGATTTAAGGTGGTAGGTAGATGAATTTCTTATTGGAATACCTTTTTACTAAAGTATTCCAAGCGGACTCGTAATTAGAGTCGGTGATTTGAAAATGTTGCAGAAGACGTTCTGCTTCACCTGACAGTCGTGACTTTAAGTAGTGAAGTTTATGCACAGGTGAGAGGATGCGGTTTTCGTGAATCATGCTACGGAATAGATCATGAAATGAAAGCCAGGTATGATATTCTCCCGAGAACTTTGGAATTTCGATGGGGGGCAACGAAAGTGGTTTCATGGGGAATGGATTAGCTGTTTGAGGCAGAGGGGATCGTGGTGCCTCTATTGAAAGACTAGGCTTTGGTATATTGCTCTGGTATATGGGCAATAATTCTTCGATTTTGTCCTTGAGTTCGAAATATTTACTTTGAGCGGTTTCGTACAACGAACTACATTCGAATTGGAATCAGATGTTGACGGAACGTTCAAGTAAATCGACGATATTTCTTCCCAATGAGAATTGATGATTGTCAGACGGTTTTTTAAGGAAATTTCTGTCCGTTTTGACGTGGATACGTCTTGGATTTTGGTAATGGGGGTACAAACTAGAAAATCGGCTTGCTGCCATGATAACAAATTTGCAATCGATGAAACTCGATAGTTTGTGGTGATATCTGAACAAAACCTGTGTTATAAGATGAGGGCTACATTAAAGCATTGTATAGGGTATTTTGTTATGTTAAACTATGTGCAATTATGTTTTTAAAAAGCAAAATCAAAATGTTTACTCCGCTGTTATGCTGTGTTTGCTGCTTGCAGTACAGATTTCACATTTATACTCTTTTTATGCTCCTCCTTTGTGTGTATTGAATCTGTTGTTTTGAATGTCATGTTATTTCGTTCTTTTCGCTCTTAACGGCAAAAGCGTTTGCTGTGGTTTTCGACTCTCGTTCTTGGGAACGAAAATGATTTCTATTTAAGTTTTCGCTTCTTGTTCAAATCGGTTTGTGGGTCTCGCATAAAAATGAATGAAAGCCTCGAGCGATGGCTTTTTGGTATGATGCCCACACACATGTAAGTATGCATTTTACTACTGAGAACGATATTTCGCTCCCAGCATTAAAGTTCTGTTCAGGGTTGTGACTTTTGATTTTCGAAATCGTAGTAAATCGGCCGAAAAATAGTAGTAGAATCGATGAAATAGTAATAAAATTTAAAACCTTCGTCATTATATATGTATATAACTAACTTGATCGAAAGACTAGAAATGGGAGCGTTTGAACACTGTATGTATATTTATTTCATACTTCTCTTATCATAAACCAATTATAAATAAAATTATTATACCCGTATGGTGAAACCGAATATCTCAAAAACGGTGCATCTAATCAAAAAAGTGCAAGAACAAAAGTTATTTAGGATATGATTCTACATAAAACTCCCATACATCAAACTCCGATTGGAATAAATTTAAAAAAAATCTGATTAGAAAGTTTGACTTCAAACTGGAGATTTGATACAACTGTTCGCCGTTCACTTAAATCACCATACGGATTTTCAATAATTGCCAGATTGGTTTCCTTAATTTCCTTTTCACTAAAATTTTTTACTTAAATATCTATTGGCGATCGTTGTAGGCGGATCCACGTCTTCTGGCCATCTCTACGAGACAGACACCTTGCTTTTTTACCTTCCTTGGTAAAATTAGAGAACGATTTGTCGATTAAATCTTTATATAATTTCATTCGATTTAAAGCTTCTTGTGGATCTATCTGAGATGATTCCTCAGTAGATGGATTATCATTGGGTGCAGTATCTTGACCCATGATTGGGGGTGGAAACATACTAAAGTTAGGAATGTATGTTATTGCGTTCAACACTGTCCCATGCGATGCGACCGTGGCAGCCACCCACTATCTTCACTGGGAACGGTGCGGCGAGGGGTAGAGACGGCATACCTTTTCTGCTAGCTCAAACAGCTGGGTCTATGGGAAATGTCTCTAGGTCACGCCCGCCTCACAATAATGCGGTATGCCTTAATACGAACACACGGACAAACAAAAAGAACTCAAATGAAATCAACTAAATAACTGAAAATTACACCGAAAGACTAATGAGGTTAAACGGTAAGTTTTTTTTCGAAACATATCCCACCCATTTTCCTGGATAAAAACCTGGAACCAAAACGTCTCTCGGGAAAACTTCACCCGAGCGACCCCTTTTTAACCGACTTCCAAAAAGGAAAAGGTTCTCAATTCCACCTGAATATTTTTTTTTTTAATGTATGTTCACGCCTAACTTTTTACTGGGTTGACCGATTTTAGTCATCCCAAAGAGAAAGTTGTAGGGAAAGTTCCTGGTTGGACCCCGGTTCGTTCATGGGCAAAAATGGACCATTAGGGGGGGTACCCCCCATACAAACGAAAACGTTTTTTCCGAATTTCTTAAAAACGGTGCATCTTATCAAAAAAGTCCAAGAACAAAAATTATTTAGGATATGATTCTACATAAAACTTCCATACATCAAAATCCGATTGGAATAAATTTTAAAAAATCTGATTGGAAAGTTCGACTTCAAAGTGTAATTATATCCCGCAAGTGGTGGCCATTTTCTGCTTCGCAAATCCGTGCTCTTTCCAAGAAATTTTCCATAACCTTTCGTGTTATGGCCTTGATTTCACTGCGAATGTTGGTTTTCAATTGGCTGATGGTTGTTGGCTTGTTGACGTACACTTTTTCTTTCAAATATCCCCAAAGGAAACAATCTGGAGTCGTTAGATCAGGTGAACGCGGAGGCCAATTGAAATCGCAACTTTTCGAAATAATGCATCCGCCAAACATGTCCCGTAAAAGAGCCATTGAGCCCACCGCCCACCGGTTCGTTGTTCTATTGTGTACAGGTCCATTTTAAATTGCCCAAGTCTTCTTAACAAAATGCTGAAACAAAATTAAAAAAATAAAAATTAAAAAAAAGTTATAAAGACTTCAAACCCCTGCGTCTATTCTGGCCCACCCTGTATATTTCCCCCGTGTTAACCTACCCCTTCAAACCCCTCCCTGCTTGGGATATCGAGTAAAATTCTTTGTATTGTATTGTGTAATATCTGGAAGATTCTTTTATATATTTGTCATCTGCGGACTTATCCCCTCAAACCCTTTGTAATTTTACCTATATTAAAAATTGAAACTAAAAACGTTCGAAATAAAAAAAAAAATTTCTAAAAAAATAAAACCGACTTTAAAAAAAACTGAAAAGAGAAAAAAGCACTAAAAAGAAAAAAATAATTTCAAACTATGTCCATTAATAGCGTATTTAAAATTCGGCTTTTTTGGAGTGGCGTTAAATTTGCAACTAAAATAAATTACATACTTTCTAACCCTTAAGGCTAACTAAGAACTAAGATCGACTCCGAAAATTTTGTTGTCAAACAGATTAACTATAGACACGGCTCTTAGAAGCACCAAAACTAAGTTCTTTTATGTCCCAAATTGGATTCCCTATTTTTAAGCAATCGCTATAAAAAAGCCCACTGTCTCATATGTTACTATTTTTTGTAGAAATCTATCCTATTTTTTGTCTCCATGTACAAACTGATTTTGTGCGAAACTTGACAATAGAAATTTTACAACGATTTTATTTAGTGTAAATTTAACGCCACTCCAAAAAAGCCGAATTTTAAATACGCTATTAATGGACATAGTTTGAAATTATTTTTTTCTTTTTAGTGTTTTTTCTCTTTTCAGTTTTTTTTTAAAGTCGGTTTTATTTTTTTTAAACCTGTTTCAAAATCTATTTAATTAGGAAATCTGATCATTTTGGTGTTCTTCGTCCCGGAAAATTCACTCTCTCTCCAAAAAAAAAGAAAACTAACACATAAACATGCCGCTAGCAATTTTTACTTTAAAATTGTCCACGTAATCTGCATCAGACTGAATCGTTGACGAAAATCACTATTCTGAAAATGTTAAAAAAAAAAATTCAGCGGAAAAAAAAACCAATGCGAATTTGCTGTTTCATAGAATATAAATTCTTGTATTGCCCAAATAATAAAAAAAATAACAATCCTTAATCTTAAGACGAATCTAACTAGATTCCTACACTTTCCGTGGCCACTTCCTAATTTAAGGAAAATTTACAATTTTACTCCAAAATAATTATTTTAAAGCATACAAAAAAAATATAAACTAATCTAGTCTAACCTCTGTGATATTAACTTTAAAAAAAAATTTTCTTAAAAAAAGCTTTTATTAAAAAAAATGCACTAAAAAGAAAAAAATAATTTTCTGGACGCTGTGTATCACAAATATAAAAGCTTTTAAAAAGCGAGATAAATTTTTATTTTATTGTTTTATGCTATATCTCGCTTTTTAAAAGCTTTTATATTTGTGATACACAGCGTCCAGAAAATTATTTTTTTCTTTTTAGTGCATTTTTTTTAATAAAAGCTTTTTTCAAAAAAAAATTTTTTATTTTTTTTTATTTTGTTCTTTTTAGTCTTCGAATATATAGCTTTACATTTAAGATGTCCTTACAGACTTTTTAATGACAGATTCGGATTTAGCGACCTCAAAAACCCCCAGAATAGATTTTTTTCCGGAAAATTTGGAGAAAAGGATAATCACGTTATCCTTACAGGACCTTTCGTTATTCTTACAGACTTTTTAGCGACAGATTCGGATTCAGCGACTTCAAAAACTCCCAGAATAGATTTTTTTCCGGAAAATTTGGAGAAAAGGATAATCACGTTATCCTTACAGGACCTTCCGTTATCCTTACAGACTTTTTAATGACAGATTCGGATTCAGCGACCCCAAAAACCCCCAGGATAGATTTTTTTCCGGAAAATTTGGAGAAAAGGATAATCACGTTATCCTTACAGGACCTTCGGTTATCCTTACTGACTTTTTAATGACAGATTCGGATTCAGCGACCCCAAAAACTCCCAGAATAGATTTTTTTCCGGAAAATTTGGAGAAAAGGATAATCACGTTATCCTTACAGGACCTTCCGTTATCCTTACAGACTTTTTAATGACAGATTCGGATTCAGCGACCCCAAAAACCCCCAGAATAGATTTTTTCCGGAAAATTTGGAGAAAGGGATAATCACGTTATCCTAACAGGACCTTCCGTTATCCTTACAGACTTTTTAATGGCAGATTCGGATTTAGCGACCTCAAAAACCCCCAGAATAGATTTTTTTCCGGAAAATTTGGAGAAAAGGATAATCACGTTATCCTTACAGGACCTTTCGTTATTCTTACAGACTTTTTAGCGACAGATTCGGATTCAGCGACTTCAAAAACTCCCAGAATAGATTTTTTTCCGGAAAATTTGGAGAAAAGGATAATCACGTTATCCTTACAGGACCTTCCGTTATCCTTACAGACTTTTTAATGACAGATTCGGATTCAGCGACCCCAAAAACCCCCAGGATAGATTTTTTTCCGGAAAATTTGGAGAAAAGGATAATCACGTTATCCTTACAGGACCTTCGGTTATCCTTACTGACTTTTTAATGACAGATTCGGATTCAGCGACCCCAAAAACTCCCAGAATAGATTTTTTTCCGGAAAATTTGGAGAAAAGGATAATCACGTTATCCTCACAGGACCTTCCGTTATCCTTACAAGGACGAAGTAGTGAAAATATTGTATTGTCATCGGACTTATATAAGTGTGCAAAATTTCAAGTCAATTTCAAGTGGGTCAAAATTGGGTTGCAAGATTTGATCTGACAGACAGACAGACAGACAGACAAACAGACACGAAGGCAAGCTAAATAAAAGCTTTTAAAAAACATAATCTGTGATACTTATTTTTGAATATTAGTAATTATTTTATTTAGCAAAATTTATTTAGTTAGTATTATTTAAATTATCGAAATTTATTTATTTATTAAAGTTAGTTATCTCGCCGATATATGTTGCGTGTGGGGTATATTATCCTCTTTTGTCGTTTGGTGTGCATAAATGTTGATGGATGTTAAGTTATGGTGAATTGTGTTATCCTGTGTGTGATGTGATCCTTATTTTACTTAAACTGTTGTTGATTGTTGAATTTTGTTTAATGTTGTCTATTGTCTTGGTACATAGTGACGTCATCAATTCATCGATGTATATTATGTTGCGTGAAGACTGTTAGTTTTAAAATTTTTTATGTTACTTACAGTGAGAATGATTTTTATGTATGGTTTCGCATGATGAAAGTCCTTTTTATGTTGAGTGGATGTTATTAGCTGTGTCATCAATAATTTATGTTTTACGTGGTTCTATGTGTTTGATGGTTTTATGTTGTGTAATGTTGATTGAAGAATTAATGATTGTTAGAAGGTCTATTGATGTGTGAAGTTTGCGTTGATCAACTGTTGAATTTATGTGATTTATGTGTCGAATTATGGTGGTCTGCACGTGGTTTAAGAATATGTTTAAAATTTTTAAATTTCACTTTGTGAGCGTTGGTTATTTGTTCATTTGTTAAACTGTTAGTTATGTTATATTATACAAGTTTATATAAATTTTAAAACTTTAACTAGTCCTAAGTTTTACTTATTTAGGCAATTTCTTTTTCTTTTGTAGTTTTATATTTATAATTTTTATGGTAGCGATTTTCGCGATTCTAGCGCACTAAATTTATTTTAAATTTGAAACCAAAAAACAAGAAACGAAAATTAAATTAACTTAACAAAAAATCAAAATATCCACGAGGACAACGAAGTAAGACAAAATGTTAAAAGGACGACTCAACAGCAACTGACTTCGCCATCGCATCCAATCTATCGCTAGCGGAATATTTCAATAAAACCAAAACGGTTTTTTTTTCAAACAATACTTTTGAATTTTTGCTTAATAAAAGGCAATTGAAAAATTCCAATAAAACTTGAATTTTAAAGTCGCCTAGCAACGACCAAAAGATAGCAGTGAATTTTCTAGAATTTTTGCCAGGGGTGGCAAACCTTGAAGTTGGGTAGCGGAAAATAAAATAAAATGAATGTCGGCAGATCAATCGTTACAATGTGTTGAAAGAATGTGACGAATGTTTACGTCAAAGTTCTGTGTTAAGATTTGGTAATTAAGAGCCTTGAATACGACGATTTAAGAACATGTTTACACTTGTTATCAAGATCCGGCTCGAAGGACCATTTGTTGCGACCACTATAGAGTGTCGCATCACGGGTTAGAACGTTTGGTAGCTTACCTGGAGTCTCTTATAACTCGCATGCTGGACCAATCGTTAACCTGAAAAAAGGGGTGCCGGGACAAGGATTGATAACAAGTTCTTTTTATTCTTAAAAATGTATTCAATTTTCTAAATTACAAACTTAACCTAGGAATTCTTATTTGACTAATATAATGTATTCTTAAAACTAGAAATTAATGTTGATTGAAGATTATAGAATGTATTCTGTAATGGAAAACCCGATTAATAATAAAATAATAAATGGCATTAGAAATTGGTGAAGATTCTTCGCCCAAGAAACGATGACTTTCTTTGAATTCGTGGATTGGCGAAATTCCTTCGGCCAATTTTTTAATTGAATAAATAATTCGTGGAAAAATAAATTTAAAAGAATGGATTCGATAAAAATAAATAAAAATTTTTTTGGAATTCAAAAATAATTTGTCACGACCGAGAATTGAACCCCGGTCTTAGAAACGCTAAACTTCTTCTTAACCGCTGGGCTACAATCGTAGTCGATTGCAATTGGCTAAAACGCAGATGGAAGGAATACGTGATTTGATATTGTTATCAGTAGAAATCGATGATTTGCGTTAGAGATAGTAAGTGGCAATGGAATACGACCGATGGCTATTGGAATGACGATGATTTCCTTTTGCTAGGTAGATAGAATTTCAGAGTAGGAAACCAACACATATGAAATTGGATTGATGATGGAATGCGATATATTAATTTCTTGCAATGAGTTTATGTCGATATTTAGAAATTAAATTGAATAATTCGAGATTAATAGGGTTAAAATTCTTAAAGATTGATTGGGTCGAATGGAATTCATGAAATTGAGAAATTTGATAGAATTTCTCTATGGAACGTTAATGATTATTTCTGTTTGAAATAAACGTTGAAAACGAAGTTGATTGAATGTTCGAATTAATATATGCGATATTAATTCTAGGTTAATTCCATTCAAGGAAGGAAATTAACCGTTTTGTTGTGTATTACTAAAGAAAATCGTTGAGAGTTGGTTCACGAGATAATATTGTAGGAATATCCCATAAGTGACAACGAAGATTCTTCTGTCACCGACTTATGGATAAGGAAGTGACGGATTGAGAAAACTAGGTGATAGTTTTAACAATACTAGGGACAACCTTACCCACAAAAACATACGGGTTAGTGAATTTATTCAGTCCTTTAAAATGGCGAAGGTTCGTTGACCAGAATCTTAGATTCCTTTAACGGTTGGCGAAAATTACTCAACTAACGATGTTCGATGTAATTCAATTATGTTAAAAAATAAAAAATTTAAAAAAAAGAACAAATTTCCTGTAATTGGAAAATGAATTATCCGGACCGAGATGCGAACTCGGATCTGGCATACGCTAAACCGCGTCGTTGATGTTGGAGCTAATCCGCGTCCAATCTAATGATGATTAGAATTAGAGGACTGTTGATTGTTAGGGTGCTTGAAAGTCAATGATGTTGACTTTCAAAGTTAATTCCCTTGTAGTGAAAGGGAATGTAATTTCGTGAAAACAAGGCTTAATCGAGACAAATTATGTTGCGCATAAGGTGTGTCGAATTAAGGCTTGTATCATGAACAGAATTCTAAAATGATCTCCTGGATGAGATCAGTGATAACGACTCCTGAAAGAAAGGAGTGTTGAAATTGCAAATGGGTTCGTAGAATATTAGACTTATTTATTCGAAATTAGTCTTCTAATTGAACCAAAAATTATTAAAGACGATTGATAGGTAATATCAATCGTTTTGTAATCAATTATTGGTGTCGTTTAATACCTTGTATGTTAGAGGTTAGGAGGAACCCATAAGGACCAACGAAAAAATTTCGGCCAGTACCTTATGGACAAGGATGTATAAGGAGGTGGATATTGAGGTGGGAAAAATATTTGATACTTAACAATTTTTGCACTTTATCCATGTGCGGAAATGTTCTAGTTTACCTTGATTATTATTCTCCTTGATATTCCTCGATCCAAATGATAATTCTCCAATTTGGCTGGTCAGCTCCGTGACTTGATCGAAAGTGTCCATCAAGTGTTTTGACCTTGCGCTTATCGCCTCGGTTCCATTGATCCTCGTTTGGATCCTTTCAGTTGGTGGTGGGGAAAAATGAAGTAGAGTACTTATCTGTACGTCTTGCTTCATGGGTTCGCTTGTTTTGTTACGAGATGTGAAGTTGCTGAGTTGAGGTTTTGCGAAATGTCAACTCGTTTTGATTATTGTGAATCAATGTTTGTTGTTAATAATTGGGTAAGTTGCGCATGTTGAAATTTATTTAATTTGTATGCTTAATATACTTATTTCTTTCAGTTGAAGAAATGAGAATCGTTGGGAGCCGCTGCACGGGACTTTCAACAACGTGTAAAAGGAGGATGCTGTCTCAGGTAATGTTTTCTGGATCGAAAATATTTGTTTATGATTTCTTTTTAGATTGGATACGCTATTTTGTTCAGATGGGTCTAAACAGTTTATGATAAGAGAAGTATGAAGTAAATATCATACATACAGTGTTCAAAACACTCCCATTTATAGTCTTTCGTTCAAATTAGTTATAAAGGGTGGTTAAATTTTAAGGGCCGATGTTGATTTTGAATAAAACACGAATTATTTAGGAAATTATTGTCATTTCTTTTTATTATGATAATATTGCTATGGTTCAATTATGTATGGAACAAAATATCGGCCAAATGGCCGCCGCGACCTCGGCGGCACACCTCCATCCGATGGTCCAAATTTTCGATGACGCTGAGGCATAATTGAGGTTCTATGCCGTTAATGTGCCGAATTATCTCATCCTTTAGCTCTTGAATTGTTGCTGGCTTATCGACGTACACCTTTTCTTTCAAATAACCCCAAAGAAAGAAGTCCAACGGTGTCAAATCACATGATCTTGACATCGCCACCACGTGAGATAACACGGCCATTAAATTTGTCACGCAAAAGAGCGATTGTTTCGGTAGCTGTGTGGCAAGTGGCACCGTCCTGTTGAAACCACATATCGTCCACATCCATATCTTCCAATTCGGGCCATAACAAGTTCGTTATCATCTCACGATAGCGAACACCATTCACAGTAACTGCCTGACCGGCCTCATTTTGGAAAAAATACGGCCCGATGATGCCGCCAGCCCATAAACCGCACCAAACAGTCACTCTTTGTGGGTGCATTGGTTTTTCGACAATCACTCTTGGATTATCATTCGCCCAAATGCGGCTGTTCTGCTTATTGACGAATCCACTGAGGTGAAAATGTGCCTCATCACCGAAGATGATTTTCTTCGAAAATTGATCATCCACTGTTGCCATTTCTTGCCACCATTCTGACCATTGACGACGCTTGAAATGGTCAAGAGGCTTTAGTTCTTGAGTCAATTGCACCTTGTAAGCGTGTAAATGCAAGTCTTTATGCATAATGTTCATCAACGACGAGCGTGGGAGGTGCAATTGTTGGGCACGACGACGAGTTGAGGTGGACGGCTCTTCAGCCACACTATCGCGAACAGCAGCAATATTTTCTGCAGTACGAGCTGTACGAGCATGCACTGGTGTTTTCACATCTCCTACAGACCCGGTTTGCTCAAATTTTTGCACGATTTTTCCGATTGTACGCACATTTGGACGATTAAATTGACCGAAAAAATCACGAAGTGCACGATATGAATTTTGATTTGAACGCCCATTTTCATAATAAACCTGAATAACTTTAACGCGTTGCTCGATTGTGTATCTTTCCATGGTTCAAATTGAGTTAGTCTGAAATTGAGAAATGTCAAATGAAATGCAGAAAAAAACTTGACGTTTAGGTGTGGTTCACATTCAACATCGGCCCTTAAAATTTAACCACCCTTTATATATAATGACAGAGGTTTTACATAAATTTATTACTATTTCATCGATTCTACTACTATTTTTCGGCCGATTTACTACGATTTCGAAGATCAAAAATCTCACAACCCTGAACACAACTATAATGCTGGGAGCGAAATATCTTTCTCTGACTAGTAAAATGCATACTTACATGTGTGTGTGCATCATACCAAAAAGGCATCGCTCGAGGCTTTCATTCATTTTTATGCGAGACCCACAAACCGCTTTGAACAAGAAGCGAAAACTTAAATAGAAATCATTTTCGTTCCCAAGAACGAGAGTCGGAATATTAACTTTGCCTTACCGTTTGTAACGCCAAGACCTCGTCATCACACATAAAAATGTATTGCACCAGTGTTTAGAATGATAAACAAAATTGATTTTTGCTTGAAATTTTGTACAGTTTTTCGCAAAATGCGAGGCTAAGTTCGTTAATGGACAAAAATGAACTATTAGGGGGTACCCCCCATACGAACGAAAATGTTTTTTGCGGATATCTCAAAAGCGGTGCATCTTATCTAAAAAGTTCAAGAACAAAAGTTATTTAGGATATGATTCTAAATAAAACTCCCATACATTAAAGTCCTATTGGAACAAATTTTAAAAATCTTATTAAAAAGTTTGACTTCAAACTGGAATTTTGATACAACTGTTCGAATTTAGATAGGAATATCACAATAGGAATATCACAATAGGAATATCACAAGGAATATTATAGGTTTTGTTATGCTTAAAATTTATGTTTGTACGTCTGTCTGTATGTCGGTCGGTATTTCTGTCTGTTTGACTGAATGTTTGTTCCGGCATCACGCAAAAACGGCGCGGCCGATTTTGATCAAACTTTGCACACAGGTACAGTTATTGACAGAATAAAGGATATGATTCTTTTTGATGTCAATCCCCGTTTCTTCTGATATCTCTTACTCAAGGGTGTCGGATCCAGTTTAATAGCAACCCCTTTCCCTCTTTTGAAACCTCTTTATGCGCTTAAGGGTTTCGGATCCGGTTTTCACCATGAGAGAGGTCAGCCCGCAGGAAAAATTTTTGCTCCCTAATATCTACCCCTCCTTTTTATGTATAGCTAACGATGGTATCTTTTTCGGACAAAAAACAGTATATTTCACATAAAAATTTAAAAAAGCAGTAAATCGATTTGAAAAAACAGTATTTTTCGCAGTATAAACTTTATTCAATGAAAATTTGTGTCTTTGCTTTTAATTTCGACATTTTTATTCTTTTAAATTAACAACTAGCTTGCATACCCGTTGCCGGGCTCAAGTTTTTTGCACAAAAAACCCAGAAATAGCTTAAAAACTATTGGAAAAAATCGTTATGCCTTCAGAACCTCCCGTTCCGAGTTTTAAAATTCTAATACCAGATTCGTGATCAGCGGCTCCGAAACCCCCTTATTGCCAGTTTTTTCGAAGAAAAATGGCAAAAAGGATATTTGGGTTATCTTTACAGGACTTTCCGTTCCGAGTTTTGAACATCTAACAGCGGATTCGTGATCAGCGACCCCGAAAACCCCCTAATGCCATTTTTTTGCCAGATTGGCAATTATAGCTTTTGTTATGTTTGAATATGAAAAAATCCTTTTTTTTTTAAAGTATTTTGATGTATAGAAAAATTATGCAGTAATTATATTTCAAATATTTTTTTTTAGCGCTTTATTTAAAAAAAAATTCCAAATATTATTTCCATCTGCTTGGGAGAAAGGGAATAGAGCGAATTCCCTTATCGCCAGACACTTAAGCTAGAACCTGAATCGTAAGTCGATGCGTCCGTCATGCGTCCGTCACGTTGACAGTTCGAGTAAAATCAACGGGGCTATGAGTACTCCCCTAATTTTCCGATGCGGCAACCGCATAGAGTAGGTCGACTTTCTACTTTTACATGCGGCAACGCACGGAAATGTCATTTCGCAAAAAAGTTTGTTTACGATTTAAGTATGGAACAAATTGAAAGTAATTGTTTCGACGATAAACTAATAGAAGAAGTGCAAAACATTTAGTTAATTCCAGATTCGTTGGCGTACCCAACTGTCACCGCATAAAACTGTCAACCGGACGGACGCATGACGGACGCATCAACGTACGATTCAGGTTCTAGCTTTAAGATTTTTACATTTATGTTGTAACATATATAAAATAGTTTGAGAGATATATTAATAAAATAGTTTGAGAGATAGCTGAGGAGGGGATTGGTCGAAAATTTACCTTGACAGATGACCTATCCAACACTAAGGCTCTTATTATGAATGTCAATTCACAACTGATAGTTGATAATTATCAACTGAGTTGAGACATCGGTATTACGAATGTCAATCGGTGTCAACTTTGGTTGACAGCTATCAATAAAGTTGACACCGATTGACATTCGTAATACCGATGTATCAACTTAGTTGATAATTATCAACTATCAATTGTGTATTGACATTCATAATAAGGGCCTACGATATTATACATATCGTATAAAAATCCGTTCTGTAGTTTAGGAGATAGCAGGAGAGGGGGCTCGCATTATGTAGAGCGGAGTAGTTTGAGTGGATGAAAATTTATATTATGATTGACCTGCCCAACACTGAAAACCGTATTCAAATCCCTTCAGTGGTTCAGAAGATAACAGGCGAGGGGGTGGAAGGCGAGCCGATACCGCGACCACACCTAACTATAAACCTTGGTCATGATTCATAATCTATGTTGGTGCAGTAGTTCTTGAGTTTATACGTTACTCCATCTCACAAATCAAAAAAAAAAGTTTGTTCCTGCACCCCAGTCGATGCGCAGTCGATGCAAACAATAAGTTTGTTCCTGCACCCCAGTCGATGCGCACGCAATCACAATGAACATAACCATTCACAATGTGCACTTCATCAAACTGAACTCACCTCTGTGAAATGACTTTTCATTGGTAATTTTCACAAAAAATCGTTTCAAAAGAATCAATTAAATCAGATTGAATTGCAATAACTGTCAAAAGATGATAAAAATTTGTAGGAAATTTAAAAAATAAATAATTTGCGATGGAAAGGTTGTGCAAATGAATCAGCTGTCAAAAGTTGATAGACACAACGCCATCTACTGGCATTACCGGAACCAGCATACGAAATCATGTTCGTTTTCTACACATAACGTTGTATGTGGAGATTGAATTTTGTTTTTCATAATTTTTTTCAATGTTGATAATAATGGAAAAATCGAAATGTAATTTGAATGAATTCGTGATAAAAAGTTGTCGCTAAGGAAAAATTGTCACAAAAAAAATTGTCATAAAAAAAGTCCTAAAAAAGTTGTCCTAAAGTGGTAGTGGTGGTAATGGTTATAGTGGTGGTGTTGATGTTTTGTTTTATTGAAATGGCACAAAACCATATTCCTTTTTAGTACATGTCGTGTATCATAGATGGCGCTGTATGTGGAAAATGAATTTCCCGCATTTAAAGCGATTTAATGAATACAGAATTAAATCATTTGAATCAGGAAGAATCCTATAATATAATACGAGGAATGTTTGTCTGTCTGTCTGCACAAACGATCTCGAAAACCCGCCTAACGATTTTCACGAAATTTGATAGGTCTCACCCCTGAGAAAATTCCCCTTCGATACCCCTCGCCTGTTATCTTCGAATTGGGTGGTCCGATTTTAATGAAACTTTACAGTATTACTGAGGGGGCTGAGGGCTTCCGATTTTTGCACTACAAACCTGACTTTTCCCTCCCCTCGATACCCCTCGCCTGGTATCTTCGAATTGGGTGGTCCGATCTTAATGAAACTTTACAGTATTACTAAGGGGGCTAGGGGCTTTCGATTTTTGCACTACAAACCTGACTTTTCCCTCCACTCGATACCCCTCGCCTGGTATCTTCGAATTGGGTGGTCCGATCTTAATGAAACTTTATAGTATTACTAAGGGGGCTAGGGGCTTTCGATTTTTGCACTACAAACCTGACTTTTCCCTCCCCTCGATACCCTCACCTGGTATCTTCGAATTGGATGGTCCGATCTTAATGAAACTTTACAATATTACTAAGGGGGCTAGGGGCTTTCGATTTTTCCACTACAAACCTGACTTTTCCATCTCCTCGATACCCCTCGCCTGGTGTCTTCGAATTGGGTGGACCGATCTTAATGAAACTTTACAGTATCACCAGGGAACAACCATTATATAGAATGGAAAGCTCTAACAAAATTTTTTGTGTTGGGAGCGTACATCCGAGGATTTCTATAGCTGTTACATGACAGTGTACATGAACACTGATCGATTTGGTGGTGTGTGGCAATATGGATTCCCATCTGTCACTTGAAATGAAAACAAATCAAAACAAAACCGGGTAATGGAAATGTTTTATGGATAATTTGATATTTCCATTAAATATTAGCGATGTTCTAATGTGTTGAAAGGTGTTAAATTTAATTTAGTTTTAGTTTTCAATTGTTTTAAGGCCCGTTCATGTGCAATTCTGTCGATCTTTCGTTATACTTTACCTTTCTGTTGTTGATGGGACTCGGAAAAACTTTCTATTTGGGTTTTTAATTGAATTGGCGGAACATTCCTTCACTAAACAGTGGTGAATTTGTGCTTTATTCATTTTGATGTGAAATTATGAAATGTTAACACGCTAAAATGTAATTATCTATCAAAATCAATCGTTGCAATGAAATGTCATGCAAAATGTAAACAAAAGTGCCAGCATTTTTGTGTATGTATTGTAACAGGTTGTTCTATTTGATTTTTTTTTTGTCGAGTGTATGACAGCAGAAAGGGGAAGTGAGATAAAAAACCCGATTTCTATAGTGTAGTGCTTACTCTAGTAAAAGTTAATGAGGAAAGGCCTTACTTTCCATTCTATATAATGGTTGTTCCCTAGTATCACTAAGGGGGCTAAGGGCTTTCGATTTTTCCACTACAAACCTGACTTTTCCCTCCCCTCGATACCCCTCGCCTGTTATCTTCGAATTGGGTGGTCCGATCTTAATGAAACTTTACAGTATTATTAAGGGGGCTAGGGGCTTTCGATTTTTGCACTACAAACCGGACTTTTCCCTCCCCTCGATACCCCCGCCTGGTATCTTCGAATTGGATGGTCCGATCTTAATGAAACTTTACAGTATTACTAAGGGGGCTAAGGGCTTTCGATTTTCCCACTACAAACCTGACTTTTCCACTACAAACCTGATGTTTTTATATTAAAAAAAATCAACATTATACCCAATTATATTCGTCATATGAAGTTTAATTATGTAAGAAAGGTATCGTCTCACCGTGTGTGTTTTTCTAACATATTGCGTGCTTTTTTCTAACAGAGGTGAGACCTATCTAGATCGATAGGTCTCACCTCTCCAAAATTTCAGCAAAAGGACGACTTTGAGGTGGCCGAGCATGGCTCGGTTTTCCTGGTACTATACTTTAATTTTGAACTTATTACAACGATACGATACAAAAAACTTTTTTATAAGGAGGGAGATAAATTAACCAATACCAATAGTATAGTACACGAAATTAAAACGACAACCGGTGAACAAATAAATTCAAAACTATATAGATATCCACCGCAACATGAAGAGGTTAGAAAACAAATGAAAGAAATGGAATCACAGGGTATAATTAGGAAAAGCAACAGTAAATATAGTTTTCCAATAATCGTTATTCCAAAGAAAAAAGATAATTCTGGAATTCAGAAATATAGAATTGTTGTAGATTATAGACGTTTAAACCAAATCACAATAGATGATAAATATCCATTACCCAACATTGATAGTATATTGGACAAATTGGGGAAAGCTCAGTATTTTAGTTCTTTAGACTTAGCTAAAGGGTATTATCAGGTTTTAGTATCGGAGAAGGATATAAAAAAACAGCATTTATAACCCCAGGTGGATTATTTGAGTATGTCAGGATGCCATTCGGATTAAAGAATGCACCTGCAACTTTTCAACGTAAAATCACCAGAAATTTTCATTACGATTCATTTAATAAAATTACATTAAAGTAATTAAAAAAGCAGGTGTCGGTCTCGTAGAGACGGCCAGAAGACGTGGATCCGCCTACAACGATCGCCAATAGATATTTAAGTAAGAATTTTTAGTGAAAAGGAAATTAAGGAAACAAATTTTTATTTAAAACATAACAAAAGCTATAATTGCCAATCTGGCAATTATTGAAAACCCGTATGGTGATTTAAGTGAACGGCGAACAGTTGTATCAAAATTCCAGTTTGAAGTCAAACTTTCTAATTAGATTTTTTAAAAATTTATTCCAATCGGATTTTGAAGTATGGGAGTTTTATGTAGAATCATATCCTAAATAACTTTTGTTCTTGCACTTTTTTGATAAGATGCACCGTTTTTGAGATATTCGGTTTCACCATACGGGTATAATAATTTTATTTATAATTGGTTTATGATAAGAGAAGTATGAAATAAATATCATACATACAGTGTTCAAAACGCTCCCATTTCTAGTCTTGCGTTCAAATTAGTTATATATATAATGACGAAGGTTTTACATAAATTTACTACTATTTCATCGATTCTACTACTTTTTTTCGGCCGATTTACTACGATTTCGAAAATCAAAAGTCACAATCCTGAACAGAATTTTAATGCTGGGAGCGAAATATCGCTCTCTTACTAATGAAATACATACTTATATATGTGTGGGCATCATACCCAATAGCCATCGCTCAAGGCTTTCATTCATTTTTATGCGAGACCCACAAACAGCTTTGAACAAGAAGCGAAAACTTAAATAGAAATCATTTTCGTTCCCAAGAACGAGAGTCGGAAACCACAGCAAACGCTTTTGCCGAAACTTTTAAGAGCGAAAAGAACGAAATAACATGACATTCAATACATCAGATTTAATACACACAAAGGAGCAGCATAAAAAGAGTATAAATGTGAAATCTGTACTACAAGCAGCAAACACAGCATAGCAGCGGCAGTAAAAATTTTGATTTTGATCTTCAAAAAAATAATTGAACATAGTTTAACATAACAAAATACCCTAAACAATGCTTTAATGTAGGCCTCATCTTATAACACAGTTTCTGTTCGGATGTCACCACAAATTATCGAGTATCATCGATTGCAAATTTGTTATCATGGCAGCAAGCCGATTTTCTAATTTGTACCCCCATAACCAAAATCCAAGACGTATCCACGTCAAAACACTGAAATAGTTGTATCCGCATGAAAAAAGTTTTTTTTCGCACCATATTTTATGCAAATTGTTAACTTTTAGAACATAGCTATCCACCCCCGATTTTCTACTTTTAGCAAAAGTTGTGACGTTGCCTATCTAGTGAATGTGGTAGACAGAGAAAGTCTATAGCATTTGTTAGTTCATCTCGCTTCCTCTTACATTGGCTTATGGGAAAATCCCGGGGCGACCGTTCTATGAGAGTATATTATTCTATGCTTTAATGCTGGGAGCGAAATATCGCTCTCTTACTAATGAAATACATACTTATATATGTGTGTGCATCATACCCAATAGCCATCGCTCAAGGCTTTCATTCATTTTTATGCGAGACCCACAAACCGCTTTGAACAAGAAACGAAAACTTAAATATAAATTATTTTCGTTCCCAAGCAAACGCTCTTGCCGTTAAGAGCGAAACTTTTAAGAGCGAAAAGAACGAAATAACACGAGATTCAATACATCAGATTCAATACACACAAAGGAGCACGAAAAGAGTATAAATGTGAAATCTGTACTACAAGCAGCAAACACAGCATAGCAGCGGCTGTAAAAATTTTGATTTTGATCTTTAAAAAAATAATTGAACATAGTTTAACATAACAAAATACCCTAAACAATGCTTTAATGTAGGCCGGATCTTATAACACAGTTTCTGTTCGGATGTTACCACAAACTATCGAGTATCATCGATTCCAAATTTGTTATCATGGCAGCAAGCCGATTTTCTAATTTGTACCCCCATAACCAAAGTGCAAGACGTATCCACGTCAAAATACGGGGTTTGCTGAATTTAGGGGAAACCCTAACGAAGAAACCCGCTCGTCGTTTATAAACGCTCGTAACACCTCCAAGTCTGTACTATGGCGGGCTAAATATGACTTCGATCAAAATATGAAGCGGAAAGTCTTAAACTGCCCGAAAGAGCAAAAATCTTTTTGGTCATTGGTGAAAGCGGCAAAAAACAATTTCACAAAATCTTTAACACCTCCACTAATTTGTGACAATGAAGTGGTTGTCGATCCCGTTGGCAAGGGAAACGTTTTAGCCGCGAATTCGCAGCAAACTCGAGTCTCCCGGAATCCAACCAATTACCGCCCCGGAGATTGTTTCTTCAAAAATTTCCATCCGCAGAAGACAAATAGTTAAAATTCTGCAGGAGATTAACGTGAACAAATCCACAGGACCGAATGACATTCCCCCCATGTTTTGAAAAAATGTGCCGTCACCTTAGCTGAACCTCTTCGCTCCTTATTTTACCTCAGCTTCACCAATGGGATATATCCCTGTTCTTGGAAAGTAGCTAATGTTCAGCTCATTCCCAAAAAAGGTGACAAATGCCACCCCTCTAATTATAAGTCTATAGCTCTGACTTCCGTACTTCCCAAGGTTATGGAATCTTTGATCAAAAAAAAAACAAAGCAGTCATTGGGACTGCCGACAGAAGTAATAACCTTAAACTACGAAATAACAGAATTTTTTTTGGATTTTGAAATTATTTGTAGTATCAAAAATTAATATTTCATAATTTGTAAATTAAAATCATTAACATTAGTCTGGTTTTCACATCTATCGCCACTCCGAGCAACAATTACATATATACATACATTAGCTGTTTTTTTTAATGATCCATATGGATCTGTTATCCGGATCATTAAAAAAAGCAACTGTTATCAACCAGTTCAAGCTGTGAGAAATCTTTTTTAGAGAAGAAGCTTTATTAAAAAACTGCAGTAGCGCAGTTTTTCTTTCGTGCAGTTGTGGAAGTAAACTTTTTCTATTGTAAAATTTTTCTAAAATGAAAATTCAAGACCCTCGGTGCCAAAAACGGTCATGTCCACTTTTTTGCGAAAATGAGTTATTGATGCCAAATGCAAAAATAAACGAATGCGCACATTTGGCTGCAAAGAGCATACTTTTTAGAGGCCTGTGTAAAAAGTTATTAAAGAAAAGATGCATTGTTTCATATAATTTGACGCGGAATTTTTTTCCAAAAATTTTTTTTTTATTCTGGGAGTTTTGTTTTGTTAAATTGAATATTTTTTTATTTTTTTATTTGTTTTTTACTAAATAAAGGCTAGTTAACAAGTCTGGACTGTATTTTGTAGTTATAAATAAATTTTAAAAACCGCTTTTTTACTCTTGGGTGCAAGAAACAGCTATGTCCAAAACTTTAAAATGTCCATAACTTTTTCAAAAAAAAATATGGATTTATCTCAAATTAAAATGATGTAAGAATACATGCTTGATTTAACCCTTGGACTGACACATGAGTCTGGCCAGGTTTTTTCGATTTTATTTTTTGTGTAAATATTTTTCTAATTGAGCTATCGACTTGAAATTTCAGGTAGCTTCCTAAAATCTATTTAGCTATCTGTCTATAAAATATCAGGACGAAAGATTTTGTAGAAGAATAATTGCAAGGACATGATGGTGTACACATCGTATTCGTAACACATGAGTCTGGCCAGACCCACAAACAATTTGTATGAAAAAGTGTGAAATTTCATGTATTTTCTGGTTCTTTGTTTTGTATTGTTTATATTCTATTGTTCGTTCGCATCAGTTAATTAGTGAACGCTGATCGAATAACATTTGAGTAGCAAAGGTACATTTTACGTGCGAAAACTTGATCATTGTTTGATTTGATCAATATGATTGATGAAGTGGAATTGGTTTACAATACCCGAACACGGCGTAATTCTGTTTCTGATAACGATTTTTATTCACGATTGGCAACGGCTTTAGCTAATGATTTAGAACGTGAAAGAGCTGCTGAAATAAGTGAGCAGATCGAAGGACTTGATCCATTCAGAGACGACGATGATGATGGAGATTTGGATTATGTCCCAGATGGAGACGATGCGTCAGATATTGAGAACGAAGAAATAATCGAACCGAATGAAATATTCGATAGTGATGATGATGACGTCGATTTCGTTGAGGAAATGCGTGATAAAGCTCAACAACAAAGTGCCACTGAAGAGTTCTACTATGGTAAAGACGGTACAAAATGGAATAAAAATGAACCACATGCTGCTGTTCGTTTTCATCAACACAATATTATGCGTTTTCGAGCTGGACCAAAGGAACAAAACTCTATTCCAATTGAGTTATTCAAAAAATTTTTCACACCAAACATTTCATTCATAATCATCGCCGAAACGAATCGTTATGGAAAAGATACAGTTCAAAAATGGAATGAGGCTAATCCTGATAAAAAACAAAAGGTGTGGAAGGATGTGACCGAAAGTGAATTGGATGCATTTGTGGGAATTCTTTTGGCAGGTGGTGTTTCACATAATAACATGCAAAAGGCAGAAGTTTTGTGGCATTTGGATAATTTACCCATATTCAGAGCTGCAATGTCTTATCATAGATTTATAGCATTGACACGGTATATCCGTTTTGATGATGGGCGTACACGTGAGCATCGCCAAAAATTCGATAAAGCTGCCCCCATTCGTGACATATGGAATTTTTTGAATGAAAATCTCGTGAAAAACTATGATCCGCATGAAACTTTTGTGGTTGATGAACAATTATTTCCATATCGTGGCAAAACTAAATTTACCCAATACATTCCATCAAAACCAGCGAAGTATGGAATCAAAATTTGGTGGGCATGTGATTCCAAAACAAAATATCCATTGCAAGGAAAATTATACACTCAAGTAAATCAAGGTGAAAATGTATTGCTACAACTTGCAAATCGATATAGTAACAGTGGCCGCACCGTTGTTGCTGATAATTTTTTCACAACTTTGGAAGGAACTAAGCGGCTTGCTAAAATAGGTCTCGCATTTGTTGGCACCATTCGATCCAATAAAAGATGTATCCCTGCCGACATGGGAAAGCATAGATCTCGTCCTGTTTTATCATCTTCTTTCGGCTTTCATGAAAATTTGGTTTCTATTTGCAGCTACGTGCCAAAAAAGAATAAGTGTGTAAACTTGCTCTCTACCGTACACTATACAAAGAATTGTGAAGGCGAAGCAAAAAAACCCGAAGCTATTTTGTTTTATAATGCGAATAAAGTGGGTGTTGATTGTATGGATCAAATGCTTACCCATTTTACTTCAAAACGGTCAACAAAACGATGGACTTTTGCTTTTTTTTGCAATATTTTGGATGTTATGGCATTAGCTGCATTTTGCATTCACAAAGAAGTAGAAGGCACCAAAAGAAATGACGCTAGACGAAATTTCCTTTCGACATTATCCAACACATTGGTTCTCCGAAATGTCGAAGAGCGAATGAACAACATTCATATCACCAAACAATTTAGTACTCGCTCGGCTATGGAATCGTTCTTCGGAAGGCCACTAAATGTAAGTATTCAAGGCCGATTAAAATTATATTTGCCGTTCGTTTTCATTATCCTTCCATCAGCTTACACCAGTAGTATATGGCAGCTACGGTCCTGATACATTCGAAAAGAAGAGGTATTGCAAACTTTGTGCACAGGGGAATGAAAAAACGCGCAGGAAAACTCGATTCTTTTGTACAAAATGTACGCATCCAGTATGCCAACAACATTCAAAAGTCGATTATGTTTGCTTTAGTTGCGTTTCTGAGACTAAATAAAAATCAACTGCAAAGTAAAATGTGTTTGAATTTTGAATACATGCCCAAAAACGAAATATTTATATGCAAATGTACTAAAATGTATGGGGGTCTGGCCAGACTCATGTGTTACGAATATGACTATCGAAGTATGTGTCTGACGGAGGGTTAAACTGTAAATTGTTAACTTTGTCCCAGAGCAAAAATTTCACGCTAATATGTTTTTTGTCTCCTGAAAAATTTGAAAAAGTGGAGATGACCGTTTTTTGCACCGAGGTCTTCATTATCATTATCGAAAAAACCATAACAGAAAGCTTTGGAAGTTGAGGTGCTTTTTTTTAAAAGTTTTCCAATGTGGAAGTTGAAGCTTAAAGCTTTGGAAGTTGAAAGGTTTTCCAATGTGGAAAGCGTCACGTTTTGTGGAAAGCAAATGCTGACGCCAAACCATAAGTTTTTACCCATCCAAAAATCGCCCAACGCGCCTAAAGAAGTTATCACTTCAAAAATATCAATCTTCTTATAGAGCAATAATAAAGGGTGGTTAAATTTTAAGGGCCGATGTTGATTTTGAATAAAACACGAATTATTTAGGAAATTATTGTCATTTCTTTTTATTATGATAATATTGCTATGGTTCAATTATGTATGGAACAAAATATCGGCCAAATGGCCGCCGCGACCTCGGCGGCACACCTCCATCCGATGGTCCAAATTTTCAATTACGCTGAGGCATAATTGAGGTTCTATGCCGTTAATGTGCCGAATTATCTCATCCTTTAGCTCTTGAATTGTTGCTGGCTTATCGACGTACACCTTTTCTTTCAAATAACCCCAAAGAAAGAAGTCCAACGGTGTCAAATCACATGATCTTGACATCGCCACCACGTGAGATAACACGGCCATTAAATTTGTCGCGCAAAAGAGCGATTGTTTCGGTAGCTGTGTGGCAAGTGGCACCGTCCTGTTGAAACCACATATCGTCCACATCCATATCTTCCAATTCGGGCCATAACAAGTTCGTTATCATCTCACGATAGCGAACACCATTCACAGTAACTGCCTGACCGGCCTCATTTTGGAAAAAATACGGCCCGATGATGCCGCCAGCCCATAAACCGCACCAAACAGTCACTCTTTGTGGGTGCATTGGTTTTTCGACAATCACTCTTGGATTATCATTCGCCCAAATGCGGCTGTTCTGCTTATTGACGAATCCACTGAGGTGAAAATGTGCCTCATCACTGAAGATGATTTTCTTCGAAAATTGATCATCCACTGTTGCCATTTCTTGCCACCATTCTGACCATTGACGACGCTTGAAATGGTCAAGAGGCTTTAGTTCTTGAGTCAATTGCACCTTGTAAGCGTGTAAATGCAAGTCTTTATGCATAATGTTCATCAACGACGAGCGTGGGAGGTGCAATTGTTGGGCACGACGACGAGTTGAGGTGGACGGCTCTTCAGCCACACTATCGCGAACAGCAGCAATATTTTCTGCAGTACGAGCTGTACGAGCATGCACTGGTGTTTTCACATCTCCTACAGACCCGGTTTGCTCAAATTTTTGCACGATTTTTCCGATTGTACGCACATTTGGACGATTAAATTGACCGAAAAAATCACGAAGTGCACGATATGCATTTTGATTTGAACGCCCATTTTCATAATAAGCCTGAATAACTTTAACGCGTTGCTCGATTGTGTATCTTTCCATGGTTCAAATTGAGTTAGTCTGAAATTGAGAAATGTCAAATGAAATGCAGAAAAAAACTTGACGTTTAGGTGTGGTTCACATTCAACATCGGCCCTTAAAATTTAACCACCCTTTATAATCAACGGTTGTGAATATGGCTTTCGTGCGCGCCGCTCCACAGGCGATCTTTTCGTTTGCTTGACTCAGCGGTCGAATTTATGAATGAATCCAACAATGACTCTAAAAACATCAGAATGCTGAATATTTTCAAAATTGTAAAGAAGTATCGCAGTGCCTAGGCTTTCTGGGACGCTGCAAAAAATATTTCACACCAAGCGACGTGCTCAGCATCTACAAGACCTACATTCGACCGAGACTTGAGTACAATTCGCACATTTGGGCATTAGCACTGCTGGACCGAATTCAAAAACGTGCGATCCGACTGATTGGAGACAAGTCTTTGACAGAATCATTACCGTCTCTCGAACATCTGTTGGGGTACTCGGCATATTCCATAGATTTTTCCAAAGGAAATGTTCCATTGAAATTTCCCAACCTCTCGTGCAGCTACACGCACGCACGACTTCTTCTTTGAGCCACTCCCGTTTTCGTAGAGTAAAGTTTAGGAGTTCCTTCGTTCCTTCATATATTATACTAGCGGACCCTTCGTTGGCAGATAAAGGTTTTTTGTATAAATTTTAGAATGCTAAAAAAACCATAAATAACTTAAAACGTTTTGGGAAAAAAATGTTATTCCGTTTCGAATTTTAAAATTTCAACAGCAGATCCGTGATCAGCGACCCCAAAAACCCCATAATGCAAATTTTCCCGGGGAAAAATGGGAAAAAGGATATTTTCGTTATACTTACAGGACCTTCCGTTTCGAATTTTGAAAATCTAATACCGGATTCGTGATCAGCGACCCCAAAAAACCCATAATGCAAATTTTCCCGGGGAAAAATGGGAAAAAGGATATTTTCGTTATACTTACAGGACCTTCCGTTTCGAATTTTGAAAATCTAATACCGGATTCGTGATCAGCGACCCCAAAAACCCCATAATGCAAATTTTTCCGGGGCAAAATGGGAAAAAAGGATATTTTCAGTGTCCTTACAGGACCTTCCGTTTCGAATTTTAAAAACCTACATAGCTAAAAACCTCCTCAACACAGATCATTTTGCGAAAAACCGCGTAAAAATCGGTCCAGTAGTTCTTGAGTTTTGTAATCTCAAACCAACAAACCAACCAACCAACAAACTTCCATTTTTAACCGACTTCCAAAAAAGGAGGAGGTTATTATATATATAGATATAGTTAAGCATAAAATTTATATGAAAATTAAAGAACGGTAAAAAGCCAATGATTCATTAAGTTAGATACTAAGAACATTCAGAATGATGAAATCAGACAATGATTCAATGACACCTGATTAAACAAATGGAATAGATCACCTAAAATATAACAAATCATTCGATTTTTGCACTACAAACCTGACTTTTCCCTCTCCTCGATACCCCTCGCCTGGTATCTTCGAATTGGGTGGTCCGATCTTGATGAAACTTTACAGTATTACTAAGGGGGCTAGGGGCTTTCGATTTTTGCACTACAAACCTGACTTTTCCCTCTCCTCGATACCCCTCGCCTGGTATCTTCGAATTGAGTGGACCGATCTTAATGAAACTTTACAGTATCACTAAGGGGGCTAAGGGCTTTCGATTTTTCCACTACAAACCTGAATTTTGCCTCTCCCCGATACCCCTCGCCTGTTATCTTCGAATTAGGTGGTCCGAATTTAATGAAACTTTACAATATTACTGAGGGGGCTGAGGGCTTTCGATTTTTTCACTACAAACCTGGCTTTTGCCTCCCCTCGATAATCCTCACCTAATATCTCAAAACAACGTTTCGAAAATCGGTGACAGCGATTACTCAATAACCACTCAACCGATTTCTATGAAATTTTGTTATCGCGCGTTAGTTTTAGTTCTAGCTTTCTAGGTCGGGAATTTAAAAACTCTGGAAAGGCTCTGTAAAGATAATGTGAACTTAGTTTTTCCCCAAAAATCAGCAAAAGTAGGATTTTGAGGTTGCCGAGCATGGCTCGGTCTTCCTGGTACTAAAAATAATTTATAGAAGAAGTTTAAGGAAAAGAAAAGAGAGAAAGAAGAAAAAATATTATAAAAATCAAATCATTAAAATAAAATACAAACAAAAAAGAATAAATTTAGTTAAATCCCATAAAATCAAACTAGAAATTAAGAAATTTCCCAAGTAAATTCCCAGAAAGGTGTTACATTACGAGAAAAAAACGCGAAGTTAAGTTGAGTCGTAAAATTAAATACGCGAAGTTAAGTTAAATTTTAAAACCAATTACGTGAAGTTGAGTCCGATCAATTTGCATCATGACGACCGTCCAAGATGCCATTGATGCTCTTAGAGCAGAAATAATGAACTTAAATGGCTCCTTGAACGCTCAAATGAAAGTGACTAACACCCTCCAGCAACAATTCAATGGTCTCCATCAAGAAACTCAAAAAAATATTTGAAATTATATCTGTAAACAAACAAATTCCCCCCGAGCAACCCTTAGTAAGGCCTTCAACTGAAGCCGAACTAGAACAACAAAATAAAATCCCTGATCCGATAAAGGAAATTAGAACTTTCAATGGTAATCCCACGACATACTCGTCATGGGTCAAATCAGTTAAAAGCGTGCTAGAAGATTACAAGATTATCAGGTCCAAACCATTATATAGAGCTATTATTCGCTAAATTCGTCAAAAAATAATTGACGAGGCAAACACAGCCTTAATAGCCTACAACACACCAGATGAAGACTGGTTAGCTATTAAGAGATGTTTGTCACTGCATTACGCAGACAAAAGAGACATAAAAACGCTTGAATACCAACTTCATCAAGGTAAAAAAACCACTGATGAATTCTTCGGAGAAATTAATCATCACTTGACGCTCATTATTAACAAGGTACAAACAGAGTGTCTTAGCCCAGAAACACAGGCTAGCATAATAGAGGGACACCGTAATAGAGCGCTAGACACCTTTATTAGAGGACTAAATGGCGAAATATCGAAACTTATTGCCATCAAAGCACCTCAATCACTCCCCAAAGCCTATTCAACCTGTCTCGAACTTCAGAATATGAATTATAGAGCAACTAACTTTCTCAACAGAAATAACTTTACAAATCCCGTAGCCATACCTCATAATTCATTAACCCCACCTACTTTACCCCCAAGAAAAAACATACAACCTCCGATTCCAATGCCTCGGAAATTTAATCCACCACAGTATACACCAAATCAATTTACACCCCAGCAGCGTAATATGCTATACAATAATCAATACAGACCACCAATCTTCTCACGACCTTACCAGAGTGGTAACAAACCTGAACCAATGGATGTCGACAGAAGCATCCAAACAAAGCAAGTAAACTATATGAATAGACCCCCAATAAATTCTCGTCCACAACCCTTTAAAAGACCAATTCAAGAAGGACGAACACAGGTAAATCACCAACCAAAATATCAAAGGGTATTCCAAAGCAACACTGAAGTACTTGAAGAAGTACCTGAAGAAATAACTGAGGAAGAATACGAAGTCGCATGTGAAGATTTTGATTTGGATCCAGAATTAAATTTTTATCAGGAAGAGTTAGCGCAACACCCTTAGAATACAAAACTCCTGAAGGCAAAATACTCAAATTACTAATTGACACCGGATCGAACAAAAATTTCATCAAATCAGAACATGTACGACTATATAGATCAGTGGAAAGACCATTTTTTATCAATTCAGTAGGAGGAAAGTTGAAAATAAACCATTCAGCCACTGGAAGAATATTTTCCATCTATGGAAACAATATTCTAGTGAAATTCTTTTTACTACCATCCTTGAAAACTTTCGACGGAATAATTGGCGATGATACATTAAGACAACTGGAAGCCGTTATAGACAGAGGAAAGTCTATAATAAAAATATACCCAGGTGTTGAAATACCACTACTAATGAAACAATCAACGGATGTCAATCATCTCGATATTAGAATTGATCATCTTTCAAAGGACCAGAAAGAAAAACTAAATAATATAATCAGCGAATACAAACCCATATTTTCCCAACCTAATGATAAAATAACAATAGTTACCAATGTAAGAGCGGAAGTAAGGACGACGACCGACATTCCGATTTATGCCAAAACTTACCCTTATCCAGTCAATATGAGGGAAGAAGTGAATAAACAAATCAAGAAACTTCTCGAAGAAAATGTTATCAGACCTTCAAAATCCCCCTACAACGCCCCAATTTGGATAGTACCAAAAAAATTAGGTTCAAGTGGAGAAAAAAAATTTCGAATGGTAATTGACTATAAAAAACTAAACGAAGTTACAATAGCAGACAAATACCCAATACCGGATATCTCCAGCACATTGGCGAATCTTGGAGAAGCCAAATATTTCACTACTATCGACTTGACGTCTGGCTTTCATCAAATACGGATGAAGGAAGGAGATATCGAAAAAACTGCATTTTCGACACTAAATGGGAAGTATGCATTTCTGAGACTACCTTTTGGCCTGAAAAATGCACCAGCAATTTTTCAACGAATGTGTTATGCCCGAAAGCAAAACTTTAAATTAAAAATACTGGATTTTAAAATGGGCGAAGTAAAACAAAGCGATAAAGGCCATAGAGGGATAAGGGAACAAAAAGTGCCCCCAGAGATAGAAGCTTGAAATTTTTTCCGTAAGTTTCCACCATTACAATAAATATTTTCCCAAAATTTCAATCCAAAAAAACGAGTAGTTTTGGAGAAAAAAAATAAAACATGATTTTTTTGAAAAAATTCTAGCTCCGTAACGGGTTAACCGATTTTGATGAAACTTGTCGCAATTTTTTCGTTGAAAGTCATAGTTTTCAAAAAAAATTATAGCAAAAAAATTAAGTGTGAGGAACCGTTAGGAAAAAATATTTTTTGTTTTTAAAAAATTATAACGGTAACTTAACGGTTTTGCACTACTTTTATTTTTTTCTCAAAAACTCCTTAATCCCTTACCTACAAAACAAAAAAAATTATAAGGCAATCGGAGAGGTACTTCATATTCAAAAAAAATAAAATGTGAAGGTAAGTCACATTATCATATGGTGAACTCCACCTCAACTCATACTCACGTTTACAGTCATGTTCGATTTCTTAACTTTTTTCATTTGGATGTTGTTAGGGACTTAAAAAAAAAGTTACCCGTATTTTTTTGTTTGGTGGAATAACGTCCGGTAAGCGGAGGGGAGAGGATCAAACTCGGCGAAAACTGGAAATCACAAAAACTTTAAAAATTTGTAACTCCTGAACGGCTTTACCGATTGAACACTTTGGAAAGGTAATTAAATTTCCTTGTCACAAAAAATACTTTTTGATTCCCTCCCCTCACCGTCGTATTGTAAAATTCAATTTAGTGACAAAATTTAAAGTATCTCGAGAAAGAAATTTTTTTTTCTTTTGAATTTTTTTCTGTAAATACCTACCATTATACCATACAAATTCGTAAATGCGTTGTTGACTTTCTAATGAATTTAAAAAAAATGAACACAAAAAAAGTTTATACATTTTACTGAGTTTCGATTGGTTTTTATGTTTTATGTACATAATATTATTGCAATAGTTTTAGGAGAATAATATTAATCAGAAATTCATTTAAAAGAAAAACTTTCAAATATATCACAATTAGAAATTTTTTTTTACTTTGATAAAGTTTCCGTCTGGAATAAATCTATGAAAATTTTGAGCTCCTTCTTTTTTTGAGTTTTTTTTTTGAGTTTTTACACTTTCAAACCTTCTTTGAAGTTGTTGTTTTACCTCATATTTTCTCTGTGTTATAAATTCAAAAGCTGTTTGTATATTTAAGCCTATTTGTCTAATTGTACAAATCTTGAGCTGTTGTTATAGTGTGGCGAAACTCAAAATTTTCACGGATTTATTCCAGGCGGAACCTTTCTCAAAGTAAAAAAAAAATTCTAATGGTAATATATTTGAAAGTTTTTCTTTTAAATGAATTTCTGATTAATATTATTCTCCTAAAACTATTGCAATAATATTATGTACATAAAACATAAAAACCAATCGAAACTCAGTAAAATGTATAAACTTTTTTTGTGTTCATTTTTTTTAAATTCATTAGAAAGTCAACAACGCATTTACGAATTTGTATGGTATAATGGTAGGTATTTACAGAAAAAAATTCAAAAGAAAAAAAAATTTCTTTCTCGAGATACTTTAAATTTTGTCACTAAATTGAATTTTACAATACGACGGTGAGGGGAGGGAATCAAAAAGTATTTTTTGTGACAAGGAAATTTAATTACCTTTCCAAAGTGTTCAATCGGTAAAGCCGTTCAGGAGTTACAAATTTTTAAAGTTTTTGTGATTTCCAGTTTTCGCCGAGTTTGATCCTCTCCCCTCCGCTTACCGGACGTTATTCCACCAAACAAAAAAATACGGGTAACTTTTTTTTTAAGTCCCTAACAACATCCAAATGAAAAAAGTTAAGAAATCGAACATGACTGTAAACGTGAGTATGAGTTGAGGTGGAGTTCACCATATGATAATGTGACTTACCTTCACATTTTATTTTTTTTGAATATGAAGTACCTCTCCGATTGCCTTATAATTTTTTTTGTTTTGTAGGTAAGGGATTAAGGAGTTTTTGAGAAAAAAATAAAAGTAGTGCAAAACCGTTAAGTTACCGTTATAATTTTTTAAAAACAAAAAATATTTTTTCCTAACGGTTCCTCACACTTAATTTTTTTGCTATAATTTTTTTTGAAAACTATGACTTTCAACGAAAAAATTGCGACAAGTTTCATCAAAATCGGTTAACCCGTTACGGAGCTAGAATTTTTTCAAAAAAATCATGTTTTATTTTTTTTCTCCAAAACTACTCGTTTTTTTGGATTGAAATTTTGGGAAAATATTTATTGTAATGGTGGAAACTTACGGAAAAAATTTCAAGCTTCTATCTCTGGGGGCACTTTTTGTTCCCTTATCCCTCTATGGCCTTTATATTGAAACTAGAATTTGGACCCGGCTTCGCCCGGCTAAAAGCGTGAACAGAAGGAAAACTAAATTCATTTGGTTAAAAATTAGGTAGCCTGTATGCTGTTCGTTAGTTTTTTCTCTTCGGAAAATGATTAAGAAACTAACAAAAAATTCCAGCACTTGCATTCGGTATTACTTTCCCCCTTCCGCTTACTCCCCACCACTCGGGCTACCTTTTAATGGGTCTATGTTGGGGCTGGACCCACGACGAACATCTATGCCAAATTTCAGGCCAATCGGTTCAGTAGTTTCCCCGCGAAAGAGTAACATAGCGCAAAAACTAAGTATCGAAATCATTTTACCCCCTCCCTTTACACCTCTCGGGCTACTTTTTAATCGGTCTGTATTGGGGCTGGACCCCCGACGACCATCTGTGCCAAATTTCAGGCCAATCGGTTCAGTAGTTTCCTCGCAAAAGAGTAACATAGCGCAAAAACTAAGTTTCGAAAACACTTTACCACCTCCCCTTACTCCCCCACCTCTCGAGTTACTTTTTAATGGGTCTGTGTTGGGGCAGGACCCCCGACGAACATCTATGCCAAATTTCAGGCCAATCGGCTCAGTAGTTTCCCCGCGAAAGAGTAACGTAGCGCAAAAACTAAGTTTCGAAAACATTTTACCCCCTCTCCTTACTCCCCCCACCTCTCGGGCTACTTTTTAATGTATCTATGTTGGGGCTGGACCCCCGACGAACAACTGTGCCAAATTTCAGGTCAATCGGTTCAGTAGTTTCCCCGCGAAAGAGTAACGTAGCGCAAAAACTAAGTTTCGAAAACATTTTACCCCCTCCCCTTACTCCCCCCACCTCTCGGGCTACTTTTGAATGGGTCTGTATTGGGGCTGGACCCCCGACGAACATCTATGCCAAATTTCAGGCCAATCGGTTCAGTAGTTTCCCCGCGAAAGAGTAACGTAGCGCAAAAACTAAGTTTCGAAAACACTTTACCCCCTCCCCTTACTTCCCCCACCTCTCGGGCTACTTTTTATTGGGTCTTTGTTGGGGCTGGACCCCCGACGAACATCTATGCCAAATTTCAGGCCAATCGGTTCAGTAGTTTCCCCGCGAAAGAGTAACGTAGCGCAAAAACTAAGTTTCGAAAATATTTTACCCCCTCCCCTTACTCCCCCACCACTCGGGCTACTTTTTAATGGGTCTGTATTGGGGCTGGACCCCCGACGAACATCTATGCCAAATTTCAGGCCAATCGGTTCAGTAGTTTCCCCGCGAAAGAGTAACATAGCGCAAAAAGTAAGTTTCGAAATCACTTTACCCCCTCCCCTTACTCCCCCACCTCTCGAGTTACTTTTTAATGTGTCTATGTTGGGGCTGGACCCCCGACGAACAACTGTGCCAAATTTCAGGCCAATCGGTTCAGTAGTTTCCCCGCGAAAGAGTAACGTAGCGCAAAAACTAAGTTTCGAAAACATTTTACCCCCTCCCCTTACTCCCCCCACCTCTCGGCCTACTTTTTAATGGGTCTGTAGTGGGGCTGGACCCCCGACGAACATCTATGCCAAATTTCAGGCCAATGGGTTCAGTAGTTTCCCCGCGAAAGAGTAACATAGCGCAAAAAGTAAGTTTCGAAATCACTTTACCCCCTCCCCTTACTTCCCCACCTCTCGAGTTACTTTTTAATGTGTCTATGTTGGCGCTGGACCCCCGACGAACATCTATGCCAAATTTCAGGCCAATCGGTTCAGTAGTTCCCCGCGAAAGAGTAACATAGCGCAAAAACTAAGTTTCGAAAACACTTTACTCCCTCCCCTTACTCCCCCACCTCTCGAGTTACTTTTTAATGTGTCTATGTTGGTACTGGACCCCCGACGAACAACTGTGCCAAATTTCAGGCCAATCGGTTCAGTAGTTTCCCCGCGAAAGAGTAACGTAGCGCAAAAACTAAGTTTCGAAAACATTTTACCCCTCCCCTTACTCCCCCCACCTCTCGGGCTACTTTTTAATGGGTCTGTAGTGGGGCTGGACCCCCAACGAACATCTATGCCAAATTTCAGGCCAATGGGTTCAGTAGTTTCCCCGCGAAAGAGTAACATAGCGCAAAAAGTAAGTTTCGAAATCACTTTACCCCCTCCCCTTACTTCCCCCACCTCTAGGGCTACTTTTTATTGGGTCTGTGTTGGCGCTGGACCCCCGACGAATATCTATGCCAAATTTCAGGCCAATCGGTTCAGTAGTTTCCCCGCGAAAGAGAAACGTAGCGCAAAAACTAAGTTTCGAAAACACTTTACCCCCTCCCCTTACTTCCCCCACCTCTCGGGCTACTTTTTATTGGGTCTGTGTTGGGGCTGGACGCCCGACGAACATCTATGCCAAATTTCAGGCCAATCGGTTCAGTAGTTTCCCCGCGAAAGAGTAACATAGCGCAAAAACTAAGTTTCGAAATCACTTTACCCCCTCCCCTTACTCCCCCCACCCCTCAAGCTTCTTTTCCGTATGCCTATGTTGGAACCAGAACTACCACAGACACTCATGCCAAATTTCAAGTCAATCGGTTCAGCCGTTTTTGCGTGAAAGAGGAACAGACAGACAGACAGACAGACAGACAGACAGACACCAACTCATTTTTAACCGACTTCCAAAAAAAAAAGTAAAAAAAAACCGACTTAAAAATGCACTAAAAAGGAAAAAATAATTTTTTTTTGGAAGTTGGTGCCAAAATAGAAACAAACAATTTGCTCTCTTTTTAACCGACTTCCAAAAAAAAGGAGGAGGTTATCAATTCGTTTTGGTCCAACTTTATTTATTTTAACCGACTTCCAAAAAAAATATTTATTTATTTATTTATTTATTTTATATCTGTATGTTCACGCAGTACTTGGGTGCCGTTGCATGGATTTTGTTGAAACGTTGGTGGATGACAGAGTTCACTCTCTAGTTGGTCCCATTTTAATTTCCCCTCTCTCCGACGTTTCCCGGCCTTCCCCTCCCCTGTCCCCTAATCGGATGGTCCGATCGGTCTGAAAATTTTTATGCTTATATTTTTGGGGGACGGCTAGTGTTTTCCCCTTATCTATTTTCCCCTACCCCTTTCGCTTCTTAACCCCTCCCCTGTCAACTCCCAATCGGATGGTCCGATCGATCTGAAAATTTGTATGCTCACATTTTGGGGGACGGCTAGTGTTTTCCCCTTATCTATTTTCCCCTACCCCTTTCGCTTCTTAACCCCTCCCCTGTCCCCTAATCGGATGGTCCGATCGGTCTGAAAATTTTTATGCTTATATTTTTGGGGGACGGCTAGTGTTTTCCCCTTATCTATTTTCCCCTACCCCTTTCGCTTCTTAACCCCTCCCCTGTCCCCTAATCGGATGGTCCGATCGGTCTGAAAATTTTTATGCGTATATTTTGGGGGGGCAGCGAATCCTTCAACCCTCAAATTTCTAATGTTTAGAAGTCTGTAAGGTTAACGAAAGGTTTCTGTCGATCTAAAAAATGTTGGTGACCAAAATTTTTGCTGTCGACCTCTAAAATTTAGTTTACAACTTACTGTTGCCATCCCTAAAAATTCGCTGTTTGGAACGATTAAAGTTTTGCTCTACCCATTTCCTAACATTAAATAGGTATATCCTATAATATAATACTAGGACTGTCGTCCTTCTGTCTGTCAGTCTGTCTGTCTGCACAATGGATCTCGAAAACAGGCCTAACGATTTTCATGAAACTTGGGTGTTAGGGATTTTCGGGGACAAAAATACGATCTAGATAGGTATCCCCTCTGAGAAAATTCCCCTTCGACACTCCTCGCCTGGTATCTTCGAATTCGGTGGTCCGATCTTAATGAAGCTTTACAGTATTACTAAGAAGGCTAAGGGGTTTGATTTTCCACTACAAAACCTGACTTTTCCCTCCCCTCGATACCCCTCGCCTGGTATCTTCGAATTGGCTGGTCCGATCTTAATGAAACTTTCCAGTGTCACTAAGGGGGTTGAAGGCTATCGATTCGTAACGCCGTTTTCGCACGTGGGGCGCAGCTCTACCCATTTCCTAACATTAAATATATCTATATAATATGTATAATACCAAAAGTCACTAAAAATTATAAAATAAAAAACTTTTTAAAAAAAAGTAAAAAAAAACCGACTTAAAAATGCACTAAAAAGGAAAAAATAATTTTTTTTTGGAAGTTGGTGCCAAAATAGAAACAAACAATTTGCTCTCTTTTATTGTACAATCTAAAAGTGCACTAAAAAGGAAAAAATAATTTTTTTGGAAGTTGGGGCCAAAATAGAAACTTAAAGAGGACTTCTATTCATATTTCTTGAGTGTTACTTTTACAGCTATCACCAATTCTATTACTGCTATCCAAATGAAAATATTTTATCTTTCGTGACGACATCTGACAAAAGAATATTTTTTTAATTTTAACGGAGCTTACCCAAAAACAAAAGAATATTTGTTAATGTTGACGTGGGTTAAGGGCAACGTGCCAAGTAAGGAACAATACCGCTGAAATTTTTATACCCGTATGGTATGGAATACCAAAGGGTATACTAACTTTGCCTTACCGTTTGTAACGCCAAGATCCCGTCATCACACACAAAAATGAATTACACCAGTGTGTTAGGAATGACAAAAGATTTTGATTTCCGCATGTCCGTCCGTCCGTCTGTCCGTCTGTCTGTGAACTCGATTGCGGACGCACGGATTGAGCTAGAGCCTTGAAATTTTGCGCAGATCCGTTTTTCGTAAAATGCGAGGCTAAGTTCGTTAATGGGCGAAAACGGTCCATTAGGGGGGGTACCCCCCATACGAACGAAATCGTTTTTTGCGAATATCTCAAAAACGGTGCATCTTATCAAAAAAGTGCAAGAACAAAAGTTATTTAGGATATGATTCTACATAAAACTTCCATACATCAAAATCCGATTGGAACAAATTTTAAAAAATCTCATTGGAAACTTTGACTTCAAGTGTAATTTTGGTACAACTGTTCACTTAAATCACCATTTTCAATAATTGCCAGATTGGCAAATATAGCTTTTGTTATGTTTATATTATGTAGGTAGGCTGTAAAAAAATAATGGTTTGAATCTCATCTCTGTGACTTATTAGAAAACAAAAACTTTTGGTACAATTCAATAAATAATAATTTTATTTATTAGAAATTTTTTAATTTTATATATTGTACAATAAAAAAAAGTAAAAAAAAACCGACTTAAAAATGCACTAAAAAGGAAAAAATAATTTTTTTGGAAGTTGGTGCCAAAATAGAAACAAACAATTTGCTCTCTTTATTGTACAATCTAAAAGTGCACTAAAAAGGAAAAAATAATTTTTTTGGAAGTTGGGGCCAAAATAGAAACTTAAAGAGGACTTCTATTCATATTTCTTGAGTGTTACAAATAATTTTATTGTAACAAGAATTGTTAAGACAATCAAAAGCTTTTTACAGTTGTCGAGTACTTTTATGTACAATAGACTCGCGGTTAAAATATCACAATGACTATAATTTTTACATCCCGCGTTTCGTTTAATGCATTGCAAATATTCGATGTGATAAAAATAAATTTTTTATAGTGACAAGAATGGATATTCAAAATTTGGGGAATATAAAACCCATTCAATATGTATTTTAATACAATTTTCACTCACCTCTACGAGCACCTATTTATCTAAATTGTTGTATGTGGTAATTTCAAATTCGGAAAGCTTTAACACTTAAAATTTTTCCTTTCACTACTTAACGGTTCTTTAAAATAATGTTTTTTTTAAATAAGTACCACCTTGACTGAAATGAAAACTAAACCGACTGAAATGGGGTACCCCCCATACGAACGAAAACGTTTTTTGCGAATACCTCAAAAACGGTGCATCTTATCAAAAAAGTCCAAGAACAAAAGTTATTTAGGATATGATTCTACATAAAACTTCCATACATCAAAATCCGATTGGAACAAATTTTAAAAAATCTCATTGGAAACTTTGACTTCAAACTGGAATTTTGATACAACTGTTCACTTAAATCACCATACGGGTTTTCAATAATTGCCAGATTGGCAATTATAGCTTTTGTTATGTTTATATTATGTAAGTAGGCTGTAAAAAAATAATGGTTTGAATCTCATCTCTGTGACTTATTAGAAAACAAAAACTTTTGGTACAATTCAATAAATAATAATTTTATTTATTAGAAATTTTTTAATTTTATATATTGTACAATAAAAGAGAGCAAATTGTTTGTTTCTATTTTGGCACCAACTTCCAAAAAAATTATTTTTTCCTTTTTAGTGCATTTTTAAGTCGGTTTTTTTTTACTTTTTTTTAATTATATATTAGTATGATATGATGATTAACAATTTAATAAATCAATTAAAATAACAATTATTATGACAATTTAATCAAACTTAGATTAATATAAAAAATAAGATTTGCAATTAATAATTGAAGAGAATGAGTATCGTTGATAGCACGATTAAAGTATCGTTTATTATCGGAAAGTATTCCTTATAATAAACGATTTTAAATGAAATTGAAATATTTGCCTATTATTGGAAAGTATTCCTTTTAATAGACAAATTAAATGAATTATTGGGAATGAAAAAACCTTTATATAAAGGTATCGTTTATTATCGGAAAGTATTCCTTATAATAAACGATTTTTAAATTAAATTGAAATATTTGTTTATTATTGGAAAGTATTCCATATAATAAACAAATCAAATAATAGGAACAAACGAATTTATACGCGAGAAAAACCCTAACACATGAATTTATACGCGAGAAAAACTCTGATGAAAAAAGAATCGTTTATAGTCGGAAAGTATTCCTTACAATAAACGATTCAACTACAATCAGAATATATGCCTATTATCGGAAAGTGTTCCTTATAATAAACAAACAAAATGATTGTTTTGTCCCTAAGACCTTACCGAGAGAGTGCTCAAGGGCTTCAGCCGAAAGAATTACTGAGCTGTCGCGTTACACGCGCTTTTATATGATTTTTGGACTTATTTCGGTTACTTAGATTAAACTTAAATTTAATTTGACAAATAATATTAAAACAATGTACAGTAATATTAAAAATGACTAAACATAAATTAATGACTAAATATAAAACTAAATAGAAATATTAAAATTGAAAATTATGTTGCGAGTGGTCGGAACATTCTCCCACTCCAAAAAAAAACTTATGGTTATAATAATAAAAAAATCTTATCAAATAATTATAATTATTATTAGTTTTTTATTTAAATTGCTTATTTCTATAATTTTTATATATAATTTTATGATTTTTAGTTATATTTATTGTTATTGTTCCTCCTTGTTTGAGGAACAAAAAATATCTTTTTTGCTTTTGTTTTTTTATTTTTTCCCACGGAATCTTATCAAGATCCGACTGGAAAACGTTGACCTCGGCTCCTTCAACAGTAGTTATAGTATATGTTTTTTCTTTTGGAGGATCAATTCTGGTAATATCCTTGAGCAACCTGGTCAAATTTCTGCCTGGAGTCGTTGGAATTTCCCTTTTTTTCTTAGATGGAGGAGTGTTCCACAATGGTGACTCTTGTGCTGGAATTAATTTTTTCCTCAATGGTGAGAATGTCAAATTCCGCCCTGGTGTTGGAGGCAATTCATTTGGAGACATATCCTGTTTTGATTGCTCTGGGGATTTGGGAGGGTGGATTTGACTAAACCAATTTGCTTCTTCACCACTTAAATTGATTTGTAACAATTCTGATTCCATTTTTTTTTCTTTGTTTTTCTTTTACTAAGAAAGAAACATTTAATTAATATATTAAATAGATAAGTTTTATAATTATATATTAACCAAAATTTCTTTTTTTTTTTTTACTTTGACAAATATATTTTTCATTTTCATGGCAAACTTAAAAAACATTTTTTTTTTTTTTTAATTATTTGATATTGGTAGAACACATAATTTATGAATTGGCCTTTGAAGAATTTGTCCTTGAGTTTTTAAAGTAACAACTCTTACAAGATTATCTGTGCCCGGATGTAAAGCTATTATTCTACCAATTGGCCATCTAGCAGATGGAGTCCGTTCATCTTTAATTAGAACTAAATCATTAATTTTTATGTTTTTTGATGCCTGATGCCATTTAGGACGTTGTTGTAAATTATTCAAATATGTGGTTTTCCATTTATTCCAGAACTCCTGAGTTACTCTTTGTAAAAATGTCCAACGTTTTAAATGATTAGGATTTAAATCTAAAATAGAAGGTTCTGGTACTAACATTAAACTTTCACCTACAAGAAAATGTCCTGGAGTAAGTATTTCTAAGTCATTAGAATCGGAAGATATTGGACACAAAGGTCGAGAATTCAAAATTGCTTCAATTTGTGCTGTTATCGTAGAAAATTCTTCAAATGTTAATTTTGTAGTATTTAAAGTCCTTTTCAAATGGTATTTAGTTGCTTTACCCCAGCTTCCCATAACCCACCAAAATGTGGAGAACTTGGAGGTATGAAATGCCAATTAATATTATCATTAGATAATATTATTGAAGCATTCTTCTGAGCATCAATTACATATTTTTCTAAATCCTTTTTTAATACTCTGTTTGCCCCTATAAAATTCGTCCCATTATCACTATAAATATCTGAACATAATCCTCTTCGTGAAACGAATCGTCGAAAGGCAGCAAGAAATGCATCGGTTGTTAAATCAGATACTATTTCTAAATGTATAGCTTTAGTAACCATACAAACAAATATAGATATGTAACCTTTATAACATTTTGTACCTCGTCCTTTAGACAACCGTATGTCAAAAGGTCCGCAAAAATCTATACCGACATGTGAAAACGGTCTAGCTTGATTAACTCTAGGATAGGGAAGATTTCCCATTAATTGTTTTTGTATTATTGCTTTATGTTTAAAACATATGATACATTTATGAAGTTGATAACATTTCTTGAATTTAAGATCCAATATTTCTTTCGCAAAGTAGCTAATACGAGTTGATTCCCTCCATGCAAAGTTTCTAAATGATGCTTATCTATATATATAAAAATGGAAGTTTGTTGGTTTGTTGGTTGGTTTGTTGGTTGGTTTGAGATTACAAAACGCAAAAACGACTGGACCGATTTTGACGCGGTTTTTTGCAAAATGATCTGCGTTGCCAGGAGCAGGTTTTTAGCTATGTTAGATTTTAAAATTCGAAACGGAAGGTCCTGTAAGGATAACGGAAGTATCCTTTTTCTCATTTTTTTCCGGAAAAATCGGCATATATGGGGTTTTGAGGTCGCTGATCACGAATCCGGTATTAGATTTGCAAAATTCGACACGGAAGGTCCTGTAAGGATAACATTTTTTCCCAAAACTTTTTAAGTTATTTATGGTTTTTTGGCATTCTAAAATTTTTACAAAAAACTTTTAGCTGCCAACGTAGGGTCTGCTAGTTAATTAATAATGTTGTAAGATGGCTATGTCCACATAATATTATTGGGTGCCTTTGGTCATATGATAAATTTGTATTTTCTAATCGTCCACCTACTCGTAATATACCTTTATCATCTAAAAATGGGTTCAAATTTAATATTTTGGTTTTATTCGGTAATGGAACTTGCTTTTTCAAACACATAATTTCCTGGAAAAAATGTGTCTCTTGGCTAATTTTAATTAACATAATTAATGCATTTTTTAATTCTACTACTAATAATGAATTGTTTTTTATACGTTCTTTTGGATAACGTAAATTATGAAAAAATCTTAAACAATATGCGGTTACTCTAATAGTTTTGGTTAATGAAGAAAATGAGAATATAAAATCACTGTCAACATTCATTGTTAATGAAATAATTTGTTTTCGTTCATAATCCGTTGAACTTATGTCTTTTTGTACTGGCCAAGAATTGTTATCATTTAACCATTTTGGTCCTAACCACCAAATTTTTAAATTCAAAATTTCATCTGGCGTTAATCCACGCGTGGGACAATCTGCTGGGTTGTCCTGTGTTTTGACATGTCCCCAAATTACACCTTCTGATTTATTGTGAATATCTGCAATCCTATTTGCCACGAATGTTTTCCATTGGTGAGGATATCCATGGAGCCAGGCAAGGACTATTTTCGAATCAGTCCATGAAAATATTTTAACTCTATCTTGATCTAATTTTAAATCTTTAATTACATTTTTAATAAGCTTACTTAATAAATGAGCGCCACATAACTCTAATTTTGGAATAGTTATAGTTTTTAAAGGCGCTACTTTCGTTTTTGATGTGAGTAGATGCGAAGAAATGTTCCCATCTTTATTAATTACGCGTAAATAAACAACTGCTGCATAAGCTTTGTTTGAAGCATCACAAAATCCATGAATTTCATAAATTTGTTGTTCTGAACAAAGAACATTCAACCACCTAGGAATTTTTAATTGTTCTAACTTATTTAATTCATTTCTATGATTTAACCATTTTTCGGCCAAATTTTTAGGCACTTCATCATCCCAATCAATATGATAAAGCCAAATTTCCTGCATTATAATTTTTCCTACTATTATGATTGGAGAGATCCATCCCAATGGATCGAAAAGTTTGGCTATGTCAGAAAATATTTTTCGTTTTGTTATTCTATTTTCTATTTTAGGTGTTGATACCTTATAACTAAATTCATCTGATATTGGATGCCAATTAATTCCAAGTGTTTTAATAACTGGATCAAAATTTATTTCTTTAATTCCTGGTGCATCTAAATAGTCTATCGGAAGATTTTCTAAAAGTTTTGGAGAATTTGCTGACCATTTTTTTAACGGTAATCCAGCTGTTGATAGCATCTCTAATAACTCTTTTTGCAAAATTAAAGCTTCTGAAATTGTGTCAGCTCCAGAAAGAATATTGTCTACATAAAAATCATTTAATGTGGCTTTCGCCGCAGCTGGAAATTCTTCACTTTGGTCTAATGCTGCTTGTTGAAGAGTTCTAATAGCTAAATATGGTGCTGATGCAGTACCGAATGTAACTGTATTTAATTCATATTCTTTTATAAATTTTTTAGGATCATCTCGCGATAGAATTCTTTGAAATTTTCGTTGTGAGCTATTGATTTTAATTTGGCGATACATTTTTTCTATGTCTGCCGAGAAAACTATATTTTTTAATCTCCATCGTAATAAAATTGATGTGAGATTATCCTGAATTGTAGGTCCTACATACATGCATTCATTAAGACTTTTACCTGAACTTGTTTTTTGAGATGCATCAAATACAATTCTTACTCTGGTTGAACTACTAGATTCTTTGATAATTGCATGGTGTGGCAAATAATAATGATCACTAACTAAACCTTCATGATTAAAAATATTTTCCTTTTTTAAAGAAATATCGTCTGCGTGATTTAAATTAAAATATTCATTGATTACATTTTTATAATCTTTATAAAAACCAGGATCTTTAGCAAATCTTCGTTCTAATTGGAAAAAACGTGATAAAGCAGCTTTTCTTGATTCTCCTAACTTTAAAATGAATTCGTTAAATGGAAGAGTCACAACATATCGTCCATCTGATTGACGATAATGAGTTTCCTTAAATATTTTTTCACATTTATTTTCATCCTCTGTCCACTTTGAAATTGAAGAAACTTCTTCGACTTCCCAAAACTTTTTAATTTGAGCCTCAAATTCTAATGTATTATGGCAAGTTGTTATTTTCAAAACTTTGTTATTTGAACTGATAGATTCACTTTCTACTGTACCCGAGATAATCCATCCTAAGTGTGAATTTTGAGCTAATAAAGAGGAATTAGATTCCTTTTTAATCCCTTCTAATAAAATCTTTGAATATACATCTGCACCCAAAATTATATCTATCAATCCTGGAGTTTGATAATGTGGATCTGCCAAGGGTAAATTGGATAAAAATTCAAATTTATTGCATTTTACTTTTTTGGGTGGCATCGTTTTTGCTACATTTTTTAAAACTAAAGCTTCTACTTCAGTGTGGAATTCTTCATTATATAAAGATTTAAAGGAAAATCTTATTCTAGCATTACAGTTTATCAATTTTTGTCCTCCAAGACCTGATACCTGAGCATTTATTTTTTCTTTTCGCAATCCTAATCTTTGTGCCAAAGATTCAGACACAAATGAAGATTGTGAACCTTGATATATTAAAGCACGTGCTATGTGAACTCCGGTATTTGTTATGATTTTAATTAATGCTGTAGCGAGTAAAACGAAAGAATCAATATCTGTACTAAAATGTGATGCTACATTTTGTGTAACTATTTTTGATGTACTGGGTTCTATGCTAAATTGGGACGCATCATTTCGAGTAATCGTTCCTAATGCAGATTCTTTAGGATTATCTATGCTAAAATGTGTTGATACATTTTGTGTAGCTACCTTAGATTTCTCTAAAATTTCTTTTGGTTGAGATTTATCTGATTGTTGAAAATATTCTTTATGTAGTAAAGTGTTATGTCTTTTCCCACATTTTAAACAATTAAATTTACTAGGACATTGATTAAGCATGTGTTTTGTGCTAAGACAATTAAAACACATTTTATTCTTCTTTAAGAATTCAGTACGATTTTGTACATCCATATTGATAAATTTAGAGCATAATGCTAATTTATGTGCTTCAGAGCACAAGGAACATTTGAAAACAACGTTGGAATGGAGAGATTGAGAATTTTTGATATTCTTTTGTATATTTAAATTTTGAAATGATTTCTTTGATTGCGTAATTTCAAGGGTGCGATATCTTTTTTCTAAAAATTCTTGCAAAACTTGAAATTTGGGAATTTTTTCCAATTCATGAATTTTTTGTTCCCATAAAATATGAGTGTCTGGATGCAATTTTTGAACTGTTATGTGAATAACAATTGCATCCCACGAATCTGTAGAAATGCCTAAATTGTTTAATGTTAGAAGACATTCTGTAGTGATATCTAATAATCGTTTGATATTAGCTGCATTATCAGCAATAATAGCAGATTGCGAAAGTAATTTCGTGAGTGCAGTAGAAACTAAAACGCGTTGATTTGAATATCTTTGAACCAGGATTTTCCATGCAGGCTCATAATTTAATTCTGTTATTTGATAAGAATGAATTAAGCGTTCAGCTTCTCCAGTAAGTTTTGATTTTAAATAATGAAATTTGTGAATTATTGAAATTGTGGGATCGTCATGTATCATTGTTTTGAATAGATCATGGAACGAAGGCCATAAATAATAATCACCTGCAAAGCTAGGGATTTCAATAGGAGGAAGTTTGATTGGTTTTATTATTGATAAAACGTCATTTGATTGATTTCTAGAAGCATTCATATTATTATGTGATGACTGTTGCAGTGCTTCAATAGCTTCATTAAATTCACTATCTGTATCTAAATAAAACTCTTGAGCTTTATTTAATAATTCCTCAAATTGTTGAGACAATGTTTGATTTTCTATTACATTTACAAACTCAATATCTAAATCAGATATTTGAGTCCAATAACTTCGCAGTAATTTTTGCTTAGTTGTAATTGAAACCGCTGTTTGTCTTTTACCATCTGTGATAAATTTGTTTCGAATTGTCTTCATTCGACTAAAAATTCGAAACAATTTTTGAATTAGAATTGTAGTATCTGATGATACCGAATCTTGTTCAATAGTTTCAATTGGCTCAGACATGTTAACAGACGGATAAAATTAATTGAAATAAAAATTGAAAATTTCAAAACAATTCACACCTTGAATTTTCACCAATTCAAAATCCGGCTCGAAGGACCAAATGTTATGCCCGAAAGCAAAACTTTAAATTAAAAATACTGGATTTTAAAATGGGCGAAGTAAAACAAAGCGATAAATTTATATTGAAATTAACAATTTAATAAATCAATTAAAATAACAATTATTATGACAATTTAATCAAACTTAGATTAATATAAAAAATAAGATTTGCAATTAATAATTGAAGAGAATGAGTATCGTTGATAGCACGATTAAAGTATCGTTTATTATCGGAAAGTATTCCTTATAATAAACGATTTTAAATGAAATTGAAATATTTGCCTATTATTGGAAAGTATTCCATATAATAAACAAATCAAATAATAGGAACAAACGAATTTATACGCGAGAAAAACCCTAACACATGAATTTATACGCGAGAAAAACTCTAATAAAAAAAGAATCGTTTATAGTCGGAAAGTATTCCTTACAATAAACGATTCAACTACAATCAGAATATTTGCCTATTATCGGAAAGTGTTCCTTATAATAAACAAACAAAATGATTGTTTTGTCCCTAAGAATTCTTTTAAGACCTTACCGAGAGAGTGCTCAAGGGCTTCAGCCGAAAGAATTACTGAGCTGTCGCGTTACACGCGCTTTTATATGATTTTTGGACTTATTTCGGTTACTTAGATTAAACTTAAATTTAATTTGACAAATAATATTAAAACAATGTACAGTAATATTAAAAATGACTAAACATAAATTAATGACTAAATATAAAACTAAATAGAAATATTAAAATTGAAAATTATGTTGCGAGTGGTCGGAACAGAATGATTGACGACGTGTTAAAGGAAAATATTGGAAAACAGTGTTATGTTTACATAGATGACAATATCATCTTTAGTAAAACAATGGAACAACATTTTAATGACATAAGGGAAATCTTTTCAAAATTACTTCATGCGAATTTAAAGGTTAATTTGGATAAAACAGAATTTTTTAAACAAGAAACGGAATTTCTTGGCTTCATAATTTCTAATAAAGGAATAAAAGCAGACCCGAAGAAAATCCAAGCAATAAACAATACAATCGAACCCGCAAACTTAAAGGAACTCAAATCATTCTTAGGATTAGCATTCTATTATAGAAGATTTATAAAGGATTTCGCCAAGATAGCTAAAATTTTTTAGATTGATTCTTCTTTATGCGAGATAATTCTCCACCAGACAAAACTGACTGGTGGAGAATTATCTCGCATAAAGAAGAATCAATCTAAAAAATTAGCAATCAAATTGAATGAAAAAGAAAGAGAAGCCTTCAATCTATTAAAAAAAAATTTGACTTCTTCAGACTTCTTCAGACTTCAGACAAACCAATCTTCTTCTTCAGACAAACCAATCACTTACATCTCTAGGAGTCTGAACTCCACGGAACAAAACTATGCTACGAATGAAAAGGAAATGTTAGCTATTATTTGGTCTCTTGAGAATCTATGGAACTACTTATACGGTGCGAAAAAAATAAGAATCATCACAGACCATCAACCCCTAACTTATGCCCTTAGCAACAAAAACAATAACGCCAAATTAAAGCGATGGAAATCTAGACTTGAAGAGTATAATCATGAAATGATTTACAAACCAGGTAAAACAAATACAGTCGCAGATGCCCTCTCTAGAATGAACATTAGTGAATGTAATACTTCAACCACAACACAACACAGTGCAGATGAGGATGCCACCGACCTAATTATAAATACAGAATCTCCTATCTAATCCTATCCTAACAGAATCTTGTGTTCAAAAATCAAGTAATACTTTTAGAAGGAAGTGTGGAAGGTCGTACTTATGAATTACCACATCCAGGATATCATAGAAAAACAATAACCAAAAATTGTTTTACAGAAGAAATAATAAAAGAAATGTTAAAGACAGAAATGAGATCAGATGTTTTAAATGGACTAAAAGCTCCTGAACATATAATGCACCTAATTCAACAAACATATAGAGAACATTTTGGGAAAAATCTTAAGATCAGATTTACACAAAAAATTGTAACGGATGTAATTGATGAAGAGCAACTATTGGAAATTGTCCTGAAGGAACATAGATCAGCACACAGAGCAGCAAAAGAGAACAAGGAAAAAATCATATTGCAATATTATTTCCCTCAGATGACAGCAAGAAGTAAAGAAATTATCAAGAATTGTAACATTTGCAAAGAAAGCAAGTATGACAGACACCCCACAAACAACAAACTCCAATCTACCCCTATTCCACAATATCCAACAGAAATTGTCCACATCGATATAATGGAATTGGATGGACAATTATTCCTAACATCAATAGACAAATTTTCAAAATTCTCTAAAATATTTCCAATCGAAAAAAAGTAAAATTTTTGAATTGATACATTACTATACAACTCCCAGATTATTAGTCATGGATAGGGACAAAGCTTTAACTACTCCGATAATTACAGAATTTTTAGATAATCTAGGAATAGAAATTTATTTGACACCATCATCCAGATGTGAAGTTAACGGTCAAATAGAAAGAGTACATTCCACTATTCAGGAAATTATTCGTTGTTTACAAAAAGAATATACAACCAAACCAATAACCGAACTAGCAATAATTGCTACCGATCGCTACAATAATTCCATTCATAGTGTTATAAAGGAGACTCCGGCTACCATTTTTTATGGTAGACACCCATCGAAAACCTTAGAAGAACTTACCACTGCCCGTGAACAAGCAAACATAAAAACAAAACATTTGATTGAGAGAATTCAACAACAGCGATTAAATTATGAAAACAAAAAACGTAAAGACCCAAAAAATTACAATACTGGAGATATAATTTATGTAAAAGCCCCTGGGAGGAAAGGGAAATTAAAGCAAAAATTCGTTAAAGAAATTGTCAAAGACAACCATAGAGTCACTGTCACAACATTTAGTGGTAAACGAATCCACAAAACAAACATTAAAAATGACTAGTTCTCTATAAACTAATCCCATTTTCTCACAATAGATCCTTATTTTCAGGTTTGCCACCTTTTGGTTGGCCAACGCTAATGTCAAAACATTTGAATATACCAACACACCCCTCGCCACAATTAAAGTGGGATCGGGACGAATTACAGAAGGAAACTTCCAAATAATTCACATCATCAATCTTACAGATTATATTCAAGCTCATGAAACCATAATTGCACTCGTTAATTCCAAAATTAACGATTCTTCTCCTTTAATACCCCAAATTAGACACCTCCAGTATAACATAGAAACCCAATTACAAGAACTCAAGCCACACAAAATAAAAAGATCTATCAATTGGATAGTATCGGCTTGGAAATGGATCGCAGGATCACCTGATGCCAATGATCTTGAAACAATCCTGACCACACAAAATCAACTCATAGAGAACAATAAACAGCAAATTATAATCAACAAAAGAATTTTTGACGTCTCTAATAAGATACTAAAAAATTATAATGAAATACTTCACGCAGATCTAGCACAGAACATTTTTAATAAATTATTAATAATGAAACATGAAATAGACCAAATCACGGATTCAATACATTGGGCAAAAAAGGGAATAATTAATACAAAGATCCTAGATAGGAAAGAGTTGGAACAAATAATCAAAGTTACACAAACCCTACCCTATAACAATGAAGCGGAAGCTCTAAATTTTGCAACCCCGTATGTAGCAATTAAAGAATACGTAATTCTCTACATAATAGTCATTCCAATGACAGAAAAACAAGAATATGACCACTTAGTCTTAAAATCTATTACTAATAATAAAAAACAAATTGATTTGGAATACGATAACTTTTTAGTTAATAAAGGAAATTATTACGCTATACGTCAAAAATGTAGCACATTTCAGGATGTTTCAATATGCAAAAACAATGATTTAATAAATCTTTCAAGAGAATCTTGCATTCCCAAGTTAATAGCGGGTATCAATGCAAATTGTACCAATAAATACAACATTAATACAATAATTGAAGAAATTAATAAAAATTTGATATTTATTGATAATTACGAAGGTAATCTTTTTATCGAATGCGAGAATCAAACAAAAGCATTAAAAGGAAGTTTTTTAATTCAAATAGAAAACTGTTCAATAGAGCTTAATAACGAAAGATTTATGTCAAAAGAAATTAGAAATTACCAACCTTTACCACCAATGTTCCAAACCAATCTTACAGAATGATATGTCAAAATAAATGTAGATAAATTACATATGGAAAATATGAAACAAATTGAGAAATTAAATCAAACAAATATACATTCCATAACAAATGACATTATATTGTATTTAATCATATTAATAATTATTGTAATAATTGTAATTTGGTTAAGGAAAATGAAAAAAACTAAAATCATAAATTTTATTCCAAAACCCTCAGTAGAATTTGAGTTGGAAAATCTTTCATCAGGAAATTAAAATTAATCTTTTTGAGGACAAAAAGTCTTCAGGAGGGAAGAGTTAAGCATTTATATGAAAATTAAAGAACGGTAAAAAGCCAATGATTCATTAAGTTAGATACTAAGAACATTCAGAATGATGAAATCAGACAATGATTCAATGACACCTGATTAAACAAATGGAATATATCACCTAAAATATAACAAATCATTGAATCATGGGATGAAACATCTTATTTTAGAGATTATCATTGTAAACTATTTCATGGCTTATCTAAAGGTATAAATAGCCCTAGCATAAGAGATTATCTTTAGTTCCAGAATTTGTTTCACCACAATTCTAACTCTGTAGCCTCAGGCTCTCAATAAAATATTAAGTAAAGTAATTAGTGTTTTATTGAAAAGTGGACAAGTGACGTCCATTATAAAAAATATATTTTTTTCATTAAAAATAAATAAAAAAAGTTAATTATATACATATCTGTAAACTGTCGTAAACTGACAAAACCGCGATTTTGGGGTTATTGTTGAAACTACATTTTGGGGACGTATATTTTTAATTGGCAAAGTATCGTATCTATACAGTAGGTAATGATTATAATGTCTAATTTGACTATATGGTGAAGCAAACTCGTTACAGTTAAAGGTTGTAACTGCTCCCCCACTCATTACAAATTTATATATCAACTAATATTTTGTTTAAACAATGTCCTAAAATAAAATAAACTACAAAAGTTTCAAATAATTACCGAAAATCATACACAATAAAAATTGCAATTCCGGACTAAAAATGGCTCTCCTGTAAAATTTGCAAAATGTCAGTTACGACAGTTTACCTCTGGGGTACAGATATATATTCGAAAAAGGTTTAAAACACTTTCATATTTTTCAGAAAATCAATAATTAATGTGCTAATGAGCTCTATAAGGAAAAAAGGCTTAATTTATAATATTCTTCTGGGTCTTGTGTGGAAAAATTAGCTCTTTTAATCTGTTTAAAAGCAATTCGTGAAATATTAATTTCGAAACCAATAGTGACAAAAATTCCTACAATCCGCAAAGATATTGTTAAACTCTCCTTTGTCTTCGTTCAAAATTGATATTAGGCGTTTTATGATTTTGACACTCAAGCAAGTTGATTTGCTTACTTTATTGCAAAGTAGGAATTGGTCCCAATATCTCGGAATATTTTGCCATTTAAAAAAGAGATAATAAAAAATAAAACCGACTTTAAAAAAAACTGAAAAGAGAAAAAAGCACTAAAAAGAAAAAAATAATTTCAAACTATGTCCATTAATAGCGTATTTAAAATTCGGCTTTTTTGGAGTGGCGTTAAATTTACACTAAATAAAATCGTTGTAAAATTTCTATTGTCAAGTTTCGCACAAAATCAGTTTGTCGCACAAATCACATGGAGACAAAAAATAGGATAGATTTCTACAAAAAAAAGTAACATATGAGACAGTGGGCTTTTTTATAGCGATTGCTTAAAAATAGGGAATCCAATTTGGGACATAAAAGAATTTAGTTTTGGTGCTTCTAAGAGCCGTGTCTATAGTTAATCTGTTTGACAACAAAATTTTTGGAGTCGATCTTAGTTCTTAGTTAGCCTTAAGGGCTAGAAAGTATGTAATTTATTTTAGTTGCAAATTTAACGCCACTCCAAAAAAGCCGAATTTTAAATACGCTATTAATGGACATAGTTTGAAATTATTTTTTTCTTTTTAGTGCTTTTTTCTCTTTTCAGTTTTTTTTAAAGTCGGTTTTATTTTTTTTAGAAAATTTTTTTTTTTATTTCGAACGTTTTTAGTTTCAATTTTTAATATAGGTAAAATTACAAAGGGTTTGAGGGGATAAGTCCGCAGATGAGAAATATATAAAAGAATCTTCCAGATATTGTACTGAACACAATTCAAAGAATTTTACTCGATATCTCAAGCTAGTAGGGAGGGGTTTGAAGGGGTAGGTTAACACGGGGGAAATATATAAAAGAACCTTCCTTGTGTTGTACTGAACACAACGTAAAAACATAACAAAAGCTATAATTGTCAATCTGGCAATTATTGAAAACCTGTATGGTGATATTGGTATCTTAATTTGAGCATTTGTACCAAAATTACACTTTGAAGTCGAACTTTCCAATCAGATTTTTTAAAATTTATTCCAATCGGATTTTGATGTATGGGAGTTTTATGTAGAATCATATCCTAAATAATTTTTGTTCTTGGACTTTTTTGATAAGATGCACCGTTTTTGAGACATTCGGAAAAAACGTTTTCGTTTGTATGGGGGGTACCCCCCCTAATGGTCCATTTTTGCCCATGAACGAACCGGGGTCCAACCAGGAACTTTCTCTACAACTTTCTCTTTGGGATGACCAAAATTGGTCAACCCAGTAAAAAGTTAGGCGTGAACATACATTAAAAAAAAAAAATATTCAGGTGGAATTGAGAACCTTTTCCTTTTTGGAAGTCGGTTAAAAAATATAGGCTTAGTCACAACACAGTAAAGTTGAAAAGCATTTTGCTTACCATTACTTGTTCCTTCTGAAATTTTTTGTATTTTTTCTAAGTTTTTCTGTCCACCGGGTTTCATTGGGATTGACGGTAGTAGTTGCCTACATACTTTGCTTTCTCTTAATAAATTGATTATTTCTTTAACCCTTTCACTCGGCATTTATTTCTAATAGCAAAAAAAATATGATGTTGCTTTTTTCAATAATCTATATATATAAAAATGGATGTTTGTCTGTTTGTCTGTTTGTCTGTCTGTCTGTCTGTCTGTTTGTTTGAGATTACAAAACTCAAAAACTACTGGACCGATTTTTACGCGGTTTTTTGCAAAATGATCTGCGTTGCCAGGAGCAGGTTTTTAGCTATGTAGATTTTCAAAATTCAAAACGGAAGGTCCTGTAAGGATAATGAAAATATCCTTTTTCCCATTTTTCCCCGGAAAAATTTGCATTATAGGGTTTTTGGGGTCGCTGATCACGAATCCGGTATTAGATTTTCAAAATTCTAAACGGAAGGTCCTGTAAGGATAATGAAAATATCCTTTTTCCCATTTATCCCCGGAAAAATTTACATTATAGGGTTTTTGGGGTCGCTGATCACGAATCCGGTATTAGATTTTCAAAATTCTAAACGGAAGGTCCTGTAAGGATAATGAAAATATCCCTTTTCCCATTTCTCCCCGGAAAAATTTACCTATAATGTTTTTGGGGTCGCTGATAACGAATCCGGTATTAGATTTTCAAAATTCGAAACGGAAGGTCCTGTAAGGATAATGAAAATATCCTTTTTCCCATTTCTCCCCGGAAAAATTTGCATAATGGGGTATTTGGGGTCGCTGATCACGAATCCGATATTAGATTTTCAAAATTCGAAACGAAAGGTCCTGTAAGGATAAATATCCTTTTTCCCGTTTTTCCTCGGAAAATCGGTATAAGGGGGTTTTTGGCGCGCTGATCACGAATCCGATATTAGATTTTCAAAATTCGAAACGAAAAGTCCTGTAAGGATAAATATCCTGTTTCCCGTTCTTCCTCGGAAAAATCTGTATAAGGGGGTTTTTGTGGGCGCTGATCACGAATCCGGTATTATATTTTCAAAATTCGAAACGGAAGGTCCTGTAAATATAACGCAAATATCCTTTTTCCCATTTTTCTCCGGAAAAATTGCCATTATGGGGTTTTTGGGGTCGCTAATCACGAATCCGGTGTTGGAATTTCAAAATTCGAAACGGAGGGTCCTGTAAGGATAAATATCCTTTTTCCCGTTCTTCCTCGGAAAAATCGGTATAAGGGGGTTTTTGGGGCGCTGATCACGAATCCGGTATTAGATTTTCAAAATTCTAAACGGAAGGTCCTGTAAGGATAACGCAAATATCCTTTTTACCGTTTTTCCTGGGAAAAATCGGCATAAGGTTTCCGGGGTCGCTGACCGCGAATCCGGTGTTAGATTTTTAAAATTCGAAACGGAAAGTCCTGTAAGGATAACGCAAATATCCTTTTTCGCGTTTTTCCTGGGAAAAATCGGCATAAGGTTTCCGGGGTCGCTGACCGCGAATCCGGTGTTAGATTTTTAAAATTCTAAATGGAAGGTCCTGAAAGGATAACGGAAATATCCTTTTTCCCGTTATTCCCCGGGAAAATTGGCTTTATGTTTGGGATCGCTGATCACGAATCCGATATAAGATTTTCAAATTTCGAAACGAAAAGTCCTGTAAGGATAAATATCCTCTTTCCGTTTTTCCTCGGAAAATCGGTATAAGGGGGTTTTTGGCGCGCTGATCACGAATCCGATATTAGATTTTCAAAATTCGAAACGAAAAGTCCTGTAAGGATAAATATCCTTTTTCCCGTTCTTCCTCGGAAAAATCTGTATAAGGGGGTTTTTGGGGGCGCTGATCACGAATCCGGTATTATATTTTCAAAATTCGAAAAGGAAGGTCCTGTAAGGATAATGAAAATATCCTTTTTCCCATTTTTCCCCGGAAAATGATCACGAATCCGGTGTTGGAATTTCAAAATTCTAACCGAAAAGTCCTGCAAGATTAACGCAAATGTCTTTTTTCCAATTTTTCTTGATGCAATTGCCACTAAGGGATTTTCGAGGTCTATGATCGCGAATCCGGTGTTCGATTTTTCAAATGCTAAAGGGAAGGTCCTGTAAGGATAACGCAAATATCCTTTTTCCATATTTTTCCCCGGAAAAATTGCCATTATGGGGTTCTTGGGGTCGCTGATCACGAATCCGGTGTTGGAATTTCAAAGTTCGAAACGGAAAGACCTGTAAGGATAACGAAGTATCCTTCTCATTTTATCCGAGAAAAAAATTGCATTATGGGGTTTTTGGGTTCGCTGATGACGGATCCGGTGTTAGATTTTCAAAACTCGAAACGGAAGGTCCTGTAAGGGTAACGGAAGTATCTTTTTCCCATTTGTTCCAGGAAATATTGCATTAGGGGGTTTCTGAGCTCGCTGATCACAGCTCTGCAGTGGGATTTTTAAAAATCGAAACGGAAGGTCCTGTCAGGATAACGAAAATATTCTTTTTCCAAAATTTCCCCGGAAAAATTGGCATTATGGGATTTTCGGGGTCGCTGATCACGCATCCGGTAATAGTTTTTAAAAAGTCTAAACGGAAGGTCCTGTAAGGATAACGCAAATATCCTTTTTCCAATTTTTCTCGCAAAAACTGGCTTTAGGAGGTTTTCATGGTTGCTTATCACGAATCTGTTGTTGAAATTTCAAAATTCGAAACGCAAGGTCCTGTAAGAATAATATTTTTTCCCAAAAGTTTTTAAATTATTTATGGTTTTTTTGCATTCTAAAATTTATACAAAAAACTTTAAGCTGGCATTCGTAGGGTCTGCTAGTAAATATATAAAAATGAATCGTGGTCCGTTTGACTATCCATAACTCGGCTGAATATAATCCGATTTGCATGGGGTTTTTTTTGTTGGATTCGTATTGCAACAGGTAAAAACACAACGGAGCCGAAAATTGGAAATTTCTACCGGAAAAGTTGGAAAATCTTGGAAAACCGAAATTGCATACTTTCAGGGGAGCGGTTTTCTGGATTGCACTTTCAGTAATTCCAAATCAAAAATCTCGAATCTTTTTTCGTTTTGTTGGAAAAGTCGAGAAAAATTTTGGGGAAAAACGGGAATATCGGAAAAATTGAAATTTGCATATTGTATGGGATTATGGTATGGAAAGAGAAAAAATTGTATTTGGAACTGAAAAACGAATAATTTTGTCCCTCACGATAATGTTATCGCCAACAGATGGCGTTAAGCTCTCAGAATCACGTTTGACGGCTGAGAAATACATTCGCTCTTTCCTCATTGATGATCGATGCGAAGCGGTTGTTTATCGATATAGTGCGCAAATTATCGCTGTTTTCCCACTTTTAAATCGTCGAAAGTATTTTATTTTGTGATGAACGAATTGAATCAAGGTATTTACTCAGTGACCAAGTGAAATTAAATGGACTGGTGTTGAACGATTTGATAATTTAAATTATTCATTTTGTGGAGAACGAATTTAAAAAAGGTATTTTATCACCGACCAATTCGTTTATTTAAAAAAAAATCTATTTGTATGGGAGAGGGAGGTAGGAGTGGTCCAACTGAATAGATAAGTTGTATAAAATCATATTCTAAACAAATTTCGTGTTTATAAACTTTTCGATACGATGCACAGTTTTCGAGAAAATAAAGACAAAAGTATTCAATTTGTATCGGGGAGGGGAAAGAGGTAGTCTAACTAAATTTTTTGATGTATAGATAAGTTATGTAAAATCATATTCAAAAGACATTTTAGCTTTATAAATTTTTCAATGCGATTCACCTTTTTTGAGAAACTTGCGAAAAAAGTTTCATTTATATGTAGAAGGGAATGGTCCGATTTTGGCAGTTCAAGAACTTAGCATTGCCATTTACGAGAAACGCAACTGTAAATATTTCAAATCTCTAGCTCAATCCTTCCGAAAGTTATGATATTCACGGATATATAGACGGACAGACGACAGAGAGACATACGGGCAGACAGACGGTCGGACATGCCAAAATCAAAATCTTTTGTCATCCCAAACATCCTGGTGTAATTCATTTTTGTGTCCAGCGATTGGTTTGATACGTTATAATTAAAGCTAATATACTTCAATATGATTCTCATATAGTGTGGAGGTCCCCAATTTGGAGTGCAGGAACAAACTTATTGGGGTCGGAAGCGTTTTTTTTATTTGTGAGATAGTTATAAATTTTTTTGATTTGTGAGATGGAGTAACGTATAAACTCAAGAACTACTGCACCAACATAGACTATGTATCATGACCACGGTTTATAGTTAGGTGTGGTCACGGTATCAGCTCCCCTTTCACCCCCTCGCCTGTTTTTGAATACGGTTTTCAGTGTTGGGCAGGTCAATCATAAAATAAATTTTCACCCACTCAAACTACTCCGCTCTACATGGTGCGAGCCCCCTCTCCTGCTCTTTACTAAACTACAGAACGGATTTTTATACAATTTTTAGTGTTGGATAGGTTATCTGTCAGGGTAAATTTTCGGCCAATCCCCTTCTCAGCTATCTCTGAAACTATTTTATGGTTGTTCAACATATGTTACAACATAAATGCAAAAATCTTAAGTGTCTGGCAATAAGGGAATTCGCTCTATTCCCTTTCTCCCAAGCAGATGGAAAAAATATTTGCAATTTTCTTGAAAACAGTGCGTTAAACCAAAAAAATTATGAACAAAAAATTGTTTGAAATATAATTACTGCATAATTTTTCTATACATCAAAATACTTTTGAAAAAAAAAGGATTTTTTCATATTCAAAAATTTTTTACTACCCGGGCAACGCCGGGTTCTTTCAAGCTAGTAATATATAAAAATATATATTATTATTAAAAAAAAACAACAAAATTTTTTTTTTGCTTTTTTCAATAATAATATATAGCAACAAAATATATTTCAAAATTTAAAAAATTTAAATATCTTTAGAAGTCTCTTTTTGATTATGTACTCATTTGTGTACATAAATTGTCAATAATTGTCCCTCTCCCTTCTAATTCTCTTAGAAATACGAGTTAAATATGATGTACACAATTGTGTACGCGCCGAGTGAAAGGGTTAATTGTTCTCATGGCATTTCTAATTTCAAGCCAATTATTTAAATCATGGATGACCAAATTTAATCGATGTGATGTACAAACTGTAATGTACAAACTGAATACACTCATCCCTCGATTTACGGAAGCGTTCCGTTCCTGAAAAGTTGTCCGTAAGTCGAAATTCTGTAAATCGAGTTTTTTAAAATGTTTGAAACTAAGTACAAATGTGTATGCAAATACTATTGTACTATATATATCGACTAATTATGTATGCAGTATTTCATTTACATTTTTAATAAGAAAGAAAACATTCAATTTTAAAGAAATCAAAAATATTTATTGCATTTGTAATTGAAACATATTTATACATTCTATATTAAAATACATAAAATAATACATAAAATAAATGTATACATAAAATAAAAATAAAAAATATTTCAAAATAAAATAAAAAACACAAAATCAATTCATAAACATAATAATATAATTCAAAAACAAATGTTCTGTCCAGCAGCTTTTTGATTATTAATCGCTGGAACCCAAACTGGAACCCGACTCAGAGCTTATATCCAAGCTTTCAATGATATCAGTATTAGTAACGTTGGATGATGTGGAAGCAACTGGCCTAAAAAAAGAGTGCAGTTTTAGTTGTGTTGCTGAGTTTCTATTTTCTCTGTAGAGTTGCTTGTAGCAGTCTATAGCCTCGTTGACATCGCGATAAACTTTTAAACTACGCTCTTCTAGCGGATCTTTTTCACGTAGGATCTTAATTCCTTCTTCGAAGTGTGAGAGTGCACTAGATAGGTCCATTGTGCTTAACTGTTGAGCAATTCCTGTAGCATTTTCTTCATTCTCCTGTTCTTCCACTGGTCTTGTTTGTTCCAACTGCAGCAAATCCTCAACGGAAAGACTATCTCCGTGAGCCCTTATCATGTCGGTAACATCTGATTCCACAAAATCTTCAAAACCCAGTTGATTCCCAAGATTCACTATATTTTTTAAGAATTAAAAAATATAAAGTTTTTAAGAATTAAAAAATATAAAACTTGTGTAATGTACTTACAAGAAAATAAATATCGATTTAATATGGTAAATATCGAAAACACTATCGTATTAAATACGATTGAATTTAATTTCATATAATTTTTTTTTAATACAATAGTTTTTTTTTTAAAGAAAATAGAAAAATATATTATTCGTACACCAAATCGACCTTTCACAATGGGCGGATTCAGTAAGCATTGAATGCAAACGTTGTTTCTTAGCGCCTCAGCTTTTTTACTGAGCGGCATAAAAGTACGCGCAGGCGCGCAGTTAGTAAGCGGTGCGAAATGTAAATCGGTCGATGCAAGGCCTACTAGGGAAGCTTAATATTTTCCGTAAATCGAAATTTCTTTCCGTAAACAGAAACCAAGAATTAATTTTTCAATTCCGTTATAGCGAAATTCCGTAAAAAGAGTTTCCGTAAAGCGAGGGATGAGTGTATTAGGATATAGTCTTTATATGATGCTTTTCACGCCGTTTTCTTTTCCAGTCATTACAGAACAACCGTCATATCCCTGGCCAACACAATATGTCATATTCAAATTAAGGTTAGCGCATTTCTCCAAAATGGCTTCAGAAATAGACTGAGCAATAACTTCTTGAGTTCAACATAGCCTAGACACTCTTCTTGCATAATTAGACTGTGATTGTTGACATTTAGAAATCTAACATCTACGAAAAGTTGTATCGTTTCATCTGACAAGATAGAAAAACATTTGGACCCGTTTGCTTTTGAAACAATGTCTTCAATAATATGTGCATTAATATTAATTATTTCAGGCTCGGTTCGAACAGACACATATTGAGAATTGCGTGAACCGTTTTCAAAATATTTTTTCAACATATTGAGAATTGCGTGAACCGTTTTCAAAATATTTTTTCAATAGCAAATCACCAGCTTGTACTCGAAATTTTAAAAGATCTTTGAAATTTTGTCTTCCTGAGATTGTGCCACGAAGTGGTAAATCATGAGTTCCATAAAAAATTAATGATATCACAATCGAGCCCAATATTCCGCGGCTCTTTTGTATAAGGTCTGCTCTATGCTGAGATACTGTACTAGCTATACTAACTTTATTTTTTCTTTTATTGCTTGCAAACTCGCTGCTTCGGAGAGTGCCCTTCTGTGCCAATTAGATTTGACATGATTTCGTGCATCATGATTGAAATTTTTATATTTCTTATAAGCTGTTATAATAAATGCACCGTGTAGTCCTCGATTGACTTTTCGTTTGAATATGACACAATATTTACATAGAGCCAGCCAAGGTGAATAGATCCACACAAATCAGAAGCTTCTTTCCTTATTAATTTTTTTTAATAATTTTTTTTTCTTGGGCCCATACACGGAAAAAAATCCTGGAGTTTTTTTTAATACAAAAATTATATTGTCGAAATCTTAATACTGTTTTGGATTGTTAAATTCCAATGCGAATTAATGATAATATTTTGGTCTTTTTTGCCCTAATATTTTAATTATTTTTTATTATATATTAAACTTAAATACTTTTAATATTGTCTACAATTTAATCAAAATCGTAAATTTATTTATTAAATTGAACCAAAAATAAATTTTTAAAAATGTCTAATTCACACTATTGTATTAGAATTTTGCATTGGATTACATCTAGGTCCACCGTTATCCAATTTTGATTCAAATTCACTCCAAGATTTTTTGCCGTGTAGTTTAGAAAAAATCTCAAGTTTTGACGTGGATACGTCTTGGATTTTGGTAATGGGGGTACAAATTAGAAAATCGGCTTGCTGCCATGATAACAAATTTGCAATCGATGAAACTCGATAGTTTGTGGTGATATCTGAACAAAACCTGTGTTATAAGATGAGGGCTACATTAAAGCATTGTATAGGGTATTTTGTTATGTTAAACTATGTTCAATTATGTTTTTAAAAAGCAAAATCAAAATTTTTACTCCGCTGTTATGCTGTGTCTGCTGCTTGCAGTACAGATTTCACATGTATACTCTTTTTATGCTTTCTTTGTGTGTATTGATTTCATATTATTTCGGTTCAATTCGCTTTGGAGGAATTGAAAAAAATTGAAAATAAAAATCACTCTCGAGAAAACGAAATTCAGAATTTCAGTAAAACGCTCCAAAGAACGAGAAAAAATTATGGTTTTAATTTGCTTTGAGAACACAACTTTAATGCTGGGACCGAGATATCGCTCTCTTACTAATGAAATGCATACTTATATGTGTGTGTGCATCATACCCAACAGCAGCCATCGCTCGAACCTTTCATTCATTTTTATGCAAAGCATACAAACCGCTTTGAACACGAGCGGAAAACTTAAAGAGAAACAATTTCGATCTTAACTTGGGGAAAAATGTGCATCGATCGCATGGCCGAATTAAACAGACCTTGTATAATTCGGCCATGGTTTTGAACACTGTTTTTAGTTGCTCTAAATTGAAATTGCTTCGTTGCTTTTATCGTGTAATTTTATTTTATTTTTATTTGTTTTTTATCTATGGGCGTTTTCATAAATTCAAGTTCTGCAAATAACACAAAAGATTTTTCTTAATAAATAACCCAGTTTATGTTATTCGTTTAGTTTACTTGTTATTCGTTTAGTTTACGAAGAAAATGTTTTGTGCAATTTGCGTAAGTTCCGAGTACATTTATGAAAATGCCCTATTAAACATTGTTCGTTGTGTTGCAAGTGAAATTTGATTTTTAGGTACAAGATGCCAAAATTCACCAAACGGAAAGTCAAATCCCGTAACATTACGGTCAATCAAATTGTTTCTTTAGTTTCCTTTTCACTAAAATTTCTTACTTAAAGATCTATTGGCGATCGTTGTAGGCGGATCCACGTCTTCTGGCCGTCTCTACCAGACAGACACCTTGCTTTTTCCCTAGATAAATTAGATAAATTAAACATACCGGTCAATATCATACTTTTCTTTTGGAATAGAAGATAATTCGGCGCCACTTTTAGCTAAATTTTCCGAAGAAGTTGAAGTGGATGCTGAGAAAGTCGTGACTGATGAATTTTCTTTTGAACTATCGATTGTTTCTAATTTTTTGAAAATATTTCGAATCTATGTTGTCTATGTTGGAGCTAAACTTCAGGGCAATCGGTTCAGTAGTATTTCCGCGAAAGAGTAACATAGCGCAAAAACTAAGTTTCGAAGTCACTTTACCCCCTCCCCTTATTCCCCCCATCCCTCGCGCTACTTTTCCGTATTCCTATGTTGGAACCAGAAGTACCATAGACACTCATGCCAAATTTCAAGTCAATCGGTTCAGCCGTTTTTGCGTGAAAGAGGAACAGACAAACAGACAGATAGAAAGACAGACAAACAAACAGATAGAAAGACAGACACCAACTCATTTTTATATCGGGTTTTTCAATAAGGACATAACAATTGTGTATTTAAATAAAATACAGAATAATTGAGATATCGGGCTGAAATTTATTTCAGGTGTAGTGGACATGTTACATCTTTATATATAAAAATGAATCGTGGTCCGTTTGACTATCCATAACTCGGCTGAATATAATCCGATTTGCATGGGGTTTTTTTTGTTGGATTCGTATTGCAACATATAAAAACACAACGGAGCCGAAAATTGGAAATTTCTACCGGAAAAGTTGGAAAATCTTGGAAAACCGAAATTGCATACTTTCAGGGGAGCGGTTTTCTGGTTTGCACTTTCAGTAATTCCAAATCAAAAATCTCGAATCTTTTTTCGTTTTGTTGGAAAAGTCGAGAAAAATTTTGGGGAAAAACGGGAATATCGGAAAAATAGAAATTTGCATTTTGTATGGGATTTTGGTATGGAAAGAGAAAATATTGTATTTGGAATTGAAAAACGGAAAATTTTGTATCTCACAATAATTTTATCGCCAACAGATCCCGTTACGCTCTCAGACTCGCGTTTGACAACTGAGAAATATATTTGCTCTTTCCTCATTGATGATCGATGCGAAGCGGTTGTTTATCGATATAGTGCGCAAATTATCGCTGTTTTTCCCACTTTTAAATCGTCGAAAGTATTTTATTTTGTGTACAACGAAGTGAATCAAGGAATTTACTCAGTGACCACGTGAACGTAAATGGATTGGTGTTGAATTTTGTGATTTTTTCCAGAACATAGTGATTTCCAAAAGTGAGGTTAGCGGCACATAGAATCTGGACTTGCATCAACACAAATTTCCTTTATTCATCCACTGCTTTTGTGCAATTTGATAATTTAAATTATTCATTTTATAGAGAACGAATTTAAATAATGTATTTTGTCACCGACCAATTCGTTTATTAAAAAAAAATCTATTTATATGGGAGAGGGAGGTAGGAGTGGTCCAACTGGATAGATAAGTTGTATAAAATCATATTCTAAACAAATTTCATCTTTATAAACTTTTCGATACGATGCATAGTTTTCGAGAAAATAAGGAAAAAGTATTCAATGGGTATCGGGGAGGGGAAAGAGGTAGTCTAACTGAATTTTGATGTATAGATAAGTTATGTAAAATCATATTCAAAACATAACAAAAGCTATAATTGCCAATCTGGCAATCATTGGAGACCCGTATGGTGATATTCGTATCAAAATTCGAACAATTGTATGAAAATTCCTCTTTGAAGTAAAACTTTTCAATAAGATTTTTTAAAATTTATTCCAATCGGATTTTGATGTATGGGAGTTTTATGTAGAATCATATTCTAAAAAACTTTTGTTCTTGGACTTTTTTGATAAGATGCACCGTTTTTGAGATATTCGCAAAAATCGGTTTCGTTCGTATGGGGGGTACCCCCCTAATGGTCCATTTTTGCCCATTAACGAACTTAGCCCTGCATTTTACGAAAAACGGACCTGTGCAAAATTTCAAGTCTGTAGCTCAATCCGTGCGCCCGCAATCCGCGCCACAGACAGACGGACAGACAGACGGACGGACAGACAGACAGACGGACAGACAGACGGACGGGCATGCAAAATTCAATTTTTTTTATCATTCTAAACACACTGGTGTAATTCATTTTTGTGTGTGATGACGGGATCTTGGCGTTACAAACGGTAAAGCAAAGTTAATATACCCTTTGGTTTCACCATACGGGTATAAAAAACATTTTAGCTTTATAAATTTGTCAATGCGATTCACCGTTTTCGAGAAAATTGCGAAAAAAGTTTCATTTATATGGAGAAGGGAATGGTCCGATTTTGCCAGTTCAAGAACTTAGCATTGCCATTTACGAGAAACGCAACTGAAAATATTTCAAACCTCTAGCTCAATCCTTCCGAAAGTTATGATATTCACGGATATATAGACGGACAGACGACAGACGGGCAGACAGACGGTCGGACATGCTAAAATTAAAATCTTTTGTCATTCCAAACACCCTGGTGTAGTTCATTTTTGTGTCCAGCGATTGGTTTGGTTTGATACACATATAGTGTGGAGGTCCCCAATCTGGAATGCAGCAACAAACTTATTGGGGTGCGGAAACGTTTTTTTTTTGATTTGTGAGATAGAGTTATAAATTTTTTTGATTTGTGAGATGGAGTAACGTATAAACTCAAGAACTACTGCACCAACATAGACTATGCATCATGACCACGATTTATAGTTAGGTGTGGTCGCGGTATCGGCTCCCCTTTCACCCCCTCGCCTGTTATCTTCTGAACCACTGAAGGGTTTTGAATAAGGTTTTCAGTGTTGGGCAGGTCAATCATAAAAGAAATTTTCATCCACTCAAACTACTCCGCTCTACATGGTGCGAGCCCCCTCTCCTGCTATCTACTAAACTACAGAACGGATTTTTATACAATTTTTAGTGTTGGATAGGTTATCTGTCAGGGTAAATTTTCGACCAATCCCCTCCTCAGCTATCTCTGAAACTATTTTATGGTTGTTTTGTTTTAGCTTTGCCTTTATCAGTCGTGAAAGTTTTTTCTGTTAAACCTGAATTAGGTCCAGTGCAACTGTGGCACTGTGTTATCACCGTGAAGGTTCATGTTTGTTTCGGGCTCAGGGGAGTGACGAAGCCCTCGTCAGACAGAGTAGTGTCAACTCCTCCTGCTCTCTATTACAGAAATTGTTTATTGGATGGATCCAAAGCAAAGCTAAAACAAAACAAATGTTCATTTCATTTGAATCACAGTCGAAAACCATTTGCATTGTCAATGCAAAAATCCACAATATTTTATGGTTGTTCAACATATGTTACAACATAAATCCAAAAATCTTAAGTGTCTGGCAATAAGGGAATTCGCTCTATTCCCTTTCTCCCAAGCAGATGGAAAAAATATTTGCAATTTTCTTGAAAACAGTGCGTCAAACCAAAAAAAAATATGAACAGAAAATTGTTTGAAATATAATTACTGCATAATTTTTCTATACATCAAAATACTTTTGAAAAAAAAGGATGTTTTCATATTCAAAAATTTATTACTACCCGGGCAACGCCGGGTTCTTTCAAGCTAGTTTAAGTATGAAATTCGATGTCGTTCATATGGCCACCGCGAGCACGTTTGCTGATTGATTCTTTGGAGTCAATTTTCCACCACTCTTCCACACATATCGGCCGGAACGTTGGCAATTTCGCGTTCGATAATGTTCCTGAGCTCCTCTAACGTTGTTGGCTTGTTGGCATAAACCAACGACTTAACATAACCCCATAAAAAGAAATCCAACGGCCGGCGTTAAATCGCATGAGCGAGGTGGCCATTCGACCGGACCATTTCTCGAGATTACACGATTACCGAACTTCTCGTTCAATAGGTCAATAGTTTGACCGGCTGTGTGGCATTGCTCGTTCGTGAACTTCACCATGATAAAAATATAAACCTTGACGAACGTTTTAGTATTGCCAGATCATAAAAAAAGTTTTAGGGTGCGTTTTTATTAAAATACAAAATTGTTATGTCCTTATTGAAAGACCCTTTATATTAGTATGTCGAAAATTATCATGTACTTTTTCGAATTTAACTTTATTTGCCTACGACATTGCTCGCAATACCATTTCGACCTACTTACTCTCATCCGATTGACTTGAAATTTTACACACATACGTAAGTCCGATAACAACACGACATTTACACTACTTCGTCCTTGTAAGGATAAGAGGCCCTGTAAGGATAACGTGATTATCCTTTTTCTTTTCCAAGAAAAAATCTATTCTGGGGGTTTTTGGGGTCGCTGATCACGAATCCGGTGTTAGATTTTCAAAATTAGAAACGGAAGGTCCTGTAAGGATAACGCAAATATCCTTTTCCCCATTTTTCCCGGGGAAAAATTGCATTAGGGGGTTTTCGGGGTCACTGATCACGAATCCAGTGTTAGATTTTCGAAACTAGAAACGGAAGGTCCTGTAAGGATAATGATAACGCAAATATCCTTTTCCCAATTTTTCCAGGGTAAAAATGGATTTAGGGGTTTTCAGAGTCACTGATCACGGATCCGGTGCTAGAAATTCAAGACTTGAATTAGAAGGTCCTGCAAGAATAACGTAAATATCCTTTTCCCCATTTTTCCCGGGGAAAAATGGCATTTGGGGTTTTCGGGGTCACTGATCACGAATCCGGTGTTAGATTTTCAAAATGTTTCCGGAGAAAAATGGCATAAGGGGATTTTTGGGGTCGCTGATATGAACCCGGTGTTAGATTTTCAAAATTCAAAACGGAAGGTCCTGTAAGGATAACGCAAATATGCTTTTTCCCAATTTTCCCGGGCAAAAATGGCATTAGGGGGTTTTCGGTGTAGCTGATCACGAATCTGGTGTTGAAATTTCATAATTCGAATAGTCCTATAAGGATAACGCAAATATCTTTTTTTCATTTTTTTTTGGTTTTTGCAGACGCTGATCACGAGTCTGGTGATGAAATTGCCAGCGGAAGCTCCTGTAAGGATAACTCAAATATCCTTTTTATCATTTTTCCTGGTGTTAGAATTTTGAAATTCGGAACGGGAGGTCCTGAAGGCATAACGATTTTTTTCAAAAGTTTTTAGGTTATTTCTTTGTTTTTTTGGCACAAGAAAATTTTTACCCCGCAACGGCGGATTTGCAAGCTAGTTTTATATAAGACTAGCAGACCCTACGAATGCCAGCTTAAAGTTTTTTGTATAAATTTTAGAATGCAAAAAAACCATAAATAATTTAAAAACTTTTGGGAAAAAATATTATTCTTACAGGACCTTGCGTTTCGAATTTTGAAATTTCAACAACAGATTCGTGATAAGCAACCATGAAAACCTCCTAAAGCCAGTTTTTGCGAGAAAAATTGGAAAAAGGATATTTGCGTTATCCTTACAGGACCTTCCGTTTAGACTTTTTAAAAACTATTACCGGATGCGTGATCAGCGACCCCGAAAATCCCATAATGCCAATTTTTCCGGGGAAATTTTGGAAAAAGAATATTTTCGTTATCCTGACAGGACCTTCCGTTTCGATTTTTAAAAATCCCACTGCAGAGCTGTGATCAGCGAGCTCAGAAACCCCCTAATGCAATATTTCCTGGAACAAATGGGAAAAAGATACTTCCGTTACCCTTACAGGACCTTCCGTTTCGAGTTTTGAAAATCTAACACCGGATCCGTCATCAGCGAACCCAAAAACCCCATAATGCAATTTTTTTCTCGGATAAAATGAGAAGGATACTTCGTTATCCTTACAGGTCTTTCCGTTTCGAACTTTGAAATTCCAACACCGGATTCGTGATCAGCGACCCCAAGAACCCCATAATGGCAATTTTTCCGGGGAAAAATATGGAAAAAGGATATTTGCGTTATCCTTACAGGACCTTCCCTTTAGCATTTGAAAAATCGAACACCGGATTCGCGATCATAGACCTCGAAAATCCCTTAGTGGCAATTGCATCAAGAAAAATTGGAAAAAAGACATTTGCGTTAATCTTGCAGGACTTTTCGGTTAGAATTTTGAAATTCCAACACCGGATTCGTGATCATTTTCCGGGGAAAAATGGGAAAAAGGATATTTTCATTATCCTTACAGGACCTTCCTTTTCGAATTTTGAAAATATAATACCGGATTCGTGATCAGCGCCCCCAAAAACCCCCTTATACAGATTTTTCCGAGGAAGAACGGGAAAAAGGATATTTATCCTTACAGGACTTTTCGTTTCGAATTTTGAAAATCTAATATCGGATTCGTGATCAGCGCGCCAAAAACCCCCTTATACCGATTTTCCGAGGAAAAACGGAAAGAGGATATTTATCCTTACAGGACTTTTCGTTTCGAAATTTGAAAATCTTATATCGGATTCGTGATCAGCGATCCCAAACATAAAGCCAATTTTCCCGGGGAATAACGGGAAAAAGGATATTTCCGTTATCCTTTCAGGACCTTCCATTTAGAATTTTAAAAATCTAACACCGGATTCGCGGTCAGCGACCCCGGAAACCTTATGCCGATTTTTCCCAGGAAAAACGCGAAAAAGGATATTTGCGTTATCCTTACAGGACTTTCCGTTTCGAATTTTAAAAATCTAACACCGGATTCGCGGTCAGCGACCCCGGAAACCTTATGCCGATTTTTCCCAGGAAAAACGGTAAAAAGGATATTTGCGTTATCCTTACAGGACCTTCCGTTTAGAATTTTGAAAATCTAATACCGGATTCGTGATCAGCGCCCCAAAAACCCCCTTATACCGATTTTTCCGAGGAAGAACGGGAAAAAGGATATTTATCCTTACAGGACCCTCCGTTTCGAATTTTGAAATTCCAACACCGGATTCGTGATTAGCGACCCCAAAAACCCCATAATGGCAATTTTTCCGGAGAAAAATGGGAAAAAGGATATTTGCGTTATATTTACAGGACCTTCCGTTTCGAATTTTGAAAATATAATACCGGATTCGTGATCAGCGCCCACAAAAACCCCCTTATACAGATTTTTCCGAGGAAGAACGGGAAACAGGATATTTATCCTTACAGGACTTTTCGTTTCGAATTTTGAAAATCTAATATCGGATTCGTGATCAGCGCGCCAAAAACCCCCTTATACCGATTTTCCGAGGAAAAACGGGAAAAAGGATATTTATCCTTACAGGACCTTTCGTTTCGAATTTTGAAAATCTAATATCGGATTCGTGATCAGCGACCCCAAAAACCCCATTATGCAAATTTTTCCGGGGAGAAATGGGAAAAAGGATATTTTCATTATCCTTACAGGACCTTCCGTTTCGAATTTTGAAAATCTAATACCGGATTCGTTATCAGCGACCCCAAAAACATTATAGGTAAATTTTTCCGGGGAGAAATGGGAAAAGGGATATTTTCATTATCCTTACAGGACCTTCCGTTTAGAATTTTGAAAATCTAATACCGGATTCGTGATCAGCGACCCCAAAAACCCTATAATGTAAATTTTTCCGGGGATAAATGGGAAAAAGGATATTTTCATTATCCTTACAGGACCTTCCGTTTAGAATTTTGAAAATCTAATACCGGATTCGTGATCAGCGACCCCAAAAACCCTATAATGCAAATTTTTCCGGGGAAAAATGGGAAAAAGGATATTTTCATTATCCTTACAGGACCTTCCGTTTTGAATTTTGAAAATCTACATAGCTAAAAACCTGCTCCTGGCAACGCAGATCATTTTGCAAAAAACCGCGTAAAAATCGGTCCAGTAGTTTTTGAGTTTTGTAATCTCAAACAAACAGACAGACAGACAGACAGACAAACAGACAAACATCCATTTTTATATATATAGATTCTTTGCACTAACTCTATGGTAAGGCTCCGTACTAAAGAATTTAAAAAGTAGAAAATTTGTAACTATGTTATTAAGTGTGGATGTAATTCTTAAAACAAAACCCGACATACGATAAGCTCTAAGGGAAATGTCTTCAAAATGAATGTCAAAAATTAAGTTTAGAGTCAAAGTTATGCCGAGCTCTTTGATAACATTTACTCGCTATAGTTCAATACCATTTATATTATAGTCGAAATCAATTAGCCGTTTTTATACCTGTATGGTGAAACCAAAGGGTATATTAAATTTGCCTTGCCGTTTGTAACGCCAAGATCCCGTCATCACACACAAAAATGAATAATACCAGTGTGTTTACATAAGTTAACATATACTTTAAAACATAACAATAGCTATAATTGCCAATCTGCAGTAGGATTCTTGGCAAATTCGATAAATAACGATCTGGAAAGTTCGCTAGGGGTATTATTTTGTACAGGGGGTTAATTTTCCCTCTGGCGGCGTAAATTTAAATACAATCTTGATAGTAGCGGCCAATTTAAAATTTGTTTTAAACAAATAACAATTTTCTTTCGACAAAGTGTAATATTTAGCTGTGAAAAGTATTTATATAAGTCGGGCGGCCAGCCGGCATTTTTTTATGCAATTCTAGATGGATTTCCGCACACTTTTTCTTTGAAAAACAAAATAGAAAAGTCTCCGAAAATTGTTTTAGAATTTCCCCGAATAAGCCAAATGAAAAGGTTTTACGTTTTTGGGAAAAAATTTTAACGATCATAACAAAAAAATGTCACAGAAATAAACACAAATGGTTGAGGTTAATTACAAAAGATTTTTTTTTTGTTGTCAGCAATTTCGATTCAATTCAATTTTATTGCGCTTTCTTGCTGCCAACATGTGTTTCCCTCCTTCTCTCGGCACTACAACCGGTTTCCGCTGTTGGCCTCCACAAGCAAGAGTAATTTTCATTTCGCTGTGAGTGAAAGATCTCTTTTCATCAGTGATTTGAAAATTTCAACTTGATCTCAAAGTAAAGGCGAATTTAAATTCGTTTTTTTAAGGAAAAGGCAAATGCGAGTAATGTTTAGACAACACATTAAAGTTAGAATTAAGATTTTCTTTCGATGTGTGATACGTGGTTTCGAAAAATTTAGCATTCAGTAGATTCACCGTACTAGTAGAAGGCTATGTCGAAATTTTTCTTTTACTTTTAATCAAAGCCCAGAATGGTTTGAAATTATTATGTTCCATTTGTTCATTCATACTTAGGACAAATGATTTGTGCGCAAGTTTTATCAAGGATTTTACTTTAGAGCGTTGCGTTGAAATTAGATCATAATCATTAGGAGATCTAGTGTGTATAAAAGTCTTGTGTATAAAAGTCCTTATTAAACCAATTTGGATGAGTCTTTTTCACAGGGTTTGATTTAGGTACGTGTATATTAATAAGATTATTATTTCATAAAAAGAACTAGCTGCAATATAACAGGATGCGTTAGCAAGTATTTCGTCCCAATTAATTAAATTAGTTTTAAAGAAGTTGCTTTTCTGTATATTTATTGATATTTTCTTGTAAAGGGTCATTTAGAACTTTTTTTTTTAATTTGAAATAAAACGCTTAAAATAGAATTGGATGTAGGAATCTTGAATATAATCCGAAACAACAATCTCTGATATTTAATTTTTAAAAATAATTTCTTCCAAATGTTGGCCGCAACTACGCCGTAGGTGCTCCATTCGGAAGGTCCAATTTTGGATCACTTTTTCCAGCATTGCTACCGGTATCTCGCGAATTACGCGAGTAATGTTTGCTTCCAAGTTTTGAATCGTAGCTGGCTTATCGACGAAGACTTTTGACTTCACATAACCCCAAAGAAAAAAATCCAGAGGTGTGATATCACATGATCTAGGCGGCTAGTTGACAGGTCCGACACGTGAAATTAGCAGTTCACCAAAATGATTTCTTAATAAAGCCATTGTTTCACGCGCTGTGTGTGACGTAGCACCGTCTTGCTGAAACCAAATGTCGCCGACAACACGGGCTTCAATTTCAGGCAACAAAAAGTTCGTTAACATGGTGCGGTAGCGCTCGCCATTGACGGTTATGTTCTGTCCGGACTCATTTTTAAAGAAATACGGACCGATGATTCTACCAGCCCATAAACCACACCAAACAGTGCATTTTTGTGGATGTAACGGTAGTTCGAGGATCTCTTCGGGTTGCTCATCAGCCCAAATGCGGCAATTTTGTTTGTTGACATATCCATTGAGCCAGAAATGTGCCTCGTCACTGAACAAAATTCGGCGCGAAAACAGCGGATCTTCATTCAGCTGTTGCAGAGCCCATTGACTGAAATTCAAGCGTAGATTCAAGTCTGGCGACTACAATTCCTGAACCTGTTGGATTTTATAAGCCTTTAAAGCAAGATCCTTGCGTAATATTCGCCAAGTTGTTGCATACGAGAGGCCAAGATGTTGCGCACGGCGGCGAATCGATTGGTCACGGTCTTCAGCAACACTCTCCGCTACAGCCGCAATATTCTCCTCACTACGGGCTGGATGTGGTTTATTCGGTCGCGTATCATCCAATGACGTACACTGAGACTCAAATTTGCGGATGGTATTGGCAATAGTGGGCTCGGAAGGTCGATGATGCACACCATATGTTGCTCGAAGTGCACGAAAAACATTTCTCACAGAACGCTGATTTTCGTAATACAGCTGGATAATTTGCAGACGTTGTTGCGGTGTGAGTCTTTCCATAATGAATTGTCAAACAATACTGAAAACAAATAAGATGACAGCATGACACCACTCACGCGTGAAATGTCAAAAAAAAACAAATGAAAAAAAAACCTCTAAATGAATCACCCATTAGAATGTGTCTAAATTCCACATTTATATGCAACGGCGGATGATATTGATCTGGAGCAACTAAACCATTAAAATCTTTTACTATTTAGTATCTTTAGCCTGACAATTTGTCAAAATAAGATCCAGTATCTTATCTTTGTGATTACGAATTAAGTTATGTAGAAAGAGTGAGCAAAGATTCATTATTGAAGATAAAGAACGAGAAGTAGAACAAGTAGTACGAAATATTTTATAGCCAGCAGGGCACCTTTCCGAATCAATAATACTATCATTAAGCCAAGTCTCAGTGCAACAGATTAAGTCAGAATCAACTGTAAAGACTGAATTCAAGAAATTTTCCAATTTGGACCTTAAGCCGCGTACATTCTGATATGATAAGTCAATCGTCATTCTAGGATTATTGGTGATGTGTGGAGTTCTAAGAAACGTCGTCGATGCTGTGTCCGCAGTGGATAAGGTTGGTTACAAGGCGTTAAAAAATGTTTACTGATGTTTTGTCTCGTTGATGTTTGAAATTCTTTCACAAGTAGTCCACTTGGTCAGGGCAGCAATCATGTATTCCGACGCGCCTCTGTCTTTTGACTTCGACGCAGCTTTTAACTCTTGACTTCGCCATATCAGCAGCTTCAAATTTACTGGCGTGACAGTCAGAATCACGTTTCGATTCATAGTGACGATTCCGCGAAATTTCAAGCTGCAGATATGGCGAAGTCATTAGTTAAAAGCTGCGTCGAAGTCGAAAGACAGAGACGCGTCGGAATACACGATTGGTGCCCTGAACTCAGAACTGCAACTAGAGTGGTCGTCGCTTTGAAAATATACGATGACATCTTATTAGAGTGTTACATTCCAAGGTAGAAGTTATGTTGTAATTAACGTGTTGGAGAATTTGGTCCACACTTGTTGTAGGAGCCAGTCTTGAGACGAATATACTTTTAAGTTTTGGTTTGTATATTAGAAGCAGCATTGATGACGTCAGTATAATTATCTTGTATATCGTCTGTTATAGTGCATTGACTCGGATCGATAACTGTATTAGGTAGATCAGGCAAACAGAGTGTCAAGTTAAGATTAATATTATTGTTATCGGTGATATCATTATAGATTTTGTCAACTGAGTTTGAATTGGTATCATTATTATCATTTGTCGCGCAAAGTTTAGTCATTTTGCATTTTCTTCATGGCAATATATAATGATTTTTTCAGCTTTTCTAGCTCCGTAGATTGCTTATTTATAGCCACAACGAATTCACTTAACTTAATTTTTGAACATTTATCACAGCGAAAAGAGATATTGGGGAACTTAGTCGTCAGATCAAGCGGATGCGATGAAAGCATTTGGTTTCACTAAATGAATTTTCAACGGAACCCATTTTTGTTTATCGATGTAACAGTTTGAGAAACACAATACAGAACGCCAAACAAATCTTAGTTCACGAATTCAATTCACGATTGATATACAGTGTGACCTCGGTAATCGCAACTATAGTAGACAGAGCCTGTTGCAATAACCGAGTTAGTTGCGTTAACCGAGTCACAACATTATCTGTCAAAAAGGGAAACATAAGTTCTTAAACAATATAACAGCTCTAAAAATAGGATAAAATCTCTACCATTTGTAACGTAGTTTTAACGCTGCACAATACTAAATAAATAGTATATACTGCAAAAGTATTTACACCTAGTTTTTCATACATCAAAGTTCAGTCGGATTAGCCTCAAAAAAATTCAACTGGAATATTATGATCAGGGAGGACAAAAATATGCACGAAAAATCACATTTTAAGCGCTTAAATATGTTAATAAATATGCGCCAAAATATGCACGAAAAAATAACAAAAAAACACAAGTATTATTTTTTATTTACTTTATTCAAAAACAGAATAATTTGAGTTGACGATCATATGTTGTTTTAAATTTTCGAAGAGCAAATTTCGTCGATTCTCGGTTAGAAACGTTGAATATATTGAGAATGATCTCTCCACATCAACGGATGTCGTTGGGCAATATTTAAAGTTCAATACTTCTGAAGGGGTTAAATTTTCAATATATTCATCCATTTATTTGGAATTATGAAATTATGACACATAGCTTTCCGACACTTCAAGCAACTTTAGACCGTATATAGGAGCCTCCATACGTTCAATGTTACTTGACAATTTTACTTGAATAACTCATCTTGCAAGTAACATTGATCGTTTGGATGCTCTTCAATGTTACGTGTGGAGGGAATTTCCATCAATGTTACTTGACGAAAATTTTCACCAATAATACTTGTCAAGTAACATTGAACGTGTGGAGGCTTCTTATCAAACGGCATTACATGCCTTTTGTCACGCAGAAACAGATGGAAAAGTATTTCATATGTCAAATTGACACAATACCAGAAAATCCCATATTTTAGTGTTAATTGTAACAAAATTAAGTTTTCTCAATTGAAATATATTTATCATTATTTTTTTTATTGAGAAAAAAATATACGATTTTTACCTTGGGCCAAAATCTCAGATCAATTTAATAAAAAAACAAAGAAAAAAGGGGATTTGAATTCGAAATTGTGTCAAATTGACACAAAATATGGATTAGGGTTAAAGAAAAAAAAATGCTTTCAAATACCCAATAACCAAGTTTTTGGGTTCGAAAATCGAATTGATAATTCAATACAACCAAAATGATACAAAAATATGTAAAATAAGCATAGAAGTATAAAATATGCAAAAATTTTAGAAAAAGCTGAAAATATGCAAAATAAGCATTTCTAAGCAAAAGCTTAGATTTGTCCTCCCTGATTATGATCCAATTCAAAAATTCCACTTTGAGAGTTTAGAATCTCGCCATACACAAATTGTACCATTGCGTGCCAATTTTAGTTTTTGTGTGTGTTTTTGTTGGCACAGACTTGTTTCGTAACAGCCTTTTTTAATAAATAAACATAACAAAAGTTATAATTGCCAAACTGGCAATTATTGAAAACCCGTATGGTGATTTAAGTGAACGGCGAACAGTTGTATCAAAATTCTACTTTGAAGTCAAATTTTCCAATAAGATTTTTTAAAATTTATTCCAATCGGATTTTGATGTATGGGAGTTTTATGTAGAATCATATCCTAAATAACTTTTGTTCTTGCACTTTTTTGATGAAATGCACCGTTTTTGAGATATTCGCAAAAATCATTTTCGTTCGTATGGGGGGTACGCCTCTATTGGTCCATTTTTACCCATGAACGAACTTAGCCTCGCATTTTACGAAAAACGGATCTGCGCAAAATTCCAAGTCTCTAGCTCAATCCGTGTGCCCGCAATCCGCGCCACAGACGGACGGACGGACGGACGGACGGACATGCAAAATTCAATTTTTATACCCGTATGGTGAAACCAAAGGGTATATTAGATTTGCCTTACCGTTTGCAACGCCAAGATCCCGTCATCACACAAAAAAAATGAATTACACCATTGTGTTTAGAATGATAAAAAAAGTTGAATTTAGCATGTCCGTCCGTCCGTCCGTCTGTCTGTGGCGCGAATTGCGGGCGCACGGATTGAGCTAGAGACTTGAAATTTTGCACAGATCCGTTTTTCGTAAAATGTGTGGCTAAGTTCGTTAATGGACAAAAATGGACCATTAGGGGGGGTACCCCCCATACGAACGAAAACTGAATATCTCAAAACCGGTGAATTTTATCAAAAAAGTCCAAGAACAAAAGTTATTTAGGATATGATTCTACATAAAACTCCCATACATGAAAATCCGATTGGAATAAATTTTAAAAAATCTCATTGGAAAGTTTGACTTCAAAGTAGAATTTTGATACAACTGTTCGCTGTTCACTTAAATCACCATACGGGTTTTCAATAATTGGCAGATTGGCAATTATAGCTTTTGTTATGTTTATCATTCTAAAAACACTGGTGTAATTCATTTTTTTGTGTGATAACGGGATCTTGGTGTTACAAACGGTAAGGTATGGTTTCACCATACGAGTATAAAAACAAATAAAAATCAAAATAAAATAAAATTACACGATAAAAACAACAAAGCAATTTCAATTTACAGCAACTAAAATCTTAAACACAATCCGCCGGCTCACACAACTCGTATACAGAAATTAAAGGAAACACTGGGCAATCAAGAGAAGCAATCAAGTAAAATGAATTTCCAGAACCAGAACAACCCATATAGAGAAGAGAAACAATCAAGAGAAACAACAAAGTAAAATGATTTTCTAGAACAACCCATATAGAGAAGAGAAATAATCAAGAGAAACAATCAAGTAAAATGAATTTCCAGAACAACCCATATAGAGAAGAGAAACAATCAAGAGTAAAAGCTTTCACTCAACCTCAACATACTTCGTCGTGTTCTCTTTCCTGTGACTCTTCCAAATATGCAATACCACAAAGAAAACATAAAAAGAGTATAAATGTGAAATCTGTACTACAAGCAGCAAACACAGCATAGCAGCGGCAGTGAAAATTTAGATTTTGATTCTTAAAAAGATAATTGAACATAGTTTAACATAACAAAATACCCTAAACAATGCTTTAATGTAGGCCGGATCTTATAACACAGTTTCTGTTCGGATGTCACCACAAACTATCGAGTATCATCGATTGCAAGTTTGTTATCATGGCAGCAAGCCGATTTTCTAATTTGTACCCCCATAATCAAAATCCAAGACGTATCCACGTCAAAATCAAAATCTTAATTTTCACTGCCGCTGTTATGCTGTATTTGCTGCTTGCAGTACAGATTTCACATTTATACTCTTTTTATGTTTTCTTTGTGTGTATTGAATCTCATGGAGAACTTGATTGTTTCTCTTCTCTAAATGCGTTGTTCTGATTCTGGCAATTCATTTTATTTCGGTTCAATTCGCTTTGGAGGAATTGAAATAAATGGAAAATAAAAATCACTCCCTAGAGAACGAAATTCAGAATTTCAGTAAAACGCTCCAAAGAACGTTCTTTGAGAACAAAACTTTAATGCTGGGAGCGACCTATCGCTAATGAAATACATACTTATATATGTGTGTGCATCATACCCAACAGCCATCGCTCGAGGGTTTCATTCATTTTTATGCAAGGCCCACAAACCCCTTTGAACAAGACCGAAAACTTAAAGAGAAACAATTTCGATCTTAACTTGGGAGGGAAAACGAGAAATGTGCATCGATCGTTCCGACTCAGTACTGCGAAGCTCAAAATTCCTCTCTTTAGAGAACGATTGCGCTTGCAAATCATTTTCGTAAGAAAAGAGCGAGAAGAAAGAAATAGAAAAATAAAGTTTTGAACACTGGTTTTAGTTGCTGTAAATTGAAATTGCTTTGTTGTTTTTATCGTGTAATTTTATTTTATTTTTATTTGTTTTTTATCTATGGGCGTTTTCATAAATTCAAATTCTATAACACACAAGATTTTGCTAAATAAAGAACCCGGTTATATGTTATTCGTTTAGTTTACTTTCGCAAAGTAAATGAACAACGAAGTATTACGGGGAGATGGAAGAAAATATTTTGTGCAATTTGCGTAACTTCCGAGTACATTTATGAAAATGCCCTAAAACATTTCAGAATTAAACATTTGTACGTTGTGTTGCAAGTGAAATTTGATTTTTAGGTACAAGATGCTGAAATTCACCAAACGGAAAGGCACATCCCGTAAACGTAACATTACGGTCAATCAAATTATTTGTTTAGTTTCCTTTTCACTATAATTTCTTACATAAATATCTATTGGCGATCGTTGTAGGCGGATCCACGTCTTCTGGCCGTCTCTACGAGACAGACACCTGCTTTTTTTCCTTATTTTTTCGCCAAATAAAATTTTTTTCGAAGTAAATAAAAGAAATCTGCTTGCCTATTTTTTCTAGTATTTGCGATGTGACAAAACTTTTTCGATATTTGAAAGTTTTAAAAGAGTTTTTTACACAAAGCCACATAGAGATTCCTCGGGATTCTTCTCCAGTATAAAGCTGTTGTAAATCAGCTTTGGCGGTGCGGGTGCAACGGATCGGCAGAGTAAAGGGGGATAAAGTGAATCCGAAGCTTAGTTTTTCCTCTACGTTGCTCTATACAGAACCGATCAGCCTGAAATTTAACAAAGATTTTCGTCGAGGATTCAGCTCCAACATAGACCTATTGAAAAGCGTTTTCAAGCATTGTTTGAAAAATGAGACGCGAGTTTTTGTCAAGAAATTATTAATAAAACTGATTTTTGGCTACGTGATACCGCCTTTTCACAGTTGTATTTTTTTATAATTCCAGCCAGAGTTAGGGGAAGACCCTTTAATGCCGAAGCACAGCTTAGGATGGTTGCAAGGACAAAAGGAGATGTCGGTTTATGTTCTCCTTGATCTTCTGAGAGTTATAGTCCGGAAGGAACACACCGGATAATCACCCTTGTTCTGAGATACGGCGTGAGGCAGCTAAACGTAACACATTCAAAATCAGCTGATTGTGTTTATTTCTTGGTTATGCAAGTGAAAACGTTTGATTGAATTTTGAAAATGGATTTAACACTTCCATTATATTTGTTAATGAGGCAGGACGAGGTAAATTCACTGAGAAACCAAAGAAGGTTATTGAGAGATTCTTCGAACGTATTGAAGTTAAAAGACTCGTAACTATACTTTCATTTTGTCGATTAATAGGTTGAATTGTGAAGTATTTGTTGAACTTTGAGTTCCACTCCTATTTGAATAAAACACTTTATTAATCTTGATTCACAAAATTGAAAAAATATTTGCCAAACTTGCATTTTGTCAATCACGACCAACACCAAACGCGAGAAAATTGCAGCGGGCAATTCTAACCTCAAAAACGTCACTCAATCGAGTAGCAGAACTAGAATAGCGAGGCGTTACTCCCGGTTGAACTCAAACGAAACGTTGCGTATTCCAGAACACCAAAATCAACTATCGAGTGCGGATCGAGTAAATATCGAACAAATTAACACAACGACGTTTTACAGAATTAATCGTTCCAAAGTCTTGTTGTTCGCAGAATCAATGAGCTTCTAAACTTTATTGTACGAAAACGGGGAGGCTCAAGGAAGAAGTCGTACGTGTGTGCTAGGGAAAATATACCGTGGAGGAATAAGGTGGGAAAATCCGGTGGAACATTTCCGATGGAAATATCTATAGAATATGCTGAGTACCCCACCAGAGCGACGATGCTCGAGAACCGGAAATAAATTTGTCCAAGAATTGTCTCCAATCTGTCGGATCGCCCTTTTTTGAATTCGGGCAAGCAGATTGGAGTGAAATATTTTTTGCAGCGCTGTCGTTTTCTCGATGTTATAAAGGAAGGTTTTATGGTTAAAGTAAACACTTTTTTTATATTACTTTATTTATTTGACTGACACTCTATAATTTTAAGTTACAAGTTAAAACTACCGGATTACAATCTACGATTAACTTTAGAAATTCACATCCGTCAAATACAATTTTACTGACTTAACCGTTAACTCAAACTTTTTCCACGAGAGCTCTTGAACAACCTCTTGGTTTAAATTCTAAAATACTACGACTTGTTTTCTTAAAGAATCGATGACCGATCGATCCCAAGTACAAAGTACAATGTTCCGATTTGACACTAAATATCTATTATTGATGACCAAGCTATAACAGTTTAAGGGGCCTATTGCGGTTATCGATATCTATTCGATCGACCATCGTTGGCCGGAACGATCGAAAAACAATTTGGTATTGCGTAAGGTTCATCGTTCAAGCAATCGCTATTGTGAATTTTTTAGTGTTTGACGTTTGGGAATTCACATTGTTGAAGTTATTTTAATGTTTAAAAATGACTTCAACGCAGAAAATACAATATTGAGCTCCCTTAAAACATTGAGGAGGTGGATGACAATGGCGATATGAGCGAAATTACACCAGAAGACCGTTTTACAAACCAACGTCAAGGCGAAAATATTAAACACCGAATGTTGAGTTCTTTGAATTGACCAATATTTTAAATCTATGTGAATAAAACAGTTTTTAAGTCAATTTTTTATTTAAATTATTTTTATACCACTTTGGTCTTATTTATCTTCATTTTTCAACCAATTTTTATATTGGATTTTTGATCGAGGTTTTGATCAAGATATTCCTAATTAATAATTTCCTAATGTGTACAAATACTTCCATTTTATTATTAGCCTCTAATTTTGATAAAAAAAAGTAATTGCAATACTTCACCGATCGCTAACTTGACATAAACTTCACCGAACGATCAAACAAATGTCATCGTTCCCAACTGAACGATTTTATCGTTCACGAACGATAAAATCGATGATCACAATACCGATTTTTCGATTTGACATTTCAACGATCGATTGACGAAGCTCACAATAGGGGCCTAAGACTTGCGTCACTACTTTTATAATTGCTTAACCCACTAGCCGGAATGCCCGCCTAAAGACGGGTTATAAGGAATTCGCTTGTTTATAACGGGTAACAATTTTATTCACACTGACTTTTGTAAGTTATCGCTTCACATGCTGGAAAAAATTTAGCCCTGTACGTTGTCTTGGTTACGGTCTGTCGCAAGTTGAAAGTCATATTTTAGTGAATTTTTTTCGGAAATATTCCGGTTAGAGGGTTAACTTACATTAATTTTATTATTAAGTTATTGAACTTTGAGAACATTCTTAATACAAATTAATGCGGAAGTTCGTATATTCATGTTTTCCATTATTCTTACGATGAACCCAAGTTAACCGAGGGTGCAAAGTACATAATTCTTATTAAAACATGAAAATACCTCTTCACCACAGCGCCCCAGATAGGTACTGCGATGCATCCTTTGCAATTTTGAAAATATGATCGCTCCACTGAAGCTTTTCGTTTATTTCGACGACCAGCATTCTGATATTTTTAGAGTTAATGGACTAATTCATAAAATCGACCGTTTCAGGGGATTTTTCGCATTTAATCGATAACAATATTGATTGGGTTTTAGATGCGTTGAACTAAAAGATCTAATTTGCTCACTGTGTTGCGATCGAATTGCAATGAGGTTCGATTCTGCAGGTAAGTTGAAATGGTAAGAGGCGTCAAGGAAGCTATCATCAGCGAAACAAAAAAGCGGATTGTGAGAGACAGTAGATCATTGATAAATATTAAGAAAAGCGTAGGAGATAGAACTGAGCCTTGAGGGACACCAGAGTTAATTTTGAAGAAATCAGACTTGAATCCATCCAGTACAACCCGTATTAAACGATCAGAAAGGTAGCTCTCAATCCAATTAGAGATAGCAGAATTAAGACCGATAGCTCTTATATTTGTCAGCAAAGCTTTAGGCCAAACACGTTCGAAAGCTTTGGAGATGTCTAAAGCTATTGTTTTTGATTCACCAAAATTATGAACACTTTTATTCCAACGCTCGGTCAAGCAAACCAAAAGATCGCCTGTGGAGCGGCGCGCACGAAAGCCATATTCACGAGCGTTGATTATGTTATTGCTCTCTAAGAAGATTGATATTTTTCTATTGATCAAAGTTTCCATAACCTTGGCAAGTACGGAAGTCAGAGCTATAGATCTATAATTAGAGGGGTGGCATTTGTCACCTTTTTTGGGAATAAGCTGGACATTAGCTACTTTTCAAGAAGAGGGATAATTCCCCTTGGAGAAGCTGAGGTAAAATAAGGAGCGCAAAGGTTCAGTTAAGGTGAAACAATCTCCGGGGTGGTAATTGGTTGGATTCCGGGAGACTCGAGTTTGCTGCGAATTTCGCGGTTAAAAAGTTTCCCTTGCCAACGGGATCGACAACCTATTCATTATCACAAATTAGTGAAGGTGTTGAAGATTTTGTGTAATTGTTTTTTACTGCTTTCACCAATGACCAAAAAGATTATTGCCCTTTCGGGCAGTTTAAGACTTTCCGCTTCATATTTTGATCGAAGTCATATTTAGCCCGCCATAGTACAGACTTGGAGGTGTTACGAGCGTTTATAAACGACGAGCGGGTTTCTTAGTTAGGGTTTTCCCTAATTTTAGAAATCCCCGTCTTGGATTTTGGTTATGAGGGTACAAATTAGAAAATCGGCTTGCTGCCATGATAACAAATTTGCAATCGATGATACTCGATAGTTTGTGGTGACATCCTGTGTTATAAGATCCGGCCTACATTAAAGCATTGTTTAGGGTATTTTGTTATGTTAAACTATGTTCAATTATCTTTAACAAAATCAAAATTTTTACTGCCGCTGCTATGCTGTGTTTGCTGCTTGTAGTACAGATTTCACATTTATACTCTTTTTATGCTCCTTTGTGTGTATTGAATCTGATGTATTGAATCTCGTGTTATTTCGTTCTTAAAAGTTTCGCTCTTAACGGCAAGAGCGTTTGCTGTGGTTTCCGACTCTCCTTCTTGGGAACGAAAATGATTTCTATTTAAGTTTTCACTTCTTGTTCAAAGCCTCGAGCGATGGCTGTTGGGTATGATGCCCACACATATATAAGTATGTATTTCATTACTAAGAGAGCGATATTTCGCTCCCAGCATTAAAGTTCTGTTCTCAAAGAACGTAAAAACAAAACGCAAATGTAAAGATCTTAAGAGCAAAAACGTAAAAATCATAATTTCGTTCTCGTTCTTTGGGGGATTTACTGAAATGCTGAATTTTTATTTTCCATTTATTTCAATTCCTCATTGGGAGCAGGGCAAAAGACTAGAAATGGGAGCGTTTTGAACACTGTATGTATGATATTTATTTCATACTTCACTTATCATAAACCAATTATAAATAAAATTATTTTTCAATAAAAATTTGTTTCCTTAATTTCCTTTTCACTAAAATTTCTTACTTAAATATCTAGTGGTGTTCCGGGTTGGAGAAAATAGTTGAGCAGCGAAGATCGCGATGTCGTCAACGAAGGGTTGAACAGCAAAGTAAAATATGAATTTAGCATAAGAGGTGATTTATGCTTAGCAATCACCTATTGAGTCTTTAAGCAGTAGTTACACTGAATCTTGGACAATTCATATTTTACACCTTTCCCCTTAAAAAAAAATTTAAAAAAATGATGGTTTATAACTTAAAATTCATTTTAGCTAACTTATATCTACGTTACACATTTTTTTTTTAAATTTTTAACTATCGTTAGTTGTTTACATTTGCTTATATATACAGTGTGATTGTCTGTATTTGCAATTGTGTATAATTGTTTATATAACTGAATATAACTGTTAATATTTACAATCGCTTAAGTCTATTTTTATGTATTTTACCACATAGTAATGTAATGAATACAGAGGAATAATTCCGAACAACGTTTTGGTAGGTTTTGCCGTCCATACAAAATTCCAAATTCCAATGGCTCGACTCTTCGATGCATTAGTATTGATGTTAGATACACGCTATTGCTCTCCGATGAGATGGAAACAACGTGACGTCAAACACTCTCTCAATTAAAACTAAAACAATTGATGCTTTTTCTTGTTGGAAAAAAATCTGAACTCTATCATGGCGTTTTCTATGTGATTTCGACATATTTTCCCCACACTTGGCATCACCCAGGATCAACGACGTGGACGTGGCGGGTTTTTGATCCCTTTGGGTGCTTGATTTGAGTGAGTCCCCTTGCCTCTCACTATAATTTTAATCAACAGTCATGGAAGAAAATAAATATGCAGAACGAGAAAATTCAATATATACAGAGGGCCAATTATGGGATCCGCGGCGGATCGCTTTTGGTGGCGGATTGGCATTTTGGTATTATACAATCCGCCTTCGCTTTAGCAAGTTCGCTTTAGGTCTATTATCAAAAGCGCCGGCGGATTTCTTGCGAAGGCGGATCTGTCAAATACGACTGCTATTTAGGTGGCGGATTTGGTTTTAGTTGGGGCGGATTCAATAAGCGGCGAATAAAAATGTAAAAACGCATAATTATAACAATTTTATTGTCAAAATACATATGACAACAAGCAAACAATTAAAACACATAATTTTATTTAAACTTTCGTTTAGGAGTAATAAACTAATTTTGGTTGATTTGATAAAATTAAATCCCGGCATTGCAAAAGGAATACTTTGCACCCCCGAATATAGATCGAAGACCAAGCATATAAGAAGACACTAATTGAATCCATTTAATTATAGTACTTTTGGATTTTACGAATCACAAATAAAAGCAAATACCACATCAATTCAGAAATAACCAAATTATTTACCTTTGATTCTGACATTTGTATTGGAAGTAACTTGTCAGTTTCCATGGAAATATTGGAATAAAAATTTCCGCCTTCTTCGCATTTCATAATAGACTAAAGCGAAGCGATCGCTTTTGCAAAGGCGGATTCAATGCGATCCGCCGCGGATCCCATAATTGGCCCTCAGGCTTACGAATTACGAAATTTTTTCGTAAAGTCTTACAAAATAACTATGACTTCAAAATTTTTAATTTTCTTTTGTTTTTCTTTTCTAAATATTCTTTGTTAATAAAAGTCTCAGTGAACCAAGTGGCATGTTTCCTCAATAAAATTAAAATCAGAAAATCTAATAGTTTTATATGGTGTTCTAAACAACAACCTGCATTAGGAAACCAATGACTAAATTTTTCAATTTTTTTTTGTTTTCTCAATGCAATTTTTTATAATATCTGCTTTGATGTTTGATGCATATGGTTGTGCATAAAAAAGCTTGTCAACTTTTATGTGCAAGTACTGATGGTAGCAGTATATCTGAACCATTTTCTGACTCAGATAGTGAATATATTTATTCAAATCTTGGAAGTACAAGTGATTCATTAGTAAGTGACGTAGAAAATTTAGATATAACTGAAGCCGATGCTGTAGATTCACATATTTCGAGTGAGTCTGAAGATAATGATGATTGGATAGATTTAGATTTTGAACCAAATGTTTTCGAATTTGTTGGTCAAGAAGGAATAAAAGTACAATGAATTTGTAATGTGTAAGCAAAAGATATTTTTTCTCATCTGGTTTATGCCCACACCTAGTCTAATCGCCTCGGTCGTGAACGTGTTAAAACAAAAAACTCTGCGATTTGAATTATTTTCAATACTTTCGAAATAAGAAATCATTTCTTCGCAGAATTGGTACACACCGTTTTTTAATTGCAGTGCAGTTTTGTTCGAATTTTTATCAAATAATTGTTTACTATTTAAACCGTCAAAAAGTCTATTCATCTTTTCCAGGAAAACGGCAGTTGCCTTACCAACGCTTTCTGTATCTTTAAATTTACCAGCATGTATCATAGTTTTTACGGCAGCAGACGTAGTATGGCTAAAAACTTGTGTGGCATAGCTAACTTTCATTTTCTCAAAATTATTTGGATATATGTGTTTCGATGTTATTTTTGGTGACATTCTTGTTATGTTTGAAGAATCCTCAGTATACATTTTTACTTTCTTCTACGGAGTATAATAAAGTACTAGGGGCTGCGCCCCGAACCGCTTCGCGGTTCATCCCCCTTCCACAGGTCGGCCTTCGGCCTCCCTGCCCCCGTCGGCCTCCGGCCACCACAACTACTCGGCCTTCGGCCTCGCCCCTCGCGCTTGAATTGTTGGAATTTGATGTATGCAGATGTTATGTAAAATTATTTAAATATATTTCAGCTCTCGCCTTCCTCTTTACTCGGCCTTCGGCCTCCCAAAATAGGGAAATTTTTTTAGAGACATTTTTCTTTTTGACCCAACGGTGTATTACAAAATCGTACTGTTTACTTACAATATATTCAATAACGGTAAAAGGTGGTTATCCACACGGGGAAAGACAATATTGTGGGAAATGTCATTCTTTTTAATTCATGTCATACATTGAAGCACCAAATCCCTTTAGAATTGCAGAAGATAGCAGGTGAGGGCTATACATAACGATGGTATCTATACTGTTTTTCGCAGTATTATATTGTTTTTCAGACTCCAATACTGCATTACTGCTTTTTTCCCCAAAATACTGTATTTAAATACTCAGAAAACTTTAATTCTTTAACGTTTCGGAATTCAAATTTATTAATAGCAATGCAAAGCGTCAGTGGCAACACAAAACAGTGGCAACACATGGCAAGTGTAAATACATTCAAACGACGAACAGCGAAGTATTGATGGCAACATGTCATATAGATTCGCTTCTTCCTTTCCCCATCGATTACTGTCTTGTCATTATTCATCCTTCTTCAGACCGCGTTACTTTGATTTTGCTTTCCATTGTTAATTTAAAAGAATAAAAATGTCGAAATTAAGAGCAGACACAAATTTTCATTGAATAAAATTTATACTGCGAAAAATACTGTTTTTTCAAATCGATTTACTACTTTTTTAAATTTTTAGGTGAAATATACTGTTTTTTGTACGAAAAAAGATACCATCGTTAGCTATACATAAAAAGGAGGGGTAGATATTAGTGAGCAAAAATTTTCCCTTCGGGCTGACCTCTCTCATGGTGAAAACCGGATCCGAAACCCTTAAGCGCATAAAGAGGTTTCAAGAGAGGGAAAGGGGTTGCTATTAAACTGGATCCGACACCCTTGAGTAAGAGATATCAGAAGAAACAGGGATTGACATCAAAAAGAATCATATCCTTTATTCTGTCAATAACTGTACCTGTGTGCAAAGTTTGATCAAAATCGGCCGCGCCGTTTTTGCGTGATGCCGGAACAAACATTCAGTCAAACAGACAGAAATACCGACCGACATACAGACGGACGGACAAACATAAATTTTAAGCATAACAAAACCTATAATTGCCAGTCTGGCAATTATTAGAAACTCGTATAGTGATATTCCTATCAAAATTCGAACAGTTGTATCAAAATTCCAGTTTGAAGTCAAACTTTCCAATAAGATTTTTTTAAATTTGTTCCAATAGGATTTTGATGTATGGGAGTTTTATGCAGAACCATATCCTAAATAACTTTTGTTCTTTCACTTTTTTGGTGAGATGCACCGTTTTTGAGATATTCGCAAAAAACGTTATCGTTCGTATGGGGGGTACCCCCTAATGGTTCATTTTTGTTCATTAACGAACTTAGCCTCGCATTTTGCGAAAAACGGATCTGCGCAAAATTTCAAGCCTCTAGCTCAATCCGTGCGCCCGCAATCCGCGCCACAGACGGACATGCAAAAATCAATTTTGTTTATCATTCTAAACACACTGGTGTGATACATTTTTATGTGTGATGACGGGGTCTTGGCGTTATAAACGGTAAGGCAAAGTTAATATACCCTTTGGTTTCACCATACGGGTATAAAAATGTCATTTTTGGCATCAGTATTATACGACCAAATACATCAATGTATGCCAATATTTTTGAGAAAATCCAAAATTACAAAAATTGTCCCCCTTACAGTTTTTATTATATAGATGGGAAAAAAGTAAAGTGGACACATCTACAGATAGAGAGCTTTCCTTTAAAAAAAGAATAATCAAAATCGATTCTAAGCTGGAGCTGTGTCGAAAGAAATACATACAAAATCGCTTTGCCTTTTAAATATATAGATGAGTCTTCGATCTTAACAACACGGATCGCAGCTGGGCGTTTAATGAAGGGGTAAAATACCCATGCTCGAAACCAGGGTTGCTGGTGCCAAGGTTTTGTTTTTTTAATTTAATTTTTTTTTCATTTAGTTAAAACAAATTTTTTTCTTTGTGATTTTTGTGTTTTTTTTTTGTATGTGAAAACTGTTTAAAACAAAAATAGAGACACTAATTATAAACCGAAAACGATTTTGATCAGATTTTCACCATTGTCCGTGATGATAATATTTTATGACTGAAGTTAGCTTGCCCATGAGGAGGCTGGAAAAACTAATTGGGTATTAGAGTTTTAAAATTCAAAACCGAAAGTCTTGAAGCGAACACGTTTATTTTCTAAAAGTTATTTCTGGAAGTTTTTTGTGCAAAAAAAACTTTAGCCCGACAACGATGGGTCTGTATCTAGTAAAATATTATTAAAAATTGGTGGAAAAGTAAAATGGACACATCTAAAGATAATTTTCTAAAAGTTATTTCTTGCATTAATTATCCTTACAGGACCTTCCGTTTTAAATTTTGAAAATCTAACACCGGATTCGGGATCAGCGACCCCAAAAACCCCCGAGTGATACTTTTCAGCCTCCTATTGAGCAGGATTCATGGCGAAAATCACGGTTTAAAAACACCCAAACCCCCTTTACCCCCCGTTCACCCCCTTAGCGCTAAAATTTCGAAAAATCTCGCCTTAGTGAGCGCCTACGCAATGGTTGGTACATACTGTGAAAGTTTCAAGTCTCTATCTTCGGGGGTTTGGGCTGGGCGTCAGATTAAACGATTTTATATATAGAGAAGATGGTTTTCACTTTTTCCAATAAAAGACGATGCGTAACATATATTTTTAATTTTACGTTTAAAAAACTCAATTTCAACAAAAAAAAATCAAAGAAAAATATTTTGCCACTGCTCAGAATTGAACCCGTACCTGGCGCGATGTAGTTTACACTTATTCAGTAGTAAGAATATAAATTTTAAAGATAAATAAAGTAATAAAAAACTGCAGTCATTGGGGACTGCCAACAGAAATGAAAACAATAATATATGTAAGGTAATAATTATATTGTCGTGTATTTATACGTATATATTTTTCAACCTGAAAGTTCGAAAATATATGCTAATAAACAGTAAATTTTAAATAAAAGTCAATTATGTATATTAAGGTTTGAATTCCTGAGCAGCACATGATTTTCTTATACAAAAAATGGCTAGAGATATTTAATTTCTTCTGTATAAGAATGCCACGTGCTGTTCAGAAATTTTCTGTTTAATTTTATTGTGCTGTATGATATTTTCCAAAAAAAAAATCGTTTTTTTATTGTGTAAGAAAGTTATGTGCTATTCAGAAATTTCCTCGCTAATTTTATTTTGCTCTGTACTGTCTTCCAAAAAAAAATCGATTTTTTCTTTATAAAAAAATCAAATGAAAGCAAATCAGCATTCTTAAGCTGTTAAATTAGCATGTCGGTGACGCGAACTCATAAGATTTTACCCATCCAAAAATCGCCCAACGCGCCTGAAGAAGTATAATATAAGTAAAATAAATAATTTAAGGAAAAAAAAAAATTAAAAAAAAATATTTTGTCACCACTCGGAATCGAACCCGCACATCTGGCGCATTGTAGTCTAACACTTATTCAGGAGTAAAAATGTAAACTTAAAGATAAATTAAGTAATAATATATTAATAAAAGTAAAAAAATCAAAAAAAAAATTTGAAAAGAAAAAAAAAAAAGAATTTATCATCGATAAGAATTGAACCCGGGCCTGGCGCATGGTAGTCCAACTTCTAACTCACTGCACTAATCGAACAGTACGAAATGTCGTGTTACCATTGAAGACTTTGTTAGCGGCATATTTATAATTTTGAAAGGCAAATTACTAATAAAGTATTATTAAAAATGGGGAAAAAAGTAAAACGGACATATCTACAGCTATAGAGCTTTCATTTAAAAAAAAATCATCAAAATCGGTTCAATAGGAACTCCAGGAGCTCTGTCGAAAGAAATCCATACAAAATCGCTTTGCCTTTTAAATATATAGATTGTATTCATGAAAAATTTCGACCTCTTAATTTTGCCTAAAAAACATTTCCCGATCACTCCTGAGTCGATTGGAGTCATATTAAAAAAATGTCTTTCTGTCTGTCAGTCTGTGTACAAGATTTCTCAAAAACTAATAGAATTAGCGCCATGAAATTTTATAGGCATGTTGGGTCCTGAAATGGGACGATCCTATCAACTTTTGGTGGAAATCCGTTAACCGGAAGTATCCAAAATGGCGGTTTTTCAAAAATCGCAATTTCGTTTTTCTCGATTTACTCCCAAACTACGCGTTTTTTAGTGGCCTTAAGTATGACAAAACTTGGAGAAAATAAAATTTCCCACACTTTTGTCTTTAACTATAACTCGATATCTCAACCTGTTATCGAGATAAACCGTTATTTCCAAAAAAAAACAGTTTTTTGCGATTATCTCGAAAACTAACGGGTTTTTGCTGACTGAATGTATGAAGTGAATTAATGAGAATGGCATTCTGCACAATTTTGTCTTTTACCGCTATCCGTTATATTTTACCGTTATTGAGATATTTTCATTAATATGTAAAAAATCATATTTTTGCGAATAATTTGTAAACTAACGGTTTTTCGACAAATCAGTTAAAAGAATAATTAAAGATGTTAACATTTTCTACATTTTTGCCATTTACCGTAAATTGATATCTTTTACAGTTCTCAAGTTATCTCAAATTTTGTACGTTTTTGATATTTTTGAATAAACCAAGAATTTATTGGGAGGTCGTCTTAGGTTGACAACGCGACAGGGCTCTAGCGTAAATTGCGCAGGGTCGTAGATTTTGTAGAAGAAAGTTTTGTGTTGACCACAACTGATATTTTTACTTTCTTCTACGGAGTATAATAAAGTATTGCATTCATGAAAAATTTCGACCTCTTAATTTTGCCTAAAAAACATTTCCCGCTCACTCCTGAGTCGATTGGAGTCATATTAAAAATATCAGTTGTGGTCAACACAAAACTTTCTTCTACATAATCTACGACCCTGCGCAATTTACGCTAGAGCACTGTCGCGTTGTCAACCTAAGACGACCTCCCAATAAATTCTTGGTTTATTGAAAAATATCAAAAACGTACAAAATTTGAGATAACTTGAGAACTGTAAAAGATATCAATTTACGGTAAATGGCAAAAATGTAAAAAATGTTAACATCTTTAATTATTCTTTTAACTGATTTGTCGAAAAACCGTTAGTTTGCAAATTATTCGCAAACATATGATTTTTTACATATTAATGAAAATATCTCAATAACGGTAAAAGATAACGGATAACGGTACGAAACAAAATTGTGCAGAATGCCATTCTCATTAATTCACTTCATACATTCAGTCAGCAAAAACCCGTTAGTTTTCGAGATAATCGCAAAAAACTGATTTTTTTCGAAATAACGGTTTATCTCGATAACAGGTTGAGATATCGAGTTATAGCCAAAGACAAAAGTGTGGGAAATTTTATTCTCTCCAAGTTTTGTCATACTTAAGGCCACTAAAAAACGCGTAGTTTGGGAGTAAATCGAGAAAAACGAAATTGCGATTTTTGAAAAACCGCCATTTTGGATACTTCCGGTTAACGGATTTCCACCAAAAGTTGATAGGATCGTCCCATTTCAGGACCCAACATGCCTACAAAATTTCATGGCGCTAGCTCTATAAGTTTTTGAGAAATCTTGTACACAGACTGACAGACTGACAGACAGACTGACAGACTGACAGACTGACAGACTGACAGACTGACAGACTGACAGACTGACAGACTGACAGACTGACAGACTGACAGACTGACAGACTGACAGACTGACAGACTGACAGACTGACAGACTGACAGACTGACAGACTGACAGACTGACAGACTGACAGACTGACAGACTGACAGACTGACAGACTGACAGACTGACAGACTGACAGACTGACAGACTGACAGACTGACAGACTGACAGACTGACAGACTGACAGACTGACAGACTGACAGACTGACAGACTGACAGACTGACAGACTGACAGACTGACAGACTGACAGACTGACAGACTGACAGACTGACAGACTGACAGACTGACAGACTGACAGACTGACAGACTGACAGACTGACAGACTGACAGACTGACAGACTGACAGACTGACAGACTGACAGACTGACAGACTGACAGACTGACAGACTGACAGACTGACAGACTGACAGACTGACAGACTGACAGACTGACAGACTGACAGACTGACAGACTGACAGACTGACAGACTGACAGACTGACAGACTGACAGACTGACAGACAGAAAGACATTTTTTAAATATGACTCCAATCGACTCAGGAGTGATCGGGAAATGTTTTTTAGGCAAAATTAAGAGGTCGAAATTTTTCATGAATACAATCTATATATTTAAAAGGCAAAGCGATTTTGTATGGATTTCTTTCGACAGAGCTCCTGGAGTTCCTATTGAACCGATTTTGATGATTTTTTTTTTAAATGAAAGCTCTATAGCTGTAGATATGTCCGTTTTACTTTTTCCCCATTTTTAATAATACTTTATTAGTAATTTGCCTTTCAAAATTATAAATATGCCGCTAACTAAGTCTTCAATGGTAACACGACATTCCGTACTGCCTGATCAGCGCAGTGAGTTAGAAGTTGGACTACCATGCGCCAAGCCCGGGTTCAATTCTTATCGATGACAAATTCTTTTTTTTTTTCTTTTCAAATTTTTTTTTTGATTTTTTTACTTTTATTAATATATTATTACTTAATTTATCTTTAAGTTTACATTTTTACTCCTGAATAAGTGTTAGACTACAATGCGCCAGATGTGCGGGTTCGATTCCGAGTGGTGACAAAATGTTTTTTTTTAATTTTTTTTTGACCTTAAATTACTTATTTTATTTATATTACACTTCTTTAGGCGCGTTGGGCGATTTTTGGATGGGTAAAATCTTATGAGTTCGCGTCACCGACTTGCTAATTTAACAGCTTAAGAATGCTGATTTGCTTTCATTTGATTTTTTTATAAAGAAAAAATCGATTTTTTTTGGAAGACAGTACAGAGCAAAATAAAATTAGCGAGGAAATTTCTGAATAGCACATAACTTTCTTACACAATAAAAAAACGATTTTTTTTTTTGGAAAATATCATACAGCAAAATAAAATTAAACAGAAAATTTCTGAACAGCACGTGAGTTTCTTATACAACAAAAAATCTATTTTTTTTTTTGGAAAATATACAGCAAAATAAAATGACACAGAAAATTTCTGAACACCAGTTGACTTATATAACAAAAAATCGATTTTTTTTGGAAAATATACAGCACAATAAAATTAAACAGAAAATTTCTGAACAGCACGTGGCATTCTTATACAGAAAAAATTAAATATCTCTAGCCATTTTTTGTATAAGAAAATCATGTGCTGCTCAGGAATTCAAACCTTAGTATACATAATTGACTTTTATTTAAAATTTACTGTTTATTAGCATATATTTTCGAAATTTCAGGTTGAAAAATATATAGGTACACGACAAAATTACCTTACATATATTATTGTTTTCACTTCTGTTGGCAGTCCCCAATGACTGCCTGTTTTTTTATTACTTAATTTATCTTTAAAAGTTATATTCTTACTACTGAATAAGTGTAAACTACATCGCGCCAGGTACGGGTTCAATTCTGAGCGGTGGCAAAATATTTTTATTTTTTTTTGTTGAAATTGAGTCTTTATTGGAAAAAGTGAAAACCATCTTCTCTATATATAAAATCGTTTAACCTGACGCCCAGCCCAAACCCCTGAAGATAGAGACTTGAAACTTTCAGAATATGTCCCAACCATCGAGATTTTTCGAAATTTTAGCACTAAGGGGGTGAACGGGGGGTAAAGGGGGTTTGGGTATTTTTAAACCGTGATTTTCGCCATGAATCCTGCTCAATAGGAGGCTGAAAAGTATCACTCGGGGGTTTTTGGGGTCGCTGATCCCGAATCCGGTGTTAGATTTTCAAAATTCAAAACGGAAGGTCCTGTAAGGATAATTAATGCAAGAAATAACTTTTAGAAAATTATCTTTAGATGTGTCCATTTTACCTTTCCACCAATTTTTAATAATATTTTACTAGATACAGACCCATCGTTGTCGGGCTAAAGTTTTTTTTGCACAAAAAACTTCCAGAAATAACTTTTAGAAAATAAACGTGTTCGCTTCAAGACTTTCGGTTTTGAATTTTAAAACTCTAATACCCAATTAGTTTTTCCAGCCTCCTCATGGGCAAGCTAACTTCAGTCATAAAATATTATCATCACGGACAATGGTGAAAATCTGATCAAAATCGTTTTCGGTTTATAATTAGTGTCTCTATTTTTGTTTTAAACAGTTTTCACATACAAAAAAAAAACACAAAAATCACAAAGAAAAAAATTTGTTTTAACTAAATGAAAAAAAAATTAAATTAAAACAACAAAACCTTGGCACCAGCAACCCTGGCTTCGAGCATGGGTATTTTACCCCTTCATTAAACGCCCAGCTGCGATCCGTGTTGTTAAGATCGAAGACTCATCTATATATTTAAAAGGCAAAGCGATTTTGTATGTATTTCTTTCGACACAGCTCCAGCTTATGCCTGGAGCCCAATGAACGCAACGCGAACGCAGAAACTGTCACTTACAAGTTTGTCCCATAGAAATCATTTGAAGTGAGCATAGTGAACGCAGTGAACGCAACTAGAACGCAAAAGTTTGCAAACTTCTAACTTTACCGCAGAATTCTGCGTTGACAGTTCATAAAGTGAGGTTGGGGAAATGTCGTTCGATTAAAAATTCATAGCCTTAGTGTAAAAAACAACAAATAACAAACATAAAGACCAACAAAAACAAATTATCGCTTCAAAATTATCCATTTTTGTAATTTTGCCAGCTTTATACCACTTTATATTATGCCACTTTTAATACTTTACGAGATGCCATTGGGCTCTGCCGCTGAAATGTTGCGCTGCGTGACAGTTCACAGCGTTGGAGTTGCGTTCGCGTTGCGTTCATTGGGCTCCAGAGGTTAGAATCGATTTTGATTATTCTTTTTTTAAAGGAAAGCTCTCTATCTGTAGATGTGTCCACTTTACTTTTTTCCCATCTATATAATAAAAACTGTAAGGGGGACAATTTTTGTAATTTTGGATTTTCTCAAAAATATTGGCATACATTGATGTATTTGGTCGTATAATACTGATGCCAAAAATGACATTTTTATACCCGTATGGTGAAACCAAAGGGTATATTAACTTTGCCTTACCGTTTGTAACGCCAAGACCCCGTCATCACACATAAAAATGTATTACACCAGTGTGTTTAGAATGATAAACAAAATTGATTTTTGCATGTCCGTCTGTGGCGCGGATTGCGGGTGCACGGATTGAGCTAGAGACTTGAAATGTTGTGCAGATCCGTTTTTCGCAAAATGCGAGGCTAAGTTCGTTAATGAACAAAAATGAACCATTAGGGGGTACCCCCCATACGAACGATAACGTTTTTTGCGAATATCTCAAAAACGGTGCATCTCACCAAAAAAGTGAAAGAACAAAAGTTATTTAGGATATGGTTCTGCATAAAACTCCAATACATCAAAATCCTATTGGAACAAATTTTAAAAAATCTTATTGGAAAGTTTGACTTCAACTGGAATTTTGATACAACTGTTCGAATTTTGATAGGAATATCACTATACGAGTTTCTAATAATTGCCAGACTGGCAGGTTTTGTTATGCTTAAAATTTATGTTTGTCCGTCCGTCTGTATGTCGGTCGGTATTTCTGTCTGTTTGACTGAATGTTTGTTCCGGCATCACGCAAAAACGGCGCGGCCGATTTTGATCAAACTTTGCACACAGGTACAGTTATTGACAGAATAAAGGATATGATTCTTTTTGATGTCAATCCCTGTTTCTTCTGATATCTCTTACTCAAGGGTGTCGGATCCAGTTTAATAGCAACCCCTTTCCCTCTCTTGAAACCTCTTTATGCGCTTAAGGGTTTCGGATCCGGTTTTCACCATGAGAGAGGTCAGCCCGAAGGGAAAATTTTTGCTCACTAATATCTACCCCTCCTTTTTATGTATAGCTAACGATGGTATCTTTTTTCGGACAAAAAACAGTATATTTCACCTAAAAATTTAAAAAAGTAGTAAATCGATTTGAAAAAACAGTATTTTTCGCAGTATAAATTTTATTCAATGAAAATTTGTGTCTTTGCTTTTAATTTCGACATTTTTATTCTTTTAAATTAACAATGGAAAGCAAAATCAAAGTAACGCGTTCTGAAGAAGGATGAATAATGACAAGACAGTAATCGATGCGGAAAGGAAGAAGCGAATCTATATGACATGTTGCCATCAATACTTCGCTGTTCGTCGTTTGAATGTATTTACACTTGCCATGTGTTGCCACTGTTTTGTGTTGCCACTGACGTTTTGCATTGCTATTAATAAATTTGAATTCCGAAACGTTAAAGAATTAAAGTTTTCTGAGTATTTAAATACAGTATTTTGGGGAAAAAAGCAGTAATGCAGTATTGGAGTCTGAAAAACAATATAATACTGCGAAAAACAGTATAGACACCATCGTTATGTATAGCCCTCACCTGCTATCTTCTGCAATTCTAAAGGGATTTGGTGCTTCAATGTATGACATGAATTAAAAAGAATGACATTTCCCACAATATTGTCTTTCCCCGTGTGGATAACCACCTTTTACCGTTATTGAATATATTGTAAGTAAACAGTACGATTTTGTAATACACCGTTGGGTCAAAAAGAAAAATGTCTCTAAAAAAATTTCCCTATTTTGGGTTAACTATATGCATTTGACTCGAGGCCGAAGGCCGAGTAAAGAGGAAGGCGAGAGCTGAAATATATTTAAATAATTTTACATAACATCTGCATACATCAAATTCCAACAATTCAAGCGCGAGGGGCGAGGCCGAAGGCCGAGTAGTTGTGGAGGCCGTAGGCCGACGGGGGCAGGGAGGCCGAAGGCCGACCTGCGGAAGGGGGATAAACCGCGAAGCGGTTCGGGGCGCAGCCCCTAGTACTTTATTATACTCCGTAGAAAAAAGTAAAAATGTCTTTCTGTCTGTCAGTCTGTGTACAAGATTTCTCAAAAACTATAAGAATTAGCGCCATGAAATTTTATAGACATGTTGGGTCCTGAAATGGGACGATCCTATCAACTTTTGGTGGAAATCCGTTAACCGGAAGTATCCAAAATGGCGGTTTTTCAAAAATCGCAATTTCGTTTTTCTCGCTTTACTCCCAAACTACGCGTTTTTTAGTGGCCTTAAGTATGACAAAACTTGGAGAAAATAAAATTTCCCACACTTTTGTCTTTAACTATAACTCGATATCTCAACCTGTTATCGAGATAAACCGTTATTTCCAAAAAAAAACAGTTTTTTGCGATTATCTCGAAAACTAACGGGTTTTTGCTGACTGAATGTATGAAGTGAATTAATGAGAATGGCATTCTGCACAATTTTGTCTTTTACCGCTATCCGTTATATTTTACCGTTATTGAGATATTTTCATTAATATGTAAAAAATCATATTTTTGCGAATAATTTGTAAACTAACGGTTTTTCGACAAATCAGTTAAAAGAATAATTAAAGATGTTAACATTTTCTACATTTTTGCCATTTACCGTAAATTGATATCTTTTACAGTTCTCAAGTTATCTCAAATTTTGTACGTTTTTGATATTTTTGAATAAACCAAGAATTTATTGGGAGGTCGTCTTAGGTTGACAACGCGACAGGGCTCTAGCGTAAATTGCGCAGGGTCGTAGATTTTGTAGAAGAAAGTTTTGTGTTGACCACAACTGATATTTTTATCACATTCCATGACACAAGTCCATCAGGAGTTTTAATATTACCCGTCATTAAAGTATTACGAACAGATTTTATCAAATGAGGATAATCATAAACCGCATAAACTTGATGTTGGTTAACAGTAAAAAATGGAGAATTTTCTGTCACCCCAAGCTTTTTATACGCACCTCTGTTGTTTGAGCCTTGATCACATGTTATTATTTTTATATTAAGCCCCAAATCGAAACAAATTTTTAAATACAAACTAGCTTGCAAGGCGTTGCCCGGGTAGCAGTGTTGGGCAAAATTCAATCTGACTTATGATTGAAAACTAATGATTGAAAAAATCAATCATATTTTTTTTGATTCGTGATTGAATTAGTCATTAATCATTTGTTACTTTGATTCTGATTGATTAGTTTTAATCATAATCATGATTGAAAAACTAACTCTTATGATTGATTCTAATTTCAGTTTTTACTTTTCTCTATAGAGGTAAGTATTGTATTCTTGACGGATACCGACTCATGAAGTCATGAGATGCTTACATCTGATTTTTTTGTAGTCAAAACGTAACTGAAATTACAAATTATAGTGAAAGTTCCCATTAGCGAACACTCACGGGGCAAGATTTATGTCCGGTTACGAGTTAATCAGAATAAGTTGGATTTGCGAATTTGGTCATAGGAAATGTGTCCGTTTAACCCTTTGTGGACCAGGTAGTGAACAACAATAAATCAATAACCATGACTAAAAAATATCAGTTGTGGTCACACAAAACTTTCTTCTACAAAATCTACGACCCTGCGCAATTTACGCTAGAGCCCTGTTGCGTTGTCAACCTAAGACGACCTCCCAATAAATTCTTGGTTTATTCAAAAATATCAAAAACGTACAAAATTTGAGATAACTTGAGAACGGTAAAAGATATCAATTTACGGTAAATGGCAAAAATGTAGAAAATGTTAACGTCTTTAATTATTCTTTTAACTGATTTGTCGAAAAACCGTTAGTTTGCAAATTATTCGCAAAAATATGATTTTTTACATATTAATGAAAATATCTCAATAACGGTAAAAGATAACGGATAACGGTAAAAGACAAAATTGTGCAGAATGGCATTCTCATTAATTCACTTCATACATTCAGTCAGCAAAAACCCGTTAGTTTTCGAGATAATCGCAAAAAACTGTTTTTTTGGAAATAACGGTTTATCTCGGTAACAGGTGGAGATATCGAGTTATAGTTAAAGACAAAAGTGTGGGAAATTTTATTTTCTCCAAGTTTTGTCATACTTAAGGCCACTAAAAAACGCGTAGTTTGGGAGTAAATCGAGAAAAACGAAATTGCGATTTTTGAAAAACCGCCATTTTGGATACTTCCGGTTAACGGATTTCCACCAAAAGTTGATAGGATCGTCCCATTTCAGGACCCAACATGCCTATAAAATTTCATGGTGCTAGCTCTATTAGTTTTTGAGAAATCTTGTACACAGACTGACAGACTGACAGACAGAAAGACATTTTTATACCCGTATGGTGAAACCAAAGGGTATATTAACTTTGCCTTACCGTTTGTAACGCCAAGATCCCGTCATCGCACAAAAAAATGAATTACACCAGTGTCTTTAGAATGATAAAAAAAGTTGAATTTAGCATGTCCGTCCGTCTGTCTGTCTGTCCGTCCGTCTGTCTGTGGCGCGGATTGCGGGCGCACGGATTGAGCTAGAGACTTGAAAGTTTGCACAGATCCGTTTTTCGTAAAATGCGAGGCTAAGTTCGTTAATGGGCAGAAATGGACCATTAGGGGGGGTACCCCCCATACGAACGAAATCGTTTTTTGTGAATATCTCGAAAACGGTACATCTTATCAAAAAAGTCCAAGAACAAAAGTTATTCAGGATATGATTCTACATAAAACTCCCATACATGAAAATCCGATTGGAATAAATTTTAAAAAATCTTATTGGAAAGTTTGACTTCAAAGTGGAATTTTGATACAACTGTTCGCTGCTCACTTAAATCACCATACGGGTTTTCAATAATTGCCAGATTGGCAATTATAGCTTTTGTTATGTTTTAAATATGACTCCAATCGACTCAGGAGTGATCGGGAAATGTTTTTTAGGCAAAATTAAGAGGTCGAAATTTTTCATGAATACAATACTTTATTATACTCCGTAGAAGAAAGTAAAAAGACATGAACTAATTCTATGGAGGGGGTGGTATTCACGCCCCTGGTATATAAAATGATATAGAATGTTGATACCATTGGATAAGCAAAAAATATAAGGATTTAAAGTTGGTGGTACTTAAAAGTACCGATTGTCAACAAAGGGTTAAGGAAATTGATCACCTATGGAATGTGTCCGCGAAGAGAGCTTTTATTGTATAAAAAATATCATCCATTTTTGATAATTGATTTTCTATTTCAATTATTTGAATTTTAATTGTTTTCCTAAAGCCTACTATCAATTCTAAACAAAAAATTTAGCGCGGAATTGAATTTAATCATTCCTATCCTTGATTGAAATTGAAATTGATGATTGAAAAACTAATGATTACTGTGTTCAATTATTATTATGACTATTGTATTAATCATAACTGAAGTAGTCATGGCTGAATTGGCCATGACTAAATTTTTAGTTAAATGATAAATCAACTAAAAAAAATAGTCGATTACGCCCAACACTGCCGGGTAGTAATACATTTTTGAATATGAAAAAATCCTTTTTTTCCAAAAGTATTTTGATGTATAGGAAAATTATGCGGTAATTATATTTCAAAAAAATTTTTGTTCTTAAGAAAATTGCAAAAAAAAATTCTATCTGCTTGGGAGAAAGAGAATAGAGTGATTCTCCGTTCTGTAGTTTAGAATATAGCAGGAGAGGGGGCTCGCACCATGTAGAGCAGAGTGGTTTGAGTAGATGAAAATTTCTTTTATGATTAACCTGCCCAACACTGAAACACCGTATTCAAATCCCTCCGGTGGTTGCGAAGATATCAGGCGAGGGGGTGGAAGGTGGCCGATACCGCGACCGCTCCTAACTATAAACCGTGGTCATGATACATAGTCTATGTTGGTGCAGTAGTTCTTGAGTTTACTCCATCTCACAAATAAAAAAAACGCTCTCGCACCTCAATAAGTTTGTTCCTGTACTCCAGATTGGGGACCTCTACAATATATGAGAATCATATTGAAGTATAGCAGGGTTTATACACAGCAAGTAACTTGCGGCAAGTAAAGAGAGGCAAGTAGTTTGCTTAGTTTACACGTTTCAAGTAAATCATTTCAAGTAGAATGACAGCCGAAGGAAAACATAACCTAAAATTTTCTGAGAAAAAATATCACGACTCTTTTTTGTGGAAAAATTTGCGAATTTCGACCTGAAACTGTTTGTTGCCGACGAGTTTTTTATATCCGTGTCGTTTTTTGCTTAAAATGTTACGACGTTTTCTGGCAAAGCAGCAAATATAAAATGAACCGAAACACACACACATAAAACCACCTCTTGTGTACACGGTTCCATGTTCTTGTATTGGTTTTTACTTGCCACAAAAATAGAATGGCTTTCTATTATTTTCGAGAGAGCGGCAAGTATTCTCACACATATGCGAGCGTCGCACACTAGCTCAAATCGCGTGTATTTACGTCTACTTGCCGCGAGTTACTTGCCGTGTCTAAACCGCACTTATATTAGATTTAATTTTAACGTATCAAACCAATAGCTGGACACAAAAAACACTAAAAAGAAAAAAAAAATTAAAACTATGTCCATTAATAGCGTATTTAAAATTTGGCTTTTTGGGAGTGGCATTAAATTTACACGAAATAAAATCGTTGTAAAATATATTCAGGCATACCAAAAAAATCTAATTAAAATCTTAATGCGACCAAATTCCTATTTACGATTTTTGTAATGTTTTCGAAATCAGGATTTTTAGTATAATAAATTTTAACGCTTTTATTAATTTTTAGTTGGTGTTTAAAATGATTTATTATCTCGATTTATCTTTCATCTGTCACAAACATTGTGGTTTCACTTAAAATTATTTATTAAGTTTTTTATTTCATAAAGTTTTCTATTATCAAGTTTCGCACAAAATCAGTTTGTACACGGAGACAAAGAATAGGATAGATTGCTACAATAAATAGTAACCTATGAGAAGTGGGCTTGTTTTATAGCGATTCCTTAAAAATAGGGAATCCTATTTGGGGAATAAAAGAACCTAGCTTTGGTGCTTCTAAGAGCCGTGTCTATAGTTAATCTGTTTGGCAACAATTTTTGGAGACGATCTTAGTTCTTAGTGACGGGAACAGCACGATTTGCCTTAAGGGTTAGAGGGTATGTAATTTTTTTTAGTAGCAAATTTAACGCCACTCCCAAAAAGCCGAATTTTAAATACGCAATTAATGTACATAGTTTTAATTTTTTTTTATTTCTAGTGCTTTTTTTCCTTTTTGGTTATTTTGTTAAAGTCGGTTTTTTAAAAAAAAAATTTATTATTTCGAACTGTTTTTAGTTTTAATTTTTAATATGGGTAAAGCTACAAAAAACGCCAAACGGATGTATCAAACAAAATGTGAACTAATAGTTTTTCATATTAACTATTATATCTTTAACCATGTACAATCTAGCAGGGTACTGAGTATAAGGCGAGGCGCCACAGAGGATAAATATGTAAAAAATTCTCCGCGGTGTCGTGACACAAAAAATTCAACTCCATATCTCAAACGATAGAGAATTAAGGAGGAGAGGGGTTTCATGGTATAAGTCCGAAGAGAGGAAATATATAAAAGATTTTTCCACGTATTGCACTGAACACAACACACAGAATTTAACTCAATATCTCTAACGACGTACAATATAGCAGGGGAGGAGTTTGAGGGGACAGAACCACAGGGTAAAATACGTAAAATGTTCTTCCTGGTGTTGTACTGAACACAACGCAAAAAATTTCAACTCGATATCTCAAGCGATGTAGAATCTAGCAGGGGAGGGGGTTTAAGCGGGTAGGTTAACACGGGGGAAATATATAAAAAAAGCTTGTATTGTACTGAACACAACACAAAAAATTTCAACTGGATATCGCAAAATCTAGCGGAAGAGAGGATTTGAAGAGGTGGGTCAACCGGGGGGAAGTATGGAAAATGTCCTTCCTGGCGTTCTACTGAACACAACAAAAAAAATCAACTCGCTATCTCAAACGATGTAGAATCTAGCGGGAGAGGGGGTTTGAGGAGTGGGTCAACAGGGGGGAAGTATGTGAAATATCCTTCCTGGCGATGTACCGAGCACAACACAAAAAAATTCACCTCGATATCTCAAACGATGTAGTTACTGAAAGTGCAACAACCCCTGAAAGTATGCAATTTCGGTTTTCCAAGATTTTCCAACTTTTTCGGTAGAAATTTCCAATTTTCGGCTCCGTAGTGTTTTTACCTGTTGCAATACGAATCCAACAAAAAAAACCCCATGCAAATCGGATTATATTCAGCCGAGTTATGGATAGTCAAACGGACCACGATTCATTTTTATATATATAGATAGAAGAAATCAATTCGACCAACACGTCACTCGTCAAGCCAGTACCAGATGCTGCGTAGCCCATGACAAACTTCCAGTTTGAAAACATACCCCTTTTTTGAAACGCGCAAACATACTTAGCTAATTTTTCGTTCCGTTTGAAGCCAGTATCCTCAAACCCCTGAATTTCATCATGATAAGTGTTATACAGGGTGGGCCAAAATAGACGCGGGGGTTTGAATTCTTTATAAATTTTTTATTTGAGCGAAACCTATAATTTTTTTTTCAAATACATGTAGTTGATTGATGGGGAATATTTTTGGTCTAAACATGGAAAATTATATCCCGCAAGTGGTGGCCATTTTCTGCTTCGCAAATCCGTGTTCTTTCCAAGACATTTTCCATAACCTTTCGTGTTATGGCCTCGATTTCATTGCGAATGTTGGATTTCAATTGGCTGATGGTTGTTGGCTTGTTGACGTACACCTTTTCTTTCAAATATCCCCAAACGAAACAATCTGGAGTCGTTAGATCAGGTGAACGCGGAGGCCAATTGAAATCGCAACTTTTCGAAATAATGCGTCCGCCAAACATGTCCCGTAAAAGAGCCATTGAGCCCACCGCCCACCGGTTCGTTGTTCTATTGTATACAGGTCCATTTTAAATTGCCCAAGTCTTCTTAACAAAATGCTGAAACAAAATTAAAAAAATAAAAAAAAGTTATAAAGACTTCAAACCCCTGCGTCTATTCTGGCCCACCCTGTATTTTAAAAACCTTTTTATTTTAAAAACATTAGCACTGCCATATTTGAGTCACTATTTAACTCAGCAATCAATTGTTTCAAATTTTTAATGACACTGTCATTAATTCCAGGATTTAAATATTTTATTGGTATCCATTTATTTAAAGATGATTTGGATGGTAATTTGAATTTACCCTTCGTACACTTTTTGTGTTTTTGATTGTAATGTCGTGCATAACAGCATAACGCTCAAATTACTGTCTATTTCGTTTAACTGGATATTATAGATATCCAGCTAATACAAAGATATCAAAAAGAATATGAAAATCAACTAATAATTAAACAGTTGCCTTTTTGCCGAAAGTCGAAAATTGTACGAATCCACCCCCCTAGTGGGGTACTTTCGTACATGTCATCGGGAACCTATGGGAAGAATATATATATACGATATAAAACAAGAATCAAACATAAAAAGTTAAAAAACCAGTCTTTATTAAATTCAGCAAAAAAGCGCAGAAAAAATCTTTCAAATTGAGTCTTTTTAAGTAAATAACATAAAATAATTTAAAAAGGTAAAAAAAACATAAAACTTAAAACAATTCAAAAATTAAAAATAAATAACTTCATAATAACGAAAAATACCTTTTCATCACTTCACATTATAAGTGCCCAGATCAATTGGAAATTTAAACATACCAAAAGTTCTAGCACGAATGTGCCCCATTTTTTTTGTACGAATGTGCTCCAAACCAAATAATACTGAATAAGTAACTTTTCTGGAAAACGGTAATACATAAACACGATTTTTATTCAACAAATTAATTTTTAGTCACTTTTCCTCACTAAAAAAAATATTGTTAGCTGTACTTACTGTGAAAAAAAAATAAAAATTTTTTTTTTTAAAAAAAGCTTTTATTAAAAAAGAATGCACTAAAAAGAAAAAAATAATTTTCTGGACGCTGTGTATCACAAATATAAAAGCTTTTTAAAAGCGAGATAAATTTTTATTTTATTGTTTTATGCTTTATCTCGCTTTTTAAAAGCTTTTATATTTGTGATACACAGCGTCCAGAAAATTATTTTTTTCTTTTTAGTCTTTTTTAATAAAAGCTTTTTTTAAAAAAAAAAATTTTATTTTTTTTATTTTGTTCTTTTTACTCTTCGAATATATATCCTTACATTTGAGATGTCCTTACAGGCTTTTTAACTTGAGAATCGTATTCAGCGACCCCAAAAACCCCCAGAATAGATTTTTTCCGGAAAATTTGGAGAAAGGGATAATCACGTTATCCTTACAGGACCTTCCGTTATCCTTACAGACTTTTTAATGGCAGATTCGGATTTAGCGACCTCAAAAACCCCAGAACAGATTTTTTTCCGGAAAATTTGGAGAAAAGGATAATCACGTTATCCTTACAGGACCTTCCGTTATCCTTACAGACTTTTTAATGACAGATTCGGATTCAGCGACCTCAAAAACCCCCAGAATAGATTTTTTTCCGGAAAATTTGGAGAAAAGGATAATCACGTTATCCTTACAGGGCCTTCCGTTATCCTTACTGACTTTTTATTGACAGATTCGGATTCAGCGACCCCAAAAACCCCCAGAATAGATTTTTTTCCGGAAAATTTGGAGAAAAGGATAATCACGTTATCCTTACAGGACCTTCCGTTATCTTTACTGACTTTTTAATGACAGATTCGGATTCAGCGACCCCAAAAACCCCCAGAATAGATTTTTTTCCGGAAAATTTGGAGAAAAGGATAATCACGTTATCCTTACAGGACCTTCCGCTATCCTTACAAGGACGAAGTAGTGAAAATATTGTATTGTCATCGGACTTATATAAGTGTGCAAAATTTCAAGTCAATCGGACAAGTGGAAGTGGGTCAAAATTGGGTTGCAAGATTTGATCTGACAGACAGACAAACAGACAGACAGACAAACAGACAGACAGACAAACAGACAGACAGACAAACAGACACGAAGGCAAGCTAAATAAAAGCTTTTAAAAAATATATTATATCACGACTGGAAAATGAGGGCACCAATTTATTTTTCGCGACAAAAAACAGATAGGTCCTAGTTTTTCCACTCGCTGCAATGAAATTGAAGTCAAACTTCGCTGACACGTGGCTGGGTTAATATACAGAAAAAACATGTGTGGACATGTTCTGAGTTGGAGCTATGGATTGAAAAATATTCGATGTACGAATGTGCCCCGCGTACGAATGGTGACCACTTTCCCCTATGAGATGATTTTAAATTTATGCTTTGGGCTAAGGCTCTTTCATCTGAGCTATATTTCCTTTGTTTCTTCCTCAAAAGCATGTTGCAAAATGTTTTAGCACTTGCTGAAACATGAGATATGTTTTTAATATGGGTTTCCAAATTGAATTTAGGAATATTTTTTAAAATTAATTTTTGCTTTTTGCTCCTATATTTTTGGCTTCTCAATAAGAGAATAGTTTTTTTCACTTGTTGGAGCTCTTTAGTAAGTTTTTTAACTTTTTGAGTTTTTTTTGCTAAAAGTTTCTGATAAATTGTTTCGGTTTTTATTTTGTGAACACAATTTTCACAAAACTCAGGTGCTTTTGGCGAGGGCAATGCATCATCAATGCTAGGAGCATAGGGATCCAATTCGGCAAATTCCTCCAAATCCATTTCCCTATCTTCATTTAGAGAATTTTCGTATTCAAATATCTGAATGTCATTGTTGACATAAACATTACTGTCATTAAGAAGCAATGTAGGAATTGCATCCCTCTTCAAAAACTTTTTTCCAAAAAATTTTGGTTCGAAGTGATTACTACAAACTCGTAATTTTTTCGCGTCCGCTGCGAGAGTTTTTGTAGCTGATAACCAAAATGGCAATAACTTTGGATCCTGAGGAAATCTGAAAAATAGAAGATTTTCATTATTTCTCTGATAAGATCCGCAAACGGCACATTTATTGCCCATTTTCAGTTTTCGAATGATGGAATTCATCTTAATATTCTCGAAACGTTTTTGAAACGATCAATCTAAATCTAACAACGCTCAAATTAAGAATGAAAAGCTATTGGAAAAGTTGAGTAAGCGGAGTGAACAGCAACGAATCAACGAGCACTCCAGCACCAGCACAACCAACACAATGATATGGAGCCATGGTTCAATCGTTTTTATTCCGATTTGGAAGCGAGCAGCTGTCGAAAACTCTCCCAAGAAATACTTGTCTGTTATATTACATTGCCTGTGATTTTATTTATATTTTTTTTCTCATCTTTTATGAGACAATTCACATTGTCTAATTGTATAACTGTATAAGGACCCTTGAACAGTGGGTCTAATTTTCCTCTATTTTCAACTGATAATAGCACTTTATCTCGTATATTTAATTTTAACGGTTTCGCATCTATGTCATTTCGTAATTTTCTCTTCATTTTTGATTTTTTCAATAAACTGCTGATTTTTGTAAACGATATTTCAGTTCTTTACTATAGAGTTCGTGATTATATATAGGGTCAATTTTATTAACAGTAAGTTCTGATGGTATGTTATACTAAGTTCACATCGACGCAAAATTACGTAATTTTGAAGATTTTCGTAATTTTGAACGAAATCTTGCTCGAAATCACGAGATTTCTAGTACATTAACCTGTTTTCAAAATCACTAAAAGTATGCAATTTCCACAAAATTAGGAACGAAATTAAGCAAAAACGATGAATACAACCCTACATCACTTATTCAGCTCTCTTTAGTACATCAGTTTTGACATTTGTGTTGGATTGGAAAGACGGAAATATAAGAAAAAGAAGCCGTGTTCCGCACGCGAAGAGGATATATTAGTAAACAACCTACGCGGGGCAAAAAAAATGGACCTGTTTTTGATGAGATTAGATATGAAATGGAAAATAATTGTTTATTTTCATTACAGATAATTTCCATTTTCTTCTAAAGTGTCTAATTCTGTTTGCACATATTTCATCGATGTTTTGAATTGTATTATTCATCATATTATTAAAATTCATAGCAATCCTAGACTAAAATTCATAGCAATCCTGTAGTTGAAATGTGAAACAAAATTACCTTAATCTCTGTGTGAACACTTTGGTTTAAGATCTAAATCATTTCGCAAAATTACGTGATTTTGCGTCAGTGTGAACTTAGTATTAGTCTTTTTACCGAATACTAGTTCAAATGGTGTAAACCCATGTGTGGAGTTAGGGGTTGTGTTATATGAAAAAGTGTAATACTGTATCCAATCATCCCAGTCGGCTTTATTCTCATCAACGAAACATCGCAAATATTCATTGAGACACTTATGATTTCTTTCTAGTGCTCCAATTGTTTCGGGGTGAACTGCCGTTGCGTAAAGATGATCGATATGTAGCATTTTACATATTTCATCAAAAATTTGATTTTTATATTCGGTTCCTAAATCTGTTTTTATACCCGTATGGTGAAACCAAAGAGCCTGTTCACATTGGTTGAAATAGTCCGCCTAAATAGGACAGAAACTGGCAACATTAGGGCAAGGTGAGGAAGTGGGACTGCTGATAGGAAAATCATCCTCAAAACTAAAAACTCCATTCTCAGAGTTCCGCCTGTCGTGCTCTGATTGGTTGGCTGCCACACTGAATGTGTTCCATTGTCATTATTGTTTCGGTCGTCGTCGATGCAACACGTCGCAGAGCAAAAGGCAGCCACGTATTACTTGCAATTCTTTAGAAATGTTCCGTTTCCCAAATGTTTCACGCCAGTCTGATTGCTCACAGCTACTGGTTCAAATAGTCTCAATCTGAACACGAGCAATATTTCAACCGTCCTATTTAGGCGGACTATTTCCACCAATGTGAACAGGCTCAAAGGGTATATTAACTTTGTCTTACCGTTTGTAACGCCAAGATCCCGTCATCACACATAAAAATGATTTACACCAGTGTGTTTAGAATGATAAAAATAATTAATTTCTGCATGTCCGTCCGTCTGTCTGTGGCGCGGATTGCGGGCGCACGGATTGAGCTAAAGACTTGAAATTTTGCGCAGATCCGTTTTTCGTAAAATGCGAGGCTAAGTTCGTTAATGGGCAAAAATGGACCATTAGGGGGGTACCCCCCATACGAACGAAAACGGTTTTTATGAATATCTCAAAAACGGTGCATCTTATCAAAAAAGTCCAAGAACAAAAGTTATTTAGGACATGATTCTACATAAAACCCCCATACATCAAAATCCGATTGGAATAAATTTTAAAAAATCTTATTGGAAAGTTTGACTTCAAAGTGGAATTTTGGTACAACTGTTCGAATTTTGATACGAATATCACCATACGGGTCTCCAATGCTTGCCAGATTGGCAATTATAGCTTTTGTTATGTTTTTATTTGTAATTGGTTTATGATAAGAGAAGTATGAAATAAATATCATACATACAGTGTTCAAACGCTCCCATTTCTAGTCTTTCGTTCAAATTAGTTATATATTATGACGAAAGTTTTACATAAATTTACTACTATTTCATCGATTCTACTACTATTTTTCAGCCGATTTACTACGATTTCGAAAATCAAAAGTCACAACCCTGAACAGAACTTTAATGCTGGGAGCGAAATATCGCTCTCTTAAGCGGCCCCACGTTCAATCTTGCAGTCAATCATGCTGTCACAGCAAAAAGCTTATTTGCACTAGACGCTCAATCATGCACGCAAGCATCACTTATTTCGAAATAGCCAAACCGACAGCACACAACACTTAATATAAATTCAAAAAAAAATTATATAAAACAACACTTATATAAATTCAAAAAATCTTTGTCCTTATATTTTTCACTTTTCGTCATTCACAACTCACTTCTTTGTCGTTATAACTCGAAAAAGGATTCCCAAAAAACTTTATTTTTTATATGCGACACCTTTTCAACAAAAAATTACACTGAAATGACGAATTGATTGACAGTATCGCCATACATGTTCAAGCATGCTGTGATTCAAAAAGCTCCCTTGAAAAATATCCAAATGATTTTGATATTGGCCAGCATGCTGTCAATCATGGAATTTTGCATGACAGCATCACCATAGACGTTCAAAATGCTGTCACAGCATGCAATGATTGACTGCAAGATTGAACGTGTAGGGACCGCTTTACTAATGAAACACATACTTATTTATGTGTGTGCATCATAACCAACAGCCATCGCTCGAGGCTTTCATTCATTTTTATGCGAGACCCACAAACCGCTTTGAACAAGAAGCGAAAACTTAAATAGAAATCATTTTCGTTCCCAAGAACGAGAGTCAAAAACCACAGCAAACGCTTTTGCCGTTAAGAGCGAAAAGAACGAAATAACATGACATTCAATACATCAGATTCAATACACATAAAGGAGGAGCATAAAAAGAGTATAAATGTGAAATCTGTACTACAAGCAGCAAACACAGCATAGCAGCGGCAGTAAAAATTTTGATTTTGATCTTTTAAAAAATAATTGAACATAGTTTAACATAACAAAATACCCTAAACAATGCTTTAATGTAGGCCAGATCTTATAACACAGTTTCTGTTCGGATGTCACCACAAACTATCGAGTATCATCGATTGCAAATTTGTTATCATGGCAGCAAGCCGATTTTCTAATTTGTACCCCCATAACCAAAATCCATTATGGACCTTTTGCCAAAGGTCCATAAGGATAATTGTCCGGTCAGACCAATCGTTTCATCTATTGGGTCCCCATCTTATGAATTATCTAAATACCTGTCAAACATTCTAAGTAAAATAACAAGAAATTCCAAATACAACGTTAAGAATTCAGTGGAATTCAAAAATCGGATTTCTCACACCAATATTGATCCCGATGAATGTATGGTGTCTTTTGATGTCAAATGATTGTTCACAAATGTCCCCCTCTTAATATGCTTTAAGATTGTGGAAAAACGATGGAATATGATCTCAGAACACACCAACATTCCAAAAAACAAATTTTTAGAGGCGCTCAAATTTTGTACAATTGAATGTAATTATTTTGTCTTCAACATGTGTAATTATAGGCAAATTTTTGGGCTACCGATGGGCAGCCCATTGTCCCCGATTTTAGCCGACCTAGTAATGGAGGAGCTGTTAGATGAAACGATGGAAAAATTGGAAAATAAACCGAAGGTTTTCATAAAATACGTCGATGATATGTTTTCAATACTACCTCGCGGCAGCATTTCCGGCGTACTGGAACAATTGAATTCGTTCCATAGAAAACTCCAATTTACGGTGGAAGAAGAGTATAAGGGAACTTTACATTTTTTGGATGTCACGGTATTTCGAAACGATAGAAGACTGGACTTTAATTGGGATCAAAAACCCACGTCATCTGGAAAAATGCTCCATTACGCTTCGTATCACTCAAACATCAAAAGAGAAATGTTATGAGAAATTTGGTGAATAAAGTTTTAAAACTAAGTGATCGTAAATTTCACAGAAAAAACGAAAAACTTTTAACGGATTTATTAAATAAAAATGGATACCCCGCACGTCTCATCGAAAAAACCATAAAAACAGAACGTACAAAAATGTATAATAACGAGATTGATAATGACACCAATAGGACACATCAAAATGGGGAAATCAGATTTAGAATCACTTGTTACGTTCCGGGGTTCTCGGAAAACTTTAGCCGCTGAATAAAAGACAACAATACTAACGTCATCATGGCACATAAAACCATTAAAACAAATGCTACACTAGGCTAAAAGACAAAATTCCGAGAGACCTGGAATCTAATATAGTATATGAAGTACCCTGCGCGGGGTCTTCTGAAGTCCCTGTAATGCAAAATATGTGGGCACCACAAGCCAATACCTACAAAATAGAATGTCTGGACATAAATCGGATATCAAATCTAAGTCGGATAATAAAACGGCGTTAGCCGAGCATTGTATTAAGTTAAAACATTTCCCCGACTTCGATAACATAAAAATATTATGCAAAAAAAAAAAAAAGAAAAAACCTTCAATAAGAGAATGACATTAGAAGCTTTGCACATATACAATACAAAACATAACAAAAGCTATAATTGCCAATCTGGCAATTATTGAAAACCAGTATGGTGATTTGAACAAGTGAACAGCGAACAGTTGTATAAAAATTCCACTTTGAAGTCAAATTTTCCAATAAGATTTTTTAAAATTTATTCCAATCGGATTTTCATGTATGGGAGTTTTATGTAGAATCATATCCTAAATAACTTTTGTTCTGGGAATTTTTTGATAAAATTCACCGTTTTTGAGATATTCAGAAAAATCGTTTTCGTTCGTATGGGGGGTACCCCCCCTAATGGACCATTTTTGCCCATTAATGAACTGAGCCTCGCATTTTACGAAAAAAGAATCTGCGCAAAATTTCAAGTCTCTAGCTCAATCCGTGCGCCCGCAATCCGCGCCACAGACAGACAGACAGACGGACAGACAGACGGACGGACATGCAGAAATTAATTATTTTTATCATTCTAAACACACTGGTTGTTCAGACCCATCTGAACAAAATAGCGTATCCAAGCTAAAAAGGAAATCGTAAACAAATATTTTCCCGAAAACAGATCCAGAAAACATTACCTGGGACAGCATCCTCCTGTTACACGCTGTTGAAGGTGCCATGCAGCGGCTCCCCACGATTCTCATTTCTTTAACTTAAAGAAATAACTACATTAAGCATGCAAATTAAATAAATTTAACATGCGCAACTCACCCAAGTATTTAACAACAAACATAAATTCACAATAATAAAAACGAGTTGACGTTTCACAAAACCTCAACTCAGCAACTCTACATCTAACGAACCCATGAAGCAAGACGTACAGAAAAGTACTCTACTTCATTTTTCCCCATCCCCAACTGAAAAGATCCAAACGAGGATCAATGGAACCGAGGCGATAAGCGGAAGTTCCAAACACTTGATGGTTACTTTCGAACAAGTCACGGAACTGACCAGTCAACTTGGAAAGTATCTTTTGGATCAAGGATTAACAAGGAAGATCACCATCAAGGTAAAAATAGAACATCTCCGCACATGGATAAAGTGCAAAGTATAAAATATTTTCCCACCTCAATATCCACCTCCTTACATCCTTGTCCATAAGGTACGGACCGAAATTTTTTCGTTTGTCCTTATGGGTTCCTCATAACCTATAACAAGCAAGGTATCAAACGATACCAATAATTTATTACAAAACGATTGATATTACGTATCAATCGTCTTTAATAATTATTGGTTCAATTAGAAGATGAATTTCAAATAAATCAGTCTAATATTCTACGAACCCCTTTGCAATTCAACACTCCTTTCTTTCAGGAGTCGTTATCACTGATTTCATCCACGAAATCATTTTTGCATTCTGTTCACGATACAAGTCTTAATTCGACACACTTTATGTGCAACATAAACTGTCTCAATTAAGTCTTGTTTTCTTGAAATCACATTCCCTTTCATTACAAGGGAATTAACTTTGAAAGTCAACATCATTGACTTTCAATCAACTAGCCTCCCTCTAATTCTAATCAACTTTAGTTTGGACGCGGAGTAGCTCCTACCTCAACAACGCGGTTTATCGTATGCCCGACCCGAGTTCGCATCTCGGTCTGGACAAATCATTTCCAAATCCATGAAATTTATTTTTTCGTCAATTTTTAAGTTTTTAATTTTTTTAACATAATTAAATTATATAAAACATCGTCGGTTGAGTGATTTTCGCCAACCGTACTTGAATCTAAGATTCTAGTCAAACGAACCCTCACCGAATAAATTTACTAACCCGTATGTTTTTGTGGATAAGGTCGTCCCTAATATTGTTAAACCTTTACCTAGTTTCCCAATCCGTTACTTCCTTATCCATAAGTCGGTGACAGAAGAATGTTCGTTGTCACTTCTGAAATATTCCTACAATATTATCTCGTGACCCAATTTTCGCAACGAATTTCTTTACCAATACCGAAGAAATGGTTAATTTCTCTCCTTGAATGAAATTAACCTAGAATTAAATATCGCACATATTAATTCGAACGTTCAATCAATTTCGTTTTCAAATTTCATTTCAAACTGAAATAAACTCTAACGTTTCATCGAGAAATGCTATCTAAATTCTTAATTTCATGAATTCCATTTAACCTAATTAATCTTTAAGAATTTTACTCTATCAATTTTGAATTATTTCATTTAAATTCTAAATATCAACATCAAACGGATTACAAGAAATTAAGATATTACAACAATCCAATTTCATATGTGTTGGTTTCCTGCTCTGAATTTCTATCTACCTATCGAAAGGAAATCATCGTCATTCCAACAGCCATCGGTCGTCTTCCATTGTTATTTATTATCCCTAATGCAAATCATCGATTTCTACTGATAACAAGATCAAATCACGTATTCCTTCCCTTTGCGTTTAGCCATTTGCATTCGACTGCAATTGTAGCCCAGCGGTTAAGAAGAAGTTTAGCGTATCTACGATCGGGGTTCAAATCTCGGTCGCGGTAAATTATTTTTGAATTATAAATTATTTTTATTTTATCGAGTCAATTCCTCTACATTAAATTTTTTGAATTATTTTTGGACGAAATAAGTTCGCCAATTTACGAATTTCAGGGAGATCATCGTTCTTGGCCGAAGCATCTTCGCCAATTTTTCATCCTCTTTATTATTTTGTCACTAATCGGTTTTTCCATTACAGAATAAGTTCCATAAACACCAATCAACATTCATTTGTAGTTTTAGTAATATTATATTAGATATTAAGAATTCTTAGGTTAAGTTTGTAATTAAATTTTGAATACAATTTTACGAATAAGAAATAACTTGTTATCAATCATTGTCCCGGCACCCCTTTTTTCAGGTTAACGATTGGTCCAGCATGCGAGTTATAAGATACTCCAGGTAAGCTACCAACCGTTCTAACTCGTGCTGCGACACTCAGTAGTGGTCGCAACACTGGTGTAATTCATTTTTGTGTGTGATGACGGGATCTTGTCGTTACAAACGGTAAGACAAAGTTAATATACCCTTTGGTTTCACCATACGGGTATAAAAAGTAACGGCTAGAACAACTGTCATAATATTTGATTTTAAACGTTTGACAATGACGAACGCTCATCAGAGCAATTATTGTCAAATAATTGTTGATTTATTTAATTATTTATTTTAATCGTGTGTCTTATTTGTTAAATTCTTGTTTGTGAAAAATTTTCAATAACATATTCTATGTTATGTAAGTTAAAATGTATAAAAAATTTTGTCAACTATTTACCTAATTTAAGTGTATCGCAAAACAGACAAACCTCCTGAAGAAGCCGTGCGACAGCCGGCGAAACGTCGAGGAAATTATTAATAAATATGATTCTCAACAACCAATGATTTGAGTTTTTACTAAAATCGATGACCGTATAACCCGAAAAAACCTTTATTATTGTAACAGTCAACGGTCGAGGAAAAAAACTAAATAAAAATTTACTAACTAAAAGTTATCGAGATTTTCAATGCAAAACCACAATTAAAAATTAATTTTTGAATTGGCTCGTTTAGATATTTGCCGAATATAACATAAGAAAATTAATAAATAAATATCTTTATATCAGTTTCTTAAATAATCACAAATTCACATTCAAAGTACTCTATTTCATGATTCAATTTCAGATATTAATTCACAATTTCTAACACTTCACAAAACAAAATCGCTATTTTTATTAGCACTTATTGCTATACTTATCACTAGGGCTGCCAAAAATATGCACTAAAAAAGGCGTTTTATACACATAAACTATGCACTAAAAATGGAAAAATATGCACTTTAAAAACATCCAAAATCCGAAAAATGTGGTTAATTCGAATTTTGTGGAAAATTTAAAAAAATTAAAATGCCATTGAATATTAGAAAAATTGAAAAAATAATAGTCTAAAAAAAGATTGACATATTGACAGACAAAAAAAATTTGACAGGAAAACTTGTTTCTACATTGTAACTGTTAAATTTTAAAATATTTCGAAAATTTGTTCAATACTTCATATTGTCTATGTTATAGTCGGGATTAAAACTTGTAGAAAATATCAGTTGTGGCCAACACAAAACTTCCTTCCACAAAATCTACGACCCTGCGCAATTTACGCTATAGCCATCTATAGCCCTATCGTTTTGTCAACCAAAGACGACCTCAACACGTACAAAATTTGAGATAACTTGAGAATTTAATTTACGGTAAAAGATAAAAAAGTGGAAAATCTCATTGCCTTTAATTCGTTTTTCAAATTTTTTTTCGAAAAATTGTTAGTTTGCAAAATTGTTAGGAATTCGCAAAAATATAAATATCTCAATAACGGTAAAAGATAATGCATAACCGTAAAAGACAAAGTTGTGCAGAATGCCATTCTTATTAATTCATCTCACATATACAGGAAATAACGGTAACAGTTTGAGGTATTGAGTTCTAGCTAAAGACAAAAGTGCAGAAAATTTTATTTTCTCCAAGTTTTGTCATACATAACACTACTAAAAAAATGCGTAGTTTCGGAGTAAATTGAGAAAAACCAATTCGCGATTTTTAACAAGCCGTTATTTTGGCGATCTTTTGTGTCTCATGTATTATATTAGCCCGACATTTCATCGATGGATCAGACAAGCAAACTGACTGGTATATCGGAAAGATGTAAAATAATATCTAACATTAATATTGTCTATAATTCAATTCCAATATTCCTTCTTATGAAAGTTAAACATGCCAACCGAGCGGTACTTTAAACCTCAGGTTAATATTGTTTTTATAAAAAAAAATTTCACTCTTCGAAAATTTTGTCATAGTACCAATATAGTTTTCATGATTTACTGAGAAATAAATTACTTAAATAATAAAAAAAAATTAAATAATTAAAACATCCGTTAAATATTGGACTACTATCACCTTAGGTAGAAAACGCCAATAAAAATCCGTTTCCTCATGTCAGGTAAATTCAAAATTCTGGTAATTAAGGGCATCAATATGACTAACACACCTTTTGGAAAAAAATGGATTTTTGGAAAATCCCGGTTGTAAGAGTCATAACAATAATCTCATTAAAAACCTCATTAAGTTTTTAATGAGATTATTGTTATGGCTCTTACAACCGGGATTTTCCAAAAATCCATTTTTCCCCAAAAGGTGTTTGTCATAATAATGCCCTTAATTACTATCATTTTTAATTTACCTGACATATATTGTAATTAAGGACATCATTATATATTGGAAAAAATGGATTGTTATCGTTAGTTGTTTTAGATACACCAGCAAGTTAAGATCTTAACTTTTAAAGTGACTTTAAAACAACATTTTTAATCAACAATTTAAAATCTGTTCTGTGAGGTGAACATAACTTTTAGTTAAGTGAAATTAAAAATTTCCTGAAACTAAGGATATTTAATCAACAATTTAAAATCTGTTCTGTGAAGTGAACATAACTTTTAGTTAAGTGAAATTAAAAATTTCCTGAAACTGAGGATATTTAATCAACAATTTAAAATCTGTTTGGTGAAGTGAACACAACCTTTGGTGAAGTGAAATTAAAAATTTTCTGAAACTGAGGATATATTTTTAAATTTAGTGCGACTTTCTTAATTGCTCTAGGTAAGCTACTTTGAGTGCTAGTAAATATATCTTTTTTGTTTCTGGAATTACAAATTTGCTTCGATTTTGGTTAAAATGCCTAAATTACGAAAACAATCTGTTAGCCAAAGAAAAACGGTTAGAACCCAATCAATGCGTATAAACCTTCGAAATAGCCATAATCGAAATGCTGAACGCGTTCGGGATCGTATTGCACGAAATTTTGCAAGGTCTAACGAATCATATCGTGCTTTAGAACAGCAGCAAAATACCACGGCCCATTCTTTGGCTCGCGCAAATTCCGAATATCGTGATCGGGAACAGGGACGTAATACCGCGGAACATTCCCTTAGGCGCGAGGATCCCGAATATCGTGATCGGGAACAGGGACGTGATACCGCAGAACATTCTCTTAGGCGTGAGGATCCTGAATATCGTGATCGGGAACAGGGACGTAATACCGCGGAACATTCCCGTAGGCGCGAGGATGCCGAATATCGTGATCGGGAACAGGGACGTAATACCGCGGAACATTCGCTTAGGCGCGAGGATCCCGAATATCGTCATCGGGAACAGGGACGTAATACCGCGGAACATTCCCGTAGGCGCGAGGATCCTGAATATCGTGATGGGGAACAGAGACGTAATACCGCGGAACATTCCCTTAGGCGCGAAGATCCTGAATATCGTGATCGGGAACAGGGACGTAATACCGCGGAACATTCCGGTAGGCGCGAGAATCCCGAATATCGTGATCGGGAACAGGGACGTGATACCGCAGAACATTCTCTTAGACGTGAGGATCCTGAATATCGTGATCGGGAACAGGGACGTAATACCGCGCAACATTCCCGTAGGCGCGAGGATCCCGAATATCGTGGTCGGGAACAGGGACGTAATACCGCGGAACATTCCCTTAGGCGCGAGGATCCCGAATATCGTGATCGGGAACAGGGACGTAACACTGCGGCTAGAGTGCTCAGACGCTCTGATCGGGTCCAGAGGCGGCAAGAACAACGTAGCAATACTTTTTCTCAAATAACGCGTCGTGAAACTAGACGCCGAATCACATCTGAGCGTGTAATTTTCTCAAACGAAAGAGTTCGACGTCACAGGAATATACCCAGCAATCGTCAAGCAGAAACCGTAAGGCAGTCCCGTCGTAACATCGCATCGCGAGCCATAATGGAGCCCGAACAACACGAGGAATACTTGCAAGATGAAAGAAATCGGAATCGCGAACGCTTTTTCCAAAATTATTCCAATATAATCACCCCGATTATGATTGTCGTGTCGAAAGCTAAACGTTTCGAAGTTCCGTTGTCGTGTCGATAGCATTTTGGTATTATGTAAGAGACTCGAGACGACTAAAAATCATTGCCATGTTATCCTAGTTGAAAAGTGTGTTTAAAGTGATCCTTTTTATGTCACTCATATAAAATAGTTGTCAATTTGTGTTTTCAAAAATTTAATTTCAAACCGATTTTTTTTTAAATTGTGGAAAAATGAATTCGTTTGACTTGTTTTTTGCGAATGATGATGGAGAAGAACAAATTGATATGCTGCAACGAAGAAAAGAGCTTCATGATAACTCTAACCCTCTGGAACTGGACAATAAAACGTATGTTATTATTTAGCTACATCTAATATCAGAGAATACGAAGACTTATTGGAACTAGATGACGAAACTCTTGGTTTTCCAAACAACGCACATTTGACCGATCTTGAAGCAAATGAAGAAGCAAAAATAATTTGAGACAGAATTGCTCATTCCCTACAATAAAAAAAATTGTGTTTTTTTTTTTAAATAAATACAGTCTTTTAATTCTCCCTAAAATCTATGAATAAATAGTTAAAAAATACAAAATTTACGAATATTTAAGTTTCTCATGTTTTCGACATGTTTTTAAGTCAACTCATCAGCTGTCGTTACCTAAAAAGCTGACGACAGAAATCGTCGCATTGAAACGAAAAATGTCGTATTCAAACGCCATACGCAATGCAAAAATTCACAGTCGCAAGAAAACGACACGAGAAACGACAATCGCAATCGGGGTGAATAATGCAAGGTCCAACCGAAATTTGTATATGTTGCGGTTTCCGTCTGACATTAAAAAATTACAAAAACAACCACTTCTTCGCAAACACCCAAATAATCCAGAATTCGTTGTCAAAACATTTTATCTGTCAGATAAATTTCCTAGTGAAACCAATACATATACTTTTTGCCAAAACTGCCATAGGGGAATTATTAGTAGAAAAATTCCCAATATTTGCCTTGCAAATGGTCTTGATTTTCCTGTGATACCTGAATGTCTCCAAGGACTGGAGTGCCTAGAACAACGGTTAATAGCCCCCCGAATCCCTTTTATGCAAATCAGAGCCTTAGGTTGTGACCGACAGTGCGGTTTAAAAGGGGCTTGTGTCAATGTTCCTATTTCCCTCAACACCACAGTTAGTGCACTTCCTAGAACTTTTGATAACACTCACGTTATTCAGGTTCACTTAAAGCGTAGATTACAATACGCCCATAGTTTTTTGGTCGAAAGCATTCGTCCATCCAAAGTTTTTGCCGCAATTCAATATTTGATAAGGCAACCCCTATATATTGAAGATGGTGTGACCTTGTCGGACAATTGGTTACAGCAATATCCTAATCCTGATGATAGAGCAACGTTTACAGTTACACAACAAGACAGAGAAATTGTCACTACTCTATTGGACAGAACTATTGACGAAAATATCGACAATATTGATCAATTAGATCCTGAAAACCTCAACCCCGGAGGTCAAGAGACCCTTCTCGAAAATATTCCTCTTGAAAATATTGCACTTCAAAATATTGCACTAGCTCCTGGTGAAGGTCGAAGACCGGTCGATTTAGTTTTCGATAGACATGCAGAAGAATTATCTTTCCCCTCCATATATTGCGGACAACCTCGGATAACAAATTTAACCTACAACATGATCGCGCGTTCCGAGATTCGACGGTATGATCGTCGATGTACTACAAATGAAAATATTTTTTATACTTACAAAAAAAGTGAGCTTATCTCTATCAAAAACTCTATTTCAATTTGCCTAAGGAAAAAGAGTCGCTTCCAGATCGTTCCCATCCCATTGGGAGTCCGAAAAGAAAAAAGTTGTTGCTATGATTCGGCAATTTGGATTTCCCACTTTTTTCATCACCCTCTCGGCTGCCGAAACAAAGTGGTCCGAACTCCTTTGTATCTTATCTAAAGTCATTGATAAGAGGGAGATCTCACCTAATGATGCAGAAAATTTAGATTTCAGCACGAAAGCTAGACTCATTAGATCAGATCCAGTCACGTGTTCGGGATATTTTGATCATCGCTTTCGCGCCCTGTTCAAACTTTTCAAGCAACCGGGAGTAATTTTTGGTGATTCCCATGTAATTAACTATTATTTTCGTGTTGAATTCCAACACCGTGGTTCTCCCCATGTCCATGGATTGTACTGGCTTCATAATGCCCCAAGTCTTGATCTCTCTGACATTTCCACTTACCCATCTGTAGAGAATTTCATTGATACCCATATTTCTACGTCCACCCAGAATAGTGATTTGGCAGAATACTTAGTCTACCAGAAGCACTCTCACGCGAGATCCTGTTTAAGGGAAATTAGAGGACAGAAGTTTTGTCGATTCGGCATGCCATATCCTCCAATGGATAAAACCATTATTCTTACTCCACTCGACAATTCTGAAACTTCTAATACTCATAACGAAAATTATGATAAAATTAGAGAATATTTGAATGAAGCAGCAAAAACCACGTCCATTCCCAATTGCTCATTCGATACGTTTCTAGGAAATATTGACATGTCTAGAGATTCTTATATTTCGGCGCTTCGGGCAAATTTAAAAAAGCCCACCATTTTTCTCAAAAGATCTTTAGATGCAATTATGCTGAACGCATACAATCCTTGTATTCTCAGTTTGCACCGAGCAAACATGGACATTCAGTTTGTAATGGATGCTTATGCTTGTTGCGGTTATATTGTTAATTATATTAACAAATCTAACAAAGGAGTTTCCAAACTTATGCGGGAAGTCATGGACGAGATCTCAAGCGGCAATTATACTGTTAAACAAAAACTCCAACATCTAGAGAATAAATTTATTCATGGGCTAGAAATCTCAGCTCAGGAAGCAGTGTATAATATTCTCGGCATTCGGATGTCAGAAAGTAGTAATGCGGTTGAGTTTATTAACACCGGTCCCCCAAATGAACGTGTCCGTATTGTTAAATCTCAAAAACAGTTGAGAGAACTACCGCAAGATTCAACTGATATTTTCGTCTCAAATTTACTGGACCACTATCTACAGCGTCCTGACTCCCTCGAAAATATATCTCTTGCTGAATTCACCGCATACTATAAATTTTCATCTGTCCGTTCATCAAATCCCAATAATGATGATGGAGAAGGAAATGAGGAAGTTACCGGCGAGCCACTACGGCTTAAGGATTCCAGCGGATTCTTACGAAAAATAACCAAACCCTGTGTCATTCGGTATCGCAGATATAAAATGATTCAGGAACGCGATAATTATTTTCGAGAACAGGTCATGCTTTTCTTGCCTTGGCGCAATGAAGAACGTGATATTTTGCAGCAAAATTGTGAGACTCTCTGTCAACAATATCTCATTGCGATTAATACTGTTCGTCGAAGGTCAATTGTTTTGAGAATGACGATGAGCTTGACAATGCCCTAATCGCTGCACAAAATGAAAGATTTCTTGAAAATACCGAAGAAATTCAGAATGACGACGATCCGGATCTTCGCCCCTTTCAAATCCCAAATGTGGAACCGAATGTCCGAATAATAGATGATAATGTTCCCCAGGATAACGAAACCCGTGTAATAAAATTGCCACCACTAATTTCCGATCTAGACTTTTCCCAAATTATTCGATCATTAAATACCGAGCAGAGGCTGTATTTTAACCACGTTTTACATAACATAAAAAATGGAACAAACTTTTATGAATTTGTTAGCGGGGGTGCTGGGACAGGAAAAAGTAGACTAATTACTGCACTCTATAATGCGTTGACCAAACGACTTAATTCGCGACCTGGAGCCAACCCTGATGATGTCAAGGTCGTTTTATGCGCCCCTACCGGAAAAGCTGCTTTTAATATAAATGGAGCTACCCTTCATTCTATCTTTTCTTTACCCATCAACCAATCACATTCGGAAATTAGGCTCCTTAGCAGCGACATTGCTAATACAATTTATTCAAAGCTCCAAAATCTTCAATTAATTATAATCGACGAGATATCAATGGTGGGTGCTAAAATGCTATCCCACATCGATTCCAGATTAAAGCAGATTTTTAGAAGTACATCTCTATTTGGTGGCAAATCTGTTATAGTTTTTGGAGATTTAAGACAACTTGCTCCTGTTGGGGATAGATGGGTGTTTCAATCTAGCAGAAATGATGTGTATGGCATTGTAGCTGGATCAACATTGTGGAATCTTTTTAAATTTTTCCCACTTACTAAAATAATGCGACAAAGGGATGACTTGAATTTTGGAACCGCCCTAAATAACATGGCGCTTGGGAAAATGACAAGGACTGATATAGCGCTTTTCAAGTCAAGAGAATGCACCCCCGAAGCAGTTCCTCAGGAGGCCATACATTTATTCAAATCAAACGACGATGTAAATGAATTCAACACGTATAGATTAAACTTAATCCAATCTGATCCTGTAATCTCAGAGGCCGAGGACAAAGTTAAAAGGCCAATTCCGGAAAATTCGCGAAACCAGATTGCAGATCGGTCTAAAGAATTAAAAACTTCTGAGACTCTTGGATTGCCATCAAATCTTCTGTTAAAGAAAACCGCCAAGTATATGATAACAGTAAATATCAATACTGCTGACGGGTTAGTTAATGGCGCAACAGGGCAGTTAATGGATATAGAATTCGGGGTACTCGGAAATGGTGCTCGCGTGCCAATTCGCTTATGGATTCAATTCGAAGAATTATCTATCGGTCAAGACGGGCGTTCTAAACGAACACATTCTGAAAACTTAAATTGGACTCCTATAGAAAAATCAGTTAAAAGTTTTCAATATAAATCCAATGATCGAGTCGTAATTGAGAGGTCCCAGTTTCCGGTCGTCCCAGCCGAAGCTATTACTATCCACAAAAGTCAGGGATCCACTTATGTTAACGTTGCTGTTCATTTAACCCCTGGTATGACACGGGCCCATTTGTATGTGGCATGTAGCCGAGCAACAAAAGCTTCTGGTCTCTTTTTAATCGGGAAATTCAAATCACCAAAATCTCCTACAGCTTCTGATCCCGTTTCTACAGAGTTAGTATCTTTGAATGCAGAAAAACGTCTAACGCCTCATTTTGCAAATTTGAAAGATAAATTCAACAATTTAGTTTTGTCACTCGATATCCTATGTTTTGTAGAAACTTGGACATTGCCCAATGAGGAGTATGACTTAGATCAATATTCCATTGTCGCTAGGTTAGATAACAGCGGAGGGCAAAATATATTTATTTATTTATTTATTTATTTATTACATCAACAGGTAAAGCACCATCTGATATTAATATAAGTTAAGTTGATTCTTTATATATAAGATTTTTAAAACAACTTTTGCTTAGGTTAAAGTCAAAAATATTATAATGTTTATTAAAAATAATAGACATTGACGAAATCGGTTCAGAACGACCATAATTTGTTCTGTGAAAGTCGTTATAAATAAAATCATTTTTCGGTCTAGTACGTATATTTCCATGCAAATTTAGCTTATTAAGTAAAGTTGGTGAACCAATATTCCCCACAAGTAAGTCTGCAATAAAAGTTGCGGCATAGACTTCACGACGTTTACTAAGCTGCGGCAAGTTTAGAAGTTTCAATCTTTGCTCATAAGGAGGTAGAAGTAGATAATTGTCCCAAGGTAAAAGTCGAAGAGCAAAACGAATGAAACGTTTCTGAATAGCTTCCAATCTAGAAATATGAACTTCATAGCCAGGCGTCCAGACAACACAAGCATATTCTAAAATAGGACGAACAAACGCGCAATATAAAGCTTTCAACACAAAAGGATCCGTCAGTTCTTTAGACCAGCGCTTAACAAAGCCTAACATAGAATTAGCGCGACTAATTACATCATTTATATGTAAACTAAAATCTAATTTGGCATCCAGTAGTACACCAAGATCATTAACGACATGCGAATGACTTAGCGGGCAACCATTCAAAAAATAAATAAAATTATCAAAATTTCTTTTCCGGCTAAAGGACATAACAGTACATTTTGAAGTGTTGATGACCAGTCCATTCTTTATACACCACTCGTTAAATATATCAAGTTGATCTTGAAGTAAGAAAGAATCATGGATATTTTTAATAGTCAAGTAAAATTTTAAATCGTCAGCGAAACCCAGAACATTAACAAATTGTATAGTTGAAAACAAGTCATTTATAAATAAAATAAAAAGCAGGGGTCCCAAATGGCTTCCTTGCGGAACGCCCGACGATGCAATAGATATGCGTGAAAATGCATTAGAAAATAACACACTAAAAGACCGGTTATTCAAATATGAAGCTAACCACATACATAAGGCTTTGGAAAATCCTAACTTTTCTAATTTGAATATAAGCAGGTTGTGAGGAAGCGTGTCAAAGGCTTTACTGAAATCAGTATAAATGCAATCCACTTGACACCCCGATTCTATTGAATTTATGCAAAAATTGGTAAGTTCGACAAGATTAGTAGCAGTGGATCTTCCTTTTATAAAACCATGTTGTTTATCAGATAAAAGCGATTTGCATTGAAAAGATACGTATCTGCACACTATTGCTTCGAAGATCTTAGGTATGGGTGCAAGCTTCGCAATGGGTCTGTAATTTTCAACATCAGTTTTGCTACCCTTTTTGTGAATTGGAATAATAAAAAAGTATTTCCATTTTGATGGGAACACACTAGACGATAAAGACAAATTAAATAAATAAGTTAAAGGATCAGCAAGCGACGAGACACAATTGGCAAGGAAACCGGCAGGAATCCCATCCGGTGTAACAGAAAAGTCATCATCTAAGTTAGATAAAGCCACCAAGATATCACTTGAGTTAATTCTCAAGCTATCAATAGTCGTACACGTAGTATCCGTCAAATAATTAAAATAATTAAAATCTATATCACAGTTTGAATTGGTAAATGCTTTGCCAAAAAAATCATTAAACATATTCGATATTTCAATTGGGCTATCACTGGATGAATCGTTATAATTTAATACAGATACATTCTGATTCGACTTACGTTTACTGGATATGAAGTTCCAAAATTTACATGGATTGTTTTTAATTTCCTTTTTCATTTTATCAAGGTAACAACCGTATAAATATTTTGAGTAACTATAAAATAATTTGCGAAGATAAGAATATATTAAATAGTCACTATCCTGCTTAGTTAGATTGTATCTACGCCAAGCTGAATTGCGTTGATTACGTAACTCCCGAATTTTAGAATCATACCAACAAGGAGCAGAAAATACTCGTTTGCTCTTGACTTCTGGGACATGTTTTTTAATATAAGAAAACACAATGGGATACTCTGTTTTGCTAAGAATTCAATTGCCTCACTTATCAATGTTGTAAAAGTACAACAAATCTGTGAAAATAATCATGTTTTCCAATATGTTTTGTTTGAATTTCATGACATATTATTCCTAGCTTTATATAAAAGTCCACGTTTTTCAAAAACACGCGTTATTCAAGAGCTAGAAAATGCGGATACCTTTTTCTTGCAATCGAAAAATTATTATCTTGGGAGATTTTAATCAAGATCGTAGTATCAATAATAATGATGCGATGAGCAAAAAACTTCGCGATTTGAGTCTACGAAGTTTGTTAGACCAAAGAGTTTCGACCACTAACTGCGGTTCCCAAATCGACTGGTGTTTCTCCAATTTAGATACATCTTCAATTTTCGCAGATACTTTTGAAGAGGTTTATAGTTTTCACGACGCTATACAGATTGTTATAAATTCAACCAGCACTTAATATAATATAACCCTACAAAATTCTTTGGGTAATTTAACTTTGTTGTTGCTCCTGTTCCTTTAATGTTTTAGTCATAAAATTTTATTTCTTTATTTGTTTTTTTTTTTGCTTTTAAAACAAACATAGAAGTCAAGTTTATATATTGGTAACAAACAGACAAATACACTTTACAAAAAAAATGTATTGGTATGCTAGTAGTTTATTGAATGTAGTTTACTGTAAGTAGGGAAACAAGTATTGTAGTAGTAACATAAAAAAACACAAAATAAAAAAATAATAAAAAAATAGTATTAGTAGTACATAAGTTAATTCACATAACATGTATATGCAGAAATACAACAGATCTATTTTCATAATATAACTATATTAACAATTTTAACAAATTCATGTCTTTTTTCTACACCTTTTCTAAAATCTTTTGTATTTCACATTAATTCCCTTTACCAACTAACATAACCTTTCCCAATTCCCATTCTGGCAAGATAACTTTCGGCTTCCCGTGCCCTTGCTGAACTACAAAAACAATGCATCACTAAAAAAATTGTTTTTGTTGACAGAGAAAGTTTAATTCGCAGTACTTAAAAAATATATTGTAAATAATTACTTATAATGTATAGTAAGTTAGAAAACCAAAATTAGTATGAAGAATAGAGTAATAAAACATTACACAGAGTAATTTTTAAAAACAAATTTCACTTCAAAGTGGAATTTTGATACAAATGTTCACTGAAATCACCATACGGGTTTCCAATAATTGCTGGCAATTATAGCTTTTGTTATGTTTCTCATTATACCCGTATGGTGAAACCAAAGGGTATATTAACTTTGCCTTACCGTTTGTAACGCCAAGATCCCGTCATCGCACAAAAAAATGAATTACACCAGTGTGTTTAGAATGATAAAAATATTTAATTTTTGCATGTCCGTCCGTCTGTCTGTCTGTCCGTCTGTCTGTGGCGCGGATTGCGGGCGCACGGATTGAGCTAGAGACTTGAAAGTTTGCACAGATCCATTTTTCGTAAAATGCGAGGCTGAGTTCGTTAATGGGCAAAAATTGACCATTAGGGGGTGTACCCCCCATACGAACGAAATCGTTTTTTGTGAATATCTCAAAAACGGTGCATCTTATCAAAAAAGTCCAAGAACAAAAGTTATTTAGGATATGATTCTACTCCCATACATTAAAATCCGATTGGAATAAATTTTAAAAAATCTTAATGGAAAGTTTCACTTCAAAGTGGAATTTTGGTACAACTGTTCGAATTTTGATACGAATATCACCATACGGGTCTCCAATGATTGCCAGATTGGCAATTATAGCTTTTATGTTTATTTTATTCATTAGGCCATATATTAAAATAAATCCGTGAACTACTGCTTTTGCTATTGTGTTTGCCTCTTTATCTGTTGTTGGGATGGCTATTACATATTTGCTTAATCCGTTCGGTACATGTTTTTTTCTAATACAAATTAATGATGTTTAAGCTATTAGTATTCATTTAAAACAAAAAAACAAACATTAAAAATTTTTATTTTTTACAAATACGTCCACTGTACTCCAGCTTTTTACTCAAAAAATCAAAATTGGGTCACAAATGCACTTAAAGGTGCACTGATTGAGAAAACAGTGTTGAAAATAAATAAATAAGAAGTCAATTCAAATTTTTAACTGTGTTGCCATATGGCATCAAAATAGCGAATGGGTTAAATCGCATTGTGTTGTAACCCGCAAAACCCCGGGAACTAGGTCGAATAAAAGACTATTACCAATTCTTAACACTAACAATTTATTAATAGAACAACTATTTTGTTTTAACCATTGAAACATTTCTGATTCATGGCTTTTACTCGACCTTATTAGCATTGAATTCTGTTTTGGAATTTCTCGGCTTACAGGTCAAAAAATATAACAAAAAGTTATATTATTTTTGTGGATGTTTTCACATCCGATAAATTCCCCCCAACAGGTCGGGCATGTCTGCCCTGAAACCCATCAGGAGCCTGTTTCTAGTATGGAAGCTGGCTCACCGTCATCAGAGCCTGCTTTACCAGCTTCCACGCAGGCTTACAGGATTTTGGTGGGGAAAGACTCAACTCGAGTCTTATACCCCGATTGCCACAGACCCCACACGAATTATGAGGGAAGGCAAAATTAGCTCCATCAAGCCAGAGCAACTTTACTATTTTGTTTTAACCATTGAAACATTTCTGATTCATGGCTTTTACTCGACCTTATTAGCATTGAATTCTGTTTTGGAATTTCTCGGCTTACAGGTCAAAAAATATAACAAAAAGTTATATTATTTTTGTGGATGTTTTCACATCCGATAAATTCCCCCCAACAGGTCGGGCATGTCTGCCCTGAAACCCATCAGGAGCCTGTTTCTAGTATGGAAGCTGGCTCACCGTCATCAGAGCCTGCTTTACCAGCTTCCACGCAGGCTTACAGGATTTTGGTGGGGAAAGACTCAACTCGAGTCTTATACCCCGATTGCCACAGACCCCACACGAATTATGAGGGAAGGCAAAATTAGCTCCATCAAGCCAGAGCAACTTTACTATTTTGTTTTAACCATTGAAACATTTCTGATTCATGGCTTTTACTCGACCTTATTAGCATTGATGGGTTTCAGGGCAGACATGCCCGACCTGTTGGGGGGAATTTATCGGATGTGAAAACATCCACAAAAATAATATAACTTTTTGTTATATTTTTTGACCTGTAAGCCGAGAAATTCCAAAACAGAATTCAATGCTAATAAGGTCGAGTAAAAGCCATGAATCAGAAATGTTTCAATGGTTAAAACAAAATAGTAAAGTTGCTCTGGCTTGATGGAGCTAATTTTGCCTTCCCTCATAATTCGTGTGGGGTCTGTGGCAATCGGGGTATAAGACTCGAGTTGAGTCTTTCCCCACCAAAATCCTGTAAGCCTGCGTGGAAGCTGGTAAAGCAGGCTCTGATGACGGTGAGCCAGCTTCCATACTAGAAACAGGCTCCTGATGGGTTTCAGGGCAGACATGCCCGACCTGTTGGGGGGAATTTATCGGATGTGAAAACATCCACAAAAATAATATAACTTTTTGTTATATTTTTTGACCTGTAAGCCGAGAAATTCCAAAACAGAATTCAATGCTAATAAGGTCGAGTAAAAGCCATGAATCAGAAATGTTTCAATGGTTAAAACAAAATAGTAAAGTTGCTCTGGCTTGATGGAGCTAATTTTGCCTTCCCTCATAATTCGTGTGGGGTCTGTGGCAATCGGGGTATAAGACTCGAGTTGAGTCTTTCCCCACCAAAATCCTGTAAGCCTGCGTGGAAGCTGGTAAAGCAGGCTCTGATGACGGTGAGCCAGCTTCCATACTAGAAACAGGCTCCTGATGGGTTTCAGGGCAGACATGCCCGACCTGTTGGGGGGAATTTATCGGATGTGAAAACATCCACAAAAATAATATAACTTTTTGTTATATTTTTTGACCTGTAAGCCGAGAAATTCCAAAACAGAATTTAATAGAACAACTTGCAATGCGGTCTTTTATGTTTGAAGTCTCTTCTTAGCTTACCAGCTACGGTGCTTGTTGGCAATTTCCAGGGTTGCCAACATCTCCTCTTCCTCTTTGAAGCTCCGGAACGTAGTCCATTACGAAGTCCTGTAGGTGCGCCGGCAGCCGGGCAGATCGGCGGGGGCGTCCAAGGGCCGTGGAAGGTTCTGCGGAGTCCGGTCCTGATTGACTCCCCGCTCCCATTGCCTCCTCGTCCAGCGTCCCGTTTGGCAAAGCAGCCTCTACCAAGTATGGATCTGGGCACATCTCTGCTACACTTGTTTCCTCGGCTGACGGTTCGTCTGACGAACTCCTCTCCGAAAAAGGCTCGAATGAAACCAGATTCCGATGATATCCCTCCTCCCCTACGTCAAAGTATTCTGCCATTCGAGAACGCATCTGGTTAGCGTGTGCGCGTACAATCGTCCCGTCTTGTGTTACTACTTCGTAGATTACATCACCACATTTTCGGACCACCTGACCAGGAGCCCAGTACCACTTGTTTTGCCCATACCGTTTGACATAGACTTCCTGGGAAAGAGGGTAGTCTTTACGACTAGTGCCATGATGACGATTGTATTGGTTTTCCATCAACTCATCACGCGTCTGAGTTTTAGGTGCTGGAGGTTTCAGGGCATGAATCTCAGTTCTAATCTCTCTTCCCAAAAACAATTCTGCCGGGCTTTTGCCGTCTTCACAGCCCTCGTTTCTGGTCGAACGATAAGCTAGCAAATACTTTGCGATGATCTGTTTTGCTGATCCTTCCCCGTTCATCTCTCTGATCTTTCGTTTCAGCGTATCCACATAACGTTCTGCCCTACCGTTCGATGAAGGATGGTACGGTGCTGTCAACATGTGAATAATTCCCCTCCGCTCACAAAACCTTTGAAAAACAGAACTCGTGAATTGCGGCCCATTGTCACTAACCAGAGTTTCCGGGTTTCCGAATCTGCAAAAAATATCCTGCAGTGTGTCTACCATGACCTCTGATGTGGTTGAACGGAGCTGAAAAACTTCCGGCCACTTTGAGAAGGCATCAACCAGGACCAAATAGGTCCAGCCATCGAGAGGGCCAGCTAAATCGATGTGAACCCTTTCAAAGGCTCTGGAGCACCGGGTCCACGATTTTAGGTCCACCTTTACATCCGTCTTGGCCGCTTCCTGGCATCCTTTGCACTTTTTAATGTGATTCTCTACGTCTTTGTCGATCCCCGGCCAGTAGACGTGAGCACGGGCTATTGCTTTCATTCTGGATATTCCTGGATGACCTTCATGCATGGTTTGTAATACCTGATTTTTGAATCTATGTGGTATTACCACTCGTCCGTCACTGGTTAATACGCCGCTCACTACGCTCAAACCATCCTTGCGGCCCCAATATGGTTTAGCCTCCGTTTCCACTGCTTTTGGACGTCGTGGCCAGCCTTGTATTGTGTACTCTATTATCTTCTTTAATACGGCATCAGAAGACGTTTCGTTGCGGACCATCTCAAAAGTCACCAAGTACGCGTTTAAATCTTTTGAAATTTGAGAAACCAGCCTGCTGTCGTCCTGGATGTTGGCTATAACCGTTTCGTCCTCCGTACCCTTTTGATCTGCGATCAAGCGGGAAAGAACGTCTACACCTCCAAATTGTGAAGTCGGTACATATTCTATCTCAAAATCAAACGAGGCAAGCTCCAAAGCCCATCTTTGCAATCTGGACGCTGAATGAGCCGGAATTCCCTTTTTAGAGCCAAATATCGCCAACAGGGGCTTGTGATCGGTTCGCAAAACAAAATGTCGGCCCTGTAGAAACTTTTTGAATCGGCGAATAGCAAATATCAGCGCTAAACCTTCTCTCTCTATTTGCGAGTAGTTCTTCTCAGCCGCAGTTAAAGCCCTGGCCGCATGATAGATAACTTTTTCGCTCTTGGAGGGCATTATGTGCGAGATTGTAGCTCCAACTCCCACGCCGGATGCATCCGCTGATACCACCACCGGCTTTTTTGGATCATAATGCGTGAGTAATAAATCGGAATTCAGTAAACGCTTGAATTCGTTAAATCTTTCTCGGCAAATTGGACTCCAGTGCCAAGCAACATCCTTCTTTAGCAATTGGTCAAGGGGTTCTCGCAGATCTCTCATTTTTGGCAAGAATTTCCCATAATAATTTACAGCGCCCAGGAAAGAGCGTAACTCCGACACATTAGTGGGCGCCGGCATCATAGATATTGCCTCCGTTTTTTTTAGGTCCGGTCTTACTCCGTTCCCGTCGACAATATGGCCCAGATAATTGACCGAGCTGAGGAAAAAAGTACATTTAGCAATATTTACCGTCAAATTGTAATCCGCAAATCTAGAAAATACTCTCCTTATTGCCGTCCAGTGCTCCTGAACTGTCTTGGACGCGATGAGAACATCATCCATGTACGCCTCCACATCCGGAACGCCGCTCAAAATGGTGTCCATTGCCTGTTGGAATGCGCCAGGAGCCGGTTTTACGCCGGGTTGCAGCCGCTTAACCCGATACAGCCCCAGATGAGTATTTATGGTCAGCAATTCCTGTGTTTCCTCGCTGACTTCAAACTGCAGGTAGGCATCCGATAAATCGATTTTAGTAAATATTTTACAGCCGTTCACGCGATTAAGGATGTCGTCCGGAACCTTCATTGGATACGGATGAGGCATTAAGGCGTCGTTAAGCCCTGTGGAGTAGTCTCCGCAAATTCTGGTTCCGCCACTAGTCTTTTTAACAACCACGATCGGTGCCGCCCATAACGAATAATTCACCTTCTGGATTACATCCTGTGATTCGAGGCGATCCAATTCCTCTCTGACGGTCAACTCTGCAGCGTAACTAACTTTCCTGGCTGGCAAGAAAGTCGGTGGCTTCTGCGATTCCGGATTCAGCTGCAGGTGGGTACGTATTTTACTACAGTGACCCAGTCGGTTACTGAATACTGTTGGAAATTCTCGGAGCATTGATGTGGCTGCGTTTTCCTCTAGTTTTACTTGTGTCACCATTCCACAGATTATCTTAATTGGAAAATCGTCTAGTCGGAACCGATGATGCCAGTCCAGGCCGAACAGGTTCAACCTTGGATTCCTGACCACCGTCATTGCACCGACTTCTGATTGATTTGTGCTTAACAATGTTAGGGAGCAGTTAAACTCGCCGAGAGTTGGAAGAATATTGTTCGATGCACAGTGAGCCACGTACCTGCTCTCACGAAGCGGGGGAGATCCTATGCGCTTCCAGTTTTCCTCCGAGATCATAGAGAAGTCAGCACCAAGGTCGTATTGCATCATAATCTCGCTTCCGTCCATTGATACACGGACGAATTTTCTTTGCTGCGACGCTGCAGCGTTGTTGATTTGAGCTTCCACTCGCACCAGCATTTGACTCGCCTGCACGCTATTCTCTCGGTCTTTTTTAGGACGGTCCAAGTCGCAGAAACCATCCTTATGCCCGATTCGCTTACAAACCCTACACTGTCGTGACTTGAACGGACATTCTTTGACAAAGTGTATTCCTCCGCACTTCCAACAAGGGCGGTTTGGTTTTGCCGTGCCTTGTTTAGGTGATTTTGGAGAGGTTTGCTTTTTATTTGGGTTCGTTACTATGTGGATAGCTGACAAGGGCTCCTTTTTTACTTCTAACCCTTTTGTATCCACCACCAATGTTTGCAAACGTTTCGTTTCCTGCACTACCTTTTCCAAATCCAACAAATTTGTTGGTGTTTCCGCATCCAGAAGTGACAGGAGTCGGTGTCGAATTTCCGCGTCATTTGGAGATTTCAAGCTCTGAATGAATATTACACATTTCCATTGGTCGATTGTCATTCTGGTAAACCCGCTGTCCTCTACCGCCTTGTTAACTTTACTCGCATGAGTGACAAAATCGTCCGATTCCGTTTTCATCATGTTCATGCAATCCATCCTGAGGCTGAAAAGTGATTGAGTTCGTCCAAAATATTTCTTTAGCTTGGCGATTGTGTCGTCAAAAGAGATTTCATGCGTTTTCTGTGGTAGAATCAAACCTGAATACCGATTATACACGTCGGTACCGAGTTTCCTCATTAACAGTCGTACTTTGGCCTCTCCTCCGAGCCCCGCAGCATCGATTGAGAAAACCGCCTCATGCCTGCCGTACCAAACGTCAAAGGTTTCGTTTGTTGCCGGATCATACTCAAAACTCCTCATTGAGCGTTCCAGCGATTCGATGTTTACCTTCGGGGTAGATTCTCGATCGCTGGTGACACGCAACAGCTCCGTGATTACTTTAAGCTGTTGCTGGTGCTGTTCTTGCATTTTCACAACACATTCGGCTAGCTCTTCCGATGTGATCGCCATGATGTTGTTAATGTTCACGCGTTTTTAGGTTAGGTTCTGAATTGTTGGAAATACGTTTTATTTCACAACAAACCGATAACTCGTCGCCACTGTTGTAACCCGCAAAACCCCGGGAACTAGGTCGAATAAAAGACTATTACCAATTCTTAACACTAACAATTTATTAATAGAACAACTTGCAATGCGGTCTTTTACGTTTGAAGTCTCTTCTTAGCTTACCAGCTACGGTGCTTGTTGGCAATTTCCAGGGTTGCCAACACATTGAATGGTAACTGCATACCTATTATTTTTATTTGTTTTCGTAAATGGACCAACTGCATTTATAGATACAGTATCGAAAACCTTAATAGGAGTAGCTGTTATTTCCATTAGCTCCTTGTTGCGTATTTGGTATTTGTTTTTAGCACATAAGTTGCAGTTTTGGACATATTTATTTGGCAATTGATTTTTTCATATCTCTCCATTGATATCTTTAAGTTTTTTATACATTTTACTTTGACCGATATGTCCTCCTATCGGTGTAGAATGAATTTTTTTTTAATATTTCTTCAATTTTTGACTTTTTATTTATTATGGTTTGAGGTTTATATATTTTTATATGCATATATTTCAATGTTCTGTTGGCTTGCCATTTAAATGAGGTTAAATTTATTATTTTAAATATATTACTATATCTTCAAAGTATATCTTCAAAGTCTTGGTCTACCTCTGATGACGATAATACCTCGTAAGCATGCAGTTGATCAGGCTGTGTGCTTACATTTTTATCAAGTACTTTTTTTTTGTTTTTGTATTCTACTTCTGTTGTGTTTTCATTTTTGGTCATTGCTCTTGTTTTTACTTGTGATATAATCATTTTCTTTAAGTCTTCTATATCAAGTTCTATTCGCGATAATGTATCCGGGCCTATGTTTTCTTTTCCTTTGATATAACATACCTCGAAAACAAATTCTTCTAGGTCAAGGCGCATTCTTGTTAATTTTGATGACGGATTTTTCATTCCGAATAAGTAGGTCAGAGGTCTATGATCTGTTTATACCCGTATGGTGAAACCAAAGGGTATATTAACTTTGCCTTACCGTTTGTAACGCCAAGATCCCGTCATCACACACAAAAATGAATTACACCAGTGTGTTTAGAATGATAAACATAACAAAAGCTATAATTGCCAATCTGGCAATTATTGAAAACCCGTATGGTGATTTAATTGAACGGCGTATCAAAATTTCATTTGAATTCAAATTTTCCAATAAGATTTTTTTAAAACTTGTTCCAATCGGATTTTGATGTATGGGAGTTTTATGTAGAATCATATTCTAAATAACTTTTGTTCTTGCACTTTTTTCATAGGATGCACAGTTTTTGAGATATTCGCGAAAAACATTTTCGTTCCTATGGGGGGTACCCCCCCTAATGATCCATTTTTACCCATTAACGAACTTAGCCTCGCATTTTACGAAAAACGGATCTGCGCAAAATTTCAAGTCTCTAGCTCAATCCATGCGCCCGCAATCCGCGCCACAGACAGACGGACGGACAGACAGACAGACGGACAGACAGACGGACGGACATGCTAAATTCAACTTTTTTCATCATTCTAAACACACTGGTGTAATTCATTTTTGTGTGCGATGACGGGATCTTGGCGTTACAAACGGTAAGGCAAAGTTAATATACCCTTTGGTTTCACCATACGGGTATAAAAATAATTAATTTCTGCATGTCCGTCCGTCTGTCTGTGGCGCGGATTGCGGGCGCACGGATTGAGCTAGACTTGAAATTTTGCACAGATCCGTTTTTCGTAAAATGCGAGGCTAAGTTCGTTAATGGGCTAAAATGGACCATTAGGGGGGTACCCCCCATACGAACGAAAACGGTTTTTGTGAATATCTCAAAAACGGTGCATGCTATCAAAAAAGTGCAAGAACAAATGTTATTTAGGATATGATTCAACATAAAACTCCCATACATCAAAATCCGATTGGAATAAATTTAAAATAATCTTATTGGAAAGTTTGACTTCAAAGTGGAATTTTGGTACAACTGTTCGAATTTTGATACGAATATCAGCATACGGGTCTCCAATGATTGCCAGATTGGCAATTATAGCTTTTGTTATGTTTTTATTGTGAATTTTCTGCCATATACGTATGGTCGAAAATGATTTATTGCCCAATGAATTGCTGTCAGTTCTTTCTCTATTGTAGACTTATTTCTCTTGGACAATTCATATTTCACCACAATCTATTGGTGATCGTTGTAGGCGGATCCACGTCTTCTGCTTGTCTCTACGAGACAGACACGTTCTTTTTTTTTATGGCGTCACAACACACTTTTGGGAACCAGGTATTGGATTCGCACTTCGCCCGAATTGAACTACACTTCATACCGTATGTAGGAACGTGTGATTACGTTCGTAACCTTTGCAGTTGTAACGCCAACATCCCTTTCCTTGAAACAATCGGACCACTTGTAAGCTGCAAAATACTCATTTAAGCGCTCCTAATTGGCTTTTTTGCCAAAAAGTTCTACGCGGGGCTTTCTTTGTATTTTTAGGGGGCCTTATGGTAGAACATAACAAAAGCTATTATTGCCAATCTGGCAATTATTGAAAACCCGTATGGTGATATTCGTATCAAAATTCGAACAGTTGTACCAAAATTCCACTTTGAAGTCAAACTTTCCAATTAGATTTTTTAAAATTTATTCCAATCGGATTTTGATGTATGGGAGTTTTATGTAGAATCATATCCTAAATAACTTTTGTTCTTGCACTTTCTTGATAAAATGCATCGTTTTTGAGATATTCGCAAAAATCGTTTTCGTTCGTATGGTTCATTTTTGCCCATTAACGAACTTAGCCTTGCATTTTACAAAAAACGAATCTGCGCAAAATTTCAAGTCTCTAACTCGATCCGTGCACCCGCAATCCGCGCCACAGACGGACGGACAGACGGGCATGCTAAATTCAACTTTTTTATCATTCTAAACACACTGGTGTAATTCATTTTTTTGTGTGATGACGGGATCTTGGCGTTACAAACGGTAAGGCAAATCTAATATACCCTTTGGTTTTACCATACGGGTATAAAAAAATCAATTCGATATCTCAAACGATGTAGAATCTACCAGGGGAGGGGGTTTGAAGGGATAAGTTCACAAGGAGGATATATAAATAAAAGAACCTAGCAGGGAAGAGGCTGTGAAGGCATAGCGCCACGGGGTCAAAACTTACAGCGGTACCCAATCAGGAACTTTCTCTACAACTTTCTCTTTGAAATTACCAGAATCTACCAACCCAAAAAAATTGGCACAATTTGATGTGACCGGTACCCGAGGGATTGCAAAAAACGCACTTTCACTAGGACAATTTGGGATCACAAACCTCATAAAAGTGGTTTAAAATGACCGCTGAGGCGGCTTTAATTACAAAATTCCATTTTAAAATTTTCATATAACCTCACTTTTCTGACGAAAAAAAACTTGAGCTACAAACCAATTTATCTTATGAGCGCGAGCGGACCCCCCAGAGCGGACAAACTTTTTTGCCCCATCCCGCTTTTTCCCACCTCCCCGCCTAGTTTTTGTTGATTTTTTCACCGAAAAATATGGCCGAAAAATACGAAAAATATGTTTTTCACAGCATGAGCTATCAAGGTATTGGCGTGCATCTTCAATGGCATCTTATTTGTCAAGAGTTGTACCGAAAGTGGAAAAATAAAACAAAAAATTTATTGTAAAAACGGCGTCAGCGGTCATTTTAAACCACTTTTATGAGGTTTGTGACCCCAAATTGTCCTAGTGAAAGTGCGTTTTTTGTAATCCCTCGGATATCGGTCACATAAAATTTTTCCGAGTAAAAATTTTGATTTTGATCTTTAAAACATAACAAAAGCTATAATTGCCAATCTGGCAATTATTGAAAACCCGTATGGTGATTTAATTGAACGGCGTATCAAAATTTCATTTGAATTCAAATTTTCCAATAAGATTTTTTTAAAACTTGTTCCAATCGGATTTTGATGTATGGAAGTTTTATGTAGAATAATATTCTAAATAACTTTTATTCTTGCACTTTTTTGATAGGATGCACAGTTTTTGAGATATTCGCGAAAAACATTTTTTTTCCTATGGGGGGTACCCCCCCTAATGGTCCATTTTTGCCCATTAACGAACTTAGCCTCGCATTTTACGAAAAACGAATCTGCGCAAAATTTCAAGTCTCTAGCTCAATCCATGCGCCCGCAATCCGCGCCACAGACAGACAGACAGACAGACGGACAGACGGACGGACATGCAAAATTCAATTTTTTTTATCATTCTAAACACACTGGTGTAATTCATTTTTGTGTTTGATGACGGGATCTTGGCGTTACAAACGGTAAGGCAAAGTTAATATACCCTTTGGTTTCACCATACGGGTATAAAAATAATTGAACATAGTTTAACATAACAAAATACCCTAAACAATGCTTTAATGTAGGCCTAATCTTATAACACAGTTTCTGTTCGGATGTCACCACAAACTATCCAGTATCATCGATTGCAAATTTGTTATCATGGCAGCAAGTCGATTTTCTAATTTGTACCCCCATAACCAAAATCCAAGACGTATCCACGTCAAAATAAAAAAAAAAAAAAAAAAAAAAACAAAGCAGTCATTGGTATAATAACCTTAAACTATGAAATAACAGAATTTTTTTGGATTTTGAAATTATTTGTAGTATCAAAAATTAATATTTCATAATTTGTAAATTAAAATCATTAACATTAGTCTGGTTTTCACATCTATATCCACTCCGAGCAACAATTACATATATACATTAGCTGTTTTTTTAATGATCCATATGGATCTGTTATCCGGATCATTAAAAAAAGCAGCTGTTATCAACCAGTTCAAGCTGTGAGGAATCTTTTTTAGAGAAGAAGCTTTATTAAAAAACTACAGTTGAAACGCGCAATTGGTAAATCCAACAGACTTTTTTAATATCTCGAGTTTTTTTTTAGCGCAGTTTTTCTTTCGTGCAGTTGTGGAAGTAAACTTTTTCTATTGTAAAGTTTTTCTAAAATGAAAATTCAAGACCTCGGTGCAAAAAGCGGTCATATCCACTTTTTTGCGAAAATGAGTTATTGATGTCAAATGCAAGAATAAACGAATGCGCACATTTGGCTGCAAAGAGCATACTTTTTAGAGGCCTGTGTAAAAAGTTATTAAAGAAAAGATTTTCCAAAAAAAATTTTTTTTTATTCTGGGAGTTTTGTTTAATTGAATATTTTTTTATTTGTTTTTTACTAAATAAAGGCTAGTTAACAAGTCTGGACTGTATTTTGTAGTCATAAATAAATTTTAAAAACCGCTTTTTTACTCTTGGGTGCAAGAAACAGCTATGTCCAAAACTTTAAAATGTCCATAACTTTTTCAAAAAAAAAAACATATCAAAAGCTATAATTGCCAATTATTAATTAATTCAATGGTGATATTCGTATCAAAATTCGAACAGTTGTACCTAAATTCCACTTTGAAGTCAAACTTTCCAATATGAATTTTTAAAATTTATTCCAATCGGATTTTGATGTATGGAAGTTTTATGTAGAATCATATCCTAAATAACTTTTGTTCTTGCATTTTTTTGATAAGATGCACCGTTTTTGAGATATTCACAAAAACCGTTTTCGTTCGTATAGGGGGTACCCCCCCTAATGGTCCATTTTTGCCCATTAACGAACTTAGCCTCGCATTTTACGAAAAACGGATCTGTGCAAAATTTCAAGTCTCTAGCTCAATCCGTGCGCCCGCAATCCGCGCCACAGACAGACAGACGGACAGACAGACAGACAGACGGACAGACAGACGGACGGACATGCAGAAATTAATTATTTTTATCATTCTAAACACACTGGTGTAATTCATTTTTGTGTGTGATGACGGGATCTTGAAGTTACAAACGGTAAGGCAAAGTTAATATACCCTTTGGTTTCACCATACGGGTATAAAAATGATCAGATCCTCCCAGAGGAGGGAAAACTGAAACGCTATATTTTGACGCATTTGTAGTTAAAAACTAATCCAACAGATATGATTTATGACCTGCAATATCTGGAATTCTCGTAGGTTTGTCTACGATTTACGTCAACAAGTTTGATTCGGCGAAGAGTTCCGTGTGCAAACCAACAAGATCAGGATGCCATGAGAAAGGAAGCCACTTATCATTATGGAAGTTGAAATCACCCGCAACAATTTCAGCGTCACGATTTGATGCAGTAATTGCATCGATGGAGTCAGACAAACTCGACCAAGGTGTTCTCGGTGGATTAATTAGGGCTTCGGTAAATGAAACAGAAGTAGATGTGCGCATATGGAGCTTTAGCCAGATGAAGTAAAATTCTGTATAGCGCATTTCCCTAAATTAGGAAGAAGTGAGTGAGGCACATGATTGCGGATATAAATTTCGATATGCATTTGACGAAAAAATACTACCCGTTTACCTAAAATTGACATGGTCGCAATCACGATCAACTTTGGTCTCATCCAAACCAGCACCTCTGGTTTTTTTTTCGGGGTTAAATGAATGTAACACAAAAATATGGTTTTCCCTAACTCCGCAAATATTGCAAAAATTAAATTTAGACTTTTCATTTATCCGCAACGATCCAACAAAAAAAAAACACAAAACGACAGCACTGACACAAACAATAGTCAAGTAGAGCCTGAGTACAACAGCCTTAAGCGACCAATGTCAACCGCTCCAGCACCATGCACCCCGCAGAAAATCCACTGGACCGGGAATGGTTTTATTAAAAGGCCTTCAAAAGCCCTTTGCCCTGGCATTTCACTAATTTATTTTTATAATTATTATTCGCGAAGGACGTTATTGGTTTTTCTTTTGTTTGTTTTAGCCGCGGAACACTAAAAAATGTTTGTACCGAAATTGCAGCCACGTCCGTGATGGCTTTTGCGTTCCCCAACAATATAGCTTTTTAAAAATGTTGTTGCTTTTCTCAAAAATTTCAAAGAAAAAAAAATTTTTTTTTTAAAACAATTTTTGACGTATCAGAAACTGTTGCCATTTTACGACATTTGACATTTTTTCAAACATTCGTTTGCCATGTTTTTCACACCGGATATTTCTGTGGTCACAAGTAATAAGGGCTTAAGTCGAATTTCTTCATTTTTAACCGACTTCCAAAAAGGAAAAGGTTCTCAATTCCACCTGAATATATTTTTTTTTTTTTAATGTATGTTCACGCCTAACTTTTTACTGGGTGGACCGATTTTGGTCATCCCAAAGAGAAAGTTGTAGAGAAAGTTCCTGGTTGGGCCCTGGTTCATTCATGGGCAAAAATGGACCATTAGGGGGGGTACCCCCCATACAAACGAAAACGTTTTTTCCGAATTTCTCAAAAACGGTGCATCTTATCAAAAAAAGTCTAAGAACAAAAGTTATTTAGAATATGATTCTACATAAAACTCCCATACATCAAAATCCGATTGGAATAAATTTTAAAAAATCTGATTGGAAAGTTCGTCTTCAAAGTGTAATTTTGGTACAAATGCTCAAATTAAGATAGCAATATCACCATACAAGTTTTCAATAATTGCCAGATTGGCAATTATAGCTTTTGTTATGTTTTTACGTTGTGTTCAGTACAACACAAGGGAGGTTCTTTTATATATTTCCCCCGTGTTAACCTACCCCTTCTGCTTGGGATATCGAGTAAAATTCTTTGTATTGTGTTCAGTACAATATCTGGAAGATTCTTTTATATATTTCTCCTCTGCGGACTTATCCCCTCAAACCCTTTGTAATTTTACCTATATTAAAAATTGAAACTAAAAACGTTCGAAATAAAAAAAAATTTTGTAAAAAAAATAAAACCGACTTTAAAAAAAAACTGAAAAGAGAAAAAAAAACTGAAAAGAGAAAAAAGCACTAAAAAGAAAAAAATAATTTCAAACTATGTCCATTAATAGCGTATTTAAAATTCTGCTTTTTTGGAGGTGGCGTTAAATTTGCAACTAAAATAAATTACATACTTTCTAACCCTTAAGGCTAATCGTTTACATACTTTCTAACCCTTAAGGCTAACTAAGAACTAAGATCGACTTCAAAAATTTTGTTGTCAAACAGATTAACTATAAACACGGCTCTTAAAAGCACCAAAACTAAGTTCTTTTATGTCCCAAATTGGATTCCCTATTTTTAAGCAATCGCTATAAAAAAGCCCACTGTCTCATATGTTACTATTTTTTGTAGAAATCTATCCTATTGACATGTACAAACTGATTTTGTGCGTAACTTGACAATAGAAATTTTACAACGATTTTATTTAGTGTAAATTTAACGCCACTCCAAAAAAGCAGAATTTTAAATACGCTATTAATGGACATAGTTTGAAATTATTTTTTTCTTTTTAGTGCTTTTTTCTCTTTTCAGTTTTTTTTTAAAGTCGGTTTTATTTTTTTTAGAAAATTTTTTTTTATTCAGGAGAAGCATTTTAATATTTATGAAATTTTAACTGTTGGTGGCAAAGGGGTATCAAACCGAATTCAAAAACCTATAACTACAAAACGTTATGAAAAATAAGCTTTTTACGATTGGTTTAATCTGGTTTATTCAAACTTAATATTTTCAGAGAAATTAAGGATTATTTTACTTTAGCCACTCTTTCAAAACTTTTTCATATCTTAGAAATGGCTACAATCAATGGATAAAGTCAAGTTAAGCCCCTAAAAACCTATACCCCGATTTGAAAAAGAGGCGAAAACAGACTTTAGCCTGCTCGTTTGGGAAAAGTTAAAAACGAAGAATGAACTAACTCGACTTAAGTCACTATTCCACGTGCAAAAACGATCAAATTAATACAGCTTCGCGCCCATAAGAGTGGATTAAGTCTATACAAAAATATATGGCATCTGACTTTAGCCGTTCTTCCAAATGCAACTTGGAATTTTTTTGACTTTAGCCATTTGATGTAGTAGCCTATAACGGTCAAAAATGATCGTAGAAACTAACGGGTTAGTGGAATTACGAGTATTTTGGAAGGAGAACACGATTCTGTAAAAACATTGAAAACGGCAAAAGTCGAGTTAGGCCCTTACAACTTGTGACCACAGATTTTCTTCCTATATCAATTGTTTTGCCAAATCAATTGTTTTGTGAGCACCAAAAATGGTTTACGTAATAATTTTATATTTCGAAACTATTACAGGTGATAGTTTAAATCTGAGTTATGGAAATTCGGGATTTTTTTTGGTGAATTTCTGCAATGTGATGCAAAGGCATTCTTTATCTCGTCGAAAATTTAATGCAAGATATTTTTTTGTGACTGGAATTTTTTTTTAGAATTCCATAGCAAAACTTTTTATCCAGTATTATTTTACAGTTGTTTTACATGCAAAAATTTGTTTTCCTCAATTTTAAACAACCATTTTCGGAAAAAAATACACGGACCTCCAGGCTATCTGGTTTATACCCAACTAAATTTTGGCTTTCTTAGGTTTTGCCGTATTCATACTTTTAGCCGGACGAAGCCGGACCCAAATTCTAGTTTAGTAGCAAATTGCAAAATTCGCCAAAAAGCACAATAAAGAAAATTTGGAACTCGCAAATTTCTAGGCAGTTCACCTCACAATTTTCCTTTATTCTGACACATAATTCCGATATCAATTAAAACATCTTAAATCATTCACGAGGTAAAAAAAAACATTTTAGCATTTCTTTTTGTTTATAATTGCTTGAAATCCGCTCAAATTGTGATTGATTGTACGTGGGTTGACATCACCAGCCCAACTTTTAGTCTTATGAACTTGACTACGGGCACGTCCTGATATCTCTCATAGACCGCGTATTGTAGTCTCCGGAATTGCCCCCCTTCATGTATGGAGCCAAAGATCCTTCTGAGTATACCGAGATTACTATTGTAAATTACGCTGTTCAAGATCTTTGGGATTAAGGCGAATAATAAACATTAGTTTTGCAGTTTGTTTTAAAGTTAATCAAATTCAAATGGATTCAATTTTGGATTTCTGATATTATTTATTTGTAAGAATTTTATTATTAGCAAAAATATGATCATCGAATAATATTGATTACAAAAATTAGGACCGTAAAACCAGATTTAGAAAGTAAAGCCACCCTGGGGAGTATTTTTAGATCTAGTGTTAAATTCTAATGTATCACCCACTTCTTTTGGTGCCAAATCACTCTCGAGACAGTTGTCACCAAAATATGTATCTATTAATTCAAATGATTTTTTATAAATGTCTTCATTCTCGTGACTTTGAAGAGCTTCCAATTTGTCAAGTCCCCCAATTTCTTCAATGAGAACACATAAATTTTCGGCGCCGCCCAATTTTTCCGCCAAATTGAATAGATTTGTAAGCCCAGTCAAGATTACTTTAACAGTTCGTACATCCTTTGCTTCTAATAAATCACAAAATGGCTTTAAAATTCCAAACGTCTCTATCAAACAAATTATCTGCTCGTGTGATCCGCTTGTAGTTGCGTTCGTTATCGCCCATGCCGCCTCTTTTTGAGATTTGAAATCTCCTTTTTCAAGGATAGCGCGAATTTGATAAAATGTGCCTAAAATGCCAATGTAAATTTAAATATTATTTCAAAATATTGTGTTTATACCTGATTTTAATACGTCTTCAATTTGCTGCTGATTTCCTGCAGTAATGTTACTTACAGTCCATGCAGCTTCCTTTACAATATTATTTTTTTGGTGCTGCAATAACTTGGCCAACTTTGGTAAGCCTCCAGATGCTATAACAGTATCAGTCTGAAATATTTAATTCACATTTTAGAAGCTTCCCAAATTTTTCAACTAACAGATATAAAACTTTTTTATTTAAAGCCCTCATATTGGTTATGTTCTAACCTTTACAGATACAACACAGCGTGCATCTTGAGGCCGCAGCTAGAATTTCAACATCATATAAATATATGGAGCTTGACAGATCCAACGAATTAGCATCTGTAGATGCGTGCTGCAAAGTTTGAGCAATGTTCAAATAATTTTTTTTGTTGAAGTTCAGTGTATAGAGGGGAATAAATCTAAGCTCTTGCGATCTACTGTGGTCTATAATTAAAACTATACCAAAAACTTTTCGATTTTAATTTTCGGTGAACCACTTACAGATGACAGTTCGAAGTAGCGTCTCGAAACATTTGAATGTCACACATTTAAAGATGCACGCTCCTGTTTTTATGTTTTGACCTTAAAGAAAAGGCGTATTAAATTTTCGTCAAAACTATGTATACAAATTGTAATTATTATTGTGTATTCTAGAATTTTTTGTAATTTCCATTTCTTTAACGGACTTTGTTTCTCCGCTGAGGGATTTAAAACATACAAGGAAATATTCTCATTTGATAGCTAAAACGGGGTGTCGTTTCATAATTTTCAAAATGCTTATAATCTTCAATTTTGGGCAGAATTTTGAAGAAAAATGTGTACTAAGACCTATAACATTCCAAGTACTTTGTGATAATAAAAGACAGCCAAACAAACTGAGGTGCTTTTACTTTTAAAAACATTCTTGTTCAGTATAAATAAAACTGTTCACTCACTGTTCATTATAAAAAAAGCAAGGTGTCTCGTAGTTTAAGTAAGAAATTTTTGTGAAAAGGAAACTAAAGAAACAATTTGATTGACCGTAATGTTACGTTTAGACCTGCCTTACACGTTCAATATTTTTGCTTCAATATATTGAAGGGTATTCAAAATCGTATGGATCGCTTCAATATAGTCCTTACACGTTCAATATATTGAACACAACCAAAATATTGTTCAATATATTGAACGTATTACGGGATGTGCCTTTCCGTTTGGTGAATTTCGGCATCTTGTACCTAAAAGTCAAATTTCACTTGCAACACAACCAACAAATGTTTAATTCTGAAATGTTACAGGGCATTTTCATAAATGTACTCGGAAGTTACGCAAATTGCACAAAATATTTTCTTCCATCTCCCCGTAATACTTCGTTGTTCATTAATTTGCGAAAGTAAACTAAACGAATAACATATAACCGGGTTCTTTATTTAGCAAAATCTTGTGTGTTATTTGCAGATCTTGCATTCATAAAAACACCCATAGATGAAAAACAAATAAAAATCAAATTTAAAAAAAATGCACGTTAAAAACAACAAAGCAATTTCAATTTACAGCAACTAAAATCTTAAACACAATCCGCCTGCTCATACAACTCGTATACAGAAATTAAAGGAAACACTGGGCAATCAAGAGAAACAATCAAAAGAAACAATCAAGTAAAATGAATTTCCAGAACCAGAAGAAAATATCGATCAGCGCGTGGGTGACTGAAGCATGCGTGAAGTCAGTAGTAGTCAGTCAGAACTAGTGAGCAGAGATGCCGGAAAGAAAGTTTTTAAGTTATAGAAAGAAAATTGAGCTACTCTTGAAAAATATTAAAAGTATTAGTATCCAATGATAATGGTGCATCGGGACTAGTCAGTCAGCTCGGAGTTAAGAAAAGATCAAGAAAGGAATTCGACTAAAGACTCTCGGCAGGAATAGACGTTTCTAATTAATCAAAAGAAAACTCTATCAACCGTTGAAAATTAAAATCAAAGTGTAAATTGATTTAAAAAATAAGTATTCAAATTAAAATCAAAGTGTAAATTGATTTAAAAAATAAGTGTTCAAATTAAAATCAAAGTATAATTGATTTAAAAATAAGTATTAGAATTAAACTCAAAGTGTAACTTGATTTAAAACAGAAATAAATATAATCATATCGTTAAATTCAGGAAGTCCGAAGACATCAACCCCGAAGAAAATACCTGGTAAGAAAATGTCCATTGATTTTTCTAAATTAAGCACCCTGGTGCATAACAATAGCGTTGTATTGACGGGCCAATTGGGCCCTTCAAGGTTTGGGCGTGAAAACATTTAAGTGAAAACATAATAACCGATGCAGAAGAGGAGGCTGTTTGTGCACTCCTTCGCGTTAAAATTCGCGATCGCGCCTTAGATCTGCTGAAAGGCAGTGAAATCCAATCGTTATTAATCACGAAACCGTATATGATCATGGTAAATGAATTACGATCAATGTTCCAAATGCCATCCAAGACGCAATTTCGAGGACAAAAATCCCACTGGTCAAAACCATTCAGACCCCGGTAAACACAATCAAAGTGGTCCTCAACCACGAAATTCCTTCCAAAACCCAAATCGACAAAATCAAAATAATACCAATAGTCAAAACAAAACACAATCTCCTCGCGAGCGGCGAATAAATGTGAATATGGTAGCAGAAGACGAAACCACCAGTAATGGACAGAGTTGCACATCAGGAAATGGTTAAATGTACTTTATGCCTTCGAAGTGGACATTTTGAAGAATATTGCAGGGCCAAAATTCAATGACAACGCAATCAGGGCCAACAAATACCCAGACTCAGTACCCAAACGGAAAACTAAAGAAGGGCTGCCACCCCAGCCTACCACCCAACTATGGGTGCCAGCCCCTACAAAAGAATTTAATTCCCCGATGTATGGTGCAAATACCTGTAAACATAGCAAAAACAAATCAAGCAAATCTCTTAATAGACACCGGTGCCGACTCAAGTCTCATTAAAAAGGGAACTCTCAAAATCAATACCAAAATTGATAAAACCGAAATCAGACAATTACAAACTGCATTTTGAAACCTTAGGGACATGTGTGGGAAATACAGGCAGTCTGAAAAATAAATTTCATGTAATTGAAGAAAACAATTTTATTCCAGGTGATGGTCTGGTAGGGTATGATTTTTTAACAAACAATAAAAGCATTATAGATTGCGATAACCATAAATTGATTCTCAATCACACTGAACCAAAACTAACACTCTTGATTAAGGAACCCAAAACATCTGAATCCAATTCAAAGCCTTTGACTTCTCACGAAGTACCGAAAGATCATATATTTAATCGAAAAAGCAGTATTAATCAGAAAAAATTAGAAGACCCAAAGTTAAGGCTCCCAGTTTAAGAAAAATCGGTAAAGCAGGAAAACCAAAATTCGGTCAGGAACAACTCCAAGTCTTTGACCTCCCATGAGGTACCAATAGAGCCTAAATCTATTTGGAAAAGCGGGATTGGCCCTGACAGAGCGGAAAAAGAACCCAAACTGAGGATCCCCGCTCGCAGTGAAAAAATATGTCAAATCCTGACTGAAAAACAAGGCGAATTTGTTTGTTGTTCAAAAGAACTCAGACCAGGAATATTTTTGGGAAACTGCCTAACGAAAGTCCAAAACAACAGATTCACCGTCAGTATTATAAATGTAACAAATACGGATCAAAGTGTTAGAATTCCAAAGGTTGAAATTATTCCCATTAGCGGTTTCGCAATAAAAAATCTCAAAGTATCAAATAAGGCATCCTCAAATAATTTTAAGAATACAACGGAGCGGGTCGTAAAAGAAGCAATTATTGTCAAAGATTGCATAAACGATACCCTTCGGACAAACGTAAAACAATCGGTAATAAATCTTACATCCTTATTCAAGGAAAACAATTGGTCTGAAGACACCACATCCGAGGTTGTACCCCAAACAGCCACATGTGAGAATAATCAATTCAATCCAAATTATAATCAAGAAAAACTAATTTCTGCAGTAACTACACTGCATAAAGAAGATCAAATAAGGTTCAACAATTTATTGAAAAAGTTGGAACTGGATAAATATGCAAATCCAGAAGAGCTGGAAGCAATACATGAAATATGCGCAGAATATCTAGATATATTTCACCTGCCGGATGAAAATTTAACGTTTACGCCGGCAGTGGAATATACAATCCCAACATTGCCTAATATTCCGTCTGTGCATAGAAAAATGTACAGACTTCCGGAAAGGCAAAAAGGGATCATTGAAGACGAGATACAGCGAATGCTCAAAGAAGACATAATAACCCACAGTAAAAGCCCGTTTAATTCGCCTTTGTTGGTAGTCCCTAAGAAAGAAGGACCCAACGGGGAACAGAAATGGCGAGTGGTAGTAGATTTCAGATCTAAATAAAGTCACAATTGGCGATGCTTACCCTCTACCACGTATAGAGGACATTTTAGATCAATTAGGGCAATGCAGGGTTTCCATTGCTTCGTGTACATTGACGACATGGAAGAAACTTGGACGACCATTTGGCCAAACTAACCATAGTATTTCAACAGGTTACGCCTGTTTGGTTGAAATTTAAAAAACAAAAGAAAGAAAAAAAAACCAAATCCTTTCAGTTAACCAGAAATTAGTAATTATTTAAGTTTAATAACGAAGGGAAATTGAACAAAGTAAAGTCAATCGATTGATCGTAAAAGCTTAAATAGAAGAAAAAAAAATAAAAATAAAAAAACACAGTTTCACGCATTTATACTCAAATATTGTAAACACAAATTTAATTAATTTAAGCATTTAAGAATTCAAAAAAAAAATTTACCAATACTAGCTTTATCACCAAACATTGTATAAATTATTTTACCAATTGTTACCTCATTATCAATTAAAATTTTTTTAAATAAAACCAAACGATAAAAAAAATTGAAATTAAATAAAACTTTACCTAAAATCATGATGAAAAAAAAACCAAAATAAAGTTTCCCCAAGCAACAAATTTTTGATTAAATTGTAATTTTCCGTCTTATGCGGCACATTAACATTTAAAAAAAAATGATGAAATTTTTAACCCAAAATCAGGAATTTTAAGTACATTCGGATTCAATTAGAATCTTCCGCTCTATGCATCCCGCGAATGATTGATAAGAAAATATCGATCAGCGCGTGGGTGATCAAAGAAGAACAAGTGACTGAAGCATGCGTGAAGTCAGTAGGAGTCAGTCAGAACTAGTGAGCAGAGATGCCGGAACGAACGTTTTTAAGTTATCGAAACAAAATTGAGCTACTTTTGAAAAATATTAAAAGTATTAGTATTAGACATGGGTAACGCAGTAAAATTTCGTGCGCTGACACAGTAGCGCAAGCGGAGTTCACTGTATCAGCGCAGTGCGTTAACGCAATTGCGCCATTTGGCGCACCGGTTGGAACCATCGTCATTCTGGCTGCGCTTTTTTGCCGCGTTGTCAATTCGTTGTGTGAAACAGTCAATTTTTCGATCAAGAGGAGGAACAAACAAAATAACTCAATACTGCGCTGTTTATCATATGTATTTACAATAGACATGAGATACAGTGCTGAGTTGAGTTACTGCGCTAACAAGACTCATGAAAAGAGAATATGTACAGGGTGCGCCATCTATTCCTCCGGTATGTAAACATTCAATAACTTCGTCATTTGTCAACCGATTTGTTTTCCTAGACACGTTTTGGAAACGTCAAACCAGTACAATTTTAACCATGAACCGCTTCACACCGAAAGAACGCGCCGAAATAGTGACGATGTACATTGAAAATAGTCGTTCAATTGTGCTAACTCAACGTGCATATCGTGCAAAATATCGTGGCAAAAAAGCGCCTACCGACAAAACAATTCGGGCGCTGGGTAAAAATTTCTTTGAGCACGGAACAGTAGGCAATCTAACCTATAATCATCCACGCCCAAGACGTTCCAATGAAATTATTGAAGCCGTGAGAGAGAGTGTTCCGAGGACCCAAATGTCTCGTATCGCCACCGAACTCAGCGGTTGAAAATGAGTGAAACCACGTTGCGGCGCATTTTAAAGGACGATCTCCATTTGTTTCCTTACAAAATACAACTAACTCAAAGAATATTGGCAACAGACAAGTCGCGTCGTATAGAATACGGCAAATTAGTCGGCCGAATGTTGGAAACCATGCCGGACTTTTGGATGCAAGTTTTAATGACCGACGAGGCACATTTCACTCTCTCTGGCGGTGTTAATAAACAAAATTGCCGCATTTGGGCGACAGAAAATCCTCACGAGATTCATGAAATACCATTGCATGATCGAAAAGTGACTGTTTGGGCCGGCGTGTGCGCAAAAACCATCATTGGGCCATTTTTCTTCAATGAAGGTGAAACAGTTAATGGTAATCGATATCGGTGGATGTTGGCACATTTTGTGTGTCCGAAAATGCGTGAAAAAGGTCTGACTGACTTCTGGTTTCAGCAAGACGGGGCGCCATGCCACACAGCGGACCAAACAATACGGTTTTTGCAACAAAAATTCCCTAGACGTGTGATATCGAAAAGAGGCGATATTGACTGGCCACCAAGATCCCCTGATTTAACCCCCCCAGTCTTCTTTTTGTGGGGTTATTTGAAGAGTAAAGTTTACGCCAGCAACCCGAAGACCATTGACGAGCTCAAGACCAATATTCGTGCCGAAATAGCTGCCATACCGACGGAGATGCTCGAAGAAGTGATGGAAAATGCCCGAAAAAGAGCACAGTTTGCGGTGGCCAATAAAGGTGGTCATTTGATCGATGTTGTTTTCAAAAAGTAGTCCACATAAATTGTAAAGGATTGAACTAAATAAAAAAACACAATTTTTTGCAATCTATTGTTTCTTTCAAAAGTTATTCAACATTCTCATACCGGAGGAATAGATGGCGCACCCTGTACATAACAAGAAATTGTATTTTTGGGCTTGTCTATAAGTCAATATGCGAGAAAGCAAGACAAGATGATATTTCCCCTCTATCGTATTGAATACATATGTAAAAATTTCCCCAACAGTTGGCTCAATTAACAAGTTGTTTCGTTTGACTCGTTTGCGTTATGTGCGCTATTGCGCCACTAAAATTTTTATTCGCATATCAGCGCACATAGCGCAGCATACTGTATCAACGCAATGGCGCAGCGCTGCGTTACCCATGTCTAATTAGTATCCAATGATAATTGTGCATCGGGAGTAGTCAGTCAGAATTCGACCAAAGACTCTCGGCAGGAATAGACGTTTCTAATTATACAAAAGAAAACTCTATCAACCGTTGAAAATTAAAATCAAAGTGTAAATTGATTTAAAAAATAAGTATTCAAATTAAAATCAAAGTGTAAATTGATTTAAAAAATAAGTATTCAAATTAAAATCAAAGTGTAATTGATTTAAAAATAAGTATTAGAATTAAACTCAAAGTGTAACTTGATTTAAAACAGAAATAAATATAATCATATCATTAAATATTTCGCAAAACGAATGTTCTTTATTTGTGATTAACAGTAAAATCGGTCTCAAGTGAGATTTTGCCAATTGAACTAATGAACGGCGACGGTGATTGTCGGAGTTGATTGAAAGCTGTAACACAGTGAAGAAATAAAATATAACAGTAGTTTTACACTACTATTTCGACATAATTTGACCTAACACTACTGAAAAACTCAAAACACTACTTTATTCGCCCTATGAAAAACGTGCTACAAAGAAAGTTAATTTCTTGATTTGAAAAGGTCATTTATCTGGGGAAAATTAAAAAAATATGTAATATGTAATCATTCAGACTCTTTATCTAAAATATTTAAGTACTTTAGGGATTCCCTATGAAAAAGTGACTGACTAAACTCTTGAACAAAAGGGGCAATTCTTGAACAAAAGGGACATATAATACTTAATTCCTTCCTTTAATTTTAATTTAAAGAAAAATTGATTTTTGTACTAATATAAAAATGTATGATATGCAATAAAACATTAGACGGTAACATTCAAAATATGTTGTCTCAATAAAACTCTAAATAACTGTTAAAAAAGTTGACACTACTGAAATCCCTCTGACACTACTATTTTTTGATCAGTAATACTCCGCTTTTCTCTTTTGGGGTGGGAACCCTGAGAACAACCCATATAGAGAAGAGAAACAATCAAGAGTAAAAGCTTTCACTCAACCTCAACATACTTTGTCGTGTTCTCTTTCCTGTGCGTCTTCCAAATATTCAATACCACAAAGAAAACATAAAAAGAGTATAAATGTGAAATCTGTACTACAAGCAGCAAACACAGCATAACAGCGGCAGTGAAAATTTAGATTTTGATTCTTAAGAAGATAATTGAACATAGTTTAACATAACAAAATACCCTAAACAATGCTTTAATGTAGGCCGGATCTTATAACACAGTTTCTGTTCGGATGTCACCACAAGCTATCGAGTATCATCGATTGCAAATTTGTTATCATGGCACCAAGCCGATTTTCTAATTTGTAACTCCATAACCAAAATCCAAGACGTATCCACGTCAAAAATTATGACCATCTTACGATCATAGTTTTCCAATAAAAAAAATTACTTGATTTTTCAGAAAAAATGTTATTCCATGTTCTATGCGAGCGAAAACTATAGCTATTTAAAAGGTTTTGTTCGTATCTGTCTGTATGTTGGTCAGGGGGTCAGGGTAAAACGAAATCGTTTTTTGTGAATATCTCAAAAACGGTGCATCTTATCAAAAAAGTCCAAGAACAAAAGTTATTTAGGATATGATTCTACATTAAACTCCCATACATCAAAATCCGATTGGAATAAATTTTAAAAAATCTTATTGGAAAGTTTGACTTTAAAGTGGAATTTTGGTATAAGTGTTCGAATTTTGATACGAATATCACCATACGGGTCTCCAATGATTGCCAGATTGGCAATTATAGCTTTTGTTATGTTTTTATACCCGTATGGTGAAACCAAAGGGTATATTAACTTTGCCTTACCGTTTGTAACGCCAAGATCCCGTCATCACAAACAAAAATGAATTACACCAGTGTGTTTAGAATGATAAAAATAATTAATTTCTGCATGTCCGTCCGTCTGTCTGTCTGTCTGTCCGTCTGTCTGTCTGTCCGTCTGTCTGTCCGTCTGTCTGTCTGTGGCGCGGATTGCGGGCGCACGGATTGAGCTAGAGACTTGAAATTTTGCGCAGATCCGTTTTTCGTAAAATGCGAGGCTAAGTTCGTTAATGGGCAAAAACGGACCAACGAAAATACGAACGAAATCGTTTTTTGTGAATATCTCAAAAACGGTGCATCTTATCAAAAAAGTCCAAGAACAAAAGTTATTTAGGATATAATTCTACATAAAACTCCCATACATAAAAATCCAATTGGAATAAATTTAAAAAAATCTTATTGGAAAGTTTGACTTCAAAGTGGAATTTTGGTACAACTGTTCGAATTTTGATACGAATATCACCATACGGGTCTCCAATGATTGCCAGATTGGCAATTATAGCTTTTGTTATGTTTATCATTCTAAACACACTGGTGTAATTCATTTTTATGTGTGATGACGGGATCTTGGCGTTACAAACGGTAAGGCAAAGTTAATATACCCTTTGGTTTCACCATACGGGTATAATGATATCATGTCTTGATTTTCCGGGCTTAGTCCTAGTGCCTTTTTATACCCGTATGGTGAAACCAAAGGGTATATTAACTTTGCCTTACCGTTTGTAACGCCAAGATCCCGTCATCACACACAAAAATGAATTACACCAGTGTGTTTAGAATCATAAAAAAAATTGAATTTTGCATGTCCGTCCGTCTGTGGCGCGGATTGCGGGCGCATGGATTGAGCTAGACTTGAAATTTTGCGCAGATCCGTTTTTCGTAAAATTCGAGGCTAAGTTCGTTAATGGGCAAAAATGGACCATTAGGGGGGGTACCCCCCATAGGAACGAAAATGTTTTTCGCGAATATCTCAAAAACTGTGCATCTTATCAAAAAAGTGCAAGAACAAAAGTTATTTAGGATATGATTGTACATAAAACTCCCATACATAAAAATCCGATTGGAACAAGTTTTAAAAAAATCTTATTGGAAAATTTGAATTCAAATGAAATTTTGATACGCCGTTCAATTAAATCACCATACGGGTTTTCAATAATTGCCAGATTGGCAATTATAGCTTTTGTTATGTTTGTTTCCCATTAAAACCATATCAGACCTGGACAACATTGAGCAAAACCTTTCAGGCGAAACTTTTCAATCACGTTTGGTAGATATATACATTTATTATTAGTATTTTAAATTATCAACATTTTTCTTTAGACATCGTTTCTAAAATTAAAAATTAGGAATTCAACTTAGACGGCAAATGTAGGAAGAAATCTTTGAGTTCTCTTTCGCTCTTTAACAAAGTTGTTCGTGGTAAGCAATATTTTTTTATACACATTATTTTGTTTTCAACTTTTCTTAATATAGATTGTTGTCAGGATGTCGAAAATCCGCCATTCGAGAAAGAGCTACGACAATTTATTTTAAAAGCCCATAACCGTATAAATAAGGCGAACAGTAGAAAGAAGGTAACACTGTTTTGTCAGTATGAATCATTAATTAAAATTCTTTTAATATAGGAAATATCGTGAGCAGTTTGATTTTAGTTTTAAAATTTACATTATTATATGTTTAATATGTACAAGTGTTTGAAATGAAAGAAAAAATATTAGAAAATATCTTTTATTTCACGACAAGTCTCTGGGACATCATCAACATGTCATGAGGACGTCATCGAGGCAAGTCACTAGGACGTCATCATGACACGTCGAACAATGTCATCGAGAGGGTCACCGAGAAGCACGAAAGTATATAATGACCAAATCTACTACCTCCTATTCAAATTATACGTGGAATGTTGATAATAAAACATACGATATTATCTGTACGGAAGTTTATTAAAGAATGACAATAAAGGAAAAAATTGTAATATAAAGACAAACCAAAAATAACTAGATTTCAATACAATATTAAATACAGTAAAATGAGAAACTAACAAATAATATTTTAACACCTCCACTAGATTCTCATTTTAACATAAACCAATTCCTTGTTCACAAAATTTATGTTTCTCTGAATTTACTGCTTTAGTAAAAAAAAATCTGCTAACATATTATTAGTTTGAACATAATTGAATTTAATTATTTTTTTCTAAAATCTTCTCTCGTAGAAAATGATGACGTATATCAATATGTTTCGTTCTTGGATGAAAGACTGTTCTCTCGCTTAATAAAATCGCACCTTTGTTGTCACAATTAATTTAAATACATCGTGACATTTTAGGAAATATTTCAGTACTTAAACCTCTTAACCATATTGCTTCCTGTGTCGCTGCCGACATTGCCATATATTCCGCTTCAGTTGTAGATAATGCAACTGTTGGTTGTTTCTTTGAATTCCAAGAAATAGCTCCTCCTTGTAATAGAAAAACATATCCTGTTGATGAACGTCTATCAATCGAATCACTTGCCCAATCTGAATCACAAAACCCTTCAATATCGCTATTTCCGGACTTCGTATATGTGAGTTTTTTATCCAATGTCCCTTTAAGATATCTCATTATACGTTTCACAGCTATCCAATGCAGTTTACCTGGATTATTATTAAATCGGCTTACTGTACTTACTGCAAATTGTATATCTGGACGTGAAATCTGCGCCGCAAATAATAAACTCCCTACAGCTTCTTGATAAGGAATTTCAACCATTTCTCTTTTCGATTCTTTATCTTTTGGACACATCTCCAATGTTAATTTTTGATTTAAATCAGTTGGAGTTGAAACAGGACTGCATTCATACATTTTGAATTTATCTAAAACTTCTCTTATATATTTGCTTTGATCAATTGATATTGAACCACTTTTAGAATCTCTACTAATTTCCATTCCAAGCACAAAATTTGCACAACCAATATCTTTCATTTTAAAATTGGCTACTAAGTGCATCTTTAAATTGTTCTTCATTATTAAATTATTTGAAAAAATCAACAAATCATCAACATAAACAGCAACAATGAGTATGTTGTTTCTATCAACAATAAAATATATACATGGATCTATTTGAGAACATGTTAATCCAAATTCTTTCAATGATTTATCTAATTTTTGATTCCAAACACGACTCGCTTGTTTAAGTCCATATAAAGATTTATTTAAGCGACATACCTTCGAAGTACCATCTTGAAACATTTCTGGTTGAACCATAAAAATTTCTTCATCTAATTCACCATGCAAAAAAGCTGTAACTACATCCATTTGATCAATTTCCAAATTATATTTAACTGCCATTGCTATCAAAAAACGGATAGATGAATATCGAACTACTGGTGAAAAAGTTTCTTCATAATCAATTCCTTTCTTTTGTGCACAACCTTTAACAACTAAACGAGCCTTAAACCTTTCGATGTCACCGTTTTTATTACGTTTAGTTTTAAACACCCACTTACTATTTATAGGTTTTCTACTAGGTGGTAATTCTACTAATGACCATGTAGAATTTTCTATCAGAGAATTATATTCTTCCTTCATTGCATCCTTCCAATATTTTTCATTCGTACTATTAAATGCTTCCTCCACTGTTGTAGGATCAAGTGAATTACATTTATCTGATGACAAATAACTTACATAACCATTTCTAATTACTGGTTTTGGTATTCTTGAAGATCGTCGTATAGTTTGCTGATCATTTTGCTGATCCCCATGTTCCAGATCAACTTCATCTATCAAATCATCAGCTAAAATATTTTCAGATACTTGATTCTTCTCTTGACATACAAAATCCTCTACTTCATTATTATTTTCTTCTTCCCCTTCGAAAAAATAAAAATGATTTATTTTCTCTGTTTCCAACTCGCTTATTTTGTCTTGAAAAAATTTATCTTCAAGAAAAACAGTATTTCGACTTATAATAATATCTAATTTTTTTGGGTCAAACAATCTATAAGTCTTTGAATGAAACGTATATCCAACCATAATACATTCTTGAGTCTTCGGATCAAACTTCGATCTTTTTGACTTCGGAATATGAACTAATACTTTACATCCAAATATTTTTAAATTTGACAAATTTGGTCGTTTTCCAGACCAGATTTCTTCAGGCGTCTTACTATTTGAAGCATTACTTGGAGAACAATTAATTAAATACGCAGCTGTACAAATTGCTTCAGCCCAAAAACGTGTATTTAATTTAGCTCAAATTAACATACATCTTGCCTTTTCAACTAGTGTCCTATTATACCTCCCTGCTAATCCATTTTGTTCAGGCGTATATGGAGCGCTTGTTTGATGTACTATCCCATTTTCCATTAAAAACTTTTTAAATGCTTTATTGCAATATTCAGTGCCATTATCTGATCGAAAATTTTTGATTTTTCGACCAGTTTGATTCTCAGCCATCTGTTTAAATTCCTTAAATTTTTCTAGGACATTCCATTTATTTTTAATAGTAAAAACGAAAACTTTTCTACTAAAATCATCCACAAATATTAAGAAATAGCGCGACCCACCGTAAGAATCTACATTAATTGGTCCACAAACGTCAGAATGAACTAGTTCCAAAATTTCTGAAGTTCTTGAAGTACTTTGCTTAAATGAAAATCTCGACTGTTTTCCTTTTATGCAAACTTCACATAATCTTCTTTCTTCAGAATTGAAATTTATTCCATCAACCATATGTTTCAATTTCAGAATATTATCATGTCCAATATGCCCTAATCTTCGACATCTTGATTATCTTTCGACTGAACAAGTAAACATGACGAACTTCCTTGAACTAATTTGTAGACATTTCCACATAAAACTGCACGAGCAAAAAGTTTTTTATTGGAATTTAAAATGTCACAACCATTCTTATTAAACAGCAGCGTTAAACCATTTTTAATCATTTGACTGACTGATAATAAATTTGTGCAAAGTCCGGGAACATACAACACATTATTTACATTTACAACATTTGTCTTTCCCGCACATTCAACATTTATCTTTAAATCACCGATAGATTCGACATTCATACTCGTATTGTCCGCAATTGTAACATTTTTAATCACTGATTCTTTGATATTGGTTAAAAAATCACTTTTATGAGTCATATGAGATGATGCTCCTGAATCAATATACCAATCATCACTTTTAAATTCACTGGTCAAAAACACTGTGAAATTGTAATTGTTTTTACTACTCGTACCGGAAAATTTCTTTCTACTATTTGCACTAAATTTGTCCTTACTTTTTGTGTTTAATGGACAATATTTCGCGATATGACCTTCGGCATTACACTCGAAACACTTAAATCGTTTATTTGTCTTAAATTTCAAATTCCTCGACATCATTGCGTTATTATTCGAATTTGTTTGTTGAATTTCTTGTAATAACTTTGTTTTGATCTCATCTGATGAAATTTTAATACTAGAATTTTCAATTGCCATTATCATCGGTTTGTAATCATCTCCTAAACCTGCTAATAATAAAGTGCCTACCCATTCATCATTTATTTTCATACCCGCAGATCGAACCTTTTGAGCAGTTGAAATGATTTTGTTGACATAATCTTCAATAGATTTGCAATTTTCCAACTTGGTATTTATCAACAATCTTAAAAGTCCTACTCTTCGAAGTAAGCCTGAATCTTCAAACGCTTGTTGTAATTTTTCCCATACTTCCTTTGCAGTTTGGGCTTCTTGAATATGGACAAAATTGTTCGCTTCAATGGATAAAATGATCTTCGATTTAGCCTTTACGTCGTCATTTTTTCTTTTGATTTTTTCAGCATTATCGGTAGTCTCCTCTAATGAGCCATCTACTATTGACCATATTCCATTTCCAAATATGCACGCATGGCAAACTTCCAAGTGTCGTAATTTTCGCGACCACGTAATTTTTCGATCGAACCAAAAATACCTCCCGACGCCATATTTAACTAGACCGTTAACTTTTAAATATAATCCACGATTATCAATAACTTACATATGGTACTGGGCCCATAACCTATTGAAATTATACGTGGAATGTTGATAATAAAACATACGATATTATCTGTACGGAAGTTTATTAAAGAATGACAATACAGGAAAAAATTGTAATATAAAGACAAACCAAAAATAACTAGATTTCAACACAAAATTAAATACAGTAAAATGAGAAACAACTAACAAATAATATTTTAACACCTCCCAACAAATGTCATAAGAGAATTCCCATGACGGTCACCAGATATGTCATAATGACGTCCTCGATGACGCCCTGATGACAAATTTGGCAGGGAATGCTGACGGTAGTTGGCATGTGTTGAGGATCAACGAACTACAAGCATTATTTAGAGCAACACTAGTCGAGAAACGTTTTTTGCACTTTATTTGCGTTTAACACTTTAATCCGATTTCAAAATGACACGAGGGTATTACTTTAATGCCCTTCTTTCACAAAAACCACTTTTAAAACGCGTACACTTCTTCTAAGTCGGGAAAAAATCGGGAAAACCCGATTTCACTTTTCGCCATACTTCATCAGAATTTTTTTTCTAAGATTTGGAATTGTGAAGTTGGCTCCCCCTCAATTTACACCCCCTCTTCAAGTACCTTCTCATCCACTGAACCGATTTCGATACTGTTGTCGGGAGCAGAAAGAAAAAACGTGTTGTCTATTCAACGACACTTTAATAATCGGGAAGAACAATAGTTGAGACTTACAAAGTAAGTGTTGCTAGCAGAGTTTTGTTATAAAGAGTATTACCAACTTCAACACGGCCTCTCAAAACTATACTAGCATTATATCCGATCTACAAATAATTATTTAAATCAAATTCCAATGGATTTACATCGGTTCTACAAAAATTCATAAAATAAAATTCAAAGTTTAATTTACGAAGTTAAATTCATTAATTTTTGAGTTAACAATTGGTGTCTTTTCTTGTTTAAATTTTTTGTTAAGATGTCAGCGACCATGTCATTGGTGGGAATATAGCTCAGTTGAATAGTTCCCTCTTTGTACAAATCAAGAATGTGGTGAAATCGAATATCGATGTGTTTAGATCGACTATGATGAACTGGATTAACCACTAAACGCTGCGCGCTTAAATTATGGCCCTGAAGAACTGTAGGACCATCAGCTAGCTGTTGAAAACCGAGCTTTGATAAAACTTCTCAAGTATGTGGCTTCCTTTGCTGCCGTGGAGAGACCCATATACTCCGCTTCGGTGCTGCTCAATGCCACTGAAGTTTGTTTCCGAGACTCCCAAGTTATTGCTGCACCAGCCATAAAAAAGGAGTAGCCAGTGTCACGGCATACAGACAACCAAAGTATGCTGTAAACTCAAATCTGACATTTCGTTGCTACATCACTTGTGCCGATTAGTTCGTCAAGTGCAGAAGGAATTTTGTATTCTGGATGGTTTTTTTTTAAATTTGTGAGATTTAAATAAGATATTTGTAAATTAGTGGACTGATTGCATTAAATAGTGATCAATAAACATACAAATTAATTTAAAAAAGTCGGCACAAATGACGTCACACCTGACTATCAAAAGTTTACAGCATACCTTGGTTGTCTGTATGCCGTGAGCCAGTGTATGACTTCCTGTCAGTAGAGTCACCAGCCCAATCCGAGTCAACAAATGCTTTCAGACATTCACCTGATTTCCTATAAGAAATTTGAAAGTTAATGGTGTTATTAAGGTATCTTAATACGTGTTTAGCAGCTGCTAAATGCTCTTTATAAGCATGAACATTGAATTGTGCGAGTTTACTTGCTGAATGTATAATATCAGGTCTCGATGTAAGTCCCAAAAACATTAGAGATCCAATTAACGATTGATATTTTTTCGCATCTACTTGTTCGCAATTGATACAATTATCGCACTTCGTAAATTTTTGACCCGGATCCATGGGAGTGTTACACTTCCGGGTATCTTCCATTTTAAAATCTTCCAACAAGCTTCGAATAAGTTTTTGCTGTGAAAAAGAAACGCTGTTTTCTGCTCTATTCCTGACCACCTCTAGGCTGAGTAAATAATCGACATGTCCTTTGTCAACTAGGTGAAATTCGGGACTTAAATGATGTTTGATTTGATTTAAGACCTCTATACTCGAGCACGCAAAAAGAATATCGTCGACGTACAGTGCCACTATATTTATCTCGTTTTTCCGCTTTGTGATGTAAACACAGGTGTCCACATTGCATTTTTGGAACCCAATGTTTTGTAAAAAATTATCCAGCCGTTCATTCCACTCTCGCCCAGCCTGCTTTAATCCATAAAGCGCTTTCTTAAGTTTTAATCCATAAAGCGCTTTCTTATACCCACGAAATATTTTGCATCTGTAAAACTTTCCGGTTGAATCATAAAAATAGTTTCCTTCAAATTCCCATTTAGATAAGCCGAAGTGATGTCTACTTGGTGGAGTTCTAAGTCGAACTCAGCAGCGAGAGCAAAAATAAGCCTTATTGACGAAAAACGAGCTACCGGAGAAAATGTCTCATTGTAGTCGACCCCAAGTTTTTGACAGCAACCTTTTGCTACTAATCTGGCTTTGTAGCGCTCGACCTTTCCATTTTTGTCACGCTTTATATTAAAACCCCATTTTGATTCAATAGCGCGACAACCCTTTGGTAGGTCTACCAATTCCCATGTATTATTTTTCGTTAGACTGCTAATCTCTTCATTCATAGAATGCAACCATTTGGCTTTGTCGCTTCTACTTAGAGCTTCTTTAACTGTACTTGGATTCGACCAAGATTTATCAGAATAATTTAGGAAGTTTAGTGAATTTGACCTTGGTTTTCTTGGTCTCAAATTCATTTTCATCGTCGTTGAGCCCTCTGTCGCACTTTGCTCTCCTCCAGAAGCAATATTTGGTCGTTCCGCACCTTGTTCCTCTCGTTCCGCACCTTGCTCCTCTGCACCACCAATAATTATATTACTTGCCGATTTTATATATCTTTGGAACCAAACGCGTCATCAAAAGGTATCTCCTCGTCATCGGAAAGCTGGAACCAGTCATATCAAATTTTATTTGCTCGACCTGAGTCTCGGGATCAGTGTTCGGAAAAATCGAATCTAAACTAACACTATCTTCATCATTTTTATTAGAAATCTCATTACCGACATCCTCCAGAAACTTCACGTTTTATGTATTTTTCGCGTTTTGGGCTCATACAAACGGTATGCTTTTGATTCTGATGAGTACCCAACCATGACAGTTTCTACCCCTCTAGGACTGAACTTTGACTTGCCTGGGCGCTTATCTAACATTATGGCTTTTGATCCGAACACTCGCAAATGATTTACAGACGGTTTTATACAGTTTCAAGCTTCACATGGAGTAATATTTAGTATTTTTGTGGGTGAACGATTCCGCAAATATACCGAAGTGTTTACTGCCTCACCCCACAACGATTCTGGGAGACCCGAGCTTATCAATAAACACCGTGCCATTTCAACGATCGTCCTGTTGCAGCGCTCTGCAACACCATTCTGTTGTGGCGTGTATTGCACAGTTAGTTGACGTTGTATTCCTTCTTTGTTCAAAAAACGAGTGAATTCGCCACTCAAATACTCGGCGCCGTTATCTGTTCTGAGGGTTTTGATCCATTTACCGGTTTCACGCTCGACTCGCGCTTTAAATAGTTTAAAGGAATCGAAAATACCGCTTTTATTTTTTAGGAAAAATACAAAAATTTTGCGACTAAAGTCGTCAATAAACAACGCAAAATACCTGTAACCTCCAAGCGAAGTTGTTTTCATGGGACCGCATATGTCACTATGAATTAGCTCTAACACCTCGGAACTTCGGCTGGCTGAAACTTTTGGAAATGGTAATGTATTTATTTTACTCTTAAGACACACTTCACAATCTAATTTGCCTTTACTGTTTTGTAAATTAAGTCCGCGCACCAAATTGTTTTTTATTAACAAACTTAAGCTTTTGACATTTAAATGTCCGTACCGACGATGCCAAGTTTCAAAGTTGTCAGACGACTTTTGAACGTTCAATAATTGGTTTGGATTTGTAATAAATAAATTACCCTGTTTTTGTGCACTGAGCACATCCGCGCCCTTCGAGTCCCTTATTGTGGCACTCTTCTGATTCAATTGTACCACGAAACCATTCTCTGTAGCTTTACTCAAAGAAATAAAATTTGTTTTTAAACCCGGTACGAAAAGAACATCGCGCAAAAGTATTTGGTTGTCTTCGTCTCAATTAAGATTTTTCCGATCCCTTTAGATTCGGTAAAATGTTCTGCCGCCAACTCAATCTTTTCCCGATGCGGTTTAATTTCGGAACACATGGTCTTATCACAACTCATGTGACAAGTGGCCCCGCTATCAAACACCCAGACATTACTGTTTACATGTTCACACTGAGCTGCGTTTAGAATTGCAAACGATGCCGTCATTTTGGTTACTGCTGCACTTTTAGTTTGACATGACGACGCATAGTGTCCAAACTTGTTGCACTTATAGCATTTACCACGTACCGTTCGATGCCCGTGCGGTTTTTTTTGTCCCTTCGTAGAGGAGAAAAACGCAGTTTCATTTTTACCGTTGTCATTCGAGTCATCTTCTCGCCTCTTCCCCTCTTCCAGTAGTTTCGTTTTTAGCTGTATTGGCGATGGCAATTCATCCCTCGACTCTATAGCAATTACAAAATTCTCGAAGTTTTTCGGTAGACTCGAGAGAAGAACAATTGATAACAATTCATCCTGGAGTTTTATGTCGATCTCTGATATTTTCTCACACAGATCGAAAAAATTGTTTAGATGACTTGACATAGACGATTTCCTGATGTTTCTGCAGGTTTACTCGTGGTGCCAGATACATAGTCCCACATTTCGCTATGTATCAGAACGGATCTCATTTGGATTCTCCATCCGTCATAATTTCCGTCATCCAGTTTATCGATTTGATAAAGGCCCGAACCCGAACTCATGATAAATAACTTTTACTTTACCGGTTAAAAAATCTGTGCAACTGGGCCCATAACCTTTGTTGTCGGGAGCAGAAAGAAAAAACGTGTTGTCTATTCAACGACACTTTAATAATCGGGAAGAACAATAGTTGAGACTTACAAAGTAAGTGTTGCTAGCAGAGTTTTGTTATAAAGAGTATTGCCAACTTCAACAGATACCGCTTCCGCCATTCGGTTGTAAATAATGAAAGGAATATTTTAGTGTGTAAGAATTCCAGTGTTGCTGCCAGATAATTATTTTTTTATCTAGATAAGATAAAGAAAAATGCTCGTAATGTTTATCTAGATAAGATAATAGATAATGAAAATTTGAAAGATAATAGATAAGATAAGATAAAAAGACAAATTATCTAGATAATTTTTAGACAAATATTTATTTTAACCCTTTAATGGACAATGACGTGTTTACACGTCATGTAACTGGTTTCTGGTGGGATATGACGTGAATAAACGTCAAATATTGTTGTACTAATAAAATCATAACGGTTAAAGCCGTCACAAAATATAGGAGTTTATATGAATTATCTGTCTTTAGTATCCCTTCAGAACTGCAAAATATTGTCGTAGCGTCGATACAAATTTACAGAAAAAGAAATTATTCTTGGAAATGTTTTTTCCACTTTTTTGTGATTCCCGGTGTGACATTCTGAGCACTCTAAAAAGTCGTGTCTGCGAAAAGATTAACGTTGCAGAAAATTCAAAATTACGTACTAAGAAAATAAATTGCACAAAATTGTTTGTTTTTATTTTTTTGTTGATTTCCAATTTAAAATACAGTTTCAATAGCCCGGTTTACACTTGGCAACGGTTGCTGGCAAAAAAATTTGGTTTATGTGCAAGAGAAGCGAGAGAAGGAGTGACACTTCGCTTCTCTTGCCCATAAACAAAAACTGTTCGGTTCTCTTGCCCATAAACAAAAACTGTTGCAAGTGTAAAACGGTTCTTAGGCTTTCATAAGTATGCAGAAAACAATTTCGTTTCAGAATTTTTTAAGATTTAATTTTTTGATTTTCGTTAGTAACGTTTATCTCTAGATAAATAGGATTTGCCTTTATCTAGATTAGATAAACATAACATTTTTGGGGTGTTATCTAGATAAGATAAAGATAAGATTTTTTTCATCTAGATGATTATCTAGATAAATTGTAGATAACCGCAACACTGAAGAATTTACCCTCCCATTAACGTTACCTCTCCTGTCCATGTGTATTTTGATTCCCTGAACCGATTTCGATCCCGCTTCGGCATTCGAGGGACATTATTTGAAAAAAATTGTTGATTTTTAAATAATTATTACAATACAAAATGGTTACCAAAAAACTTTGAATTAAATCGGACATAAAAAGTTTGTTCACTGTTATCTTTAAAGAGTGAAAAAAAAAAACAAAAAAAAAAATTTTGAAAAACCCACGACTAAAGAAAAACCCTAAAAAATTGAAAAACTCCTTAATAAAAAAATCCTTTAAAAAGGATAAAATAATCATTACAGTAAATTTAAAATTTGTGTGCGTCGGGAAAGCCTATTGGTCGTTGACTTTGTATGGATTTGGACTATAATCTAGAGAATAAACAATGGGACGTGTAAAAATGGCCACCGAGCTAAAAAATCAATAAGAGCTTTAAAAATTTAATCTTTTGCCACAAATAATTAGTAAAACAACTGAAATTAGTCAATATCAATAAAAAAAACTCATCAAAATTTGGAAAGTTGTAGTTATTGACACGCCATCATGTGTGTAAAGAGCCTATAATATAGAGAGTGAACATCCGGACTTGTATAAATGGCCGCCGAGCTGAAAAACGAGCGCGGTAAGCTTTAAAAATGTCGTTCTTTGTCACATTATCAAAATAACGGAAATCGCTTAATATAAGTAAAAAAAACTCATGTCTAGTCGCTCTAGTCCGGATGTTCACTCTCTATATTATGAGCTTTATACACACATGCTGGTGTCATAACGCCGACGTTGACGCCTCGTCTGTTTGGGGCATAACTTTCGAGATATTTAAATTACTGAGGTCAACCCCAATAATAAAAAAATCCTTTAAAAAGGATAAAATAATAATCATTGGAGTAAATTTAAAATTGGTTTGCATCAGGACAACCTTGCTCCACAAATTCAACAACCAATAGGCTTTCCCGACGCACACAAATTTTAAATTTACTGTAATGATTATTATATCCTTTTAAAGGATTTTTTTTCAGGAGTTTTTCAATTTTGTAGGATTTTCCTTTAGCCGGGGGTTTTTTAAAATTTTTATTTTGTTTTTTTAATATAAACTAAACATATTTGAAACTCCATTCGCACATTAAGGTCGAGGGCACCGGGAAATTTTTGCAGATGCTAAAATTTTGCAGAAAACTAGACAGAGACAAATATATTAATTTTCAGTGGGAAAGACCGAATGTGGACACGGTACTTTTATAGGAAGACTAGCATAGGGATTTGAATCTTATTTCCTGACCATAACCATGAAATTTTCAAACAATGTGTAGAAATTATATTTTGTTCGAATCTGACATTTGAGTCAAAAGCATGTTATACTTGAAAAACTTTTTTAAAAAAGACAATAATCAAAAGCATTTTCGAAGCATCATGGACAGAAAAAAAGTACAAATTTTAATTGATATATGTGTTTGCATGTTTTTCATTATTGAATGTTTGGTTTTGAAGATGATGATACCATAAAAAAGATGAACCCGTTCAACTATTCCTATAATCAAGATGAAAAATTATAAAGGCAGATGGAATAATTATAGCATCAGATGACAACATTTTTTTGCAGATGATAGTTCTGTCTCTATCCAACCAAGGCCTTTTCATATAACTGCATCTAATCATCTGCAAAAAAATGTTCACCCATCCACGAAATAAATGCAAAACACCACATGCTCAGAGTAGGCTTTCGACAACAGACAGAATGAAGCCTACTGTTATCGGATTTGCAGTTGTATCAGATAGACTATGCACTCTACGCATGCGAGACAAGTACACCACATCTTCATAGACTTTAAAACCGCCTATGATAGCATAGTCAGGGTAGAACTTTATAAGGCCATGAGAGAATTCGGTATCCCAAATAAATTGATAAGACTGTGTACCTCTGGCGAGAGACATTAGTAGCGCCGAAAGAGAGAGTGAGATGTCATTACTTTCATAAATTATAAAGGAGCAAAAAAAAAATCCATATCGCAAAAAAAAACGTTACCGGGGTCCAACCAGGAACTTTCTCTACAACTTGTTCTTTGGGATGACCAAAATCGGTCAACCCAGTAAAAAGTTAGGCGTGAACATACATTTAAAAAAAATATATACAGGTGGAATTGAGAACCTTTTCCTTTTTGGAAGTCGGTTAAAAAACAGCCATATCCAGCCCTGAGGGTCAGTTGATGACAGTCACTGAGACATGATTGATCTTATCAATTGCCGTGTGCCTGGCGATTAGACTTGCGCGACTGAAAATATGAGTTTTGTGTACTTGACATTCGTTTCATAAATTTGTACATTTACGAGCCTCAAAGCTTTCAACAATCCACTCTTCAGACTTTTTGGTTTCTTATATGAAGTACGTAGTATCAAAAGTATTGTACAGTACATTCGCGATTATATGTACAGGTAATTTTAAGCTGTTCATATAACAGAGTATTCTCAAAAAGTCTAGTTTATCCTTAGATGCTTACGCATCCTTGGGTAATTTTTATGTGAAAAATTTAAGAAATATTAAGAGGTATTCATTTCGAATTGCGGTCAAATTAGAAATGCTTGGTTGCAGACTAAAATGTGGCTTTTAGGCAGTCGCCATAAGAAAAAGGCATAATTCTAGGCGTGAGAAGGAGTGGTAAAATTAAATTCAGTTGGATGGAAGAGTTGTGTAAGAGTTTTTCTAGCATTTATAATTTTTTGACCTTACTCACCGTTTTCCGAGAATCTCAAAAATATTTTCATTTGAATGGGAGATTCTGGAAGGGTTGGATTAATTTTGCTCATCAACGAACTTAGTTTCCATTTTTTGAGAAACGCTCTTTGTCAAATTTCAAGTTCCTAGCTGTGGTGAAACGGATTTTGTATGATTTCACCACCATAAAATTTATATCAAAATCAAGTGAAAGACCGAGATCTTTCGTAACCAACCTCGTTAAAGGACTTGATTTTTTTCCATTTGTTATTTGAACACAAGTTCAAATAACAAAACTATTTTATTTAAAATGAAAAACATGTAAGATATTTCAAGTGATGTAATAAAAGTCATCCCTTTTATAATTTATGTTTCGTTCGAAGAAAACCCGTTAAATCATATGTAAACAAACATACGAAAAATTAAAAGATAAAATCAACAGTCAAATACGCATTCATGCATTTGAGAAAACATAAAACAAATTTGAGTTCGTTTGGTTTTCATACCAAACGAACAAGTCGAAAATAGATCGCATGATAAAGGAACATGCATGATCATGCATAAGAAGATCCTTTCGCATATAATGATGCAATTCGATTTCAACCAATAGACACACGGGAATGATCAACCGTCTTTGCATCATCCTTTTTTCGTTTAAGGAGAAGCAAAAGTAGGAGGAACCAAATCTCCTACACACGAAGGATCAACAGTTACTTGCATCATCTCTTATGCAATTCCAAAGGAGAATTCATGAGTAGAATGGGCAAGATGAACTTGTTATTATCTTACTTGGGAATATTTCACAAACAACGAGATTTTAGAAAGTAGGTTGGGCAAATTACTTACATGTACAAAGAAAATGAACTATTTTCCTATTTCTTCCCCACTGCTAGGTAAAGTATTATTTTCCAATAGGAAAATTTAAATGAAAGGATGGGCATAACTCCCACGACAATTTTCAAGATTCCAAATGAAATGGAATCGACTTAAATATTAAGGATTGACAGAGTAAAAAACAAAAGAGAGTAAGATTTTTGACTTTCAAAAATCTTATAAAACGACCTGCACGGTCAAATTAGGACAAGTTCTTTCGGGTCCGCGACCCTAGTCGCGACCTAAACGGAGTTGTTTTCCGGTGCTTTAAAAGTTGCATAGAAAACTAAGCTACGAGCTAACCCGCGTAGAAAAATAATTTTTTTTTAATACAATTAGAAATCGGCCACGGGCATTGACCCCGGCCTCCAAAATATTGCGTTCGCCGCAATTGAACTAGGGGTATAAACCATTAACAAAAACAGTCTCGATAGGTCATTTAAAAAACAGTGAATTATTAATAAATCAGTGAACGGATATTTTTTTACAAACTTTAAATAAAATAATTTCAAAAAAATATATTATATGAATTTTGTAAACTCTAATTAAATTAAATCTAGAGTATTTTCAAGTGAAGTTAGAAAAACTTAACTAAAAAGGATTGTAAAACATAATTAAGTGAATTTTGTAATTTAATAAAGTAAAATAAAGAGAAGAGTTAAAAAATAAACTAGAGTCTTTTGTGTTAAACATTTCATTTTATTTGTATGTCTTTTTATTTTTAAAAAACCACGACATATAAATTGGCGCAGCCGGTAGGATCCGCTGCCCAAACATAAAGTTTTATTTTATATCGTTTAAAAATTCACGACATATAAATTGGCGCAGTAAAAAAAAAACTTTAAAAAATACGTTAAAAGAAAAACCCGTTTTGAAGACTTTTTAAATTCATTGAAATCAAAAAAGTCAAAAGTGAAATTTAAAAAAAAAAATTAAAAGTGAAAAAAGTAAAAAAAAATTATTCAAAATCACGTAAAAAAAAAACGTTTGAAACATGTTTAAATTGATTCAATGAACAAGTTTTATATGTGCGATCGGTGAACGCGCACCTACAGTGAAACAACAGTACGAACGGTACGAAACGGTGAACGGTGAACGCGTACCAACGAGTAAGAATTCAACAACAATTAAAATTAAAGGAAGACTACACCTAGAACATCAAATCAACAAGAGAATGACGACAATTTTGAAACAAAAAGAATAATGAGAGGAAATATATCCAGGTCCAAACAACGGGAAAGCAACGGTGGACAGAATAATCGACAATAAAAGTGCGAACGATGAACGCGCACCTACGGTGGACAAAAGTGCGATCGGTGAACGCGCACCAACGTGGAAGTATAATTAACAACCAGTTAAAGCAGCCAACAATAAACAGCAAACAACAATCAACAGGAACAACAACAGCAACAGAAGCAGTCACAACAATAAATCTTTATATATAAAAATGAATCGTGGTCCGTTTGACTATCCATAACTCGGCTGAATATAATCCGATTTGCATGGGGTTTTTTTTGTTGGATTCGTATTGCAACATATAAAAACACAACGGAGCCGAAAATTGAAAATTTCTACCGGAAAAGTTGGAAAATCTTGGAAAACCGAAATTGCATACTCTCAGGGGAGCGGTTTTCTGGTTTGCACTTTCAGTAATTCCAAATCAAAAATCTCGAATCTTTTTTCGTTTTGTTGGAAAAGTCGAGAAAAATTTTGGGGAAAAACGGGAATATCGGAAAAATAGAAATTTGCATTTTGTATGGGATTTTGGTATGGAAAGAGAAAATATTGTATTTGGAATTGAAAAACGGAAAATTTTGTATCTCACAATAATTTTATCGCCAACAGATCCCGTTACGCTCTCAGACTCGCGTTTGACAACTGAGAAATATATTTGCTCTTTCCTCATTGGTGATCGATGCGAAGCGGTTGTTTATCGATATAGTGCGCAAATTATCGCTGTTTTTCCCACTTTTAAATCGTCGAAAGTATTTTATTTTGTGTACAACGAAGTGAATCAAGGAATTTACTCAGTGACCACGTGAACGTAAATGGATTGGTGTTGAATTTTGTGATTTTTTCCAGAACATAGTGATTTCCAAAAGTGAGGTTAGCGGCACATCGAATCTGGACTTGCATCAACACAAATTTCCTTTATTCATCCACTGCTTTTGTGCAATTTGATAATTTAAATTATTCATTTTATAGAGAACGAATTTAAATAATGTATTTTGTCACCGACCAATTCGTTTATTTAAAAAAAATCTATTTGTATGGGAGAGGGAGGTAGGAGTGGTCCAACTGGATAGATAAGTTGTATAAAATCATATTCTAAACACATTTCGTCGTTATAAACTTTTCGATACGATGCACCGTTTTCGAGAAAATAAGGAAAAAGTATTCAATGGGTATCGGGGAGGGGAAAGAGGTAGTCTAACTGAATTTTGATGTATAGATAAGTTATGTAAAATCATATTCAAAACATAACAAAAGCTATAATTGCCAATCTGGCAATCATTGGAGACCCGTATGGTGATATTTGTATCAAAATTCGAACAATTGTATGAAAATTCCTCTTTGAAGTAAAACTTTTCAATAAGATTTTTTAAAATTTATTCCAATCGGATTTTGATGTATGGGAGTTTTATGTAGAATCATATTCTAAATAACTTTTGTTCTTGGACTTTTTTGATAAGATGCACCGTTTTTGAGATATTCGCAAAAATCGGTTTCGTTCGTATGGGGGGTACCCCCCCTAATGGTCCATTTTTGCCCATTAACGAACTTAGCCTTGCATTTTACGAAAAACGGACCATTTCAAGTCTGTAGCTCAATCCGTGCGCCCGCAATCCGCGCCACAGACAGACGGCAAGACAGACGGACGGACAGACAGACAGACGGACAGACAGACGGACGGACATGCAAAATTCAATTTTTTTTATCATTCTAAACACACTGGTGTAATTCATTTTGTGTGTGATGACGGGATCTTGGCGTTACAAACGGTAAAGCAAAGTTAATATACCCTTTGGTTTCACCATACGGGTATAAAAAACATTTTAGCTTTATAAATTTGTCAATGCTATTCACCGTTTTCGAGAAAATTGCGAAAAAAGTTTCATTTATATGGAGAAGGGAATGGTCCGATTTTGCCAGTTCAAGAACTTAGCATTGCCATTTACGAGAAACGCAACTGAAAATATTTCAAATCTCTAGATCAATCCTTCCGAAAGTTATGATATTCACGGATATATAGACGGACAGACGACAGACGGGCATACAGACGGTCGGACATGCTAAAATTAAAATCTTTTGTCATTCCAAACACCCTGGTGTAGTTCATTTTTGTGTCCAGCGATTGGTTTGGTTTGATACACATATAGTGTGGAGGTCCCCAATCTGGAATGCAGCAACAAACTTATTGGGGTGCGGAAACGTTTTTTTTTTGATTTGTGAGATAGAGTTATAAATTTTTTTGATTTGTGAGATGGAGTAACGTATAAACTCAAGAACTACTGCACCAACATAGACTATGTATCATGACCACGATTTATAGTTAGGTGTGGTCGCGGTATCGGCTCCCCTTTCACCCCCTCGCCTGTTATCTTCTGAACCACTGAAGGGATTTGAATACGGTTTTCAGTGTTGGGCAGGTCAATCATAAAAGAAATTTTCATCCACTCAAACTACTCCGCTCTACATGGTGCGAGCCCCCTCTCCTGCTATCTACTAAACTACAGAACGGATTTTTATACAATTTTTAGTGTTGGATAGGTTATCTGTTAGGGTAAATTTTCGACCAATCCCCTCCTCAGCTATCTCTGAAACTATTTTATGGTTGTTCAACATATGTTACAACATAAATGCAAAAATCTTAAGTGTCTGGCAATAAGGGAATTCGCTCTATTCCCTTTCTCCCAAGCAGATGGAAAAAATATTTGCAATTTTCTTGAAAACAGTGCGTCAAACCAAAAAAAATATGAACAGAAAATTGTTTGAAATATAATTACTGCATAATTTTTCTATACATCAAAATACTTTTGAAAAAAAAAGGATTTTTTCATATTCAAAAATTTATTACTACCCGGGCAACGCCGGGTTCTTTCAAGCTAGTTAAATAATAAAAATAATAATAATATTTTTTTTTCTGAACGATAAAAACAAAATAATAAATAAAGAAGTGTAAAAATGAAAGAGATAAGATGATTTGAAATAAGAGAATAAGAGTATAGGAATATATTAGTATATAAAAGTAAAATATTTTTCTTGTTTTCTCCCGAAAAATAAAATAATAAATTAAACGGTAAAAGTCGCGAAGTAAATTCTCAACTCGTTCAACGTAAAAATAAGTTTTCTTCCTTTTTAAAAAAAAAATTTTTTTTTTGACTGAATATAAAGTCAATATATTTGATGAAAATTGATACTCAAAAATATATGGAATTTTGGTTCTCTTTATATTTTAACCCACGATTTTGGTTTTCAAAACTATACAGAAAAAAATCTACGACAAAATTTTGATTTTATAGGAATTTGCGTCCTAGGGAAGCCCCCATTAAATATGAGGAACTTTGGTTTTCCTAGAAGATTCATTTCCTAATAACAAAATTTTTGGAATTGTAATACGGAATTGTTAAAAATTTCGAAATAAAATTTGTTTTCTACTGTATTTTATGTGGAAAAGTATTAAAATGAAACACGATAATTGAACAATCTGGCAAGATAAATTTTTTTTATATATATAGAGAAATTTCGAATTTAAGTAAAATGAACATGGATTCCTACACGGAAGAATATGCTACAGTATATGCAAGTCCAATTTCTGTTGTACCTAGAGGTAACAGAAATAATACCAATTTTGAAACAAAGCAACGATGGCGAAAGGAATTTCCAAAACCATAATCATACAAATCGAGAACGTCGATATGATTCGAATCAATCTTACCATAAACAGATAAAATGTAGTTTTTGTCAGTGCCAAGGTCATAAAAGACACCAGTGTTGGTATTTAAACTCTTCATCGCAACAACCTCTAACGTCCCAAATTGAGGCGACAGAAGATGAATATTGTGAATTCTGCCAAAGGCTAGATCACAATATTAATGATTGTGTCCCCAGAATGAAGTGGCAGACAAATCCAGAAATGGATCCTGTTAAAGATATCGCAGATTTTATTATCAAAAAGATACCACAATTTTCTGGCGAACCTAGTCCTACACGGAAAAATGAGGTTCAAAGGCATTTAAAAATAGCCAAAAGCTATTACGAAACAGTAAACGCCAACTATAAAATAACATTTTTAAAATTCCTTCCCATGTTAGCTTTAAAAGGGGAAGCTGCTCAATTGGCTCAAACAATTTCCTTCAATACATTTGAAGATTATGGGAAATGGTTGATTCAACTATACCTTCCGTACAAACAACCAATAGATTTGTGCGATGAACTAAGGACAATTAAACAAAAACCTGTAGGAAATATTAATAACAAAAATAATAAATTTTACTTGGAACAAAAAATCTACAATGTTTCGCGTATCCCTGAAAATAAAACTATTCCCCCGAAGCGATATTATGATACCTTTTGGATTTCTAAACATAATGAGAATAGTACCGAATCAAAAGAAACGGAAAAGATTGTAACTGCCAGAGATTTATTAATACAAACAAATAAAACGACAAATAAAGAACAATTGAATCATTCAAAATCAAAAAAATCTGATTTTAAGAATCAGGTAGGAAAATTACCTACTTTTACTGATACTATAACAAATACTACAAAGACGCCGACAGAAAGTAGTACAATTAAGAATTTAAATAGACCGAAGAATAAATCTGTTGTCCCCGATATGACAAATAAGTCCGAAAAAACAGACGGAAAAGTTATAAGTCCAGACAGAAAAATTATTTCACTAATGTTACAAAAATTGTCAAGTCTGACCTTGACACAATAAAGGAAAAAATGTCAAAATTGGAAAATTCCGAGGCAAGTGCTAAAAATTAAATTAATTCATTGGTAAATGGGGTATTTAAAAATCAATATTCAAAATCAAATTCTGGTCATAGTAATCTGATAGGAACACCACCTATTTTTACTGATTCTATGATGAGTGCTACTAAGACCTCGAGAGGTAGTAGTGCAATTATTAAGGATTATCATATAATAGAATATTGTCCCGAAAATACTTCTCAAGCTAATGAAGAAATTAATTCATGGGAAAATTTCTATTCAAAAGATATTCAAGATAATGAAGATTCAAATAATTCTGGTCATAAGAATCGGATAGGAACACCACCTATTTTAGTTGATTCTATGATGGATACTACTGAGATTCTGAGAGAAAGTAGTACAAAAAAGAATAAAAATGAATGTTATCTAGATGAAAAAAATTTTGAAAATTTATTTGACGAAACAGGAACGGAAATAGGAAGAATACAGAAAGAGAAATTAGAAAAGAAAAGTTATGAAATTGAAAACAAAATTAAACGAATTAAGGTAGTAAATCCAAAAGAAAAGGATGAAATACAAGGAAAAAATTATGAGAATGAAAAAGAAAGAAAAATAGAAAAAAGGTTAAAGCGAAAAATAAATAAAAACGAATGTTATTTAGATGGAAAAGTTTTTGAAGAATTATTTAACGAAGAAAGTACGGAAATTGGAATAAACAAGAAAAAGGAATTAGAAAAAGAAAAGTATGAAACTAAAAGCAAAATTAAACGAATTAAGATAGTAGATCCAAATGAAAAGGATGAGATACAAGGAAAGAAGTATGAAAATAAAATTGAAAAAGAGAATAATAAAGAAATACAAAAAGAAAAATGTAAAGTTGAAAACGAAATTGAAGAAATCACAGAAACAATGGAAAAAGAAAGAGTAAAGAAACAAATTAAAGAGGAAAATAATAAAGAAATACAGAAAGAACGAGATAAAGTTGAATATGAAATTGAAGAAATTAAAGAAATGAGGAAAATACAGAATAGAGAAAGATTAAAGAAATAGAGTGAAAAGGATTATAAAAAAAAAACGAAAATCGAAACGAAACCGAAATCAAGGAACCAAGGGAAACCGAATCAAGGAACCAAGGGAAACATAAGTTAAAAAATGAAAATATAAATATATTAAATTACAATTGATCTTACAGAAATTTTTTTTTGAAACAACAAGAAAAAGAAAAGAAGAAAAATAATGCCACGGAAAACAATCATAAAAATTTTATTAGAAACAAGTAATAAAATTTATATTCATTTAACAAGATGAATATTTTATTAATTTTAATCTAGGAAAACAATAATAAAATTATTAATGGGAAATAAGTAATAAAATTTTATATTTCATTAAATAAAGAAATATTTTGCCAAAAATTTAATTTGATTTAAAAAAAAAAAAAAATAATAAGATTATTCAAATTAGTAAATTAGCACCAAGAATTTTTATATAAATAACAATAAATAAAATAAGAGATTTTTTATAAGAAAGCAAAAAAAAAAACAACAATAAATTTAAATAAGATAAGAAATTTTTTTATACAAAATAATAAAGCTAAATAAGATAATAAAGTTTAACGCTAAAAAAAATACAATAAATTTCTAAAAGCAAACAAATAGAACGCAAGCAATGATAAAAATACTAAAACTCTTTTATATATGTTAATCGATTTTTTCTTATAAGCAAAAAAATAATAAAAAAGATTTTTTTTTAGAGCGTATATAAAAAAAACTAAAATTTAAAGATTCTACAAATAGAATTTTATAAAATTAAACAAATAGCGGAAAATAATATAAGTAATCACTGTACAAATAAGGAAAAACCCCAAAGTAGCGTAAAGAAGTAATAATTATACTATCGATAACAATTCAAATAGTAAAAGTCAGTGAAATCGTTACTTTTTCTCTAAAAACAATCCTAACGTCATTTAATTTTACATTCGAAAAAATGCCTTTAGCATTTTTCCTTGTTTAAAGGGGGGAGGAATGTGGTGAAACGGATTTTGTATGATTTCACCACCATAAAATTTATATCAAAATCAAGTGAAAGACCGAGATCTTTCGTAACCAACCTCGTTAACCTTCTTCCGTCCCTCGGGTCTAATTTGACCCAAACAGAAATTAGTTTGCTTGTACCTTTAAAAATATTTATATTACGAACCTGAAATTTTTTGACTTTGCCTTATTTATTGTAAACTAGCAGTATGCAAAAATTTGGCAACTTCCGATTACCCGTTACACTGCTACAAAAATAGTCACACTAAAGACCTTCGGGTCTAAAATGACCCAAGGCAGTTATTCGTATAAGAAATGTTTAATTTAGTCATATTATATTATATTAGTTAGTGTTTGTAAACTATATCTAGAATACGGATCTAAAATCTTTGACCGAACGGGGTGATTTCTCGGGTATAAGAAACCGATTTTGTTGGATGTCAATTGGGAAAAACTCAACTGCCATATTTCTCAATTTTTGTATGAAGTTTTTTGACCGCTATTTTCGGGGAGAGTTCATTAGAACAATATATAAGTCTTTTGGGTTATACATATGTTGTTGTATGTTGTAAAAATTTTAAAAAACATAAAAAAACTCGTTTTTTGATTTTTGTATACACTAAACCTTTATGGGTCAAAATAGACCCGAGGAACTTTAGTGTGATTTTTTTTGAGGGACGGATGAAGGTTAAAGGACTTGATTTTTTTCCATTTGTTATTTGAACACAAGTTCAAATAACAAAACTATTTTATTTAAAATGAAAAACATGTAAGATATTTCAAGTGATGTAATAAAAGTCATCCCTTTTATAATTTATGTTTCGTTCGAAGAAAACCCGTTAAATCATATGTAAACAAACATACGAAAAATTAAAAGATAAAATCAATAGTCAAATACGCATTCATGCATTTGAGAAAACATAAAACAAATTTGAGTTCGTTTGGTTTTCATACCAAACGAACAAGTCGAAAATAGATCGCATGATAAAGGAACATGCATGATCATGCATAAGAAGATCCTTTCGCATATAATGATGCAATTCGATTTCAACCAATAGACACACGGGAATGATCAACCGTCTTTGCATCATCCTTTTTTCGTTTAAGGAGAAGCAAAAGTAGGAGGAACCAAATCTCCTACACACGAAGGATCAACAGTTACTTGCATCATCTCTTATGCAATTCCAAAGGAGAATTCATGAGTAGAATGGGCAAGATGAACTTGTTATTATCTTACTTGGGAATATTTCACAAACAACGAGATTTTAGAAAGTAGGTTGGGCAAATTACTTACATGTACAAAGAAAATGAACTATTTTCCTATTTCTTCCCCACTGCTAGGTAAAGTATTATTTTCCAATAGGAAAATTTAAATGAAAGGATGGGCATAACTCCCACGACAATTTTCAAGATTCCAAATGAAATGGAATCGACTTAAATATTAAGGATTGACAGAGTAAAAAACAAAATAGAGTAAGATTTTTGACTTTCAAAAATCTTATAAAACGACCTGCACGGTCAAATTAGGACAAATTCTTTCGGGTCCGCGACCTTAGTCGCGACCTAAACGGAGTTGTTTTCCGGTGCTTTAAAAGTTGCATAGAAAACTAAGCTACGAGCTAACCCGCGTAGAAAAATAAAATTTTTTTAATACAATTAGAAATCGGCCACGGGCATTGACCCCGGCCTCCAAAATATTGCGTTCGCCGCAATTGAACTAGGGGTATAAACCATTAACAAAAACAGTCTCGATAGGTCATTTAAAAAACAGTGAATTATTAATAAATCAGTGAACGGATATTTTTTTACAAACTTTAAATAAAATAATTTCAAAAAAATATATATATGAATTTTGTAAACTCTAATTAAATGAAATCTAGAGTATTTTCAAGTGAAGTTAGAAAAACTTAACTAAAAAGGATTGTAAAACATAATTAAGTGAATTTTGTAATTTAATAAAGTAAAATAAAGAGAAGAGTTAAAAAATAAACTAGAGTCTTTTGTGTTAAACATTTCATTTTATTTGTATGTCTTTTTATTTTTAAAAAACCACGACATATAAATTGGCGCAGCCGGTAGGATCCGCTGCCCAAACATAAAGTTTTATTTTATATCGTTTAAAAATTCACGACATATAAATTGGCGCAGCCGGTAGGATGCGTTTTTAGTGAAAAAGTTTTTTTTTAAACGCATCCAGTGATCCGAATCAAACTCGGGAAAAGATTTTTTTTTTAAAAAAGACAAAAGTGAAATTTGTAAAAAAAAAACAAACAATTAAAAAAAAAAAGGTAAAATAAAAATAAAAATTGAAAATTTTGATAGACAAAAGTTAACTTTATAAAAAATAAAAGTGAAAAATGTGAACATATATTACAACAAAAGTAAAAAAAAACTTTAAAAAATACGTTAAAAGAAAAACCCGTTTTGAAGACTTTTTAAATTCATTGAAATCAAAAAAGTCAAAAGTGAAATTTAAAAAAAAAAATTAAAAGTGAAAAAAGTAAAAAAAAATTATTCAAAATCACGTAAAAAAAAACGTTTGAAACATGTTTAAATTGATTCAATGAACAAGTTTTATATGTGCGATCGGTGAACGCGCACCTACAGTGAAACAACAGTACGAACGGTACGAAACGGTGAACGGTGAACGCGTACCAACGAGTAAGAATTCAACAACAATTAAAATTAAAGGAAGACTACACCTAGAACATCAAATCAACAAGAGAATGACGACAATTTTGAAACAAAAAGAATAATGAGAGGAAATATATCCAGGTCCAAACAACGGGAAAGCAACGGTGGACAGAATAATCGACAATAAAAGTGCGAACGATGAACGCGCACCTACGGTGGACAAAAGTGCGATCGGTGAACGCGCACCAACGTGGAAGTATAATTAACAACCAGTTAAAGCAGCCAACAATAAACAGCAAACAACAATCAACAGGAACAACAACAGCAACAGAAGCAGTCACAACAATAAATCTTTATATATAAAAATGAATCGTGGTCCGTTTGACTATCCATAACTCGGCTGAATATAATCCGATTTGCATGGGGTTTTTTTTGTTGAATTCGTATTGCAACATATAAAAACACAACGGAGCCGAAAATTGGAAATTTCTACCGGAAAAGTTGGAAAATCTTGGAAAACCGAAATTGCATACTCTCAGGGGAGCGGTTTTCTGGTTTGCACTTTCAGTAATTCCAAATCAAAAATCTCGAATCTTTTTTCGTTTTGTTGGAAAAGTCGAGAAAAATTTTGGGGAAAAACGGGAATATCGGAAAAATTGAAATTTGCATTTTGTATGGGATTTTGGTATGGAAAGAGAAAATATTGTATTTGGAATTGAAAAACGGAAAATTTTGTATCTCACAATAATTTTATCGCCAACAGATCCCGTTACGCTCTCAGACTCGCGTTTGACAACTGAGAAATATATTTGCTCTTTCCTCATTGGTGATCGATGCGAAGCGGTTGTTTATCGATATAGTGCGCAAATTATCGCTGTTTTTCCCACTTTTAAATCGTCGAAAGTATTTTATTTTGTGTACAACGAAGTGAATCAAGGAATTTACTCAGTGACCACGTGAACGTAAATGGATTGGTGTTGAATTTTGTGATTTTTTCCAGAACATAGTGATTTCCAAAAGTGAGGTTAGCGGCACATCGAATCTGGACTTGCATCAACACAAATTTCCTTTATTCATCCACTGCTTTTGTGCAATTTGATAATTTAAATTATTCATTTTATAGAGAACGAATTTAAATAATGTATTTTGTCACCGACCAATTCGTTTATTTAAAAAAAATCTATTTGTATGGGAGAGGGAGGTAGGAATGGTCCAACTGGATAGATAAGTTGTATAAAATCATATTCTAAACACATTTCGTCGTTATAAACTTTTCGATACGATGCACCGTTTTCGAGAAAATAAGGAAAAAGTATTCAATGGGTATCGGGGAGGGGAAAGAGGTAGTCTAACTGAATTTTGATGTATAGATAAGTTATGTAAAATCATATTCAAAACATAACAAAAGCTATAATTGCCAATCTGGCAATCATTGGAGACCCGTATGGTGATATTCGTATCAAAATTCGAACAATTGTATGAAAATTCCTCTTTGAAGTAAAACTTTTCAATAAGATTTTTTAAAATTTATTCCAATCGGATTTTGATGTATGGGAGTTTTATGTAGAATCATATTCTAAATAACTTTTGTTCTTGGACTTTTTTGATAAGATGCACCGTTTTTGAGATATTCGCAAAAATCGGTTTCGTTCGTATGGGGGGTACCCCCCCTAATGGTCCATTTTTGCCCATTAACGAACTTAGCCTTGCATTTTACGAAAAACGGACCATTTCAAGTCTGTAGCTCAATCCGTGCGCCCGCAATCCGCGCCACAGACAGACGGCAAGACAGACGGACGGACAGACAGACAGACGGACAGACAGACAGACGGACAGACAGACGGACGGACATGCAAAATTCAATTTTTTTTATCATTCTAAACACACTGGTGTAATTCATTTTGTGTGTGATGACGGGATCTTGGCGTTACAAACGGTAAAGCAAAGTTAATATACCCTTTGGTTTCACCATACGGGTATAAAAAACATTTTAGCTTTATAAATTTGTCAATGCGATTCACCGTTTTCGAGAAAATTGCGAAAAAAGTTTCATTTATATGGAGAAGGGAATGGTCCGATTTTGCCAGTTCAAGAACTTAGCATTGCCATTTACGAGAAACGCAACTGAAAATATTTCAAATCTCTAGATCAATCCTTCCGAAAGTTATGATATTCACGGATATATAGACGGACAGACGACAGACGGGCATACAGACGGTCGGACATGCTAAAATTAAAATCTTTTGTCATTCCAAACACCCTGGTGTAGTTCATTTTTGTGTCCAGCGATTGGTTTGGTTTGATACACATATAGTGTGGAGGTCCCCAATCTGGAATGCAGCAACAAACTTATTGGGGTGCGGAAACGTTTTTTTTTTATTTGTGAGATAGTTATAAATTTTTTTGATTTGTGAGATGGAGTAACGTATAAACTCAAGAACTACTGCACCAACATAGACTATGTATCATGACCACGATTTATAGTTAGGTGTGGTCGCGGTATCGGCTCCCCTTTCACCCCCTCGCCTGTTATCTTCTGAACCACTGAAGGGATTTGAATACGGTTTTCAGTGTTGGGCAGGTCAATCATAAAAGAAATTTTCATCCACTCAAACTACTCCGCTCTACATGGTGCGAGCCCCCTCTCCTGCTATCTACTAAACTACAGAACGGATTTTTATACAATTTTTAGTGTTGGATAGGTTATCTGTTAGGGTAAATTTTCGACCAATCCCCTCCTCAGCTATCTCTGAAACTATTTTATGGTTGTTCAACATATGTTACAACATAAATGCAAAAATCTTAAGTGTCTGGCAATAAGGGAATTCGCTCTATTCCCTTTCTCCCAAGCAGATGGAAAAAATATTTGCAATTTTCTTGAAAACAGTGCGTCAAACCAAAAAAAATATGAACAGAAAATTGTTTGAAATATAATTACTGCATAATTTTTCTATACATCAAAATACTTTTGAAAAAAAAAAGGATTTTTTCATATTCAAAAATTTATTACTACCCGGGCAACGCCGGGTTCTTTCAAGCTAGTTAAATAATAAAAATAATAATAATATTTTTTTTTCTGAACGATAAAAACAAAATAATAAATAAAGAAGTGTAAAAATGAAGCAAGTCCAAGGTAGGACCATTTTATATTAAAAAATATTTTTTAGAGATAAGATGATTTGAAATAAGAGAATAAGAGTATAGGAATATATTAGTATATAAAAGTAAAATATTTTTCTTGTTTTCTCCCGAAAAATAAAATAATAAATTAAACGGTAAAAGTCGCGAAGTAAATTCTCAACTCGTTCCACGTAAAAATAAGTTTTCTTCCTTTTTAAAAAAAAAAATTTTTTTTTGACTGAATATAAAGTCAATATATTTGATGAAAATTGATACTCAAAAATATATGGAATTTTGGTTCTCTTTATATTTTAACCCACGATTTTGGTTTTCAAAACTATACAGAAAAAAATCTACGACAAAATTTTGATTTTATAGGAATTTGCGTCCTAGGGAAGCCCCCATTAAATATGAGGAACTTTGGTTTTCCTAGAAGATTCATTTCCTAATAACAAAATTTTTGGAATTGTAATACGGAATTGTTAAAAATTTCGAAATAAAATTTGTTTTCTACTGTATTTTATGTGGAAAAGTATTAAAATGAAACACGATAATTGAACAATCTGGCAAGATAAATTTTTTTTATATATATAGAGAAATTTCGAATTTAAGTAAAATGAACATGGATTCCTACACGGAAGAATATGCTACAGTATATGCAAGTCCAATTTCTGTTGTACCTAGAGGTAACAGAAATAATACCAATTTTGAAACAAAGCAACGATGGCGAAAGGAATTTCCAAAACCATAATCATACAAATCGAGAACGTCGATATGATTCGAATCAATCTTACCATAAACAGATAAAATGTAGTTTTTGTCAGTGCCAAGGTCATAAAAGACACCAGTGTTGGTATTTAAACTCTTCATCGCAATAACCTCTAACGTCCCAAATTGAGGCGACAGAAGATGAATATTGTGAATTCTGCCAAAGGCTAGATCACAATATTAATGATTGTGTCCCCAGAATGAAGTGGCAGACAAATCCAGAAATGGATCCTGTTAAAGATATCGCAGATTTTATTATCAAAAAGATACCACAATTTTCTGGCGAACCTAGTCCTACACGGAAAAATGAGGTTCAAAGGCATTTAAAAATAGCCAAAAGCTATTACGAAACAGTAAACGCCAACTATAAAATAACATTTTTAAAATTCCTTCCCATGTTAGCTTTAAAAGGGGAAGCTGCTCAATTGGCTCAAACAATTTCCTTCAATACATTTGAAGATTATGGGAAATGGTTGATTCAACTATACCTTCCGTACAAACAACCAATAGATTTGTGCGATGAACTAAGGACAATTAAACAAAAACCTGTAGGAAATATTAATAACAAAAATAATAAATTTTACTTGGAACAAAAAATCTACAATGTTTCGCGTATCCCTGAAAATAAAACTATTCCCCCGAAGCGATATTATGATACCTTTTGGATTTCTAAACATAATGAGAATAGTACCGAATCAAAAGAAACGGAAAAGATTGTAACTGCCAGAGATTTATTAATACAAACAAATAAAACGACAAATAAAGAACAATTGAATCATTCAAAATCAAAAAAATCTGATTTTAAGAATCAGGTAGGAAAATTACCTACTTTTACTGATACTATAACAAATACTACAAAGACGCCGACAGAAAGTAGTACAATTAAGAATTTAAATAGACCGAAGAATAAATCTGTTGTCCCCGATATGACAAATAAGTCCGAAAAAACAGACGGAAAAGTTATAAGTCCAGACAGAAAAATTATTTCACTAATGTTACAAAAATTGTCAAGTCTGACCTTGACACAATAAAGGAAAAAATGTCAAAATTGGAAAATTCCGAGGCAAGTGCTAAAAATTAAATTAATTCATTGGTAAATGGGGTATTTAAAAATCAATATTCAAAATCAAATTCTGGTCATAGTAATCTGATAGGAACACCACCTATTTTTACTGATTCTATGATGAGTGCTACTAAGACCTCGAGAGGTAGTAGTGCAATTATTAAGGATTATCATATAATAGAATATTGTCCCGAAAATACTTCTCAAGCTAATGAAGAAATTAATTCATGGGAAAATTTCTATTCAAAAGATATTCAAGATAATGAAGATTCAAATAATTCTGGTCATAAGAATCGGATAGGAACACCACCTATTTTAGTTGATTCTATGATGGATACTACTGAGATTCTGAGAGAAAGTAGTACAAAAAAGAATAAAAATGAATGTTATCTAGATGAAAAAAATTTTGAAAATTTATTTGACGAAACAGGAACGGAAATAGGAAGAATACAGAAAGAGAAATTAAAAAGAAAAGTTATGAAATTGAAAACAAAATTAAACGAATTAAGGTAGTAAATCCAAAAGAAAAGGATGAAATACAAGGAAAAAATTATGAGAATGAAAAAGAAAGAAAAATAGAAAAAAGGTTAAAGCGAAAAATAAATAAAAACGAATGTTATTTAGATGGAAAAGTTTTTGAAGAATTATTTAACGAAGAAAGTACGGAAATTGGAATAAACAAGAAAAAGGAATTAGAAAAAGAAAAGTATGAAACTAAAAGCAAAATTAAACGAATTAAGATAGTAGATCCAAATGAAAAGGATGAGATACAAGGAAAGAAGTATGAAAATAAAATTGAAAAAGAGAATAATAAAGAAATACAAAAAGAAAGATGTAAAGTTGAAAACGAAATTGAAGAAATCACAGAAACAATGGAAAAAGAAAGAGTAAAGAAACAAATTAAAGAGGAAAATAATAAAGAAATACAGAAAGAACGAGATAAAGTTGAATATGAAATTGAAGAAATTAAAGAAATGAGGCCAATACAGAATAGAGAAAGATTAAAGAAATAGAGTGAAAAGGATTATAAAAAAAAAACGAAAATCGAAACGAAACCGAAATCAAGGAACCAAGGGAAACCGAATCAAGGAACCAAGGGAAACATAAGTTAAAAAATGAAAATATAAATATATTAAATTACAATTGATCTTACAGAAATTTTTTTTTGAAACAACAAGAAAAAGAAAAGAAGAAAAATAATGCCACGGAAAACAATCATAAAAATTTTATTAGAAACAAGTAATAAAATTTATATTCATTTAACAAGATGAATATTTTATTAATTTTAATCTAGGAAAACAATAATAAAATTATTAATGGGAAATAAGTAATAAAATTTTATATTTCATTAAATAAAGAAATATTTTGCCAAAAATTTAATTTGATTTAAAAAAAAAAAAAAAAATAATAAGATTATTCAAATTAGTAAATTAGCACCAAGAATTTTTATATAAATAACAATAAATAAAATAAGAGATTTTTTATAAGAAAGCAAAAAAAAAAACAACAATAAATTTAAATAAGATAAGAAATTTTTTTATACAAAATAATAAAGCTAAATAAGATAATAAAGTTTAACGCTAAAAAAAATACAATAAATTTCTAAAAGCAAACAAATAGAACGCAAGCAATGATAAAAATACTAAAACTCTTTTATATATGTTAATCGATTTTTTCTTATAAGCAAAAAAATAATAAAAAAGATTTTTTTTTAGAGCGTATATAAAAAAAAACTAAAATTTAAAGATTCTACAAATAGAATTTTATAAAATTAAACAAATAGCGGAAAATAATATAAGTAATCACTGTACAAATAAGGAAAAACCCCAAAGTAGCGTAAAGAAGTAATAATTATACTATCGATAACAATTCAAATAGTAAAAGTCAGTGAAATCGTTACTTTTTCTCTAAAAACAATCCTAACGTCATTTAATTTTACATTCGAAAAAATGCCTTTAGCATTTTTCCTTGTTTAAAGGGGGGAGGAATGTGGTGAAACGGATTTTGTATGATTTCACCACCATAAAATTTATATCAAAATCAAGTGAAAGACCGAGATCTTTCGTAACCAACCTCGTTAACCTTCTTCCGTCCCTCGGGTCTAATTTGACCCAAACAGAAATTAGTTTGCTTGTACCTTTAAAAATATTTATATTACGAACCTGAAATTTTTTGACTTTGCCTTATTTATTGTAAACTAGCAGTATGCAAAAATTTGGCAACTTCCGATTACCCGTTACACTGCTACAAAAATAGTCACACTAAAGACCTTCGGGTCTAAAATGACCCAAGGCAGTTATTCGTATAAGAAATGTTTAATTTAGTCATATTATATTATATTAGTTAGTGTTTGTAAACTATATCTAGAATACGGATCTAAAATCTTTGACCGAACGGGGTGATTTCTCGGGTATAAGAAACCGATTTTGTTGGATGTCAATTGGGAAAAACTCAACTGCCATATTTCTCAATTTTTGTATGAAGTTTTTTGACCGCTATTTTCGGGGAGAGTTCATTAGAACAATATATAAGTCTTTTGGGTTATACATATGTTGTTGTATGTTGTAAAAATTTTAAAAAACATAAAAAAACTCGTTTTTTGATTTTTGTATACACTAAACCTTTATGGGTCAAAATAGACCCGAGGAACTTTAGTGTGATTTTTTTTGAGGGACGGATGAAGGTTAAAGGACTTGATTTTTTTCCATTTGTTATTTGAACACAAGTTCAAATAACAAAACTATTTTATTTAAAATGAAAAACATGTAAGATATTTCAAGTGATGTAATAAAAGTCATCCCTTTTATAATTTATGTTTCGTTCGAAGAAAACCCGTTAAATCATATGTAAACAAACATACGAAAAATTAAAAGATAAAATCAATAGTCAAATACGCATTCATGCATTTGAGAAAACATAAAACAAATTTGAGTTCGTTTGGTTTTCATACCAAACGAACAAGTCGAAAATAGATCGCATGATAAAGGAACATGCATGATCATGCATAAGAAGATCCTTTCGCATATAATGATGCAATTCGATTTCAACCAATAGACACACGGGAATGATCAACCGTCTTTGCATCATCCTTTTTTCGTTTAAGGAGAAGCAAAAGTAGGAGGAACCAAATCTCCTACACACGAAGGATCAACAGTTACTTGCATCATCTCTTATGCAATTCCAAAGGAGAATTCATGAGTAGAATGGGCAAGATGAACTTGTTATTATCTTACTTGGGAATATTTCACAAACAACGAGATTTTAGAAAGTAGGTTGGGCAAATTACTTACATGTACAAAGAAAATGAACTATTTTCCTATTTCTTCCCCACTGCTAGGTAAAGTATTATTTTCCAATAGGAAAATTTAAATGAAAGGATGGGCATAACTCCCACGACAATTTTCAAGATTCCAAATGAAATGGAATCGACTTAAATATTAAGGATTGACAGAGTAAAAAACAAAATAGAGTAAGATTTTTGACTTTCAAAAATCTTATAAAACGACCTGCACGGTCAAATTAGGACAAATTCTTTCGGGTCCGCGACCTTAGTCGCGACCTAAACGGAGTTGTTTTCCGGTGCTTTAAAAGTTGCATAGAAAACTAAGCTACGAGCTAACCCGCGTAGAAAAATAAAATTTTTTTAATACAATTAGAAATCGGCCACGGGCATTGACCCCGGCCTCCAAAATATTGCGTTCGCCGCAATTGAACTAGGGGTATAAACCATTAACAAAAACAGTCTCGATAGGTCATTTAAAAAACAGTGAATTATTAATAAATCAGTGAACGGATATTTTTTTACAAACTTTAAATAAAATAATTTCAAAAAAATATATATATGAATTTTGTAAACTCTAATTAAATGAAATCTAGAGTATTTTCAAGTGAAGTTAGAAAAACTTTACTAAAAAGGATTGTAAAACATAATTAAGTGAATTTTGTAATTTAATAAAGTAAAATAAAGAGAAGAGTTAAAAAATAAACTAGAGTCTTTTGTGTTAAACATTTCATTTTATTTGTATGTCTTTTTATTTTTAAAAAACCACGACATATAAATTGGCGCAGCCGGTAGGATCCGCTGCCCAAACATAAAGTTTTATTTTATATCGTTTAAAAATTCACGACATATAAATTGGCGCAGCCGGTAGGATGCGTTTTTAGTGAAAAAGTTTTTTTTTAAACGCATCCAGTGATCCGAATCAAACTCGGGAAAAGATTTTTTTTTTAAAAAAGACAAAAGTGAAATTTGTAAAAAAAAAACAAACAATTAAAAAAAAAAAGGTAAAATAAAAATAAAAATTGAAAATTTTGATAGACAAAAGTTAACTTTATAAAAAATAAAAGTGAAAAATGTGAACATATATTACAACAAAAGTAAAAAAAAACTTTAAAAAATACGTTAAAAGAAAAACCCGTTTTGAAGACTTTTTAAATTCATTGAAATCAAAAAAGTCAAAAGTGAAATTTAAAAAAAAAAATTAAAAGTGAAAAAAGTAAAAAAAAATTATTCAAAATCACGTAAACGTTTGAAACATGTTTAAATTAATTCAATGAACAAGTTTTATATGTGCGATCGGTGAACGCGCACCTACAGTGAAACAACAGTACGAACGGTACGAAACGGTGAACGGTGAACGCGTACCAACGAGTAAGAATTCAACAACAATTAAAATTAAAGGAAGACTACACCTAGAACATCAAATCAACAAGAGAATGACGACAATTTTGAAACAAAAAGAATAATGAGAGGAAATATATCCAGGTCCAAACAACGGGAAAGCAACGGTGGACAGAATAATCGACAATAAAAGTGCGAACGATGAACGCGCACCTACGGTGGACAAAAGTGCGATCGGTGAACGCGCACCAACGTGGAAGTATAATTAACAACCAGTTAAAGCAGCCAACAATAAACAGCAAACAACAATCAACAGGAACAACAACAGCAACAGAAGCAGTCACAACAATAAATCTTTATATATAAAAATGAATCGTGGTCCGTTTGACTATCCATAACTCGGCTGAATATAATCCGATTTGCATGGGGTTTTTTTTGTTGGATTCGTATTGCAACATATAAAAACACAACGGAGCCGAAAATTGGAAATTTCTACCGGAAAAGTTGGAAAATCTTGGAAAACCGAAATTGCATACTCTCAGGGGAGCGGTTTTCTGGTTTGCACTTTCAGTAATTCCAAATCAAAAATCTCGAATCTTTTTTCGTTTTGTTGGAAAAGTCGAGAAAAATTTTGGGGAAAAACGGGAATATCGGAAAAATTGAAATTTGCATTTTGTATGGGATTTTGGTATGGAAAGAGAAAATATTGTATTTGGAATTGAAAAACGGAAAATTTTGTATCTCACAATAATTTTATCGCCAACAGATCCCGTTACGCTCTCAGACTCGCGTTTGACAACTGAGAAATATATTTGCTCTTTCCTCATTGGTGATCGATGCGAAGCGGTTGTTTATCGATATAGTGCGCAAATTATCGCTGTTTTTCCCACTTTTAAATCGTCGAAAGTATTTTATTTTGTGTACAACGAAGTGAATCAAGGAATTTACTCAGTGACCACGTGAACGTAAATGGATTGGTGTTGAATTTTGTGATTTTTTCCAGAACATAGTGATTTCCAAAAGTGAGGTTAGCGGCACATCGAATCTGGACTTGCATCAACACAAATTTCCTTTATTCATCCACTGCTTTTGTGCAATTTGATAATTTAAATTATTCATTTTATAGAGAACGAATTTAAATAATGTATTTTGTCACCGACCAATTCGTTTATTTAAAAAAAATCTATTTGTATGGGAGAGGGAGGTAGGAGTGGTCCAACTGGATAGATAAGTTGTATAAAATCATATTCTAAACACATTTCGTCGTTATAAACTTTTCGATACGATGCACCGTTTTCGAGAAAATAAGGAAAAAGTATTCAATGGGTATCGGGGAGGGGAAAGAGGTAGTCTAACTGAATTTTGATGTATAGATAAGTTATGTAAAATCATATTCAAAACATAACAAAAGCTATAATTGCCAATCTGGCAATCATTGGAGACCCGTATGGTGATATTCGTATCAAAATTCGAACAATTGTATGAAAATTCCTCTTTGAAGTAAAACTTTTCAATAAGATTTTTTAAAATTTATTCCAATCGGATTTTGATGTATGGGAGTTTTATGTAGAATCATATTCTAAATAACTTTTGTTCTTGGACTTTTTTGATAAGATGCACCGTTTTTGAGATATTCGCAAAAATCGGTTTCGTTCGTATGGGGGGTACCCCCCCTAATGGTCCATTTTTGCCCATTAACGAACTTAGCCTTGCATTTTACGAAAAACGGACCATTTCAAGTCTGTAGCTCAATCCGTGCGCCCGCAATCCGCGCCACAGACAGACGGCAAGACAGACGGACGGACAGACAGACAGACGGACAGACAGACGGACGGACATGCAAAATTCAATTTTTTTTATCATTCTAAACACACTGGTGTAATTCATTTTGTGTGTGATGACGGGATCTTGGCGTTACAAACGGTAAAGCAAAGTTAATATACCCTTTGGTTTCACCATACGGGTATAAAAAACATTTTAGCTTTATAAATTTGTCAATGCGATTCACCGTTTTCGAGAAAATTGCGAAAAAAGTTTCATTTATATGGAGAAGGGAATGGTCCGATTTTGCCAGTTCAAGAACTTAGCATTGCCATTTACGAGAAACGCAACTGAAAATATTTCAAATCTCTAGATCAATCCTTCCGAAAGTTATGATATTCACGGATATATAGACGGACAGACGACAGACGGGCATACAGACGGTCGGACATGCTAAAATTAAAATCTTTTGTCATTCCAAACACCCTGGTGTAGTTCATTTTTGTGTCCAGCGATTGGTTTGGTTTGATACACATATAGTGTGGAGGTCCCCAATCTGGAATGCAGCAACAAACTTATTGGGGTGCGGAAACGTTTTTTTTTGATTTGTGAGATAGAGTTATAAATTTTTTTGATTTGTGAGATGGAGTAACGTATAAACTCAAGAACTACTGCACCAACATAGACTATGTATCATGACCACGATTTATAGTTAGGTGTGGTCGCGGTATCGGCTCCCCTTTCACCCCCTCGCCTGTTATCTTCTGAACCACTGAAGGGATTTGAATACGGTTTTCAGTGTTGGGCAGGTCAATCATAAAAGAAATTTTCATCCACTCAAACTACTCCGCTCTACATGGTGCGAGCCCCCTCTCCTGCTATCTACTAAACTACAGAACGGATTTTTATACAATTTTTAGTGTTGGATAGGTTATCTGTTAGGGTAAATTTTCGACCAATCCCCTCCTCAGCTATCTCTGAAACTATTTTATGGTTGTTCAACATATGTTACAACATAAATGCAAAAATCTTAAGTGTCTGGCAATAAGGGAATTCGCTCTATTCCCTTTCTCCCAAGCAGATGGAAAAAATATTTGCAATTTTCTTGAAAACAGTGCGTCAAACCAAAAAAAATATGAACAGAAAATTGTTTGAAATATAATTACTGCATAATTTTTCTATACATCAAAATACTTTTGAAAAAAAAAGGATTTTTTCATATTCAAAAATTTATTACTACCCGGGCAACGCCGGGTTCTTTCAAGCTAGTTAAATAATAAAAATAATAATATTTTTTTTTCTGAACGATAAAAACAAAATAATAAATAAAGAAGTGTAAAAATGAAGCAAGTCCAAGGTAGGACCATTTTATATTAAAAAATATTTTTTAGAGATAAGATGATTTGAAATAAGAGAATAAGAGTATAGGAATATATTAGTATATAAAAGTAAAATATTTTTCTTGTTTTCTCCCGAAAAATAAAATAATAAACACACCTTATAACAAGAGGTCCAATATTGTATATAAAATTCCATGTCTTGGAGATGACAATATTGGATCGCAATGTTCTCTAGCGTATGTTGGTCAAACAAAGCAGTTATTGGAAAAAGGATAAATAATCATAAGAACGACATAAAAAAAGAAAATAACCCTTTCGCACCAACAGCCTTGGTTGAGCATGTCAGAGAGACAGGACACAAACCGGACTTTGATAATACTCAGATCCTCACATATGAATCAAAGTATTTCAAACGTTTAACAGCCGAAGCCTTGCACATATACACCGAAGACACATACAATAAAAAGAGAGATACGGATTGTATTAACTCATCATATTGTGCGCTTCTAGACAAGGAGAAAGAGCGAAATTACAAAAAAAGAAGACGAACGAATACCGATGACGATAACATGACAAAGAGGACTAGACACTTGACTGACGAAAGATTATAGACGTGATTGTGTTGGTATATCTAACCAGCTGTTTTTTCCCGCAAGAAGTATTTCCTTTTTTGTTTGGAGAAACAGCTGATCGTTTTTATGATCTTTCCTGCACAACAAAAATGAAAGTTTTTTATGCAATTGTTATTCTTCAGTCAATTTTAATTTCGTGACATATTAATACAATACACAGACCAGTGACAATTTTAAGAAGGTTAGCTAACTTTTTTCCAAAGAATAAAATGTAAGTAATTTTTGAACAGTAAAAAGTGCATACATACGTATTATAACGTTTTTATCATTTTTATAAAATTGTAGTAAATCGAAATAAACTCCCTGATGAGGTCCAGGATTTCTGGACGAAACGTCGGATAAGAAAATAAAAAAACGTGATGATAAAAAAGAAACCATTGTGTTTTAATTTATATTAGTCCGTTTTTTATAATTCTTCACTAATAACTACATGGCCGCTAAGCCCGAATGAACCAGGAATTCAACAAATAATACGGCCGAAAAGAATCATTATTAAAATAATAAATTAAACGGTAAAAGTCGCGAAGTAAATTCTCAACTCGTTCCACGTAAAAATAAGTTTTCTTCCTTTTTAAAAAAAAAATTTTTTTTTTGACTGAATATAAAGTCAATATATTTGATGAAAATTGATACTCAAAAATATATGGAATTTTGGTTCTCTTTATATTTTAACCCACGATTTTGGTTTTCAAAACTATACAGAAAAAAATCTACGACAAAATTTTGATTTTATAGGAATTTGCGTCCTAGGGAAGCCCCCATTAAATATGAGGAACTTTGGTTTTCCTAGAAGATTCATTTCCTAATAACAAAATTTTTGGAATTGTAATACGGAATTGTTAAAAATTTCGAAATAAAATTTGTTTTCTACTGTATTTTATGTGGAAAAGTATTAAAATGAAACACGATAATTGAACAATCTGGCAAGATAAATTTTTTTTATATATATAGAGAAATTTCGAATTTAAGTAAAATGAACATGGATTCCTACACGGAAGAATATGCTACAGTATATGCAAGTCCAATTTCTGTTGTGCCTAGAGGTAACAGAAATAATACCAATTTTGAAACAAAGCAACGATGGCGAAAGGAATTTCCAAAACCATAATCATACAAATCGAGAACGTCGATATGATTCGAATCAATCTTACCATAAACAGATAAAATGTAGTTTTTGTCAGTGCCAAGGTCATAAAAGACACCAGTGTTGGTATTTAAACTCTTCATCGCAATAACCTCTAACGTCCCAAATTGAGGCGACAGAAGATGAATATTGTGAATTCTGCCAAAGGCTAGATCACAATATTAATGATTGTGTCCCCAGAATGAAGTGGCAGACAAATCCAGAAATGGATCCTGTTAAAGATATCGCAGATTTTATTATCAAAAAGATACCACAATTTTCTGGCGAACCTAGTCCTACACGGAAAAATGAGGTTCAAAGGCATTTAAAAATAGCCAAAAGCTATTACGAAACAGTAAACGCCAACTATAAAATAACATTTTTAAAATTCCTTCCCATGTTAGCTTTAAAAGGGGAAGCTGCTCAATTGGCTCAAACAATTTCCTTCAATACATTTGAAGATTATGGGAAATGGTTGATTCAACTATACCTTCCGTACAAACAACCAATAGATTTGTGCGATGAACTAAGGACAATTAAACAAAAACCTGTAGGAAATATTAATAACAAAAATAATAAATTTTACTTGGAACAAAAAATCTACAATGTTTCGCGTATCCCTGAAAATAAAACTATTCCCCCGAAGCGATATTATGATACCTTTTGGATTTCTAAACATAATGAGAATAGTACCGAATCAAAAGAAACGGAAAAGATTGTAACTGCCAGAGATTTATTAATACAAACAAATAAAACGACAAATAAAGAACAATTGAATCATTCAAAATCAAAAAAATCTGATTTTAAGAATCAGGTAGGAAAATTACCTACTTTTACTGATACTATAACAAATACTACAAAGACGCCGACAGAAAGTAGTACAATTAAGAATTTAAATAGACCGAAGAATAAATCTGTTGTCCCCGATATGACAAATAAGTCCGAAAAAACAGACGGAAAAGTTATAAGTCCAGACAGAAAAATTATTTCACTAATGTTACAAAAATTGTCAAGTCTGAAGTCTGACCTTGACACAATAAAGGAAAAAATGTCAAAATTGGAAAATTCCGAGGCAAGTGCTAAAAATTAAATTAATTCATTGGTAAATGGGGTATTTAAAAATCAATATTCAAAATCAAATTCTGGTCATAGTAATCTGATAGGAACACCACCTATTTTTACTGATTCTATGATGAGTGCTACTAAGACCTCGAGAGGTAGTAGTGCAATTATTAAGGATTATCATATAATAGAATATTGTCCCGAAAATACTTCCCAAGCTAATGAAGAAATTAATTCATGGGAAAATTTCTATTCAAAAGATATTCAAGATAATGAAGATTCAAATAATTCTGGTCATAAGAATCGGATAGGAACACCACCTATTTTAGTTGATTCTATGATGGATACTACTGAGATTCTGAGAGAAAGTAGTACAAAAAAGAATAAAAATGAATGTTATCTAGATGAAAAAAATTTTGAAAATTTATTTGACGAAACAGGAACGGAAATAGGAAGAATACAGAAAGAGAAATTAGAAAAGAAAAGTTATGAAATTGAAAACAAAATTAAACGAATTAAGGTAGTAAATCCAAAAGAAAAGGATGAAATACAAGGAAAAAATTATGAGAATGAAAAAGAAAGAAAAATAGAAAAAAGGTTAAAGCGAAAAATAAATAAAAACGAATGTTATTTAGATGGAAAAGTTTTTGAAGAATTATTTAACGAAGAAAGTACGGAAATTGGAATAAACAAGAAAAAGGAATTAGAAAAAGAAAAGTATGAAACTAAAAGCAAAATTAAACGAATTAAGATAGTAGATCCAAATGAAAAGGATGAGATACAAGGAAAGAAGTATGAAAATAAAATTGAAAAAGAGAATAATAAAGAAATACAAAAAGAAAGATGTAAAGTTGAAAACGAAATTGAAGAAATCACAGAAACAATGGAAAAAGAAAGAGTAAAGAAACAAATTAAAGAGGAAAATAATAAAGAAATACAGAAAGAACGAGATAAAGTTGAATATGAAATTGAAGAAATTAAAGAAATGAGGAAAATACAGAATAGAGAAAGATTAAAGAAATAGAGTGAAAAGGATTATAAAAAAAAAACGAAAATCGAAACGAAACCGAAATCAAGGAACCAAGGGAAACCGAATCAAGGAACCAAGGGAAACATAAGTTAAAAAATGAAAATATAAATATATTAAATTACAATTGATCTTACAGAAATTTTTTTTTGAAACAACAAGAAAAAGAAAAGAAGAAAAATAATGCCACGGAAAACAATCATAAAAATTTTATTAGAAACAAGTAATAAAATTTATATTCATTTAACAAGATGAATATTTTATTAATTTTAATCTAGGAAAACAATAATAAAATTATTAATGGGAAATAAGTAATAAAATTTTATATTTCATTAAATAAAGAAATATTTTGCCAAAAATTTAATTTGATTTAAAAAAAAAAAAAAAAATAATAAGATTATTCAAATTAGTAAATTAGCACCAAGAATTTTTATATAAATAACAATAAATAAAATAAGAGATTTTTTATAAGAAAGCAAAAAAAAAAACAACAATAAATTTAAATAAGATAAGAAATTTTTTTATACAAAATAATAAAGCTAAATAAGATAATAAAGTTTAACGCTAAAAAAAATACAATAAATTTCTAAAAGCAAACAAATAGAACGCAAGCAATGATAAAAATACTAAAACTCTTTTATATATGTTAATCGATTTTTTCTTATAAGCAAAAAAATAATAAAAAAGATTTTTTTTAGAGCGTATATAAAAAAAAACTAAAATTTAAAGATTCTACAAATAGAATTTTATAAAATTAAACAAATAGCGGAAAATAATATAAGTAATCACTGTACAAATAAGGAAAAACCCCAAAGTAGCGTAAAGAAGTAATAATTATACTATCGATAACAATTCAAATAGTAAAAGTCAGTGAAATCGTTACTTTTTCTCTAAAAACAATCCTAACGTCATTTAATTTTACATTCGAAAAAATGCCTTTAGCATTTTTCCTTGTTTAAAGGGGGGAGGAATGTGGTGAAACGGATTTTGTATGATTTCACCACCATAAAATTTATATCAAAATCAAGTGAAAGACCGAGATCTTTCGTAACCAACCTCGTTAACCTTCTTCCGTCCCTCGGGTCTAATTTGACCCAAACAGAAATTAGTTTGCTTGTACCTTTAAAAATATTTATATTACGAACCTGAAATTTTTTGACTTTGCCTTATTTATTGTAAACTAGCAGTATGCAAAAATTTGGCAACTTCCGATTACCCGTTACACTGCTACAAAAATAGTCACACTAAAGACCTTCGGGTCTAAAATGACCCAAGGCAGTTATTCGTATAAGAAATGTTTAATTTAGTCATATTATATTATATTAGTTAGTGTTTGTAAACTATATCTAGAATACGGATCTAAAATCTTTGACCGAACGGGGTGATTTCTCGGGTATAAGAAACCGATTTTGTTGGATGTCAATTGGGAAAAACTCAACTGCCATATTTCTCAATTTTTGTATGACGTTTTTTGACCGCTATTTTCGGGGAGAGTTCATTAGAACAATATATAAGTCTTTTGGGTTATACATATGTTGTTGTATGTTGTAAAAATTTTAAAAAACATAAAAAAACTCGTTTTTTGATTTTTGTATACACTAAACCTTTATGGGTCAAAATAGACCCGAGGAACTTTAGTGTGATTTTTTTTGAGGGACGGATGAAGGTTAAAGGACTTGATTTTTTTCCATTTGTTATTTGAACACAAGTTCAAATAACAAAACTATTTTATTTAAAATGAAAAACATGTAAGATATTTCAAGTGATGTAATAAAAGTCATCCCTTTTATAATTTATGTTTCGTTCGAAGAAAACCCGTTAAATCATATGTAAACAAACATACGAAAAATTAAAAGATAAAATCAATAGTCAAATACGCATTCATGCATTTGAGAAAACATAAAACAAATTTGAGTTCGTTTGGTTTTCATACCAAACGAACAAGTCGAAAATAGATCGCATGATAAAGGAACATGCATGATCATGCATAAGAAGATCCTTTCGCATATAATGATGCAATTCGATTTCAACCAATAGACACACGGGAATGATCAACCGTCTTTGCATCATCCTTTTTTCGTTTAAGGAGAAGCAAAAGTAGGAGGAACCAAATCTCCTACACACGAAGGATCAACAGTTACTTGCATCATCTCTTATGCAATTCCAAAGGAGAATTCATGAGTAGAATGGGCAAGATGAACTTGTTATTATCTTACTTGGGAATATTTCACAAACAACGAGATTTTAGAAAGTAGGTTGGGCAAATTACTTACATGTACAAAGAAAATGAACTATTTTCCTATTTCTTCCCCACTGCTAGGTAAAGTATTATTTTCCAATAGGAAAATTTAAATGAAAGGATGGGCATAACTCCCACGACAATTTTCAAGATTCCAAATGAAATGGAATCGACTTAAATATTAAGGATTGACAGAGTAAAAAACAAAATAGAGTAAGATTTTTGACTTTCAAAAATCTTATAAAACGACCTGCACGGTCAAATTAGGACAAATTCTTTCGGGTCCGCGACCTTAGTCGCGACCTAAACGGAGTTGTTTTCCGGTGCTTTAAAAGTTGCATAGAAAACTAAGCTACGAGCTAACCCGCGTAGAAAAATAAATTTTTTTTAATACAATTAGAAATCGGCCACGGGCATTGACCCCGGCCTCCAAAATATTGCGTTCGCCGCAATTGAACTAGGGGTATAAACCATTAACAAAAACAGTCTCGATAGGTCATTTAAAAAACAGTGAATTATTAATAAATCAGTGAACGGATATTTTTTTACAAACTTTAAATAAAATAATTTCAAAAAAATATATATATGAATTTTGTAAACTCTAATTAAATGAAATCTAGAGTATTTTCAAGTGAAGTTAGAAAAACTTAACTAAAAAGGATTGTAAAACATAATTAAGTGAATTTTGTAATTTAATAAAGTAAAATAAAGAGAAGAGTTAAAAAATAAACTAGAGTCTTTTGTGTTAAACATTTCATTTTATTTGTATGTCTTTTTATTTTTAAAAAACCACGACATATAAATTGGCGCAGCCGGTAGGATCCGCTGCCCAAACATAAAGTTTTATTTTATATCGTTTAAAAATTCACGACATAGCCAAATCTAGCACCCGGAAACGTGCCCCTAGGTGCAATAAACCTAACTACCATATTTTAAAGAAACCAAAAGCATTTTGAAATGCTTAGAAGATAACAATTTATAGATTAAATATTTAACTGTAAAAATATTTTGTACATATATACTAGATTGCCCATATGTGCAAAGTTGTAATTTTTGTTGCTCCCCGTCCATTTTCGTGAAGTTTAGGTCAAAAAAATAAGATTTAAAAAAAAAGTAGGAATCTGTAGTGGAAAAAACCCAGCCGGTTTTTCATTGAAGTTTCAAAAATAGACTTTAACATAACAAAAGCTATAATTGCCAATCTGGCAATCATTGGAGACCCGTATGGTGATATTCGTATCAAAATTCGAACAGTTATACCAAAATTCCAATTTGAAGTCAAACTTTCCAATAAGATTTTTTAAAATTTATTCCAATCGGATTTTGATGTATGGGAATTTTATGTAGAATCATATCCTAAATAACTTTTGTTCTTGGACTTTTTTGATAAGATACACCGTTTTCGAAATATTCACAAAAAACGATTTCGTTCGTATGGGGGGTACCCCCCCTAATGGTCCATTTTTGCCCATTAACGAACTTAGCCTCGCATTTTACGAAAAACGGATCTGTGCAAACTTTCAAGTCTCTAGCTCAATCCGTGCGCCCGCAATCCGCGCCACAGACAGACAGACGGACGGACAGACAGACAGACAGACAGACGGACAGACAGACAGACAGACGGACAGACGGACGGACATGCAAAAATTAAATATTTTTATCATTCTAAACACACTGGTGTAATTCATTTTTTTGTGCGATGACGGGATCTTGGCGTTACAAACGGTAAGGCAAAGTTAATATACCCTTTGGTTTCACCATACGGGTATAAAAATGGTGAATCGCTTTAACTGTCCGTAACTCCTATAATATTTAATTTTTCGTTGATGGTCTAAAGACAACTTTTGTAGAGGATAACTAGACGAACATCTAATTCTCACGAAGTTTTGACCTACGGTTGACATTTAATGCTTTTTTGGTCCCAAAACAGCAATTTTTTAAGAACATTTTCATGAATTATTTCCTTTAAATGTATTTTTTGCACTTTCTAAAGGGTGGAATATTTCTTCTGGTAAGCCTATGTTCTAGAGAATGAAATGTAGATTTATTTAAAAAAAAATTAAGCCGATCTAAAGTTATACGACATACATACAGACCGACAAACAGACAGATCCTAAATTTTTTGTCTGAAACGGATTTTGTACTGGTCAGAAGTATTGAAAAGTATATTTTTTTTTAAGTTTTTCCGATATTCTTATTTGTTATAAAACATTTTAACCCTTAATTTATAAGGTGAAAATCATATGCGTAAATGATGAGGTGGTTTCCAATGGACTTGTTCTAATCACATACCAAATCCGTGCTTTTAACTCGGCACACAACACCATACTGTATGAAGGTACTGAAGATTTCAGAGTCACTGTGCTGAAAACATGAGAAATAGCAAAGAGAGAAAAGTCAATGTGGGTCCACTGGACCCACCTTATCAATTAAGGGTTAAAATACAAAATTTAATGGATTTTTTTTTTGTTTCTTGAAATTGTTCATAATTTTTTGTTAAATATTCAATGAATTTTGCTTTCGAATAGCTTTGCATTGATATTTGTTTATAATGCTGTTCCATAGCATGCAGGATATACTGTTTTTGTTGCTCCTGGTGCGTTAGAACAGTATTATATCGAGTCATCAAAGCTACTCCACGCTCTGCTATATCATACATAACAAGTAAATTTTTAATCATTGCCTTCGCAGCGATGTAGTTCTCGTCTTCCTCCCATGTTGCTGGATCGGCAGTCAAAAAATTGTTCCTTATACCAGTGATTTCTTGATTTAATATTTTATCAAAGAAAAAGTATGTGTTATTACTAACAAAATCGTACAATTCTGATGACTCGATATAATACTGTTCTAACGCACCAGGAGTAACAAAAACAGTATAGCCTGCATGCTATGGAACAGCATTATAAACAAATATCAATGCAAAGCTATTCGAAAGCAAAATTCATTGAATATTTAACAAAAAATTATGAACAATTTCAAGAAAAAAATTTAAAAAAAATTCCATTAAATTTTGTATTTTAACCCTTCATTGATGAGGTGGGTCCAGTGGACCCACATTGACTTTTCTCTCTTTGCTATTTCTCATGTTTTCAGCACAGTGACTCTGAAATCTTCAGTACCTTCATACAGTATGGTGTTGTGTGCCGAGTTAAAAGCACGGATTTGGTATGTGATTAGAACAAGTCCATTGGAAACCACCTCATCATTTACGCATATGATTTTCACCTCATAAATTAAGGGTTAAAATGTTTTATAACAAATAAGAATATCGGAAAAACTTAAAAAATCCGTTTCAGACAAAAAATTTAGGATGTTCATAAATCTGTCTGTTTGTCGGTCTGTATGTATGCCGTATAACTTTAGATCGGCTTCATTTTTTTTTTAAATAAATCTACATTTCATTCTCTAGAACATAGGCTTTCCAGAAGAAATTTTCCACCCTTTAGAAAGTGCAAAAAATACATTTAAAGAACATAATTCATGAAAATGTTCTTAAAAAATTGCTGTTTTGGGACCAAAAAAGCATTAAATGTCAACCGTAGGTCAAAAATTCGTGAGAATTAGATGTTCGTCTAGTTATCCTCTACAAAAGTTGTCTTTAGACCATCAACGAAAAATTAAATATTATAGGAGTTACGGACAGTTAAAGCGATTCACCATTTTAAAGTCTATTTTTGAAACTTCAATGAAAAACCGGCTGGGTTTTTTCCACTACAGATTCCTTTTTTTTTTAAATCTTATTTTTTTGACCTAAACTTCACGAAAATGGACGGGGAGCAACAAAAATTACAACTTTGCACATTTCATATATCTTGTGGGCAATCTAATATATACCTTATATTCCACAATCGGGGTTTGACGATCTCTTTGGTGCTAACGTGAAAGATCAACTCTCAAAATGTAGCTGCTCAGTCATAAAAAAAAAATTTAAAAAAAGCTTTTATTAAAAAAAAATGTACTAAAAAGAAAAAAATAATTTTCTGGACGCTGTGTATCACAAATATAAAAGCTTTTAAAAAGCGAGATAAATTTTTATTTTATTGTTTTATGCTTTATCTCGCTTTTTAAAAGCTTTTATATTTGTGATACACAGCGTCCAGAAAATTATTTTTTTCTTTTTAGTACATTTTTTTTAATAAAAGCTTTTAAAAAATTTTTTTTAATTTTTTTTTATTCTGTTCTTTTTATACCCGTATGGTGAAACCAAAGGGTATATTAACTTTGCTTTACCGTTTGTAACGCCAAGATCCCGTCATCACACACAAAAATGAATTACATCAGTGTGTTTAGAATGATAAAAAAAATTGAATTTTCCATGTCCGTCCGTCTGTCCGTCCGTCCGTCCGTCTGTCCGTCCGTCCGTCTGTCCGTCTGTCCGTCTGTCTGTCTGTCTGTGGCGCGGATTGCGGGCGCACGGATTGAGCTAGAGACTTGAAATTTTGTGTGGATCCGTTTTTCGTAAAATGCGAGGCTAAGTTCGTTAATGGGCAAAAATGGACCATTAGGGGGGGTACCCCCCATACGAACGAAATCGTTTTTTGCGAATATCTCAAAAACGGTAAATGTTATCAAAAAAGTTCAAGAACAAAAGTTATTTAGGATATGATTCTACATAAAACTCCCATACATCAAAATCCGATTGGAATAAGTTTTAAAAAATCTTATTGGAAAGTTTGCCTTCAAAGTGGAATTTTGATACAACTGTTCGAATTTTGATACGAATATCACCATACGGGTCTTGAATAATTGCCAGATTGGCAATTATAGCTTTTGTTATGTTTAGTCTTCGAATATATATCCTTACATTTGAGATGTCCTTATTATACCCGTATGGTGAAACCAAAGGGTATATTAACTTTGCCTTACCGTTTGTAACGCCAAGATCCCGTCATCGCACAAAAAAATGAATTACACCAGTGTGTTTAGAATGATAAAAATATTTAATTTTTGCATGTCCGTCCGTCTGTCCGTCTGTCTGTCTGTCCGTCTGTCTGTGGCGCGGATTGCGGGCGCACGGATTGAGCTAGAGATTTGAAGTTTTGCGCAGATCCGTTTTTCGTAAAATGCGAGGCTAAGTTCGTTAACGGGCAAAAATTGACCATTAGGGGGGGTACCCCCCATACGAACGAAATCGTTTTTTGTGAATATCTCAAAAACGGTGCATCTTATCAAAAAAGTACAGGAACAAAAGTTATTTAGGATATGATTCTACATAAAACTCCCATACATCAAAATCCGATTGGAATAAATTTTAAAAAATCTTATTGGAAAGTTTGACTTCAAATTGGAATTTTGGTATAACTGTTCGAATTTTGATACGAATATCACCATACGGGTCTCCAATGATTGCCAGATTGGCAATTATAGCTTTTGTTATGTTTAACTTGAGAATCGTATTCAGCGAATCCAAAAACTCGTTATCCTTTCAGGACCTTCCGTTATCCTTACAGACTTTTTAATGGCAGATTCGGATGCAGCGACCCCAAAAACCCCCAGAATAGATTTTTTTTTCGAGAAAATTTGGAGAAAAGGATAATCAGGTTATCCTTACAGGATCTTCCGTTATCCTTACTGACTTTTTGATGGCAGATTCGGATTCAGCGACCCCAAAAACCCCAGAATAGATTTTTTTTCCAGAAAATTTGTAGAAAAGGATAATCACGTTATCCTTACAGGATCTTCCGTTATCCTTACTGACTTTTTAATGACAGATTCGGAGTCAGCGACCCCAAGAAACCCCAATAGATTTTTTTTCCGGAAAATTTGGAGAAAAGGATAATCACGTTATCCTTACAGGACCTTCCGTTATCCTTACATACTTTTTAATGGCAGATTCGGATTCAGCGACCCCAAAAACCCCCAGAATAGATTTTTTTCCGGAAAATTTGGAAAAAAGGATAATCACGTTATCCTCACAGGACCTTCCCTTATCCTTACAAGGACGAAGGAGAGAAAATATTGTATTGTCATCGGACTTATATAAGTGTACAAAATTTCAAGTGAATCGGATGAATGGAAGTGGGTAAAAATTTGATTGCAAGATTTGATCTGACAGACAGACAAACAGACAGACACAAAGGCAAGCTTTTACAATAAAAATCGCGAGCGTTTTTATAAAAAAAAATAACACAAAATGTAAAAGCTATTTGCACCAGATCTGTTGCAATCGACGAAATGGTTTATTATGTTTACGTTGATAACGATTAAGTAATTACAATTTTGTGCGCAAATGTACGAATTTATGAAACGGATGTCAAGTACTCATATTTTTAGTCACACAAGTCTAATCGTCAGGCACTCGGCAATTGATAAGAATAATCATGTCTTAGTGACTGTCATCAACTGACCCTTAGGGCTGGATATGGCTGTTTTTTATTAAAGTATTTTGAATATAACCAAAAGGCCCCATCGCTCGGTTCTCAACAAAAAAATTTAACATTTTAAATGGTTTTTTTTGCCCTAATTTTAACCTACTTCCCCTCATTCGATTGTCTTGAAATTTTGCATCTATACGATGATAATATATTTTTTTAATACTTCGTCCTTGTAAGCATAACGTGATTATCCTGTTCCTCAAATTTCCCGGAAGAAAATCTGATTTTAACATTAAGAAATCTGTAAGGATAATGGATGGTCCTGTATCATTTTCCTCACATTTCCCGCGAAAATCTCATCTGGGGGTTTTCGGGCTGGTTGAATTCGATTCTGACATTAAGAAGTCTGTAAGGATATCTCAAAGGCAAGGATATATATTCGTAGACTGAAAAGTATATTTGGGACTTTTAGTGATACTAATCAAATACAAAATGACTAAAAAAGATAAAATTAAAAAAAATTAAAAAAAAAAGCTTTTATTTTTAAATATGCACTAAAAAGGAAAAAATAATATTTTGGTCCTTTCCATCAGAAATAAAAGCCTGAAAAATAAAATAAAATAAATATTTATATTGCTTTCCTTTTTTGTAAATCTTAAATGAAAGCTTTTTCAAAAAAAAAATTTATGACTTAAAATTTTGCACACATATGTAAGTCCAATGAAAATACAATATTTTCACAACTTCGTCCTCGTAAGGGTAGGGGAAGGTCCTGTGAGGACAACGTAATTATTCTTTTGCTCTAATTTTCCGAGAAAAATCACATGTGGGATCGCTGAATCTGATTCTGACATTAAAAAGTCTGTAAGAATAACGGAAAGTCTCGTAAGAATACCGTGATTATCATTTTCCTCAAATTTACCGAAAAAAGCAGGTGTCTGTCTCGTAGAAACGGCCAGAAGACGTGGATTCGCCTACAACGATCGCCAATAGATATTTAAGTAAGAAATTTTAGTGAAAAGGAAACTAAGGAAACAAATTTTTATTTAAAACATAACAAAAGCTATAATCTGGCAATTATTGAAAATCCGTATGGTGATTTAAGTGAACGGTGAACAGTTGTATCAAAATTCCAGTTTGAAGTCAAACTTTCTAATTAGATTTTTTTAGATTTTTTTCCAATCGGATCTTGACGTATGGGAGTTTTATGTAACGTTTGTTCTTGCACTTTTTTGATAAGATGCACCGTTTTTGAGATATTCGGTTTCACCATACGGGTATAATAATTTTATTTATAATAGGTTTATGATAAGAGAAGTATGAAATAAATATCATATACAGTGTTCAAATGCTCCCATTTCTAGTTTTTCGTTCAAATTAGTTATATATATTATTACTAGCAGACCCTTCGTTGGCAGCTAAAAGTTTTTTTGTGTAAATTTTAGAATGCCAAAAAACCATAAAATAACTTATAGGACCTTCCGTTTCGAATTTTGAAATTCCAAGTCCAGATTCGTGATAAGCAACCCTGAAAACCTCCCATAGCCTGTTGTTTTTTTTGCGAGAAAAATTGGAAAAAGGACATTTCCGTTATCATTACAGGACTTCCCGCTTAGCATTTGAAAAATCGAACACTGGATTCGCGATCAGCGACCTCGAAAACCCCTTAGTGTCAATTGTTTCAAGAAAAATTGGAAAAAGGACATTTGCGTTATCCTTACAGGGCCTTCCGTTTCGAATTTTGAAAATCTAACACCGAATTCGTGATCAGCGACCCCGAAAACCCCCTATTGCCATTTTTTCCCGGAAAAAATGGGAAAAAGGATATTTGCGTTATCCTTACAGGACCTTCCGTTTTGAATTTTGAAAATCTACATAGCTAAAAACCTGCTCCTGGCAACACAGATCATTTTGCAAAAAACCGCGTAAAAATCGGTCCAGTAGTTTTTGAGTTTTGTAATCTCAGACAGACAGACAAACAGACAAACATCCATTTTTATACCCGTATGGTGAAACCAAAGGGTATATTAACTTTGCTTTACCGTTTGTAACGCCAAGATCCCGTCATCACACACAAAAATGAATTTCACCATTGTGTTTAGAATGATAAAAAAAGTTGAATTTAGCATGTCCGTCCGTCTGTCTGTCCGTCTGTCTGTCTGTCCGTCTGTCTGTGGCGCGGATTGCGGGCGCACGGATTGAGCTAGAGATTTGAAGTTTTGCGCAGATCCGTTTTTCGTAAAATGCGAGGCTAAGTTCGTTAACGGGCAAAAATTGACCATTAGGGGGGGTACCCCCCATACGAACGAAATCGTTTTTTGTGAATATCTCAAAAACGGTGCATCTTATCAAAAAAGTACAGGAACAAAAGTTATTTAGGATATGATTCTACATAAAACTCCCATACATCAAAATCCGATTGGAATAAATTTTAAAAAATCTTATTGGAAAGTTTGACTTCAAATTGGAATTTTGGTATAACTGTTCGAATTTTGATACGAATATCACCATACGGGTCTCCAATGATTGCCAGATTGGCAATTATAGCTTTTGTTATGTTTAACTTGAGAATCGTATTCAGCGAATCCAAAAACTCGTTATCCTTTCAGGACCTTCCGTTATCCTTACAGACTTTTTAATGGCAGATTCGGATGCAGCGACCCCAAAAACCCCCAGAATAGATTTTTTTTTCGAGAAAATTTGGAGAAAAGGATAATCAGGTTATCCTTACAGGATCTTCCGTTATCCTTACTGACTTTTTGATGGCAGATTCGGATTCAGCGACCCCAAAAACCCCAGAATAGATTTTTTTTCCAGAAAATTTGTAGAAAAGGATAATCACGTTATCCTTACAGGATCTTCCGTTATCCTTACTGACTTTTTAATGACAGATTCGGAGTCAGCGACCCCAAGAAACCCCAATAGATTTTTTTTCCGGAAAATTTGGAGAAAAGGATAATCACGTTATCCTTACAGGACCTTCCGTTATCCTTACATACTTTTTAATGGCAGATTCGGATTCAGCGACCCCAAAAACCCCCAGAATAGATTTTTTTCCGGAAAATTTGGAAAAAAGGATAATCACGTTATCCTCACAGGACCTTCCCTTATCCTTACAAGGACGAAGGAGAGAAAATATTGTATTGTCATCGGACTTATATAAGTGTACAAAATTTCAAGTGAATCGGATGAATGGAAGTGGGTAAAAATTTGATTGCAAGATTTGATCTGACAGACAGACAAACAGACAGACACAAAGGCAAGCTTTTACAATAAAAATCGCGAGCGTTTTTATAAAAAAAAATAACACAAAATGTAAAAGCTATTTGCACCAGATCTGTTGCAATCGACGAAATGGTTTATTATGTTTACGTTGATAACGATTAAGTAATTACAATTTTGTGCGCAAATGTACGAATTTATGAAACGGATGTCAAGTACTCATATTTTTAGTCACACAAGTCTAATCGTCAGGCACTCGGCAATTGATAAGAATAATCATGTCTTAGTGACTGTCATCAACTGACCCTTAGGGCTGGATATGGCTGTTTTTTATTAAAGTATTTTGAATATAACCAAAAGGCCCCATCGCTCGGTTCTCAACAAAAAAATTTAACATTTTAAATGGTTTTTTTTGCCCTAATTTTAACCTACTTCCCCTCATTCGATTGTCTTGAAATTTTGCATCTATACGATGATAATATATTTTTTTAATACTTCGTCCTTGTAAGCATAACGTGATTATCCTGTTCCTCAAATTTCCCGGAAGAAAATCTGATTTTAACATTAAGAAATCTGTAAGGATAATGGATGGTCCTGTATCATTTTCCTCACATTTCCCGCGAAAATCTCATCTGGGGGTTTTCGGGCTGGTTGAATTCGATTCTGACATTAAGAAGTCTGTAAGGATATCTCAAAGGCAAGGATATATATTCGTAGACTGAAAAGTATATTTGGGACTTTTAGTGATACTAATCAAATACAAAATGACTAAAAAAGATAAAATTAAAAAAAATTAAAAAAAAAAGCTTTTATTTTTAAATATGCACTAAAAAGGAAAAAATAATATTTTGGTCCTTTCCATCAGAAATAAAAGCCTGAAAAATAAAATAAAATAAATATTTATATTGCTTTCCTTTTTTGTAAATCTTAAATGAAAGCTTTTTCAAAAAAAAAATTTATGACTTAAAATTTTGCACACATATGTAAGTCCAATGAAAATACAATATTTTCACAACTTCGTCCTCGTAAGGGTAGGGGAAGGTCCTGTGAGGACAACGTAATTATTCTTTTGCTCTAATTTTCCGAGAAAAATCACATGTGGGATCGCTGAATCTGATTCTGACATTAAAAAGTCTGTAAGAATAACGGAAAGTCTCGTAAGAATACCGTGATTATCATTTTCCTCAAATTTACCGAAAAAAGCAGGTGTCTGTCTCGTAGAAACGGCCAGAAGACGTGGATTCGCCTACAACGATCGCCAATAGATATTTAAGTAAGAAATTTTAGTGAAAAGGAAACTAAGGAAACAAATTTTTATTTAAAACATAACAAAAGCTATAATCTGGCAATTATTGAAAATCCGTATGGTGATTTAAGTGAACGGTGAACAGTTGTATCAAAATTCCAGTTTGAAGTCAAACTTTCTAATTAGATTTTTTTAGATTTTTTTCCAATCGGATCTTGACGTATGGGAGTTTTATGTAACGTTTGTTCTTGCACTTTTTTGATAAGATGCACCGTTTTTGAGATATTCGGTTTCACCATACGGGTATAATAATTTTATTTATAATAGGTTTATGATAAGAGAAGTATGAAATAAATATCATATACAGTGTTCAAATGCTCCCATTTCTAGTTTTTCGTTCAAATTAGTTATATATATTATTACTAGCAGACCCTTCGTTGGCAGCTAAAAGTTTTTTTGTGTAAATTTTAGAATGCCAAAAAACCATAAAATAACTTATAGGACCTTCCGTTTCGAATTTTGAAATTCCAAGTCCAGATTCGTGATAAGCAACCCTGAAAACCTCCCATAGCCTGTTGTTTTTTTTGCGAGAAAAATTGGAAAAAGGACATTTCCGTTATCATTACAGGACTTCCCGCTTAGCATTTGAAAAATCGAACACTGGATTCGCGATCAGCGACCTCGAAAACCCCTTAGTGTCAATTGTTTCAAGAAAAATTGGAAAAAGGACATTTGCGTTATCCTTACAGGGCCTTCCGTTTCGAATTTTGAAAATCTAACACCGAATTCGTGATCAGCGACCCCGAAAACCCCCTATTGCCATTTTTTCCCGGAAAAAATGGGAAAAAGGATATTTGCGTTATCCTTACAGGACCTTCCGTTTTGAATTTTGAAAATCTACATAGCTAAAAACCTGCTCCTGGCAACACAGATCATTTTGCAAAAAACCGCGTAAAAATCGGTCCAGTAGTTTTTGAGTTTTGTAATCTCAGACAGACAGACAAACAGACAAACATCCATTTTTATACCCGTATGGTGAAACCAAAGGGTATATTAACTTTGCTTTACCGTTTGTAACGCCAAGATCCCGTCATCACACACAAAAATGAATTTCACCATTGTGTTTAGAATGATAAAAAAAGTTGAATTTAGCATGTCCGTCCGTCTGTCTGTCTGTCTGTCTGTCTGTCTGTCTGTCTGTGGCGCGGATTGCAGGCGCACGGATTGAGCTAGAGACTTGAAATTTTGCACAGATCCGTTTTTCGTAAAATGCGAGGCTAAGTTCGTTAATGGGCAAAAATGGACCATTAGGGGGGGTACCCCCCATACGAACGAAAACGATTTTGGCGAATATCTCAAAAACGGTGCATCTTATCAAAAAAGTCCAAGAACAAAAGTTATTCAGGATATTATTCTACATAAAACTCCCATACATCAAAATCCGATTGGAACAAATTTTAAAAAATCTTTTTGGAAAGTTTGACTTCATAGTGGAATTTTGATAAAACTGTTCGCCATTCAATTAAATCACCATACGGGTTTTCAATAATTGCCAGATTGGCAATTATAGCTTTTGTTATGTTTATATATATAGATATGTATATATTGCAATGTATGACGAAACATCAGTAATTTATCCCCTACCCTCTCCACTTCCTCCCTCCACCTACCATCTCCTACCACTTCTCCCTTCCCCCCTTCCCCTTCCCCTGGGGTGATAGATATTAGTGAAAAAAAAATTTCTTTTGAAATTGACTTCTCTATTAGTGAAAGCCGCACCCCAATCGGTTGAACGGTTCGAAAGTTATCAGGGAAGGGGTACCGAAGGAGAGGGGGAGGTCAATAAAAAGTAGCCTATGTCACTCGGGAATAGTGTAGCTTTATATCAGTGAAAGAATTTTCAGAATCGGATCAGTGGTTCCAGAGATTACCCTGAACAAACAAACAAACAAACAAACTTTACCTCTTTATATAATTAGTATAGATGACGAAGGTTTTACATAAATTTACTACTATTTCATCGATTCTATACTATTTTTCGGCCGATTTACTACGATTTCGAAAATCAAAAGTCACAACCCTGAACAGAACTTTAATGCTGGGAGCGAAATATCGCTCTCTTACTAATGAAATACATACTTATTTATGTGTGTGCATCATAACCAACAGCCATCGCTCGAGGCTTTCATTCATTTTTATGCGACACCCACAAACCGCTTTGAACAAGAAGCGACAACTTAAATATAAATCATTTTTGTTCCCAAGAACAAGAGTCGGAAACCACAGCAAACGCTTTTGCCGTTAAGAGCGAAAAGAACGAAATAACATGACATTCAATACATCAGATTCAATACACACAAAGGAGGAGCATAAAAAGAGTATAAATGTGAAATTTGTACTACAAGCAGCAAACACAGCATAGCAGCGGCAGTAAAAATTTTGATTTTGATCTTTAAAAAAATAATTGAACATACTTTAACATAACAAAATACCCTAAACAATGCTTTAATGTAGGCCGGATCTTATAACACAGTTTCTGTTCGGATGTCACCACAAACTATCGAGTATCATCGATTGCAAATTTGTTATCATGGCAGCAAGCCGATTTTCTAATTTGTACCCCCATAACCAAAATCCAAAACGTATCCACGTCAAAACGCTCGTATGGTCGCTAAATCCGATTCTAACATAAAGTCTGTAAGGATAACGAAAGGTATTGTAAGGATCACTTTTTCGGAAAAATGTTATCTGGGGGTTTTGGGGTGGCTAAATTAGATTCTGACGTTAAGAAGTCTGTAAGGATATCTGAAAGATATCTATATATATAAAAATGGATGTTTGTTTGTCTGTCTGTCTGTCTGAGATTACAAAACTCAAAAACTACTGGACCGATTTTTACGCGGTTTTTTGCAAAATGATCTGTGTTGCCAGGAACAGGTTTTTAGCTATGCAGATTTTCAAAATTCGAAACGGAAGGTCCTGTAAGGATAATGAAAGTTATTTATGTTTTTTGGCATTCTAAAATTTATACAAAAAGCTTTTAGCTGCCAACGAAGGGTCTGCTAGTATATATTAGAAGACTAAAACGTATAAACAAGCGTGGTGAAAGACAGACGCGATTTTGGATTTTTAGTCATACTAATCAAATACGAAATGACTAATAAAGACAAAATATAAAAAAAAATAAAACAAAATTTTAAAAAATGTACTTAAAGGTAAAATATATTTTTTTTTATATCTGTATCTCGGAGGTATAAAACACTATATCTATTTTTCACATATTTGTACCCAACTAGCAATTTTAGTTGCAGATCCTGGTCTAATGAAATGGTCTCCAAAATATGGTTAAAAGGACATTTCAGTCACTGCGGTTGTGACTATAATCTATAATGCTACTAAACGGTAAGTTTTCACTTGTTTGAAACGTAAATATGACCACTCCATGTGTCCCAATTCTAGAGCCCCGGCAGTAGCTCCGAAGTAGAAACAGAATCATATTAAAAACATAACAAAAGCTAAAATTGCCAATCTGGCAATCATTGGAGAATCATTGGTATGGTGATATTCGTATCAAAATTCGAACAGTTGTACCAAAATTCCACTTTGAAGTCAAACTTTCCAATAAGATTTTTTAAAATTTATTCCAATCGGATTTTGATGTATGGGAGTTTTATGTAGAATCATATCCTAAATAACTTTTGTTCTTGCACTTTTTTGATAAGATGCACAGTTTTTGAGATATTCGCAAAAATCGTTTTCGTTCGTATGGGGGGTACCCCCCCTAATGGTCCATTTTTGCCCATTAACGAACTTAGCCTCACATTTTACGAAAAACGAATCTGCGCAAAATTTCAAGTCTCTAGCTCAATCCGTGCGCCCGCAATCCGCGCCACAGACAGACGGACGGACAGACAGACGGAGAGACAGACGGACGGACATGCAGAAATTAATTATTTTTATCATTCTAAACACACTGGCGTAATTCATTTTTGTGTGTGATGACGGGATCTTGGCGTTACAAACGGTAAAGTAAAGTTAATATACCCTTTGGTTTCACCATACGGGTATAAACACGATAAAGTCGTGATGACTTTAGAGTCCTTAATACAAGGTCTCTCAACGCTCAAACCACTTAATTTGGATACGATAATGTTATCAAACTGACGTCTTTTACGGCCAATTTCTTCACAGAGTACTAAAGTGGAGTCTAGCTAGTCCAGGTACTATCTCTGGTACTCGGTACTAACGAAAAGTTAGTACTTGTGCATTTCTTCACATCGCTAGTACCGGAGCTAAATTCATCAGCCGGTACTAGCGGCAAATACGTCTAAAACTAAGCTAATACGTCTAAAACTGATTTTGACACTATTTTGACATTTGAATTTGAAATATTATTGTTCGCCGTGAATTTGTGTACGTTATTTTTTCAATAAATGAAATATTATTGTTCGCTGTATTCCGTAAATTTTCCGTGAAGTTCCAATAAAAGGTCGTATTATTTTCCGGCAGAAGCTGAAGAATATCAAAATGGAGAACGTTACTGATAAGTAGTACAAGAAAAAGACTGTTCCATTTTTCAGTAATCTCAAGGAGAGACATCCTCTTCATGGGGCCGATTATAAAAGTAGGATTACTTTAAGTGAAGAGAGCTTGGCCTTAGCTTGGCCCCAGATTGACCAAATAGTGGCGCTTTTAATGCGAAACTAGCCTCTACGAGGCCTGCTCTAAAGTTATCATGTCACAAACTGTTGTTTGGAGAAAAAGTAGTAAGTGCTAGAAGACCGTAAAAGATTTCGCCAGCACTTAGTGTTTTTCTCCCAAAAAATAGATCTAACTCTAGGGTAGGTTATCACTCGTAGACGCTAGTTTCGTACTAAAAGCCCACTGTTTGGCCAAGCTAGTTATACCCGTATGGTGAAACCGAAGGGTATATTAACTTTGCCTTACCGTTTGTAACGCCAAGATCCCGTCATCACATACAAAAATGAATTACACCAGTGTGTTTAGAATGATAAAAATAATTAATTTCTGCATGTCCGTCCGTCTGTCTGTCTGTCCGTCTGTCTGTCTGTCTGTCTGTCTGTCTGTCTGTCTGTCTGTCTGTCTGTCTGTCTGTCTGTCTGTCTGTCTGTCTGTCTGTCTGTCTGTCTGTCTGTCCGTCTGTCTGTCTGTCTGTCTGTCCGTCCGTCTGTCTGTCTGTCTGTCTGTGGCGCGGATTGCGGGCGCACGGATTGAGCTAGAGACTTGAAATTTTGCGCAGATCCGTTTTTCGTAAAATGCGAGGCTAAGTTCGTTAATGGGCAAAAATGGACCATTAGGGGGGGTACCCCCCATACGAACGAAAACGTTTTTTGCGAATATCTCAAAAACTGTGCATCTTATCAAAAAAGTGCAAGAACAAAAGTTATTTAGGATATGATTCTACATAAAACTCCCATACATCAAAATCCGATTGGAATAAATTTTAAAAATTCTTATTGGAAAGTTTGACTTCAAAGTGGAATTTTGGTACAACTGTTCGAATTTTGATACGAATAGCACCATACGGGTCTCCAATGATTGCCAGATTGGCAATTATAGCTTTTGTTATGTTTTTATTTTAAAATTGGTCAATATTTAAGTTTTTCGTTTGATTGAATTTACTGAAATATCTTATGTGAACAATTTTTTCAAATATTTCGAGAACCGTTACAGATATTTTTACCCGCGAAGAAAAAATTTCCCTTCCGGGCGTCCACTATATTGTATACCTATATAACGAACGTCCAGTATAGCGAACAGCAGTTTCGAATTATTATTACGTATTATTATTATATTATTGTATTATTATTATTATTATTATTAGCATCTCTATAGTGAAAGACGAAAAATTTTGTTATTCTATATAACGAAAAACTATTTGTTTCGTAAATAATGTGTGTTTTACGTGAAACCGTCGCGAAAAATTAAACTTTTAAGGTAATGTAATCAGTTTAAGTGGGATTTGTAACGCTTATACAGACATTAAAGCATTATCCCACATAAGAATAAATCGTATTAAAATTTACCTCAATCTAAAATCTCATTATGATAATGTTCATAAAAACATACAGCCATGTTCAAAAGTGTTAAGCACCCCCATTTTTTACAAAGAAATCATAGATTTTGATAGAGCATTTGTGGAGTATTTTGAAGAAAAATATCTGGAAACACAAAAATAACATCAGAAGATACCCTGAAAAGGGCTATTCAGGAGGAATGGGATTTTATAAGTGACGACACGAAAATAGGCTTGTAGCGACAATGCCGAAAAGACTCGCTGCTGTAATAAGGGCTAGGGGTGGGCCCACCTAATATTAGTCAGATAAATAAATTTTGATATTCTTAAAATCACATTGTTTCACTATCATATTATATACACGTAAACAGGAAAAAATTGATTTTGAAATGGTGCCTAACACTTTTGAACATGGCTGTATGTTGATCTTTAATGCGCATTTCGTTATAACGAACCCGATTTAACGTACGGGCTGAACATTATATATGTAGGTCGATATATTGGGCCTCCACTGTATTTTGCAGTCACTGAGTTTCAGTTCATACCAAATTATTGGGCAAAGTGACTGTATTACCGAAGATAGAGGTAAATCTTTTGCGGTCTTCTAGCACTTACTACTTTTTCTCCAAACAACAGTTTGTGACATGATAACTTTAGAGCAGGCCTCGTAGAGGCTAGTTTCGCATTAAAAGCGCCACTATTTGGTCAATCTGGGGCCAAGCTGAGGCCAAGCTAGTTTCACCTTAAAATTTCACCATATTTAAGTTTTTCGTATTTTAGTTGTAATTTTTTACACAATCTGTTCTATTCTAACATAGGTTGTCTTTAAACTTTGATCGACGTACATATTGTGTGACACAAGGAGATAATAGTAAGCCTCGTAGAGACTAGTTAGGCCCTATATTCACCATTAACATAAGTTTTTTTTTAAATAATGTATCAATCGGATTATTTACTTTAATAAAAAAAAGTATGACTTCAAAAAAATGTATACAATTTTACTGTGCCATACCTTTTTTAATTGTATAAATTATTGTATTTTGAATTCTATAACTCCAACATCCACACATTTTTATACACATTCACACATATTTATACACATTCACACATATTTAGATATTCGCGATTGGCATGATTAGTAAATCTCCATGGGAAAAGCATTTCTATATTTTATTTCAATTTTCAAGACCTTTTTAGACATAAGAAAAGTTGAAATTAAAAACAACAAAATTCTAGCTATTGACACAAATAAATTACCTGAGAGGACAACGTATATTTGCCCGTGGGAGAAAATGGGCTCGTACAACACAATCCCCACTTTGTCAAATGTCTGGCCTTGAGATTTGTTGATGGTCATGGAAAACCCAGGTCGAATGGGAAAATACAATATAATAATAGCTTTGTCAAAATTTGCGCTTATAATTAATCATTAAAGTTAAATTTCCAACAACGGCAGAGTATTGAAAAACTAAGTTATTTACATAAGTTTTAATGAAAAACTTATGTAAGTTTATTTGAGTAAAATTATGAAATCAAACTTATTATTTTTCACATCGAATGGACCATTCCTTAGATTTTTTAGATACAGTTAAACCTGTATAAGCCGGGCCCTGTATAAGCCGGGCCCTGTATAAGCCGGAAACCTACCTAAGCCGAACAGTTTTCAAGTCCCGTGATTTTGAAACGGTTTTCCATGAATCTGGATAAGCCGGAACCTGCTTAACGCGAACCCGGACATGTAAGCCGGAAACTTTTTCTATATAAAAATGTTTTTAGAGTTAGTATACCATTTTTAAAACATAGAACAAATCGCCCGATCAAAAAATTAGTTACAGTAGTGTGTCTAGCATGACATAAAAGTTTGATTTGCCCTAGTCAGTGGGTAAAATCGGAATATTTGCTCTCTCCTCCCCCATACAAATAAAAAAGATTTTAGGATTTTCTGAAAAATACTTCGAGCCAAAAAGGTTCTAAAGACCAAAATAAATATATAGTTTGAATTCTAATTGGAAATCTATCAACATTTTAACAGAAAAATCAATGTAAAATGATTTTGTTCATTTCCAAGCTCCGGAAGGGTTATTCAAACCCACAGCAATAGTTTATGCTAAAAACCATATCCGCAAGTTTTGAAAATGCATAAAATCTTGCACAAAGTTATTAACTTATGTTATAAAAAGACGCTTCAAGTATATCTTGTTTCAGCAAGGAGAAGGGAGACATAGTTTAGAGGAAAAATTTCTTTCATAAAAACGTCAGACAACAGTTTTATTGGGAGTATTTTTCATGTCTCGTCTCTAATTGAAATCAATTCGAAATCTTCCTACTTTTTATTGTCACATGTATGTCGAAGAAACATATTTTTTTATAAACCGGATCATTGTTCAAGAACTGGGACATTTTTAGGCTCAAAAGTAATGCACAAATTCAAAAGTTTACACTACGAGGTTTCATCGTATAGTTTTGTATATAGTTACATTATCGTAAAACAAAATAAAAACCCGTGTTTTTTAGTCCAACCTGTATAAGCCGGAAATCTGTCTCAGCCGGACAAATTTCTTGGTTGTGTGCGAGTCTGGCTAAAACAGGTTTTCCTGTATTGGATCATTTCAGACAAAGATTATACTCTAAGATGATTTTCGTAAAAGATCGAAATGGTACCAAAAATTTTCGAGATTGTATCCCACTTTGGGATACAATCTCTAAAGTTTGATTTAGATTTAGAGCTTTCGTTGAGTCTCGGGTTTGAAAACTTTAAACATTTTATATGATTTGTTTGCATGTGTAGTTGTTTCAAAGCTCTTCTTACTCAGTCATTCTGTTTTGTTTTTTCTGCTTCGGCTATTCGTTTTACGTATTCGTTGATTTTGTTCGGCATGTTCGTCGACGCGATTCTGTTAATTTTATCTGACTTAAAATAGGCGGCGTTGCATGGATAGAGTATTCGACTATTCGCTGTGTTGTTGTGCTTATGTATTTTTCAGGAGAAAAATTTCATTGACAGCTCAAATTTGATTGAAGCCGCATTTTTTGTTTTTTCAGCTCTTGTATTTTATATTTACTTTTTTATATTTTGCATTAATTATTTTAAAATGATTAAGCAAAGGCAATATAATAAAGACAACAGGTCTCATGGCACAAAGTGCATAATAAGTTCATGTATTAGTTGAGGTTCTACTGTATTTTTATTTTATGTATGAAAAGTTAATGTAAAATTATATTCTAAGCAATTTTATAGAATAAAGTTTTTCGATCGGACGTAAGGTAGGAGCGGGCATGTTGAATTACCGGGCATGTTGAATTATTGCAAAATTTAAAAAAACTACTCGGTCAATTTTTTTGAAATTTTAGTATGTTGTTAGTACTGATGTCATCTACTTGCCATAAAATTTTGACAGCGATACGTTATTTATATCGTAAGTGACAGGAATATGTGTGTTTTTGGCTCTAAAAGTAAATATTAGACTATACAGTGATTTACCCATTTCTCATACAAACTTTTGTCAATCTGGAAATTTTTTGTATTAAAAGTGTTGTGCAACACCTCTAGAATAAAAAAACCTCGTGGGACATTCAAATTTATTGTTTTTGTGATTTTTCTAAGAGAAAATATCAAAAAAGTGGATTGCGGGTAAGTTGAATAACGGCTTGGCGGGCAAGTTGAATCATTTTTTTCTTAAATATTTTTTGGTTTTTTGACGTTTGTTCCTTTGTTCTTTTATCAATTTTTGTTTGTTTCTTGATGATTTTTTACATTTTTTATAAAAACGCAGCAGGAAAACAATCAAAAATTGGTCAACTAAAAAACCAAATAACCGATTAACTAAATTGTAAATTTCATTTTTTTTCATATTTACATTATATAATGTATATTAAAATTTTTTTTTTCTTAATAAAATACTTTATTTCATTCTTTTTTTTCTTAAGAAATAACGTTTTTTCATTCTGAAGTATGAAAACTTACAATTATTCAACTTACCTGCACCACTTGCAAATCGGCGGGCATGTTGAATCACCCTTTAAATTGAGCTGGAGAGCAGTTAATAAAACATTTAAAAAAAAGTTCTTCTATGAAATGTAGTCAAGGTATCACTCTATCGAATGGCTTAACTATTGGAGCGATATGTGACTTTATGTGCGCGCTACAACCTAAATTCTAAAAAGTAATTCAACATTCCCGCTCCTACCCTACCGTTTTTGAGAAAATCACTAAAAACTTTTCAACTTGTATGGGGGAGGGGGGAAGAAGTGGTCCGATTTTGCCGGTTAACGAATAAATAAATAAATTTTCAATTCCTTCGAGAGTTATCGTGTCCATATTATATATGATATGACTAGGGTTGCCAAAAATATGCATTTGCATATTTCTTCTCGTTATGATTTCGGCTCCGGGAGTTTTTTATTCATTCGAATCAATAAGTTTAGAAGCGAATGAATGTCACTTGTTGTTGCATATTTCGCATGTTTGACACGTTAGTGCATATTTGCATATAAATGCATATTTAGTTGCATATTTTACAACTTTCATGAAAATCAAATTTTTTTTTGTACAATTCAAGTGTTTTTACTTTTTACGAAGTATATAAAAAAAGTATTGTATTCATGAAAAATTTCAACCTCTTAATTTTGCCTAAAAAACATTTCCCGATCACTCCTTAGTCGATTGAAATCATATTACAAAAATGTCTTTCTGTGTGTCAGTCTGTGTACAAGATTTCTCAAAAACTAATAGAGCTAGCGCCATTAAATTTTATAGGCCTGAAATGAGACGATCCTATCAACTTTTGGTAGAAAACCCTTAACCGGAGTAACCAAAACGGCAGCTTTTTAAAAATCGCGAGTTGGTTTTTCTCAATTTACTCCGAAACTACGCATTTTTAGTAGTGTTAAGTATGACAAAACCTGGAGAAAATAAAAATTCCTACACTTTTGTCTTTTGCTAGAACTCGATATCTCAAATTGTTATCGAGATACACCGTTATTTAAAAAAAATAGTGTTTTTCCATTATCTCAAAAAAAAATGGTTTTTTGCTTATTGTATATGTGAGATGAATGAGAATGGCATTATGCACAATTTTGTCTTTTGCCGTTATCCATTGTCTTTTACCGTTATTGAGATATTTTTATTAAAATGTAAAAAATATATTTTTGCGAATTACTGAAAACTAACAGTTTTTCAAAAAAAAATTTGAAAAACGAATTAAAGGCAATAAAATTTTCCACATTTTTACCTTTTACCGTAAATTGGTATCTTTTATCGTTTTCAAGTTATCTCAAATTTTGTACGTTTTGAGGTCGGCTTTGGTTGACAAAACGATAGGGCTATAGCGTAAATTGAGCAGGGTCGTAGATTTTGTGGAAGGAAGTTTTGTGTTGGCCACAACTGATATTTTTCTACAAGTTTTAACCCCGATTATACCATAGACCAGAGCTCGGCACTGCTTGGCTCGTCTGGCTCCTCAATACGATAACATTTTTATTCAAATTTTACGAGATTACAATCAATGTATGAACGTTTTTACTCGACTCTCCAACGCAATGATACGTGTTGGTTGACGACGGCCACTTCGGCAGCCGAAATCAAACGATTGACTAACAATCGATGGAGCGAGCCTACGACAGTCATTCAGTATGATTTCTGCTGTTGATGCGTACGGGTGTATACATTTGCTCTCCAAAATTATAATTGCTTCCGAAAGAACACTGATGTACGAAATTTTTTCAGAAATTTGATTTTTTTAGTTTTCCTTTTCCATTATGAAGCGCTCATATTCAAATTCAAATACTATGTCGTGGGCTTAAGAAAACAAATATTTAATAACCACAAATAATGATAACCGTCAATGTCTAGTTTGCAGTTACATGTCGAATAAAAAATTCAATCTAAAACGCCATTACAACAGCTGTCATAAGTTCGATTTTGCCCGATGCAATGAAGTAGAAAGAGTAAGACAGGTTGACAACTCAAAGAAAGTTTTTTTTAAAGAAATTTCCTTTAGGCGGAACAAATGATTCTGAAATTGCATAATGATAAATTGTGTAGTTCACTGTTCCTAAACGTCTGCATCAAAAGCGAAAGAGCGTAAAAAATGAAAATGATGCGTTTTCTCATTTTGTGTTATAGTATATGAAGAAACATAAAATTTTTTCGAGTAGTAGTAAATCACTACATACATGGTGCCGAGGTCTGCCATAGACAATATGAAGTATTGAACATATTTTCGAAATATCTTAAAATTTAACAGTTGCAATTTAAAAACATGTTTTCCTGGCAAATTTTTTTTGTCTGTCAAAATGTCAATCTGTTTTACAATCTATTATTTTTTCAATTTTTCTAATATTCAATGGCATTTTAATTTTTTTTAATTTTCCACAAAAGTCAAATTAACCACATTTTAACAAGTTTCGTTCACTATTTTGGGCGAAATATACTATATATCGGATTTTGAATGTTTTTAAAGTGCATATTTAAGTGCATATTTTGCCATTTTTAGTGCATATTATATGCGCATATTTCGCTTTTTTTAGTGCATATTTTTGGCAGCCCTACATATGAGATATAAAATTGCTAGTCTAAGGAAATAATCAAATCAAAAATAAATTAATAAACGTTCCATCAATAAACATCTTTCCTCTAAAGAAAATAATTAGAATCCGAAAAGGAAGATTTTTTTAAAATCTCAACGAATCTAATACGCCTGCTTAAAATGAAAAAATGGTACAATATAGAATTTTAAAAAAACAACAAAAATTCACAGGCGACGAAACATGTCATTGAACTTTGTACCTCGCATATTGGCTATCAAACAATGAATGAATCTGACAACTTTGACACAACACACATACGAACACAAAATTTTTAAAGCTTTTAAACCCAAGGCTCACAAATCTAATCAAGCTTTAGAGATTGTATTCTAGATGGCGATACAATCTCAAAAATTTTTGGTACCATTTCGATCTTTTGCGAAAATCATCTTAGAGTATAATCTTTGTTTCAGATCATTTTCAGCGTTCATTTGATGTTTAACAAAAAAAAATTAATATATGAATATATTCAAAACTCGATAAAGCTTCACAAAAATCAAATTTACCACAAAGAAAAACCTCTAAAAATCATTTAAACAAACAAATTTTGTCATGGGACTGAAAAATCTGCAATTAGGCCATAGCTTTCCCCGTGTTGCAGTTGGCCTGCCCTTAAAAAGTTCGTCCAAATCGGTTGAGTACTTCAAACACCTCCTAGTAGAACTACAAAGTGTTATACACAATATCAACATGTTCCTGTCTCGCAAAGGAATTATTCTTTCTCGCTCATCCTGTTGACAGCAGTTTTTTTCCCTTCCATTATTTACAAACATTTCAAGAAATTAAAAATCATATATCCTTTTTTCAATGAATTCTGTGTACAGAAAGTATAAGTCGACGAAGCGTGAATTGACCAAGACGGGGAATTCGCACAAACCTAAGCAGAAAATGCCACACCATTACGAATTCCACGTTTTACGAAGTCATCCACGCTAATGTTCTAAATCCATCCGCATATAAAATTGGTTTTTTTCATTTTTCAGAATATTTTCGGCGATCAAATGGGAAATCGAAGAACAAATCAAGCAAACTTTCGAATAGCCACTTACATGCACAACACATGAATTTGACATAATTTTCCGAGTACTAAATAGGTGCCTGTGCCCCGTTCTGGGAACTTTGTTTTAAGTTTCTGGAACCCTGATGTATCGAACTTTATTGTGGCGATGTAAATCGTCGTCATTTAATCATGAAAATTTTAATTCAATTTTTCATGAAATAGCACAGAACGATGTTTTTACTCGTAAATTTAACACAAAAATTTTTATTTTCGACTATCAAAGTCGTTTAAAGCTTCAAAAAAAAAATGAGAAACAAAAATTGATTATTTTGTGTTTCACCATTGAATAATTTCTGATTCATGATTTTTACGTGACCTTCTAGCTTTGAATCCTATTGGAATTTCTTGGCTTATAGGTCTTTAAAAAAATATAACAAAAATAAATTATTATTTTTGTAAATGCTTTCACATCAATTTAAACATTATTGTTATATTATTTTTTTAAAGACCTATAAGCCAAGAAATTCCAATAGCAAACATTTCTAAAAGAAAAGAATTAGTTTATTATGATTATTTAAATGTATTTATAATTGTATTACTAAGACAATCGGATACGAACTTGGGTCTTGCCTGAGACGCATTCCTATACGGCATATTTTCCCTAGACCCTCTCGTGCAGCTGCAAGCGCGCAGGACTTTTTCCTTTAACCTCCCAGCTTCGTACAATAAAGTTTAGGAGTTAGCCCAGGAAAATTAGGCGAAAAAAAGCATGATCTTCTTAAAAAAACCTAGTTAATTGGATTTTTGCACATACCTTTATTTTGGTATAACGAACAACGTCCCAAAAGTCCATTCCAAAATTGCGCCGGCGTCGTAAGTTATTCAAGGTCAAAGGTTTTTTACGTTTATCTCACTTTGTAAGGGTTGTACGTCTTTTTGAGGTTCAGATAAATTATTCACAATAAAATTCTCTACAAAAAAGGTTAAATACAATTTTCTTCTAGGACAAACAGTTTTCGAGATACAAGTCGTCAAACTATGCGTCGCACAGAGAAATTGCTATTATTCAAGGGCAAAAGTCAAAAAAATCGCGAATATCTCGCTTTGTATGACAATTTAACTGCCTTATTGAGTCTTGTCGAAATATTTAGCAAGAAAATTGCTCACGGGATATTATTGCCAGAAATTAAACACTTTTTATTTTAGCAATGTACGGAGCTCCGAAAACTGAAGACTCCCTCGACAATTATCGCTACTTGAGGTTCGCTAAATCTACAAGATTCAATAAGGCAGTTAAATTACCTTCACTTCCACCCACAATAGGAGCCGCACAACACCATCTGAATCGTATATATTATCAGGTGCAAACTTGGCTTGGAAAATACTCAGATCCTCAACAGTAGGAATGGACTTTTAACAATGATTTCTTGCAGCCAGTTAGTACATTACTTCCACCAATACCGAAAGAACTCCTGAATTCCGTTTTTTTACAACTGCACAAAAGGTTGTGGTTCGTTTGTGGCTTTTGTCGGGGTCAGTCATGTTTAAATCCTGCTTCTTGTGATATCACTGAATCCTTTGACAACTTAAACGATGTCGATGATGAACTCGATCTTATTGATGCCTTAGCATTAAATGTAAGTGAAGATGATACCTATATCGAAGATGAAGAACAACAAGAAGAAGAAGATGCAGAAGGAGAAGAAGAATAAATGAATGAAAGGGGAAAAAATATGGATTAGGCCTAATGAGGAAACCATGTAAAAAACGCGCCTTGCATTCTACCTCAATGGTGGTGGAGAAACGAATATACAGTTTACAGTATCTCGACTTCTATCTCGAAAACTATTCGCCCAATTTGTTTAACCTTTTTTGTAGAGAATTTTCGGAGATGCAATTCATCTGAACACAAAAAATGCGTACAGGCTATACAAAGCGAGATATTTACGATTTTTTTTTGACTTTTGACCTTGAATAATAGCAATTTCTCTGTGCGACACATAGTTTGACGACTTGTATCTCGAAAACTGTTTGTCCTACAAGAAAATTGTATTTAACCTTTTTTGTAGAGAATTTTATTTTGAATAATTTATCTGAGCCTCAACAAGACGTACAACCCTTACAAAGTGAGATAAACGTATTTAAAAAAAACGATTCAAAACTAAATTCAGATACATACGTACTTAAAACAAATAAAATCGTCTCTCTTCAAGAATAACAAAAATAACTAATTGAATATGATAATGTTAAAAATTAAAAAAAAGTAAATAAAGCAATTTTATATTAAAAAGACCACTTATCAAACAAAGCGAGAAACTATACATCGAGTATAAAATTTTGACGACAGATAAATCTCTTTGGACATGAGTTTTATTTTGCTCAATATAAATATTTCTCTTCGAAGAGAGAGTTTCTATACAACTCAAGGATTTTTTTAACGCGCTGAGTTTTTCACGACATTTAAATCTCTTTTAAAATGAGTTTTTTTCTGCTCAACATAAATATTCCTCATCAGAAGTGAGTGTTATTCTGGTCGACATAAATATTCCTCATCAGAAGTAAGTGAGTTTATATAAAAATTGAGAAATATATTCATCCCTGCATCTTATACATTAGATTGCCCATATGTGCAAAGTTGTAATTTCTGTTGCTCCCCGTCCATTTTCGTGAAGTTTAGGTCAAAAAAATAAGATTTAAAAAAAAAAGTAGGAATCTGTAGTGGAAAAAACCCAGCCGGTTTTTCATTGAAGTTTCAAAAATAGACTTTAAAATGGTGAATCGCTTTAACTGTCCGTAACTCCTATAATATTTAATTTTTCGTTGATGGTCTAAAGACAACTTTTGTAGAGGATAACTAGACGAACATCTAATTCTCACGAAGTTTTAACCTACGGTTGAAATTTAATGCTTTTTTGGTCCCAAAACAGCGATTTTTTAAGAACATTTTCATGAATTATTTTCTTTAAATGTATTTTTTGCACTTTCTAAAGGGTGGAATATTTCTTCTGGTAAGCCTATGTTCTAGAGAATGAAATGTAGATTTATTTAAAAAAAAAATTAAGCCGATCTAAAGTTATACGACATACATACAGACCGACAAACAGACAGATCCTAAATTTTTTATCTGAAACGGATTTTGTACTGGTCAGAAGTATTGAAAAGTATATTTTTTTTTAAGTTTTTCCGATATTCTTATTTGTTATAAAACATTTTAACCCTTAATTTATGAGGTGAAAATCATATGCGTACATGATGAGGTGGTTTTCAATGGACTTGTTCTAATCACATACTAAATCCGTGCTTTTAACTCGGCATACAACACCAAACTGTATGAAGGTACTGAAGATTTCAGAGTCACTGTGCTGAAAACATGAGAAATAGCAAAGAGAGAAAAGGCAATGTAGGTCCACTGGACCCACCTCATCAATTAAGGGTTAAAATACAAAATTTAATGGAATTTTTTTTTAAATTTTTTTCTTGAAATTGTTCATAATTTTTTGTTAAATATTCAATGAATTTTGCTTTCGAATAGCTTTGCATTGATATTTGTTTATAATGCTGTTCCATAGCATGCAGGATATACTGTTTTTGTTACTCCTGGTGCGTTAGAACAGTATTATATCGAGTCATCAGAATTGTGCGATTTTGTTAGTAATAACACATACTAAGGGTTAAAATGTTTTATAACAAATAAGAATATCGGAAAAACTTAAAAAAAAATATACTTTTCAATACTTCTGACCAGTACAAAATCCGTTTCAGACAAAAAATTTAGGATCTGTCTGTTTGTCGGTCTGTATGTATGTCGTATAACTTTAGATCGGCTTAATTTTTTTTTTTAAATAAATCTACATTTCATTCTCTAGAACATAGGCTTACCAGAAGAAATATTCCACCCTTTAGAAAGTGCAAAAAATACATTTAAAGAAAATAATTCATGAAAATGTTCTTAAAAAATCGCTGTTTTGGGACCAAAAAAGCATTAAATTTCAACCGTAGGTTAAAACTTCGTGAGAATTAGATGTTCGTCTAGTTATCCTCTACAAAAGTTGTCTTTAGACCATCAACGAAAAATTAAATATTATAGGAGTTACGGACAGTTAAAGCGATTCACCATTTTAAAGTCTATTTTTGAAACTTCAATGAAAAACCGGTTGGGTTTTTTCCACTACAGATTCCTACTTTTTTTTTAAATCTTATTTTTTTGACCTAAACTTCACGAAAATGGACGGGGGCAACAAAAATTACAACTTTACACATTTCATATATCTTGTGGGCAATCTATTATACATACTAGCAAAAACCCGTGTTATTTCGAGATAATAACAAAAAAAAATTAAACAAGAAAAGCTACAAAAAATCCATCTTTATGGGAGAGGGGAAAGAAGTGATCCGATTGCATTTCGGTTATGTAAAATCATATTCTAAACACATTTCATCTTTATAAATTTTTCTAAAGAATGCACAGTTTTCGAGAAAACAGGAAAAAAGTATTTCTTTTGCTTGAGAGAGGGGAGAAGCAGTGGTTCGATTGGATTTTGATGTATGGAGAGTTATGTAAAACCCTATTCTAAACATATTTTACCTTTATAAATTTTTCAATATGAATCACCGTTTTGGAGCAAATTGCAAAAAAACTGTTTCGTTTGCATGGGACACAGGGAAGGAATGGTCTAATTTAACTCGCTTAAGAAATTACCCTTAAAAGAAACGTAACTATACAAAATTTCAAGTCTCGAAAGTTTTGGTGTTCGTGGACGGACATGCGGAAATCAAAATCTTTTGTCATCTCTAACACCCTGGTGTAGTTAATTTTTGTGTCCGACAATTGGTTCGATGCGTTACTAACATACTTCTAACTAAATCTAACATACTTCTATATGATACTAGCAGACCCTACGTTGGCGGCTAAAAGTTTTTTGTATAAATTTTAGAATGCCAAAAAACCATAAATAACTTAAAAAGTTTTGGGAAAAAATGTTATCCTTGCAGGACCTTCCGTTTCGAATTTTGAAATTTCAACTCCAGATTTGTGATCAGCGACCCCAAAAACCCCATAATGGCAATTTTTCCGGAGAAAAATGGGAAAAAGGATATTTCCGTTATCCTTACAGGACCTTCCGTTTCGAATTTTGAAATTCCAACACCGGATTCGTGATCAGCGACCCCAAAAACCCCATAATGGCTATTTTTCCGGGGGAAAATGGGAAAAATGATATTTTCGTTATCCTTAGAGGACCTTTCGTTTCGAATTTTGAAATTCCAACACCGGATTCGTGATCAGCGACCCCAAAAACCCTCTTATGCCGATTTTTCCGGGGAAAAACGGGAAAAAGGATATTTGTCTTTACAGAACCTTTCGTGTCGAATTTTGAAAATTTAATATCGGATTCGTGATCAGCGACCCCAAAAACCTTATAATACCAATTTCTCCGGAGAAAATTGGAAAAAGGACATTTGCGTTATCCTTACAGGACTTTATGGTTAGAATTTTGAAATTCCAACACCGGATTCGTGATCAGCGACTCCAAAAACCCCATAATGGCTATTTTTCCGGGGGAAAATGGGAAAAATGATATTTTCGTTATCCTTACAGGACCTTCCGTTTCAAAATTTTGAAATTCCAACGCCGGATTTGTAATCAGCGACCCCAAAAACCCTCTTATGCCGATTTTTACGGGGAAAAACGGGAAAAAGGATATTTATCCTTACAGAACCTTTCGTGTCGAATTTTGAAAATCTAATATCGGATTCGTGATCAGCGACCCCAAAAACCCCATAATGGCAATTTTTCCGGAGAAAAATGGGAAAAAGAATATTTGCGTTATCCTTACAGGACCTTCCGTTTCGAATTTTGAAATTCCAACACCGGATTCGTGATCAGCGACCCCAAAAACCCCATAATGGCAATTTTTCCGGAGAAAAATGGGAAAAAGGATATTTGCGTTATCCTTACAGGACCTTCCGTTTCGAATTTTGAAATTCCAACACCGGATTCGTGATCAGCGACCTCAAAAACCCCATAATGGCAATTTTTCCGGAGAAAAATGGGAAAAAGGATATTTGCGTTATCCTTACAGGACCTTCCGTTTCGAATTTAAAAATCTAACATAGCTAAAAACCTGCTCCTGGCAACGCAGATCATTTTGCAAAAAACCGCGTCAAAATCGGTCCAGTAGTTTTTGAGTTTTGTAATCTCAAACGGACAAACCAACAAACAGACAAACCAACAAACATCCATTTTTATATATATAGATATCATGTAGTGTATAAAAATTACGATATATCTCGATACCGGTTTGAGATATTGAGTTCTAGGAAGAGATGAAAGAATAGGAAATTTCACGGTCTTTAATTTCTTTCGGCTGTCTGAAATACGTGATGGACTACTCAAGAAAACTGTGGTGTCTATGGGCGTCTCTCACTTCAGCCTCATAGCTTTATGTGAAACCCACTGGGATGAAAAACAGCAGGCAATAGAGCGATTTGCAGAAGTGTTTCCTATAATTACTGAAACACTAAAGCCCTGTAAGAGAATAACAGAGTGCAGCACAGTCTGACCAATTGTAACAAGCAATGGAAAGTTCTCGGTTTGCTACCTCGCATGTCATTTTTTCAATTTTTTTAATAATTCCAGCCAGAACTTAGGATAAGCCTCTTTAATGCCGAAGTACAGCTCAGGATGGTCGGAAGGACAAATGGAGATGTCGATTTATGTTCTCCTTGATCTTCTGAGGGTTATAGTCCGGAGGGAACACACCGGATGGTAAATATTTCCAAAGTCTTGTTGTTCGCAGAATCAAGGAGCTCATAAACTTTACTGTACGAAAACGGGGAGGCTCAAGGAAGAAGTCGTGCGTGCGTTCAGCTGCACGAGAGGGTCTAGGGAAAATATACCGTGAAGGAATAAGTTGGGATATTTCGGTGGAGCATTTCCCATGGAAATATCTATAGAATATGCTGAGTACTCCAACAGAGCGACGATGCTCGAGAGCCGGTAATGAATCTGTCAAAGATTTGTCTCCAATCAATCGGATCGCACTTTTTTGAATTCGGTCCAGTAGTTGCAACCAGTATTGAACGATCAGAAAGTTAGTTCTTAATACATTTGAAGATAGCAGGATTTATAGCCGTATCACACTAATGATTACTTTTGCGATTGAGGTTACGATTGGCCTTTTCGACCAATTAGACTCAAGTTTAAACTGACAATCGTAGCCGCAATCGTAGCCAGCTATTGGTCGAAAGGGCCAATCGTAGCCTCAATCGCAAAAGTAATCGTTAGTTCGATATGGCTATTAGACCGACAGCTCGTATTTTTATCAGCCAAACACGATCGGAAGCTTTGGAGATGTCCAAAGCTATTGTTTTTGATTGGCCAAAATTATGAAAACTTTTATTCCAACGTTCGGTCAAGCCGACCAAGGTATCACCTGTGGAACGGTGCACACGAAAGCCAAATTCACGATCGTTATGTTATTGCGCTGTAAAAAGTTTGTGATTTTGATATTGATCAAAATTTCCATAACCTTGGCAAATACGGAGGTCAGAGCTATAGGCCTATAATTTGACATTAGCTGCTTTCCAAGAAAAGGGATAGATCTCCTTGGCGAAGCTGAGGAACCAGGTGTTGGAGTCACATTTTGCAGCAATCGAGTTGCGCGGTATGTAGGACTTCATTCCGTTCGTGACCTTTGCGGTCGCAAAACTGTCAGTCTGTCTGTCAGTCTGTGTACAAGATTTCTCAAAAACTAATAGAGCTAGCGCCATGAAATTTTATAGGCATGTTGGGTCCTGAAATGGGACGAACCTATCAACTTTTGGTGGAAATCCGTTAACCGGAAGTATCCAAAATGGCGATTTTTCAAAAATCGCAATTTCGTTTTTCTCGATTTACTCCCAAACTACGCATTTTTTAGTGGCCTTAAGTATGACAAAATTTGGAGAAAATAAAATTTCCCACACTTTTGTCTTTAGCTATAACTCGATATCTCAACCTGTTATCGAGATAAACCGTTATTTCCAAAAAAAAACAGTTTTTTGCGATTATCTCGAAAATTAACGGGTTTTTGCTAACTGAATGTATGAAGTGAATTAATGAGAATGGCATTCTGCATAATTTTGTTTCTTACCGTTATCCGTTATCTTTTACCGTTATTGAGATATTTAGATTAAAATATAAAAAAATATATTTTTGCAAATTACTTGCAAACTAACGGGTTTTCGACAAATCAGTTAAAAGAAAAATTAAAGATGTTAACATTTTCTACATTTTTGCCATTTACCGTAAATTGATATCTTTTACAGTTCTTAAGTTATCTCAAATTTTGTACGTTTTTGATATTTTTGGATGAACCAACAATTTATTGGGAGGTTGTATTGGGTTGACAGTACGACAGGGCTATAACGTAAAGTGCACAGAGTCGTAGATTTTGTAGAAGAAAGTTTTGTGCTGACCACAACTGATATTTTAAAATGCGAAACAGTTCTACGCGGGGCTTTAGTTGTAATTTTAAAGGGCCTTACGGTGGAAAATAAACAGCTCAACAGATAATGATCAGATCTTCCCAGAAACGCTATATTTAGAAGGATTTGTAGTTAAAAACAAATCTGACTGATATGTCCTACAATATCTGGAATTCTCATTGGTTTGTCTACGATTTGTGCCAACAAGTTTGAATCTGCAAAGAATTCCGTATCCAATCCAACAAAGGAAGCCACTTATCATTATGGATGTTGAAATCACCCGCAACAACAATTTCAGCGCCAGGATTTGAAGCAGTAATTGAATCGATGGAATCAGATCAGTTGTCCAACTCGACCAAGGTGTTCTCGGTGGGACGATTAGGGCTCCGGTAAATAAAACAGAGGTAGATGCGCTTGCGCATATGGAGCTTTAGCCAGATGAAGTAAAATTCTGGATTAGCGCATTTCCCTAAATTGGAAGAAGTGAGTAAGGCACATGATAGAGGATATGAATTGCGACACGCCTTTGACGAAAAAATACTACCCTTTTACCTAAAATTGACCTGGGTCGCAGTCGCGATCAACTTTGGTCTCACCCAAAGCCAGTACCTCGGGTACAAAATCAACTTTCGAATTTTGACTTACTCGGATCTGTCCAACAAAAAAACACAAAACGACAACACGCACACAAGCAATAGTCAAATGGAGCCTACGAGGATACAAAAGAGCTGGAGACAAAAGAGCTGGTTCTGCAGATAACTTCATTATTGACACAAGATGGAAATTTTTTGACAGCAGTAGTAAGCCGCGTCAACTTATTTTTATAGGCAGGTAATTTGGAAATGTTTTATATTTGCATGCAATAATAAAATTTACTATTATGGCGTTTTCGACTGGCAGATTCAGAGCAGGCTCTGACACAGTTTAGGGCAAGGTATTTTCGAGCAGTTCTCGAGCAGAAAATTGACATTTGATGGCTCGCCGGCAAGAATATTCTGGGAAATTATTTTTCGATATCATACGCGTCAATTAATGACACAGAAGTACCTAATTACACGATTTTGTTAGCCTTAACCTCAAAAGAGCAACTCAAATCTGACTACATAAGGCAGATCACAAAATTGCTCGAAAAATGCTCTTTTAAGGTAAGGATACACGACGAGAGACATTGGTCTCTGAGACCAAAAATTTCGCCTCTGGATACAAAGAGACCTGTGTATACACTTCGGAGACCGGAGATTTATCTCCAATTACAAGTCTCTCGGGTCTCTTGGGAGACTTAAGTCTCTTGCCGTGTAGCTACTCTTTTTAATGCGTCTCCGGTCTTCAAAACGTTTTGATATCTATCTCTTGGTCTCCGGAGACGAATTTTGACATTTCAGGAAATTGTTTTGTGGGAACGAGAATTTGTTTCGTTGTTTTGCGATTAAAGGTCAGTTTTTATAAAGAAAAAAAGTGTTTTTACTTATTTTATATTTTAGATTAGTGATATTGTTGTTATGCTTGGAAACGAGATACCTGCGTCGTGTATGCACTCCAGAGACTTTGCTTTGAGAGACTTTTTAGTAAAGGTCTCCGGAGATCTATTTTTTGATCTCCAGACTTAAATGTCTCTGAACGTGTATACACTTTGGAGATTTTTGCCTTTTGTACCCTGGAGACCAGAGACCAAAGTCTCTCATCGTGTATCCTTACCTTTAGTGCTCGCATAGGAGTACTTACGTAACTCTTTTTCGAGCGATCAAAAAATCTCAGTCGAACGAGTACTTTCGTCACTCGAACACGTAACTCTTTTTCGAGCGATCAAAAAATCTCAGTCGAACACAAGTTCTCAGAGTGAGCAACTTTAGAGCAATTTCAGAGCAAAAAGAGCATGCCAGTCGAAAACGTTATTAATAATAGAATTTACGAAATCAATATCATAAAAAAAATCGTACTAAAAAAATGTTAATATTGGAAAAAAAAATTATATCGGCCCGATTCCAGAATCCGTCGTAGCTTTATTACGAAGAACTAACTACGTTACGAATACGAAGAAATCAGTATTCCACGATCCGAACGGAATTGAACTTAGTGGTGCTTGATTAAAATCTAAATTGGAATCTTCGAAATCAGCTGTTTACTGTCAAAGTACATGTCATACAGGCAAGTAAAATTTTAAAATACGTACCTTTTTATAAACTATTTGAAATAAAACTCTTAAATTATAGGTGAATTAAAATTGACTCCGTTGCTTTTGTTGGGCTGTGTTTGAAAGAAGAGGCTATCTACAAAAAAAGAGCGATGAAAGTTGAAAGAAAAGTATTGAGGGATGCTTCAAATCCATTCAAGTAAGTTTTCTTTTGAAACAAAACGTAAGTTTTTATTTTAAAACAATTCATGATAGATGTTCAATACTTCGGTATTTTTGAAACGAAAAAACTTTCGTTTGAATAAACCAGCTTTTCGATATATTTTATCGGAACTTGAACTGGAGCTTGAGCCAACAGTGCTGTCATCATCTATAACGCCAATCCATCGCATAAAAGTAGAGAAAGGAGATTTCGGTCTCTTAGACCAAAAATTTCGCCTCTGCATACAAAGAGACCTGTATATACACTTCGGAGACCGGAGATTTGTCTGATATCTATCTCTTGGTCTCCGGAGACGAATTTTGACATTTCAGGGAATAGTTTTGTGGGAACGAGAATTTGTTTCGTTGTTTTGAGTTTAAAGGTAAATTTTTATAAAGAAAAAAAAAACACTTTAAAAAACAAGTTTTATAACCTTATACACTTTCAAAATGCACTAAAAAGTAAAAAACAAGTTTAAAGTTTCACAAAAAATGTTTTTATAAATTGCGTGTTGTTGTGAAAGTATAAAGTGTGCTGCGTTGCACAGTATGAAACCGCTATTACAGATTCAAGAGCAAATGCAACGTCACACACTTTATACTTTCACAACAACACGCAATTTATAAAAACATTTTTTGTGAAACTTTAAACTTGTTTTTTACTTTTTAGTGCATTTTGAAAGTGTATAAGGCTATAAAACTTGTTTTTTAAAGTGTTTTTTTTTTATTTTATACTTTTTAGTCTTGAATTAGCCTACCAAAAACCTCCAGAAAAGATCTTTCGCGGGAAATTTGAGCAAAAGGAAACTCACGTTATCTTTGCAGGACATTCCGTTATCCTTACAGAATTTTAAATGTCAGAATCGGATTCAGCGACCCCAAAAACCCCCTAATGCAATTTTTCCCCGGAAAAAATGGGAAAAGGATATGTGCGTCATCCTTACAGGACCTTCCGTTTTGAATTTTGAAAATCTAACACCGAATTCGTGATCAACGACCCCGAAAACCCCCTGGTGCCAGTTTTTCCCGGGAAAAATGGGAAAAAGGATATTTGCGTTATCCTTACAGGACCTTCCGTTTTGAATTTTGAAAATCTAACACCGAATTCGTGATCAGCGACCCCGAAAACCCCCTGATGCCAGTTTTTCCCGGGAAAAATGGGAAAAAGGATATTTGCGTTATTCTTACAGGACCTTCCGTTTTGAATTTTGAAAATCTAACACCGAATTCGTGATCAGCGACCCCGAAAACCCCCTGGTGCCAGTTTTTCCCGGGAAAAATGGGAAAAAGGATATTTGCGTTATCCTTACAGGACCTTCCGTTTTGAATTTTGAAAATCTAACACCGAATTCGTGATCAGCGACCCCGAAAACCCCCTAATACAATTTTTTCCCGGAAAAAATGGGAAAAAGGATATTTGCGTTATCCTTACAGGACCTTCCGTTTCGAATTTTGAAAATCTAACACCGAATTCGTGATCAGCGACCCCGAAAACCCCCTAATGCCATTTTTTCCCGGAAAAAATGGGAAAAAGGATATTTGCGTTATCCTTACAGGACCTGCCGTTTTGAATTTTGAAAATCTAACACCGAATTCGTGATCAGTGACCCCGAAAATCCCCTGATTCCATTTTTTCCCGGAAAAAATGGGAAAAAGGATATTTGCGCTATCATTACAGGACCTTCCATTATCCTTACAAGGATGGAGTAGTAAAAATATTGAACCGTCACCGGAACTACGCAAGGTGACAAAATTTCATCTTCCTAGGTTGCATAGTTTCGGAGATATAAGGTTCCAAAGATTCCAGAGATAGACACATAGGTAGCCAGCCAGCCAGGTAGGTAGGTAGGTCGCGACAATCCAACTTAATAGAAAGTGTATAAAAAGTGTTTTTTTTCATATTTTAGATTTTAGATTAGTGATATTATGGCGACGTGGACAAAATCCAAAACCACAAAAATGCTGGAGATTGTCGCCTTCTTATCGAATTTTTCACCCATATTTTGCGTTGCCTCTTTCGGCTGAAGAGTTGAGGCGGGCGGATGGGCTGGTGCACTATCGGCTCGGCAGGTTTAGGTTAAAGCTGGGTTTCTCTAAGGAGGATACCGATGCACAAACCGTAGAGCCAGTGGCAGATCCGAGCAGTGCAACGGCATTTACAGCGGAAAGGACGGAACCATCGTTACCCCCGGTACAGGACGCAAATACTGTGGTGGGGGCGACGGGAGCCGTAGGCGCCACCTCCGTGGCGAAGCCCATAGAGGGAGCTTCACAGGAGGAGGCCTCCCCTTCTAGGCTACTCGCTGGACTTACGGTTAACATCGATGAAGAAGACAAGTTGCTGGAGGATGAGGTTCTCTCTTCTGATGACACTCTCACGGAAGATTTTGATATGGGGGTTGCTCAATCTTAATATGAGTGTCCTCCAAATTAATCTACATCGTAGCAGGGCGGTCTCGGCTAACCTGCTTCAACTGTTCAAGGAGAATAAAGTGGACGTCGCTCTAATTCAAGAACCATGGACGTTAAATGACATGGTTTCAGGATTCGGGCCGCCCTACATATTTTTCAAGGAAGGAATGTAGGTAGACCCAGAACGTGCATCGTAGCTAGGAAGGAACTGAACTTGTTCTCGATTCCACTAGCTCTATCTACAGATGTAACGGCAATGTTGTGGGAATGGTCCGCAGAAGGTAGGAGGGAACAGATGGTGTTGGCCTCCGTATACCTCCCATATGATGCACCAACCCTTCCACCATCCCGGGAACTCGAGGAACTGGTAAGTTACGCCAGCAGTAACCGGAAAAATTTAGTAATCGGGTGCGATGCAAACGCGCACCACACAGGCTGGGGAAGCTCAGACTTTAACGATCGAGGTAAGTCACTTTTTGATTATGTATCAAGTACAAACCTACATGTTTTGAATCGCGGGGTAGAGCCCACGTGAATGTGGTTCAGGATTGGCGAGTTTCGGACGAAGCTAGCCTCTCCGACCATAGATACATTCGCTTCAAGCTAGGCAGAGTAAAGAGAGTAGCACCCGAATTTAGAAACTCGTCGAAAACGAACTGGGCGCTGTTTGGGGAACTACTAGCTCAAAAATTGGAGGGAGTCAATGCCCCTAACTTTAATAGCAGGGATGATATTGACAACGAGACGGAGATACTGACGACAATTCTAAAGTCATCCTTCGAGTCTTCATGTCCTCTCAGAAAGCCTAAGGGGGACTCAAATACCCCCTGGCTGACTGGGGAGATCATGGAGAAGCGAAGAACGGTCAGGAAACTGTACAATAAAGCCAAAAATCACAACCGTGAGCAGGACTGGGATACATACCAATCTGCTCTTAGGGAGTATAAGGCAATGATACGCAGAGCTAAGAGGAACTCTTGGCGTTTATTCTGCGATAGCGTTAACAGCATCGGGGAGACCGCAAGACTAAAGAAATTCCTATCGAAGACCCATACACAACCTGAACTCATTGTTGCAAGCAATGGAAGCAGGGCTGGATCATGTGGGGAGTCTCCTGATGGAAGAACACTTCCTGGTGGAAGAACACTTTCCTGGATGTTTTGCGGGGCGAGACCGAGCTGGGGTTTTTGTAGAGGAAGCTCGGGTTCAACTAGCTAACTCCGCAGCTTTTATAACAGCGAGTAAAGTCAAATGGGCGGTAGACTCATTCCGACCATACAAATCACCGGGGAGGGATGGCTTATACCCAGCTATCCTCCAGCACGCCATGGATCACATCTGTGAAAGGATGGTCAATTTATTCAAGGCATGTTTGGACTGGTGCTATACACCTCGCCTTTGGCAAGAAGTTCGAGTGGTTTTCATACCGAAAGTCGGCCGGGTGGAGCATGCGTCAGCGAAGGCCTGGAGACCAATAAGTCTAACTTCCTTCATGCTCAAGACCCTGGAAAGAATTTGCGATAGGGAATTAAGGGAAATCCTGCCAGCCGGGCTGTGATCAAACAACCAGCATGCATACATCAAGGGCCAATCCGTGGAGACAGCTCTACATGAGGTCATACACAGGATAGAGAAGGGCTTCCTTTTTAAGAAATCAACCCTGGGTGTCTTTATCGATGTAGAAGGGGCTTTCAATAATATCCTTATAGGCAAAATAATAGGTTCTTGGCGCAAGCAATGTTGATGGAACGAGAATGTGGACCGCGCATATGCTTGAAAATCGCAGAACCTTCGCATCTCTGTGGGATCAAACTAGAGAGGGAATAGTTCACAGGGGGACTCCTCAAGGAGGAATACTCTCACCCTTACTTTGGGTGCTGGTGATGAATAACCTCTTACTTGATCTGGACAGACAGGGATTCCGAGTCGTCTGTTACGCAGACGACTTGGTAATCCTCGTAACCGGCAAATTTGAAACAGAACTCAGCGGGCTAGCCCGGACAGCCATTAACCTGGTATGCAACTGGGCTGAAGGTAACGGTCTAAAGGTTAATCCGTCCAAAACCGAGCTCTGTTTATTCACAAAGAAAAACAAATTACCAAGATTGACCACAACAAGGATTGGCTCCATCAGTTTAAAACTGAAAGACAAGGTCAAATACTTGGGGGTCATACTGAACAGACGGCTCGCCTGGACACCTCATTTAGAAGACAGGACAAGCAGAGCATATAGAGCCTTTGGAATGTGCAAGAGGGCTATAGAAGGGAATTGGGGCCTGCAACCAAAACTGGTCAAATGGCTATATACGGTTGTAATCCGCCCGATTTTAACCTATGGCTCTCTTGTATGGTGCAAGGCACTGGAAGCGGCATCAAAGTGGAAAATACTGGAAAGAGTGCAGTGATAGTGCTGTTTGAGCACATTGGGGGCTTTAAGATCCACCACTACAAGGTCAATGGAGGTTATCTTGAATCTACCCCCTATCGAGCTGCACGTTAAACATATGGCGGCGGGGGCGGCCATAAGGCTACACCTCGCCGAAACTTGGACTCATGCGGGACAGGGAGTTCCACATGAGTCCATTATCGATTTCGTAAAGTCTAAAATACCCGCTCTATCTTTAGAAAGCGACTTGCAGCCGGAGTCCTATCTGGAGGCCAATGTTTGCAAGAGCATTGATCTCCGGGACAAGTGGGAGACAGGAGTTGTCACACCACCGGAAGCGGACATAACGGTATATACAGACGGTTCCAAGATGGATAACCTGACTGGCGCTGGACTGTTCTGCGAGGAGCTCGGAGTGGAGCGATAGACAACCATGCTACGGTCTTTCAAGTCGAAGTAATGGCAATCAAAAAAGCCAGTCTGCTTCTGTTGGACCTTGCAATAACTGAAAAGGATATCTGCATCTGCTCAGCCAGTCAAGCAGCCATCAAAGCGATTTCTTCACACACTGCCAAATCTAAGCTTGTGCAGTCATGTAAGGAAGACCTAAAGAGACTCTCCGAAACCAACCACCTTAAAATGGTTTGGGTTCCTGGGCATAGTAATATTCCTGGAAATGAGAAGGCAGATGAACTTGCTCGTAAGGGTACATGTATGGACAGTCAACCCATTTCTCTTGGGTTTCCGATTCAAATCCTCAAACTGCAACTTAAGCAGTGGGCGGATCAGGAGAACCAACAACTTTGGTCCATGTGTCAGATCGGCACTACAACAAAGGAATTATGGGGTGGCTTAAATGCAAATCTTACTAAGAGCCTCTTAAATCTGGAACGGAATCCCCTTCGTCTAACGACTTGGATTCTAACTGGGCACTCCCTCCTGAAGGATCACGATTTCAAGATGAGGCTGGTGGATAATCCACAATGCAGGGGCTGCGGAGAAGAGCAGGAAAAGATGGAGCATTTCTTGTGTCACTGTCCAGCCTTAACCCGTATTCGCGTCAAATGCTTCGGCTATCCCTTTCTAGAGGAACTCCATGAGGCAGGAACTCAGGGCTGGGAGCCGATTCGGAAATATATAGCACTTGCGGGATGGCTAAACAACCGTACTTGAGCTCAATCTGCTCCAACGAGGGACATCGGAGGTGTACAATGGGCCCAACTTGAGGCCTACGTGCGTGGGGTTCCCTGGTCAGCCCCCCTCCTATCAAACCAACCAACCAACCAACCACGACTCTCATATATGAAACATTAGCCATACTAGGGCATTTTTTAAAAACGAATACCAGCAAGGACAACGAAATCGGTGGATTCTAGGTTTCTTTGTTCATTCTTATGTTCATAAGTTGGCATTTCAGTATACTTATAATTTAGGTGATGCAGGTTACCCTTTGGAACCGAAGACAATTACACCACAGTAGAAGGAAGTGTCGAAAGCGACTTCAATAAAAGGCATTCTAAAACGCGAAACATAATAGCGAGGACTATAGGTGTCCTAAAAAATCGATTTCGATCTGTGCTAGGTGCCAAACGTTCGGTGGCTTGGTTGAACATTTTAGTTGCCGTGTGCCTGATGATTCGACTTGTGCGACTAATACCACATTCGTTTCATGAATTCGAATCTTTGTGCGCCTCTAATCATTCGACAATCCGCGTTTCATATTTTATTATCTCTGAAACGCAGAAAATATCAACGTTTAAATTTTACGATTTTTAACATTGATGTCTCCATATAACGAACATTATAAAAACTGAGTATTCGATATAGCGAACGATTTTATTTACCACGTGGATTCAATCGATATGATTGTATGAAATTTGTACGTGATGTCACGAAGACAAGTGTCTTCATTTAGGTGAAAAAATTATAAAAAATTCACAGGAGAGAGATGGGTATGTCACTCACTACAATGAACGATATCGATTTCAGCGACATTTTTGTCTTAAGGAGAATTTCGGAGACATCAGTTGACTAAAAATGAGAGCATTTTTTTACCGAAATATTCACTGAAACCTCAGTTCGCGGATTCAGTCCGATCCTGAATCAAATTCACGAACTAGGGAATCTGTTCCCTAGTCTTGGGAGATTGATTATTCGAACCTAAAATTTCTACAGAAAATATTATATGAAAACAGTGAAATTGTATAAAATCTTACGCCAAACTAATAAATACAATACAGACGAAAATATAAAGTGATTTTAATTGAAGAGTCACAGCTCAAAAAAGAGAGTAGAGACAAAGGAAAAGAGGAAAGATATGGCTCAAAAGCGTAACCTCCTTCGAGAAAAACAACAATTTTATTCTGGATTTGCTCTTTCTTCTACTTTTTTTTGAGTCTGATTTACATTTCTGTCCAATAAGCAAAAACTGAATCGCAAAGTGCAACGTTCACATACCAATATTGCAAAAAGAAACCGTTGTGAGCACATTTTCGTAAATCTTCTACACTTAGCAGCTATGGCTTAATCAATTCTCCCCATGATAAATGTATATAGATTTTTGCTGAAAAAATTGAGGAAAAAAATAACCTCGTTATCCTTAAAGGACCTTCCGTTATCCTTACAAATTTTTTAATGTCAGAATTGTATTCAGCAACCCAAAAATCCCCAACTGAATTTTTTTTTTTTCGGGAAATTAGGGGAAAATTATAATCTCGTTATCGTTACAGGACCTTCAGTTAACCTCAGAGATGAAAATAAGAGTTATTTTTTCTCTCTTTATCTCTCATTTCAAGTTTCACTCACAATTAATAACGTTTTCATTGTGCGAAAAAATATCTCTGAAGGAGATGATTTTTACTTGTGCGACGAAAAACTCACGAAGAGAGATAAATATTTTCTGTAAATAAATATCAGTTCTAATTAGAGATAAATATTTCCTGAAAATAAATATCAGTTCTAACGAGAGATAAATATTTCTTGTAAATAAATATCAGTTCCAATGAGTTTTATTTCGCTGAGCTGACGAAAAACTCATTTGTTCGATTTTGTATGGTGTGGCTAGTGTACGATTTCAAATAATTTTCAATGCATGATAAGAAATTATTATTTAAAGTAAATGAAAACGATATTTTTTTTGTACTTTGCATGAAACTTTTTTTCTGGGAGGTGGTGGGGGGGTGTGTGGTACCTCAAATGAAAGGTACTGAAGAGTACATTTTAAAAATATATAGCATGATAGGGTCTCCCCTCCACCCCCTCCCCACCCCTCTCCCTCCCCCTCCCCCTCCTCCACCCTTCCCCCTCCTCCACCCTTCCCCCTCCTCCACCCCCCCATCCTCCGCCCCTTCCCCGCCCCACCCTTCCCCCTCACCCCTTCCACTCCTCACCACACCCCCTACTAACCCACCCATCATCCACCCATCACCACCCCATAAAAGCAACATAATATTAAAAAAAACACGTATCAAACAAAGCGAGAAACATCGAGTATAAGTTTTTGACGACACATAAGTTTTGACGGACATGAGTTTTATTTTGCTCAATATAAATATTCCTCTTCGAATAGAGTTTTTCAACTCAAGGAGTTTTTCAACTATCATCGAGTATAAGTTTTTCACAACATTTTAAATCTCTTTAAAAAAGAGTTTTATTCTACTCGGCAAAAATATTCCTCATCAGAATTGAGTTTTATTTTGCTCGGCATAAATATTCCTCATCAGAAGTGAGTGTTATTCTGGTCGATATAAATATTCCTCATCAGTACACCGATTCTGAGCATAATCCATACTTATCGCCAGTGGAATGTCGATAAGAGGGAATTTTTTTAAAGTTAGGAAATTTTCTTGAAGATCCGCAGCGATGAAGAATTTTTTACCTGCCCGATGTGAATTTTATCAGTTGCAAGTGTAAGAAGCAACCCAAAAATTCTCAATTTGACAGCCGCAAATGTACCGCGAAAAACTTTAGATAGTGTTTTTAATAATTTACCAAAGACAATGAATTCCGCAGTACCCGTTTATTATTACTTTAGTAAGATTTCGTCTCATTATTCGGAATCAAACGCGAATAATGAGACGAAATCTACGGGACGCGTCAGATCCTTTTCCGATACCCGAAGAAAGGTAAAAAAGCGTAATTTATGTATGGTTAAAAACTTTAAATTTATGTGTTTTGTAGGTTTATTGAAATATATACACGGTTGGAAATCGTGGTGTAAATTGCTTTAAATTACCCTCAAATTTTCTATATCACATTACTGAATACAAAAAGTCTTATCGTTTTGATAAATCCACGATTTATCAAGTAGAAATGATACAAAATTTCGCATTTATTCCATATATTTGTTTTGAAAAATAGCAAATATATCAAAATGATAAAAAAATCCGATGGATTTTTATGCATACATTTTTTTATCAAAATTACACCAATTTTGCTAACCGTGGAAATAATTGAAAAGTTGACTCCGCACACGACTGAAGTGGGGCCCAATCGAACTTTAATATCGCCTGCTCTCCGTGTTTTGTGTGCGCTAAACTTATACGCAAACGCACTGTTATCACTACCTCATAAAGCAAGCGATATCCCTTGGAAATGTCGATAAAAACGTTGGAAATGTGGAATAGCTTTCCAGACGTCAAACCATTAGTGTTACCCGAGTGAAGGAAATCGCATTGGAAGTCGAACCTGCATTAGTGTGCTGTATCCACCAACACAATTAAAAGAAAGTTGAATATGTGCACATAAGTCGCTTGTCGATAATTATCGACAGTTCCCTCAGAATCCCTATACAGAAGTGAGTTTATATAAAAATTGAGAAATATTTTCATCCCTGGTTAACCTTATAAATTTTAATGTCAAAATCGTTTTCAGCCACCGTAAAAACCCCAAGATGAGTTTTTTCCCGAAAAATTTGAGGAAGAGTATAACCACGTTATCTTGCGTTATCCTTACAGATGTCAGTATCGTATTCTCTCCCTCTCTCTCTCTCTCGACGCTACAACCGGTTTCCAGTCTTGGCCTGTCGCAATGTCTCTCGCGAGAGGTCCCGGTTACATGTCGATATCCTCCAGTTTTGTATCCCAATTCTCTTCGAGTCCTGGGCACCAATCATGTATTGCGACGCAGACACAAAATTGCGTCTTTCGTTATGAAAAGCAATCATGTATCGCGACGCGTCGTTGCATACTAGTGACGTTTCTTTTCGTTCATCGACACAGTTCGAGGCGTCGCTCAGTGTCATTTCGTCTGTCATTTCACAATGGAGGAACCAAAGTAAATAAAAGTTTTTGTATTTAAATTATAATAAATTTATATTATTTCAGGAAGATAACGAATGAAAACCAGTGGGAAACCCTTGTAAGGTTCATAGATGAAAATAATGCCTTAGTGAGGGGCGCGTTTGACACTGGTGCCTCCGGCAACAAAAAGAAAAAACGTTTGTGGGAGGATTTGATTTTTATTCACTTCAAGCAAAAAGTCTATTAATTATACATTAGGGTTTTGAGGTGAGCTATCATTTTTGTCCCTTAAGAACCTGCGAACAACTCGTAATTCACTTTTTTCTGGTGAACTTAACATAAAATTAATTTCAGCTAATTCAAACATTTTTATTTTGACGTTTCTGTAGCAAGATATTTGTAGTGAGCAAAACTGGTCCGTATTGTGCACTCGGAAAGCTTTATTTAGCATGACCTTTAATTAATTTAAGAATTCAATCCATTGAACGTTCCAACTTTTCAGTGTCGCGGTACAAGATTAGAAAAACGTGTCGCGTCTATGTCGCCGTCTCAGCTCAAAGACGGAGACATGTCGCGATACACGATTGGTGCCCTGATCAACGCCGTCTTGCCGTCTGAGGTTGGATCCTCCTCGTAACCTACCACAGAAGATTTTCCAAGCCGGGTCATTTTCACTCATTCGATGAGCTCGACTACGGGCACGTTCTGATATCTATCATAGACCTCGCCATTGTAGTCTCCGGAATCGTCTCCCCTCATGTATGAGTATCTTCATCTCAAACGCGAACAAGAGGTCGCAATAATTTTTCCTTAGTACCCAAGTATCAGAGGAATACATGAGGACTGGCAGGATCAAAATCTTGCACAGTTGCAGTTTGGTTATTATATTGTAGTTAGGTTTAAAAACCTGAAGAGCTTTGATAAGATCTGTTAGGTTTTGTTGGCTTTGAGCAGCCGTGCGCAGATTTCTTCAGTTAGGTTGTTGTCGGCTGCTACTTTGATTTCCTACCCGTATACTTTGCCCAATATCCGATAGTTAATTTGACGCTGACGATGCTACCATTAATTTAGTTCTGCTTTCGTTTATGTGCAGTCCATATTGTATGCCGCCCGTTCAATCTGTATGAAAGCTTCTTCAACAGATTCAGTAAATCTGCCCATGATGTCAATGTCGTCAGCGTATGCTAGTTGTATCGACTTGTAGAGGATAGTTCCTCTTGTCGCGATTTTCGAGTCGCAGATCACCTTCTACAGTTTGAAGAGGGTTCAGAGCAAACCATCCTCTTGTCGGAGCCCATTGTGGATGGTAATTGGGCGGACAGTGATCCAGCAACTTTCTGTGTAGGATGATTATGGCCATCATACACAGTCTTATCAATTTATTTGGGATGCCGAATTCTCTTATGGTTTTATAAAGTTCTACTCTGGCTATGCTATCATAGGCGACTTTAAAGTCTATGAAGATGTGGTTTAGCACTATACCGTGCTCAGACATTTTTCCATCGCTTGCCTAAGTAAAAATCTGGTCTGTTGTTGATTTTCCTGTTGTAAAGCCATATTGGTATAAACCAATGATGAATGGGGAAATCCTCCATGGAGGAGAGTATCGTATAGGCGGTACTCAGCAACGTAATATCCCTATAAATGCTGCACTCCATGATACTCCCCTTTTTATGTATGGGGCGTATAATACCTCTATTCCACTACAACCTTATAAATTGCTCGGTGTAATTTTGGACCGGCATCCTTGATCTGCTCTGCTGTAATCCCGTCGACTCCGGCCACTTTATTGTTTTTAAGTCGACGGATCGCATTAACTTTTTCATCCAAGCTTGGTGGCTGCAGCTCATATTCAATTTGACTCAAAGGCAGGGTCTCCATGTCTTCGTCGGGCTGACCATTCAACAATTCAGTAAAGTGCTCTTGAGATTCTGAAAAGCAAAAATGTCAGCTGAATCGGTCCAGTTACTGAGTTGAAATTCAGCTAAATATAAGATTTTTTCTTGTATTCGATTGTTTCAAAAAACATTTTAAAAATAAAGAATAAAATTTTATTTAGCGAGTATTTATGTATATTGTCAGGTATTTACAACAAAAAATCAAGAGAATAGCGATGCCGACAGTTTTGAATTTCTTTGTATCATATACTGATTTTGCTTTTATTACTCTTCTCTTTCATCGGACTTTCCAAATATCCAAGCATACACCAAAATGTATTTTATCAATTTGGCAGGACGCCAAATACAGGTTTTGCCCCGAACGCTGCTGATGCGAATCGGAGTCAAAATGTGTTAAAATAAAAATCGTGTAGCTTTCAGCTTAAAGGTATACATTTAGGGCGTGTGCGAAAATGGTAATTCTAGTACATTTTTATACTAGATTGCATTGCGAAGTGCGAACTCCCAAAAAAAAATGGAATTAGAACGAAAACTATCATAAAATTTTATATGCACCTCATTTTCAAATTTTTTTTTTGCTTCATGGTAGATTTTACTGCTGTATCGAATTTGACTGCTCGGGAAATATTTTTTATGTAAAATTAAGTAACCGAAATATTGTATATTCAATTCATACTTTATTATTTTACGTATAAGATAGTACAAAGGACTTTTGAACTCAAAACTACTACCTTATTGATCAAGTGTTCCAATGAGAAATCGTAGTCTTTCGTCCAAAATCAATTTTACTTCAGGAAATGACCAAATTAAATTCGTTCTAATTGAGAAGACAGTTGGAAGGTGGGAGCTCATTGTTTTGCCTACTGATTCTTTCTTCCCACACTCCGAAGCAGGCACTCCTGTAATACCCGCCATTCTCCGTCCAGCTCACTGCACCGCCACCGTCTCTTCCATAGCAAATAAGTGCAAACTCTCCATAACTCCAATGTATAAACCCAACATTTCCACGCAATATTTATGGGGAAAAAAGTATGGAAAAAATTTTGAGCCCCTGTTGCGGAACAAAATATCAAAATATTGCTGATCAAAATTGTGTTGGGAATTAAAATATCTGTTTTAAAATGTTGATTATCAACATGAACTTAATCTGAATTATTGAACTAAATCTGAATTAATAAATTAAACAATCGTTGCCGTCTGCAATTTGATGACTCGGCACCAGATCGACTCAAGTGCGAAATTCACGGTCAGAAAATGAAATACAAAATGCTGACTGAGAATATAAAATGCTAAACTTGTTTTAAGGTGCAGTTGAGCAAACAATCTTCCATGTTTGACGTTTTAACCTACATTAGGGAAATGATAAGATTATCTAAACGCAACTATTTTCCTTGATGATTATCAACAAGAGGTTTGCAAAAAAAAACATAACCAGAAATACTGGTAGGTTCTGTCGGATCTGTGAGATTCGGCCAAAGATTCGGTCAGACTCACTCTTATCTATCCGGTTCGATGCCGGTTAGCTAGTCAGCTTTGTTTCTTGTACTATGTTTTAAGTCTAAAAATGTTAGGTTTCTTCAAGACGAGAAATACTAAAAAACACAAAAAAACAATCCGTTTGAAAAAATATAGATGTTCTATGGTTTTTTCTCCTAAGGATCCAAATAAATTTAGTTTAGAAAATAACCTCTACACTTGTATACTTTTGTAATGAAATTAAAATATGCAAAAAAAATTTGAAATGTGTAAATGTATCTAAAAAACTGTCGATATATGTAAATATGGTAAAACGGTCGTGTAAAACTTTATTTCGCATCCTGACGCATCTTCGACCTCGATTTCTCGAAGTTTCGCTTATCGCCGTCAACTTCAACTTATTGATGTTTCATTGTAATTTACCAAAAAATTATTTCATTATGACTAAAAATCCAAAATGGTCTTTCACCACGCTTGTTTATACTTTTTAGTTTTCGAACATATATCCTTGTTCTTTAATTATTCTTACGCACCTTTTGACTCCAGAATCGAATTCAGCAACCCCAAAATCCCCCAGGTAACATTTTTCCCAGAAATTTGGAGGAATACGATAATAAATAACTTTCCGTTATCCTTACAGACTTCTTAATGCCATAATCAGATTCAACGACCCCAAAAACCGAAAACATAAATTCCCGGAAAATTTGAGAAAGATAATCACGTTATCCTTACAGGACCTTTCCTTATCCTTGCAAGGACAAAGTAGTGAAAATATTGTATTGTCATTGGATTTACGTATGTGTGCAAAATTTTAATTTAATGGAATGAGTGGAAGTGGGTCAGAATTAGATTACAAGATTTGACCCAGACAAACAGGTCAAAATTAGATTGCAAGATTTGACCCAGACAGATACAAAAGCAAGATAAATAAAAGTTTTAGTAAGCTTAATTTCATGTTTTTACGACTATTAGTTTGTGAGTTTTGTCAATTTAAAAAGTACAAATGTACAAAAGGGAGGGCTGAAGTGAGTGGGTCCCATTAGCCTTTTACGATGGGAAATTTATGTACCAGCGGGACATATGTGTACCATTGGCCATATATGTCCCATTGGCTATATGTGATTTACTGGGAGATATGTGTCCCAGCAGCTGCGGGAAGGTTAATCAAAACTTTAAGTAATACACGAATTATTAAATTTTACCTGTGTATCAGTCCCAGTAACTATATTTCCGACACTCCTTAACGCTGGGACAATAACCTGTGTATCATCCGTATCCAGCAATTTAATTAGCTTTGTCACTGCTCCTGTGTCTATGACTGCCTGAATTTTCTGATTGTCGTCGTCGGTAATATATGATAATGCCCAGCAAGCATCTGCCAATACCTGATTATCATTATGTGAAAGCAAATGTGATAAAACTGGCAACATAATTTTAATTTTCTCAAACGGGGGAGAAGGGTTTTTGTTACGACACAGGTTGGACATGAGCCAAACAATATTACGTAAGAATGAAATTGGCCTTTCAACATTAATCAACTCCAATAAACCCTCTACGGCGCCATAATTGAGAACAATATCACGTGATGCAGGTCCATCGCCAGCAATATTTCCAAGTGCCCAAACAGCTTGTTCGGCGACAGACATATCCGAAGATTTTAATAGAAGAATAAAATATGGTACAGCGCCTACTTCTACGACAGCTCGAGTCTGTTCGGATGTTCCAGACGCAACATTGGTTAACGCCCAAGCTGCCTCAAATTGCAGAGTTGGGCTATAAAATATAACTTGTTGAGTACCATTTAGTTCCAAAACATTATGAGATATCTTACTTGTCATGCTTTGTTAAGAATTTAACGCAAAGAGGAACTATTCCAAAACCAATCATTAAATCAATTGGTGGATTCCTTTCTCGGCTAAGCATTTTTCTCGCTGCCTGAGTTCCAATAAACTGCCTATTAGCATCTCCGCTATTCATAGCCATAACAATTTCATCTATGCTCATTTTGACAGGTGACTGTCTATTGAACTCCTTAAGTGGCGAAACCTCGTCTTCATCATCTGCAATATTACGGCGTTTGAATAACTGATCTTCTTTCTTTGATTTTCTTAATTCAACAGTCACTTCATGACGCCGAGTTCGCAATTCCTAGAAAAACAAAAATAGATTAACATCTATATAAAGTATAAAGTTATAATTACAGGCCCAGTTTTCCGCAATTAGTTAATAAGACTGGTATTTTTGTAGAAATAATTTTACATTGTCGACTATCTTCATCGCTTTGTTTAACGACATTCCCCAATTATACATGAGTATAATTATAGTTATTTCCGATTTATACCGCGTATGATTTAAGCACTTTGTATTTAAGTTTGCTCAGAGTTTCGGACACGCTGTGTCTTTGCAAATGTATGTAACAAATATAGGAAGTATTTAAATCATACACGGTATAAACCGAAAAAAAGTTACTCATGTTTATGTACTAGCCGCGAAGCCTAAAACATATCGTCGGCTTGCTGCAAAAACAGGATAACTACATTTTTTGAGTTAAGTGCATTTCTGCACCATATAATGTGACCTGCTTCTACTCCAAAGGAAAGGTAAGTCTATTACAGCTCTAAAGGGTATATACTCATGGGTAAAATTAAGCTAAGTGCACTTTGTTCAAAATTTAAACAGCTAAAACGGGCTATGTGGCATTTATCTGGTTTTAGATGTTTGACATTATGAAAGCGATATAAGCCTTACGCGATCAAAGCAAGCCATGTGCTATATTGCTATAGCGGTTAACAACAGATTAACAACATAACCTTGAAAATTGTTTTACGAGTACCTCGTGGTGAGGACTCTCGGAGAAGTTTGTAGTTTTTATTGTTTTCGTTAGATTAAACAGCAAAAAATTCCAAATAATAATAATGTCTCGAGGGGCAGCAATGGTTAAAAGGGCCCTTGAACTTTTTTGTTACGTTTGGACTGAGACTAATGGAAAAAGAGGAAGTTTGGAAATCGGAAGTTGTTTATTTAATTACATCGAGCAGCTCTCTGAAAAAATTACTGAAGTATCGCTATTTTCGGATACATGCAGCGGTCAAAACCGCAACCAAAATATTAGTGCCTTATTACTCTATCTGGTCCAAGAAAATCCTAATCTGAAAATCATAGAGCAAAAATTTTTAGAAAGTGGTCACAGCTACATGGAAGTCGACAGTATACACAGCTCAATTGAAAGAGAAAAAAAAACATGTCCCAGTTTACACCATCCACGACTGGATGACAATTTTTCGCAGGGCCAGAACATCTAGGTCAAATACAAGCCCATACAATGTAAAAGAATTAAAATATAGTGATTTTTTGGACCTAGATGGCTTCTCAAAACTAATAATGAAGAACAAACTGAAGAGCACTGGGCGAAAAAGTAAGTTGGCACTTGAAAGTCAAGTGCTTCAGGTACCTTAAAAGCAAACCCGGTGATAAAAAACTAAGTTAATTACTTCGGGAAATGCGTACGCTGGTAGGTGAGAATTTTCCGGAGAGTACGTTTAAGAGTCTTTGGCTTCAACGACTTCCGTCTAATGCTCAAGCTATTTCAAAACATTCTCCACATTAATATCTACAATTTTGATCGATAAGTCGTGGTTATAATTCCAAATAATCGAGAAATGACACACACACGCGAAAATACGTTAAAATTATCGAAGAAAATTTTGCAACAATTTACTTACATGCAAGAAATACAGAAAATATTCAATAAAATGAATTCTTCAGTGAAAAATGCTTCAGTGAAAATAATTGAAAATTTTCTTGATTCCGCAAATGTTCTCAAAAATGTCGGGTTTCAAAAACTGCGTGATTCAGCAAATGCCTCTTGAGACTTCAAATTTTTGAAAATGGATGAAATTTTTGAATTTTAATTCAATTTCTCTGGATACATGAGGGACTTCTTAAAACGATGTAGAATTAATTTTTCTTTTTTCTTTTTTGAATATATGTTCAATGTCGGGGTCACCAATTTGTGGAGAATTTAAATAAAAGATTCTCCTCTTAAATTCCTCTAATGCTTTGTAATATCTTCAGATACATTTATAGTATCTAATAAATGTATAAAAACATAAATTCTTTAAATGATTAAATTATTTAGCGTGAAGACAATTTATATTTTAACGAACATTTCAATTCGAAGGTTCTTACTAACTCAATAATAAATCGTTGCAAAAACATAATTTTTAATTCAAAATCTACTTAACATGAAAATCAAAATCAAAATTAAGTAGTTAAGTGAAAAAGGATATTAACTAAAAAATGTCATTTCTCAAACAAGTGGAAATATGAAAACAAAAGCTTTCTTTACCCATATTACCCCCCTCCTACTGAAGCAAAAGAGAAACGAAAAGATTGATTAACGTTTTTGACTAGAAGAAAAACGATTTGGAATTTTAATTTCTCTTGTTCTTTGCTTTGATGCTCCAGAATCACAACTCGATTCCATATTCAAACGTACTTTTTTATATACTTTAACAGGAGTAATATTGAAATGAACATTTGTTTTGTGTTAGCTTTGCCTTTATCAGTTGTGAAAGTTTTTTCTGTTAAACCTGAATTAGGTCCAGTGCAACTGTGGCACTGTGTTATCACCGTGAAGGTTCATGTTGCACTGGACCTAATTCAGGTTTAACAGAAAAAACTTTCACGACTGATAAAGGCAAAGCTAAAACAAAACAAATGTTCATTTCATTTGAATCACAGTCGAAAACCATTCGCATTGTCAATGGAAAAATCCACAATAAAGGAGTAATATTGTCAATGGAAGGTGAGTTAAAATCGGGCAATACGTTATTAGAAAAATCAGATGTTTTACTGTGTTGTTCTAAATCAGATGCATCAATAAAATAAGGTTTTAACCGATTAAAACTGACTTTAACACTCCTACCTTTAACTAAAAGTGTGAAATTTTGATTATTTCTTTCCAAAACAGGAAACGGTCCATCATAAAGTGTCTGAAGTGAAAGCTTAACACAATCTTTTCTAATTAATACATGAGAACAAGTTGAAAGATCTTTAAACACAAAAATATTTTCTTTAGAATGACGCGTCGGAGGTGATGGTCGAATAATCTCGAAATGACTTCTAAGAATTTTTAAAAAATCAGATTGTAACGAAAGTGATTTATTTTGCATCAAAAATTCGCCTGGTAAACAAATATTCTGTCCATAAACAAGCTCTGCAGCAGATGAACCAAATTCTTCTCGAAACGATGATCTTAATCCCAACAAAACGGTAGGAAGAGCACGAGACCATGATAAATTTGAATGACACTTAAGTGCTGCTTTAAGGGTCCTATGAAATCTCTCAATCATTCCATTTGCTTTAGGATTATAAGCTGTAATTCTCTGACGTTTAAAACCTAAAATTTTTCCTAGTTCTCGAAACAATTCAGACTCAAATTGAGCACCTTGATCCGTAACGATAATCGAAGGAACTCCAAAACGTGCAATCCAGGACTGATACAATGCAAAAGCAACCGTTTCAGCTTTTATATCAACAACGGGAATAACTTCCGGCCACCTTGAGTATCGGTCAATAATAGTGACACAATATCTAAAATTATCAGATGAAGGAAGTGGACCTATTATATCAATATGAATTGAATCAAAACGATTTGAAACTAGTGCGAAATTACCAATAGAAGCGTTAGTATGTCGCGTTATTTTATTTTTTTGACATTCTGCACAGCATCTAGCCCATTCTCTAACGTCCTTGCTGATAGACGGTCAAATACAATGTCGTTTAATCAGTTTAACTGAAGAATTAGAACTGGGATGAGCCATTGAATGAAAATGATGAAAAACTGCTTTCCGAAATGCTTGAGGAATATATGGTCTATTAAATTCAGTTGAAACATCACAAAATATAGTTTTATCTGAACCAAGAATAGGAATTTGTTCGAATTTTAAAGAATTATCCCTTTCCTTTACTGCAACAAATTCAGAATCATCAAGCTGAGCTGCAGAGATTGCTATATAATCAATAGGACCATCTAGATGAATTTCTTCAACTCGCGACAAAGAATCAGCTACCACATTACCATATTACAAGCACCTGATATGTGTTGAATATCGGTAGTGAATTGCCCTAAATAATCTAAATGTCTAACTTGACGTGGTGAAGCTTTATCTAATTTTTGTTTGAAAGCGAAAATTAACGGTTTATGATCTGAAAAAAGAGTAAAATTACGACCTTCAAGTAAATGCTTGAAAAACTTTACAGAAGAGTAAGCTGCTAGCAATTCGCGGTCATATGCACTATATTTCTTTTGAGCATCCGTTAACTTTCGAGAGAAAAAACCCAATGGTTGCCAAACATTATTGACATTTTGCTGAACAACTCCACCTAAAGCAACATCTGAAGCATCAACTGTTACTGAAAGAGGAGCGTCGTGTTTAAAATGAACTAATAATGTAGCTTCACATAATATTTTTTTAGCATTTTCGAATACGGTAATCAATGCATCAGTCCAATTGATCGGTCTTTTGTCATTTTTCTTACTACCTTTAAGTAAATGATTAAGATCAATAAGATGTGTCACCGCATTTGGAATAAAACGATGATAGAAACTTACCATTCCTAAAAAACGTCTTAATTCACTGATAGTTTCTGGGCGTTTAAAATTTGAAATGACAGAAATCTTATCATCTAATGGCTTAATACCTAATGAATTAACCATATGACCAAGAAATTTAACCTCTTCTGCCATGAATTTACATTTACCAATATTGATAACTAACCCAAAATGTTTTAAACGATCAAACATAACAAAAGCTATCTGGCAATTATTGAAAACCCGTATGGTGATTTAAGTGAACAGCGAACAGTTGTATCAAAATTCCACTTTGAAGTCAAATTTCCCAATAAGATTTTTTAAAATTTATTCCAATCGGATTTTCATGTATGGGAGTTTTATGTAGAATCATATCCTAAATAACTTTTGTTCTTGGAATTTTTTGATAAAATTCACGGTTTTTGAGATATTCAGAAAAAAAAGTTTTCGTTCGTATGGGGGGTACCCCCCTAATGGTCCATTTTTGCCCATTAATGAACTTAGCCTCACATTTTACGAAAAACGGATCTGTGCAAAATTTCAAGTCTCTAGCTCAATCCGTGCGCCCGCAATCCGCGCCACAGACAGACGGACGGACGGACGGACATGCTAAATTCAACTTTTTAAAAGCTTTTCTTTAGCTTGCCTTCGTGTCTGTTTGTCTGTCTGTCTGTCTGTCTGTCAGATCAAATCTTGCAACCCAATTTTGACCCACTTCCACTTGTCCGATTGACTTGAAATTTTGCACACTTATATAAGTCCGATGACAATACAATATTTTCACTACTTCGTCCTTGTAAGGATAACGGAAGGTCCTGTAAGGATAACGTGATTATCCTTTTCTCCAAATTTTCCGGAAAAAAATCTATTCTGGGGGTTTTTGGGGTCGCTGAATCCGAATCTGTCATTAAAAAGTCAGTAAGGATAACCGAAGGTCCTGTAAGGATAACGTGATTATCCTTTTCTCCAAATTTTCCGGAAAAAAATCTATTCTGGGGGTTTTTGGGGTCGCTGAATCCGAATCTGTCATTAAAAAGTCAGTAAAGATAACGGAAGGTCCTGTAAGGATAACGTGATTATCCTTTTCTCCAAATTTTCCGGAAAAAAATCTATTCTGGGGGTTTTTGAAGTCGCTGAATCCGAATCTGTCGTTAAAAAGTCTGTAAGGATAACGAAAGGTCCTGTAAGGATAACGTGATTATCCTTTTCTCCAAATTTTCCGGAAAAAAATCTATTCTGGGGGTTTTTGAGGTCGCAAAATCCGAATCTGCCATTAAAAAGTCTGTAAGGATAACGGAAGGTCCTGTTAGGATAACGTGATTATCCCTTTCTCCAAATTTTCCGGAAAAAATCTATTCTGGGGGTTTTTGGGGTCGCTGAATCCGAATCTGTCATTAAAAAGTCTGTAAGGATAACGGAAGGTCCTGTAAGGATAACGTGATTATCCTTTTCTCTAAATTTTCCGGAAAAAAATCTATTCTGGGGTTTTTGGGGTCGCTGAATCCGAATCTGTCATTAAAAAGTCTGTAAGGATAACGGAAGGTCCTGTAAGGATAACGTGATTATCCTTTTCTCCAAATTTTCCGGAAAAAAATCTATCCTGGGGGTTTTTGGGGTCGCTGAATCCGAATCTGTCATTAAAAAGTCTGTAAGGATAACGGAAGGTCCTGTAAGGATAACGTGATAATCCTGTTCTCCAAATTTTCCGGAAAAAGGTGTATTCTGGGGTTTTTGGGGTCGCTGAATCCGAATCTGTCATCAAAAAGTCTGTAAGGATAACGGAAGGTCCTGTAAGGATAACGTGATTATCCTTTTCTCCAAATTTTCCGGAAAAAAATCTATTCTGGGGGTTTTTGGGGTCGCTGAATACGATTCTCAAGTTAAAAAGCCTGTAAGCACATCTTAAATGTAAAGCTATATATTCGAAGACTAAAAAGAACAAAATAAAAAAAAAAATTAAAAAATTTTTTTTAAAAAAAGCTTTTATTAAAAAAAATGCACTAAAAAGAAAAAAATAATTTTCTGGACGCTGTGTATCACAAATATAAAAGCTTTTAAAAAGCGAGATAAAGCATAAAACAATAAAATAAAAATTTATCTCGCTTTTAAAAAGCTTTTATATTTGTGATACACAGCGTCCAGAAAATTATTTTTTTCTTTTTAGTGCATTTTTTTTAATAAAAGCTTTTTTTTATCATTCTAAACACAATGGTGTAATTCATTTTTTGTGTGATGACGGGATCTTGGCGTTACAAACGGTAAGGCAAATCTAATATACCCTTTGGTTTCACCATACGGGTATAAAAACAATCCTTAAATGACTAATATGCGTCTCCTTATCTTTTGAGGCAATGAGAATATCATCAATATAAACGAAACAAAAATGTTCGGGCTCAGACCTTCGTTAGTTGGTTCTAGCTCGAAATGAGAAGGTGCCGGGTCAAATGAAACAGTTCCAATTGACTTATTCTAATTAACTTTATTATAATGATTCCAAATACTTTACAATAATTGAATAGTCTTTTCTAATTATGTCTCCGTAGTTGCCTTGTGTTGGTGTTTTCTTGTCTGCACTATCGCTGGACCTTCTGTCTTCGGTAGTCGTTGATTGTAGTTGCTTGTAGTGTAGCTTCTTCCTGATTGCAACGTATCTGTTGCCTGATTGCAGCGTAGCTTCTGCTTTATTGCAACGTATCGGTTGCCTGATTGCAGCGTAGCTTCTGCCTGATTGCAACGTAGCTGTTGCCTGATTGCAGCGTATCTTCTGCCTGGTTGCAACGTATCTGTTGCCTGATTGCAGCGTATCCTCTACCTGATTGCAACGTATATGTTGCCTGATTGCAGCGTATCTTCTGCCTGTTTGCAATGTATCTATTGCCTGGTTGCAGTGTATCTTCTGCTTAGTTGCAACGTATCTGTTGCCTGATTGCAGCGTAGCTTCTGCCTGATTGCAACGTATCTGTTGCCTGATTGCAGCGTATCTTCTGCCTGATTGCAGCGTAGCTTCTGCCTGATTGCAACGTAGCTGTTGCCTGATTGCAGCGTATCTTCTGCCTGATTGCAACGTATCTGTTGCATGATTGCAGCGTATCCTCTGCCTGGTTGCAACGTATCTGTTGCCTGATTGCAGCGTATCTTCTGCCTGATTGCAACGTATTTGTTGCCTGATTGCAGCGTATCCTCTGCCTGGTTGCAACGTATCTGTTGCCTGATTGCAGCGTATCTTCTGCCTGATTGCAACGTATCTGTTGCCTGATTGCAGCGTATCCTCTGCCTGGTTGCAACGTATCTGTTGCCTGATTGCAGCGTATCTTCTGCCTGTTAGGATTAGTTAGTTCGTTAACGATGTGATTGAATCGAGAGATGAAACCGAAGTGATTTGCTTCAAGCGGAGCTGTGTCTTTTATACCCGCTGAAATAGCGGAATTTCCAATCTACGATATAGTGGAGGGGATGTCCCTTTTCTGGAGGATAAATTTATACACAATTTTGGTATTGTAGTGATAAGCTCTTCGTACTTTATTCATGGGACCTTATAGTGGTACTCTAATTGTCATCTAGGGAATGTGGTCTTTAGTGCAAATGTTTTACATTTCCTAGCTGAAGATGTCAAGTGTCAGTTTTTGTTTTGATGTGAAAAGTGAGAGTTTAGTTTTGGGTTTTTAGGTTCGACGAGGGAACGTGAGTCGGACAGAGAGGCAGCAGTGGGTGGCAGAAATGGGAGGCAGACATGGGAGGCAAGGTAAGTTCAAGGTAGCTTGCTCCCACTGGGGCAACTGCCCTAATACTGATATGTGTTTGATGCTTTCCATCTCTTTTATAGGTAGCCGGTGGAACACTCTTTGCCTCGAGGGGGTGTTCCACTTGATTTTATTTCGAGACGTTTCCTGGGGAGGATGATTTTGAGGTAAGTATGTTTTGATTTTACGCTTATTATTTTCTCATTTTTATTTTGTTATTTTTCAGCTAAAAATGGATTTCATGGTGGGCCTGAATAAAAAATCTAACCCACGAAGAACTGTATGAATAAACCTCTGAAAAGATTGTCCAGCATTTCGCAAACCAAAAGTCATCTTAAGAAATTCAAACAATCCAAAAGACGTGATGATTGCAGTCTTTGGAATATCAGATGATTCCACCGGAATCTGATGATATGCTTTAACTAAATCAATGGTCGAAAAAATAGTTGATCCATCTAAATTACTACTAAAATCCTGAATATGAGGTATAGGGTAGTTGTCAGGCTTTGTCACCTGATTTAAATTCCTATAATCTCCGCAAGGACGCCACTCACCGTTTTTCTTAGGAACCAAATGCAGTGGACTTGACCATGGACTATCCGACGGACGACAAATTCCTTGATTAATTAAGAAATCAAATTCTTTTTTAGCAATAGCGAGTTTTTCTGGTGATAAACGCCGTGGTCTACAAGATAACGGAGGTCCTGAAGTTTGAATATGGTGCGTTACATTATGAGGAAAATCTGACTGCACAGCACGCTCTGCAGTAATAATTTCGAACTCGGAAAGAAGTGCTTGAACTTCAGTAGGTACTTATTTCTGAACTGTTAACAACCGAAAGTTTGAGAGATGAACAATTTACTAATTTGCATTGAGAAAAAATACTTGTAAGAGGATCTATAAGCCGTTTGTTTCTAATACCAAATCAGACACTAGAATCGGTTTAGTTACATCAGTAATAATAAAAGTCCAAGAAAACGCTCGACGGAGACCAAGATTTAAATCAATTTTTCGTCTACCATAAGTATTCATTTTTGTTTGATTGGCTGCGAAAAGAACAATATCATTCGTTGGATGTCGTTTATCTAAAATTGAGGCCGGCAAAGCGCTGATGTCAGATCCAGTATCAATCAAATACTGCCGATTACTGATTTTATCTGTGACATAAAGGCGACTTTGTTTGCTGCCATCATCGCATTGCGCAACGTGCGACTGGCCAATTAGTGTTTCGAATTACTGATTCTTTGTCGCGAGTTGAAGAAATTCATCTAGATTCTAGATGGTCCTATTGATTATATAGCAATCTCTGCAGCTCAGCTTGGTGATTCTGAATTTGTTGCAGTAAAGGAAAGGGATAATTCTTTAAAATTCGAACAAATTCCTATTCTTGGTTCAGATAAAACTATATTTTGTGATGTTTCAACTGAATTTAATAGACCATATATTCCTCAAGCATTTCGGAAAGCAGTTTTTCATCATTTTCATTCAATGGCTCATCCCAGTTCTAATTCTTCAGTTAAACTGATTAAACGACATTGTATTTGACCGTCTATCAGCAAGGACGTTAGAGAATGGGCTAGATGCTGTGCAGAATGTCAAAAAAATAAAATAACGCGACATACTAAAGCTTCTATTGGTAATTTCGCACTAGTTTCAAATCGTTTTGATTCAATTCATATTGATATAATAGGTCCACTTCCTTCATCTGATAATTTTAGATATTGTGTCACTATTATTGACCGATACTCAAGGTGGCCGGAAGTTATTCCCGTTGTTGATATAAAAGCTGAAACGGTTGCTTTTGCATTGTATCAGTCCTGGATTGCACGTTTTGGAGTTCCTTCGATTATCGTTACGGATCAAGGTGCTCAATTTGAGTCTGAATTGTTTCGAGAACTAGGAAAAATTTTAGGTTTTAAACGTCAGAGAATTACAGCTTATAATCCTAAAGCAAATGGAATGATTGAGAGATTTCATAGGACCCTTAAGCAGCACTTAAGTGTCATTCAAATTTATCATGGTCTCGTGCTCTTCCTATTGTTTTGTTGGGATTAAGATCATCGTTTCGAGAAGAATTTGGTTCATCTGCTGCAGAGCTTGTTTATGGACAGAATATTTGTTTACCAGGCGAATTTTTGATGCAAAATAAATCACTTTACACAAAATTAAAAGACCCTATTCCTAAATCTAAACAGTCAAACGTAATTTATAAAATTCCGTGCAAAGGGGATGCAAGTCATGGCGAGACTTGCAATCTTAGCTATGTAGGTCAAACTAAGCAATTTTTAGAAAAAAGAATTAATAATCATAAAAATGACCTAAAGAGAACTAGAGGTATTACAGATAGATTAAGAGAACTAGAGGTATTACAATCTTATATTACACCACACACAGCACTTGTTGAGCATTTTAATACTCATGGCCATACACCTGATTTTGAAAAAACAAAAATACTATCTACACAAAATAACTACAAAAAACGGCTGACAGTGGAAGCTCTTCACATATACACCGAAAACACTTACAACATTAAACGTGACACGGACGATATCTCTGCGATATACTGCTCTCTTCTTGACGATGAGAAAAGCTCTCGCAAGAGAAGACGAACTCATACAAATGACAGTGATACTACCAACAATAAACGATTACGGCGATGAGATACACTTAATACCATCAAACAAGCAAATACATGATCAGCATAAACTGTTATTAGTTCATCATTCCTTCGATAGTTTTAAGTCCAATTATTGTTATGTGACGTCGTATTTATTTATTGAAATGTACGTCCAGTGCTTTTACTTTATTAATTTATTTCGATCTCGTCAACATTGTTAACTTGTTCTTCATGTTAATATATAAACAAAAGTAAGTAAATTCAAATAATAATTGTTCAATTATAAAATCTTTTGGAGTTGGTCTAAAAATAACAATCTTATATTGTAGTACCTTGAAAATGGTCATAAACATGACCGAAACGTCGGTAAAATAAATAACCAGAAAGGATAAATTTGAAATTGTTTTTATTCAAAGAAAGACCGAAAAGCTTAAAAACCTAACAAAAAAAAAATAAATCACTTTCGTTACAATCTGTTTTTTTAAAAATTCTTAGAAGCCTCGAGATTATTCGACCATCACCTCCGGCGCGTCATTCTAAAGAAAATATTTTTGTGTTTAAAGATCTTTCAACTTGTTCTCATGTATTAATTAGAAAAGATTGTGTTAAGCTTTCACTTCAGACACTTTATGATGGACCGTTTGCTGTTTTGGAAAGAAATAACCAAAATTTCACACTTTTAGTTAAAGGTAGGAGTGTTAAAGTTAGTTTTAATCGGTTAAAACCTTATTTTATTGATGCATCTGATTTAGAACAACACAGTAAAACATCTGATTTTTCTAATAACGTATTGCCCGATTTTAACTCACCTTCCATTGACAATATTACTCCTGTTAAAGTATATAAAAAAGTACGAAAAATCCTTATTAGGTGATACGGCCGTAGTTATGTATTTAATGTTTTTCTGGGCTTAGCGGCCTAAATATTTTTTCGTTTGGTCCAAAAATTAAAAAAACAATATGTTTTCGAATATTTTTGTCCTTTATTATTTTCTCCGACGTTTCGACATCAATATCTATGTCATCATCAGGGAGTTTGTTGATATACTACAATCAAAAAATCACTTCTTAAAATTTATGGGCCTTACCAATGACCCGTGACTAACTTAGTAACAGCTTTTGGTGTGTGCGAAACGGGCTATTTGCTTGCTAATTCTAGTAAGTTTTCACACATTTATCACAGCGAATTTAAAACTTTTCAATAAAAACTAGGATTTGAACCGAAATTAGCAAGAAAATAGCCCGTTTCGCACACACCAAAAGCTGTTACTAAGTTAGTCACGGGTCATTGGTAAGGCCCAATGTATGCACAATAATATTTAGACTTACATTACTATGTTTGAGAACAGTGATAAATGTCTGGATAGATTAAAAACGGGTTACACAAAAGTATAATAAATAAATAAAGTCACAAAACGAGGAAAGAAAGAGAAACACAAATTATTTTAAACTTCATATTTGATCAGCTGTGCTTCGTCTTATCAGAATTGATAGCGGTAACAATGATGCGTCAGCTGAGTTTTGAAAAACGCGATAAATACACAAACAATTTAAAGATGTGTTAGTATGTACGTATTATTGTCTCGATCGTTTCGCCAAGTTTTCGTTATTTGGTTCAGTCCTTTTCCTTTTTCGATTTTTCTTCTCTTTCTCACTGTCTAGCATTGCACAATACGTAGAGCTGATACAGTCTGTGTCTCTTTTTTTGTTATATGTATCTTCTGTGTAGATGTGCAATGCTTCGGAAGTGAGGCGTTTGAAATATTTTGATTCGTATGAGAGGATTGTAGTATTCGAAATCAGGTGTATGTCCAGTATTCTGACTATGATCTACTAATGCTGTATGGGGTCCCGACCAATGTTCTCTTTTTAAATCATTTTTATGATTACTTATTCTCTTCTCAAGGTGTTGTTTTGTTTGTCCTACATAAGATAGGGAACATTGAGATCCAGTGTTGTCTCCCAGACATGGAATTTTATAAACAACATTGGATCTCCTTTTTTCTGGAACAGCGTCTTTCAATTTTGTAAAAACATTGCGTAGTGTTTTATTGTTTTTGTACGCTACGCTAATATTATTTGTATGTTCTTTGATGACTTTGTTAATTTTTTCGCTTGTTCCATTTACGTAGGTCAAACTCTTATATGTTTTTTCCTCTCTTTGATTTAATGTATTGATTTCGGATTGAGTGCCATTATTTTTATTGTACCATTCTTTAAAAAGGTTGTTTATTATGTAATTTGGATAATTATTGTTTCCTAGAATGTTCTTAATTTTATTTTTGTTTTGCTTGTGGTATACACTTGAACTAAGACCCATGACCGTGTTGATAAATTGTCTTGCAGTATTTATTTTTTGGAATTTTGGATGTTGGGAATAGAAATTTACAATTCTGTTGGATGCTACATCTTTTTGGTACCAGTCTGTATTTAAACTTTTATTTTCATTTCTGATAACTATGACGTTAAGGTATGGGATTCTATTATTGTTTTCTTTTTAACCGACTTCCAAAAAGGAAAAGGTTCTCAATTCCACCTGAATATATTTTTTTTTAATGTATGTTCACGCCTAACTTTTTACTGGGTGGACCGATTTTGGTCATCCCAAAGAGAAAGTTGTAGAGAATGTTCCTGGTTGGACCCTGGTTCATTCATGGGCAAAAATGGACCATTAGGGGGGGTACCCCCCATACAAACGAAAACGTTTTTTCCGAATTTCTCAAAAACGGTGCATCTTATCAAAAAAGTCTAAGAATTAAAGTTATTTAGAATATGATTCTACATAAAACTCCCATACATCAAAATCCGATTGGAATAAATTTTAAAAAATCTGATTGGAAAGTTCGACTTCAAAGTGGAATTTTGGTACAACTGTTCGAATTTTGATAAGAATATCACCATACGGGTTTTCAATAATTGCCAGATTGGGAATTATGGCTTTTGTTATGTTTTTACGTTGTGTTCAGTCAGAGCCGTATTAACAAGTTTGAGCGCCCTGAGCTAAATAAAATTTTGCACCCTTACATAGTTTTATTGTAAAAATGCAATTTCATTTTTTTAAATATTCTTTAATTCAAAACACAGTACTAACTTAAATTACAGATACGCTAAATATAAAGAAAATTAAAAAAAAAGCAATCAAAATTTCATCGCCTCAGATCGATGGCGCCCCTGGTCTGTAGCCCAATTAGCCCTATGGTTAATTGGGCCTTGTGTTCAGTACAACACAAGGAAGGTTCTTTTATATATTTCCCCCGTGTTAACCTACCCCTTCAAACCCCTCCCTGCTTGGGATATCGAGTAAAATTCTTTGTATTGTGTTCAGTACAATATTTGGAAGATTCTTTTATATATTTCTCATCTGCGGACTTATCCCCTCAAACCCTTTGTAATTTTACCTATATTAAAAATTGAAACTAAAAACGTTCGAAATAAAAAAAAATTTTCTAAAAAAAATAAAACCGACTTTAAAAAAAACTGAAAAGAGAAAAAAGCACTAAAAAGAAAAAAATAATTTCAAACTATGTCCATTAATAGCGTATTTGAAATTTGGCTTTTTTGAAGTGGCGTTAAATTTGCAACTAAAATAAATTACATACTTTCTAACCCTTAAGGCTAATCGTTTACATACTTTCTAACCCTTAAGGCTAACTAAGAACTAAGATCGACTCCAAAAATTTTGTTGTCAAACAGATTAACTATAGACACGGCTCTTACAATAGAAATTTTACAACGATTTTATTTAGTGTAAATTTAACGCCACTTCAAAAAAGCCAAATTTCAAATACGCTATTAATGGACATAGTTTGAAATTATTTTTTTCTTTTTAGTGCTTTTTTCTCTTTTCAGTTTTTTTTAAAGTCGGTTTTATTTTTTTTAGAAAATTTTTTTAGTTCTTTGAATAAACTCAAACTGTTCGCATCTGAACAAGCTGCGTTTGATTTAAAATTCCAACAAAGGTTATGGGCCCAGGGCGTTAGTATCAAACGTAGTTGATTTCTTTTTTGTTTTCGCGTCAGTAGTTTTAAAGGTAATCGAATGATGAGTTCTTCGCTTTACCAAATCGATAAGTTATCGGAAAATAACTATGGTGGCTGGAAGATCCAAATGAGATCGATTCTAGTACATAATGATTTATGGGACTACGTATCAGCGGATTTGCCGGTTAAATTAGAAGACCAGGCTGCTTGGAAATCCAAGGATGCGAAGGCGTTGGCTACCATCTTACTAAGTGTAAAAACTTCGCAGCTGATACACATTAAGGCATGCAAGACATCAAAGGAAGCATGGGGTAAATTGGAATCTGTTTTTCAGCCGAAAGGACCTGCTCGAAAAGTGTCGCTTTTCAAGCAATTGACGAACCTCAAAATGGCGGAAGGAACAGGTATGCCCGAACACTTAAACAATTTTTTCGAAATTCTGGAAAAATTAAACGAGATCGATATTACTCTTAATGACGAAATGGTGGTTATTATATTGTTATCGAGTTTGCCCACTACGTATGAAAATTTTGTAATCGCAATCGAATCGCGAGATTCATTGCCACCTTTAACTTCTTTGAAGACAAAGCTTTTGGAAGAGGGGATGAGGCGTGAGAAGGATGCTTATTCCCAGACGGATGCGGTATCGGCATTCTATGTGAAACAAAAAGACGAGTCTTATCAGCAGCAGTCAAAAACACAACTACAGTCTAACAAAAAACAATTAAAATGTTTTAACTGTAAAAAGAGAGGACACTACGCATTGGCTTGTCGTGCAACAAAAGGTTCAAATAAACCGACAGCTTCATTTGCGATGTTAAATGCTAATTGTTCTTTGTCTGAGTTAAATAGTAAAAAATCCTGGATTTTTGACAGTGGCTGCACAAGTCACATGTGTTCTGACAAAACTTTCTTTACAAAAATACACGATCATATAGAAAAAATCGAATTCGCGAATAAACAATCTATAAATTCACTCGGTCGTGGCGAAATATTATTAGAAACGGATTATAGTGAAATAGTGCTACGAGATGTGCTTTATGTGCCGGATTTATTCGCTAACTTTATTTCGATGGGAAAGGTTACCGAAAATGGGTTCATCGTTGAATTTAGTTCGAGTGAGGCAAAAATTAAAAAATCAGATGGCAAAAATATGTTAATTGCCAAAAAGTTCAAAAACTTATTTATCTTTCAAGCAAATAAAGAACTGAGAGGTGACAACACTAAATTTTTGTTGAATGTCACAAATGAAAACAAAGATTTTTTATTATGGCACGACCGTTTCGGCCATATAAATGCCAAAAGTTTAAGTGCGATGCATAAAAACAATATGGTGCGCGGTTTAGATTTAAAGAATCAAGTAGATGCATTCGAATGCGATATTTGTCTAAAAGGAAAAATGTGCGCGTTGCCTTTTCAAAATTCATTGCACAGAAGCACAGAAGTGTTGGAATTAATCCACAGTGACGTTTGTGGGCCGATGAGGACGCGTTCGTTAGGTGGGGCGAAATATTTTTTAACATTTATTGACGATTTCACGCGGAAAATGTTTGTTTACTTTATAAAAGAAAAAAGTGAGGTATTTGAAACCTTTAAACTATTTAAAGCCAAAGTGGAACTCGAAACGGGGAAGAAAATTAAGACTCTGTGGTCGGATAACGGGGGCGAGTACATGGCGAACAATTTTAATCGTTTTTTGAATGAAAGTGGCATTCAGCATCAAACGACGGTCAGCTACACGCCGCAACAAAACGGCATTTCGGAGCGGGCTAATCGGACAATTGTCGAAAAAGCGCGATGTATGTTGCTTTACTCAAAACTACCCCAGTCCCTATGGGCGGAGGCGGTTAGCTGCGCAGTCTATCTCATTAATAGATCACCTACAAAATCTCTAAATAAAATCACTCCATGTGAAGCGTGGTCTGGAATGAAGCCAAGTGTGGCTCATTTGAGAATTTTCGGGTGCAAGGCAATAATGCTCGACAAGAAACCAGGAAAATCTAAATTCCAGCCCAGGGGTCTAGAGACGTATATGATAGGATATGCCAGCGTCTCAAAGGGTTACCGGCTGTACGATCCAGCAACAAGAACTACAAGAATCAGCAGAGACGTCAAATTTTTGGAGCACCCAGGCAAGCTTTTTTCACAACCAATAAATAATGATTCGTTTTTCGTAGAAATTAATGAAAAGGAGGAGCAACGAGATCTGTCGTTGAAGAGGACTCCAAGTGGTTCAGTTTTGGCTTCTGCAGTAGGATTCTTGGCACTTATAACGATGTAGTTATCCATAGCGATGTCGTTATCCATAAATACGAATAAGAGCTTTTACGTTTGTGGTAGTGATATAAAATGGCGTTGTATTTGTTTCTCGCTGTCAACTTTCCAATGAAATTACCCTCGACTATGACTCTGGCAATGCTGAGCCTTCCAATACGAATTTTCATAACGACTGCTCTCGGACCAGTCGATAAACACTAATGTTTGAGTTTCGTCCACTTAAGAATGTTGTTTAATTGTTGTCGCGTTGGCAAAAACGAAATAAAATGTTGAATGCGTCCCTTAATTGTCTAAACATTACTCGCATTTCCCTTTTCCTTAAAAAACGAAATTAAATTCGCCTTTACCTTGTGATCAAGTTGAAATTTTCAAACTGCTGATGAAAAAAAATCTTTCACGCACAGCGAAATGAAAATTACTCTTGCTTGTTGAGGCCAACAGCGGAAACCGGTTGTAGTGCGGAAAGAGGAAGGGAAACACATGTTGGCAGCAAGAAAGTGCAATGAAATTGAATTCAATCGAAATTGCTGACAGCAAACAAAATCTTTTGTATTTAACCTCAACCATTTGTGTTTATTTCTGTGACATTTTTTTGTTGTGATTATTAAAAATTTTTCCCAAAAACGTAAAACCTTTTCATTTGACTAATCCGGGGAAATTCTAAAACGATTTTCGGAGACTTTTCTATTTTGTTTTTCAAAGGAAAAGTGTGCGGAAATCCATCTAGAATTGCATAAAAAACTGCCTGCTGGCCGCCCGACTTATATAAATACTTTTCACAGCTAAATATTAGACTTTTTCGAAAGAAAATTGTTATTTGTTCACTTTTCAAAATATGTTGAATTTAAAACAAATTTTAAATTTGCCGCTACTGTCAAGATTGTATTTAAATTTTCGCCGCCAGAGGGAAAATTAACCACCTGTCCACAATAATACCCTTAGCGATCTTTCCAGATCGTTATTTATCGATTTTTGCCAAGAATCCTACTGCTGATGATGAAGAAGATGCATTCGAAAACGCTGTAGAGGACGAGGTATTCCAGAATGTGGGCGGCGGCGATGGAAAAAGTGTCGACGAGATGGTGCAAACTGGTTATGATGAGGAGACCCCAAATGCAGATAGTGACAAAGAGGCGTCTTCTGAAGAGGGGAACAAGGACGACGAAGAAGTTGCAACAAGTAGTCAAAACTTCAAAAATTGGCCAAAAATTCTAAGAACAGGGAAGCCAGGTAGGCCTAAAAAGCTGAAAAGTTCTTCAATAAATTTTTTGAATATGAGCGCTGAGAATCTTTCAAATCCAGTAACTGTCGAAGACGCGTTAAGCAGGAAGGATTCTGATAGGTGGTAGCAGTCTATGAAGGAAGAATTCAATCAACTGGTCAAAAACGAAACGTGGGAGTTAGTTGACTTGCCAAAAAATCATCATGCAATCAAGTCGAAGTGGGTGTTTAACACCAAACTGGACAAGCAAGGAAACGTCGATCGGTACAAGTCGCGGCTGGTGGCGAAGGGTTGTAGCCAAAGATTTGGCGTAGACTACAACGAAACTTTCTCGCCGGTAGTTAGGTACTCAACCATTAGAACGATTTTGGCGTTGTCCGTGGAAATGAACCTCATAGTCCATCAAATGGATGTGACAGCGGCCTACTTGAACGGCGATCTAAAGGAAGAGATTTACATGCAGCAGCCTGAGCACTTCATAGACCCGAAATTTCCTAATAAAGTTTGCAAACTTAAGAAAGGTTTATACGGATTGAAACAATCAGGTAGGGAATGGAACGAAAAACTTGACAACGTTCTACAAAGGATTGGTTTCATCCGCTGCAATTCTGATACCTGTGTCTATGTGCTGAAGTTAAATGATTCGATATGCATTATAGCTGTCTACGTTGATGACATCATGCTAGCCTGTTCTGATGAGAAGATTCTTTTTGACATTAAACATAAAATTAGCCTAAAATTTGATTTGATCGATAAAGGTCCCATCGATTACTATTGAACGAGATAACAACTCAATCAGTATTTCACAAAAACATTTTATTAGAAATTTACTGCAAAATTACCAAATGACGGAAACCAGGAAATGCAGCACACCACTTGACCCTGGAACCAAGTTGTACAAATGCGAACCCCAGCAGTGTCAGGATTGTACAAAAATTGATCCAAAATTCTATCAGTCGTTAATCGGATCCCTAATGTATCTTGGAATCTCAGCAAGGCCAGACATATGCCATTCTGTTGGAAAATTGGCACAGCACAACAAAAATCCACATAATGAGCACCTAACGGCTGCTAAACATATTCTGAGGTATTTAAGCAGCACAATTGACTTCAAATTAAAGTTCAAGAAGACCGGAAAGATGTTGTGTGGCTACGCCGATGCGGATTGGGCTGGAAGTAGCGAAGATAGGAGATCTTATACGGGATTTACGTTTATACTTGCGGGTGGTGCCATAGTCTGGGAATCACGGAAACAACAGTCGGTAGCTCTAAGTAGCACTGAGGCTGAATATGCCGCACTATCAGCAGCATCGAAAGAAGTCGTTTACTTGCGCAATTTAATGGATGAATTGGGTTTCTCAACAAGTATCAAAGAAGCTACAGAGCTTCGCGGAGATAATCTTAGCGCCTTACAACTAGTAAAAAATCCACAGCCTTATTAATAAAAAATCCCTAACACGGAGATAACTCATGTGCTAACTAACTCCGAGATAGCAAACTTATCCATTAGATAACTATTCTTATTAATAAAAAATTTTCCTCCATATAATAGCTAACTCGTATTTTATTTAAAAATTTAGCTGGAATACGGCAACCCTTGTGCCGAATTGTACCAAAAAATACGAAAATCTTTTACATTTAAGTCAAATTTTGGTTTTTTAAATCCGTTTCCTTGGAGACGATATTAAAATAAGTCATATTTTGGTTTTTTAAATCCGTTTCCTTGGAGACAATATTAAAATAGGAGTGAAATTAATGTTTTTATTTTAATGGTGATTCACTGCAAAGTAATTAAAAGTGGAAAATTTAAAAATTGAAGGAAAGCGATCAGAAAATTGGTGTTCAAGTGATAAAGTAATATAATATAACAACATAAATTGAATTTTTTAATGGATCATTGCTTCTTCCAGTCTTTTTTGCAAGAGTTATGCGCCGTCAAGAGTTATCAACTCGTTAACTCGAGGGAATCGGTATGTTAGCTAACAGAGAGTTAACTAACGTCAGTTAAATCTTAAAAATTTTTATTAATAAGAATTTCGAGTTATCCACTGCGTAAACCATTGATAAAAGTTAACTAACGTTTATTAATAAGGCTGCCAGTGTTTCACTCTCGTAGTAAACACATCGACATCAAGGTGCACTACATAAGAGAAGTCTTCGGTAAGGGATTAATAAACTTAAACTATGTTCCTACAGGAGATAACATAGCTGACATTTTAACTAAAAATCTAAATAAGCAAAAACACCAAAAGCTTACAAAAATGTTAGGAATTTTTTAAGTATTATCATTACACATCTTTTGTAAAAATTTAAATTCCAGTTTTTTGAGGGAAGGTGTTGAATATCTATTCAATTACAAAACAACTAGAATATTATAATTACTTTGAATTGTATAACGTTTCATCTGAATTCAATAATACACTTTTATAGTTTTCTGTATTACAGTCGATTTTTCATTTTTTTAGTTCTTTGAATAAACTCAAACTGTTCGCATCTGAACAAGCTGCGTTTGATTTAAAATTCCAACAGCGTCTACTGTATTTACACTTTTATTATTTTTTTTAAAACAATAGATGTTTATATGGCTCTCACTGTCATGAGACTGAAACAATTAAAAGAACTTAGAACTGATACTATCTTCGTTACATACAGTGGCTCACAGCTTATTTCGTGTGACATGATTTTTCAGGGAAATGTATCAATATCAAGCAGATCTTTCAAAAATTAAAAAAAACCACATTAAGTACTTTAAACAGCACGAATTTATATTTCAGAAAAAGAAAAAAAAATACAAAATTTTTTGCATAGCAATGATTAAAACTACAAAAACAAAAAAATTAACCAAAATCAGTCTCACAGCTTATTTCGTGTGCGGATATTTATTGTTATCAGCGATGGTTTAAAGAGGTGGAAACAAAGATGAACACACAGACAACAAATATTTTGATCATTACGTGTTGCATTTCGAAACCTGTAGGATCAATTTTCTATTTTTCCGTAATGGGGCGCAGAACTTCAATTGAAAAGCGTGAAATGGTGATCCAACACTTTAAAGACGGGAAAAGCCAAAAGAAAATTGGTGAAATCGTAGGTTTGAGTGCGTCAACTGTCCAATACATCATTCAGCGATATGTCCATGAAAATCGAATTCACAATAAAGGCAGAGAAGCTCCGAATAAAATTTTTACAAGATCGGACGAAAGATGGATTCTAAGACAAATTAAGCAGGATCCAACGAAAAGTGCACCGACCTTAGCCGATGAGGCTCAAAGACATCTTGGTAAAAAGTGCAACCCTGAAACGATCCGCAGGATTCTTCGGGCAAGCGACTTTCATGGAAGAACAGCCCGCAATAAACCATTTATTAGTATCCGAAATCGAAAGTGTAGGTTACAGTTCGCTAAAGATCACATTGGTAAGACCGAATCTTTCTGGAATACTGTTATTTTCGCTGATGAAAGTAAATTTAATTTATTCGGGTCTGATGGGAAGTCCTATGTTTGGCGGCAACAGAATACGGAACTGCTACCCAAAAATTTACGTCCTACAGTCAAGCATGGTGGTGGCCACGTCATGGTTTGGGGCTGTATGGCGGCTTCAGGAGTAGGTAACCTAACTTTTATCAATGGAAATATGGATAAATATGGTTACTTGAATATTTTGAAAGACGAATTACTGCAAAGTTCCGAAAAATTGGGAGTGACAAACCATTTTAGATTTTATCAAGACAACGATCCCAAGCACAAATCAGCTTTGGTACAATCTTGGCTCATTTGGAACTGCCCTCATATTGTTCAAACACCAGCTCAATCACCAGATTTGAATGTTATCGAGAATTTGTGGCACATACTAGAGCGGAACATAAGAAAACATCAAATAAGCAATGTAGGGGATCTTAAAATAGCTCTAAAATCAGAATGGGAAAAAATAACTTCAAATTACACAAAAAAATTGGTTGATTCTATGCCCACTCGGCTAAAGGCTGTTATAAAACAAAAAGGGTACTCTACCAAGTATTAGAAAGCTTTGAAAAAAATATTAATTAAAAGTTTATGTAACAAATTTTAGAATTACTATCGACACACGAAATAAGCTGTGAGACTGATTTTGGTTAATTTTTTTGTTTTTGTAGTTTTAATCATTGCTATGCAAAAAATTTTGTATTTTTTTTTCTTTTTCTGAAATATAAATTCGTGCTGTTTAAAGTACTTAATGTGGTTTTTTTTAATTTTTGAAAGATCTGCTTGATATTGATACATTTCCCTGAAAAATCATGTCACACGAAATAAGCTGTGAGCCACTGTACATGTATCTAAGTCAAATAAATAAAAGCTACTGATGAAGAAAATAAGATATCGGTGAAGTCCTCATAACAGGTTTATGAGGTTAAATAAAAACATCTGCTTTGTTTGCAGAATCGCAAAACCAATTTTAAAAATTCACGAAAGATTTTAACTAGTTATCCAGGGTACGAAAACTATTAAGATACTGTTAACTTGAGTTAATAAATCGTCAATCTCTGGACCGTAATCAGGGGATACTTAAATCTAGCTTAGATCTATTTTATTACCTGGCTATTTTTTGTGCAATTCTTGTAAACGTCAGCGCGAGAAGAGTTTATATTTTCCATCCCGTTAAACAAGTTTTTAAAAATTTACTAACAAACTTCGCAAATATTTGTATTTTTCCCAAAATATCTTTTACACTTTTTAATGCAAATCAATTATAAGAACGGTTATGAAGCGTTGTGCTCTTTAAATTCAAAGACCTGACGCCAGTAGAGTTACCAAATTGAAAGGAATATAATGAACGTGTGCCCTAACTGTACGTCTCAACCAGTCACCACCAATTCTTGTAAGTAGAGTAATTCCATGGTCAACCTGCATCAGAAGCTAGAATTCTGAATGATCGATACAATTAGAGCGATTTAGCCACTTAATCGTAGCAGTCATCATGTTTCTTCGAACATGGACTATTCGAAACGTCCAAATTGTGTGTATCGTGAAGAATTTTAGATTTTTTCGTCAATTTTTTAAGCAATTTTTTTGATTTAAATTATTTTTAATTCTCAAACAATAAGGAATGGCCTCTACCAATGAGATGTTACTAACTTAATAGCTGCGTTCCCGATCCATGACTGCGAAACACTGCGGAACGTTCTCATCTACATATCCTCTTAGTCCACAGTAAAATTTCTTGTGCAATTTTGACAAAAAGTTCCGTCAGATGGCCGAACTTCCTAAGTTTTCCAATAGGTGAAAATCGGGGTTTTAAGGTTAGAACGAATTGTCACTTTTGTTTATTTTCGTACATTAAAACACTTCCGCTATGAAAAATCAAGGAAAACATTTGATTTGAAGTACAAATTTTCTTCAGAATGAAATTAGATTGCAATTACTGTGTTGGAATAACCACCGGAATGTCTAATATCTCTAAATTGAAATATGTGTTGAAACGAAATAGTATTTTGTTTCGGATCTCGAAATTATGGCGATAACGCACAAAATATGGCCTTTCCCCTCATTGCAGGTTCATTTATTCTATTTACTTTCATATTCTTCTCAGATATTTTGTAAAAAGGTTGGCAAAAAAGTTTGGTTACGATCTAAGCAATTTAAGTATGGAACAAATTGAAAGTAATTGTTTCGACGATAAACTAATAGAAGAAGTGCAAAAAAATGAAGAAGAAGTGATTCGTTGCCGTACCCAACTGTTACCGCATAAAACTGTCTACCGGACGGACGCATGACGGACGCATCGACCTACGATTCAGGTTCTAGCTTAATCATCCAAAAGTGCGTTCCCGAGAAAAGTTGCTGGTCAGTACTGTGCAGTAGTTTTTACATGGATCGGGAACGCAGCTAATAACAACTTAAGATGTGTGAAACGGTCTAATTCCATGGAAGTGAACTCCGTTGGAATTTTCAAATTGTCTGTTGAAATTTTCAGTTTTTTTGGTTATTATCACATATTTGAACGAAATATGTTTTAATCGATTCATTTAAGAACAGTTTTCCTGGATCAAGGACTTAAAAAGTTTTAAATGTAATAACTTATTTTTAAAAAAATTGAAAGCAAAGGTGATTTTTGGAGCAAAATTTTCAAAATAAGACGGTTCGAAAATGTTTCATACCGTTATTTTATAGATTATATGAAAATATTTTTAATAACTCACCAAAAGCTGATATGAGATTTACCCACTGTTTACGCACGGATTGAGTAAACGTGTAATCGGAATAGAAACAAATAAAAAACCAGCGAGTTTAATTGAAAAATATATTAACCTTATATTTTCAATTTTTAAATATATATAATTCTATTCTAAATCATTTCTAAGTTGTAATGTAGCAAAGAGTCGTCAATGTTGTTGAATTAAACTATTTTGTAAATAATTTAATCGTGATAATTCAATTCAATGATAATCCAAATCCAAAAACTGATGATGAATCCAAATTGTTGATACTTCACTGCGCTGCGTGGATTTGACCAGACGCGGCTGGTGGGTTGGCTGCAAAACAGCGGTTGACCAGACAAGGCTGGTAGTTTGGTCGCCAAAACGACGGTTGGCTGCAAGAACAGCGGTTGACCAGTCAAAGCTGGTAGGTTTGTCGCAAAAATGACGGTTGGTTGCGAGAACAGCGTTTGACCAGTCAAAGTTGGTAGGTTTGTCGCAAAAACGACGGTTGGCTGCAAAAACAGCGGTTGACCAGTCAGGCTGGTAGTTCCGAATTCCTCCACAGATGGATGAATTCTGATTTTCCAAATGTCTCACTTTGCCTTTTATAGGCGCTCTACACCGGATGTAGTCGATCTTCTAGAAACTTCTGACATGGATCAAACTCAAAACCTTACAAATGTTTTATTTTTATTACATTTGATTTTGACATTTAAGTTTGTTTATGTAGTGCTTGTTCATGGTGATCGACGATAAAAGGTAACTTTTTTTGTATTATATTTTATGAATTTCCTTTAGATTATTCTAGGTATTCAAAATACATGGATAAAATGAGATTCGTTTGGTAAGTTTTTGATCTTAATATATTTTTGATGATAATTTTGTATGTTTATTTATTTTTAGGTTAGGATCTTCCGGCGGTACGGAACACCGCGGAACACCCACTCTGGCCATTAAAGGTGGGTTTAGAAACACGAGCATTTTCATTTTTACTGGCAAAGTGAGCGGGATAGCGAAATTCAAATTTACGTGCGCAAAAAGTCGATCGCATCAGTGTCTTATACGTACTTTCCCTTCCACTTTATGGCGAACTGTCACTGTACATCACCTTCTCACAGCAATACGTTTGTTAGCATTTCAATTTCACCTAACAAAATCATTTTGTGTGATGTTATAATTAATAACATAATTATTATTACCTCCCGTTTCAATTTAAAATGCGTAGCTTTCAAATAAACATCGAACTTAACCTTACTTTTGCTGGCTGCCATAATTCCCCATAATTCAGGGGTAACATTTTGCTGGCAGGGCGGGGAAGTCCAATGTGTTTGTTGTTGTTTACTGCCATAACTTTCCTATCGTCGACGAAAATTATGGATAGTAAAACCACTACATGCAAGCAAAATTTCCAGTAAAATTTTTACTGAGTGGTTTCCCGTCACTTTCCCACTTGGTGAAAAAGTCATAAGAAATTTGGCATTTCACTCACTTTGCCAAAATGAAAATGCTCGTGTTTCTAACACCGTGTCTTGATTAACAAATTTTTAATCCCAAGAAACATCTCACCGCAATGAGATTTTTTTGACAGCTGGGCCGAAAATCTCTTGAAATTTTAGTACTCAAAATGGCGATGAAAAGAAAACACCTAGTCGCCGCTTTCGCAATTAATGCAATACGTGAAATTGAAAAGGCTGAAACAGAAGAACAGACGAAAAGAAACACCTCTTAATGTTATATATTCTCTTCCAAAGCTTTTTGTATCGTATTGTTTGTAAAAAATAGTTATTTTCACAACTACTTGTTGGGAGAATTTAGATTCCGCCATCTTGAATCAGGAAATTCCAAGAAATTTTGTAATTGCAAGATTTCAAGAAAGGCCATAGCCGAATAAGGTACTGAAAGGTGCCCTGGGACCGATTGATCTGAAATTTTTACCAGACGTTAGTATTGATGCAAGTACCGTTTGACGAAATTTTTAACACCGCAAACCCCTTATAACGGCCGGAAGGGGCAGGGAAAGCAAAATCTTAAAAGTTAATTTTCTTGAGAACCGCTTGTCCGATTTTTTTGAAAAAAATAGATGTTGTAGTGACGCATCCGACAATGTTGTGAAAAAAGTATAAATTTTTTTTAACAATTTTAAATAGGAAAAAAAAATTTCTTAAACATTAAAAAAAAATTTTCTCGGAATTTGGGCCGAACACAATCACCATATTTTCACAAAATAATCTTTGTTTAGCCAACTAAAATATATATTTTTTTCAAAAAAATCGGAGTAGAACATAGTTAAATATATGATTTTAATATATAAGCACCAGTATCCTACATATATTTAAATATTGATATATAGATAATATTATTTACAATATTATTTTTGAATTTTTCGTCCTTAAAATTGAAAGGATTTGTATTTAATAAAGTCAAATAAAGCATTTTAGACGACAAAAACACATCATTTTTTCGTGCCAATTAATCCAAAAAATGCAGTGCATGAAGTGGTTAACTGTGGGAAATCGTGAAAAAGGAGGCATAATTGAGGGGGATATGAAAAAAGATTAGTTGTGCATGCAATAATAAATTGTTAAAATTCGTTAATACTTGTCTTTATCGCATCTTATTGTCTTTTTAAATAACCCCCACAAGTATAACACTTTCGATGTTTTCCTCTATTTCGTATGTGATATGGAAAAAGTATTTTAACAAAAAAAAAGAAATGTTAATTAGAGTCCATTACCTTTTCTTCGTATTGCAATTAATCTGAAAAAAATAACAGTTGATATTCTGTATATTTCTTTTTTTTTCTCACATACGAAATAGAGGAAAACATCGAAAGTGTTATACTTGTGGGGGTTATTTAAAAAGACAATAAGATGCGATAAAGACAAGTATTAACGAATTTTAACAATTTATTATTGCATGCACAACTAATCTTTTTTTATATCCCCCTCAATTATGCCTCCTTTTTCACGATTTCCCACAGTTAACCACTTCATGCACTGCATTTTTTGGATTAATTGGCACGAAAAAATGATGTGTTTTTGTCGTCTAAAATGCTTTATTTGACTTTATTAAATACAAATCCTTTCAATTTTAAGGACGAAAAATTCAAAAATAATATTGTAAATAATATTATCTATATATCAATATTTAAATATATGTAGGATACTGGTGCTTATATATTAAAATCATATATTTAACTATGTTCTACTCCGATTTTTTTGAAAAAAATATATATTTTAGTTGGCTAAACAAAGATTATTTTGTGAAAATATGATGATTGTGTTCGGCCCAAATTCCGAGAAAATTTTTTTTTAATTTTTAAGAAATTTTTTTTTCCTATTTAAAATTGTTAAAAAAATTTTATACTTTTTTCACAACATTGTCGGATGCGTCACTACAACATATATTTTTTCAAAAAAATCGGACAAGCGGTTCTCAAGAAAATTAACTTTTAAGATTTTGCTTTCCCCGCCCCTTCCGGCCGTTATAAGGGGTTTGCGGTGTTAAAAATTTCGTCAAACGGTACTTGCATCAATACTAACGTCTGGTAAAAATTTCAGATCAATCGGTCCCAGGGCACTTTTCAGTACCTTATTCGGCTATGGCCTTTATCTCTGGGATTTTTTCTCGCCGTCAACTCGAGCTCTGATTGGTCAATCAAAAATCTCTGCGATGAAAAATCCCAAATCAAGACGCGGTGTAAACCCATCTTAATTCGCTATAGGTAGGGACCTCAATGAATTTCTCGTTTAATCTGAGTAGAGTACCTTTTCAAGTCATGACAGCTTCACTACTACTTGACACCGCGTCTTGATTAAAAAATTTTTATCCCAAGAAATATCTCACCGCAATGAGATTTTTTTGACAGCTGGACCGAAAATATCTTGAAATTTGATTTCTCAAGATGGCGTTGAAAATAAAACACCTAACGCCGCTCTCGCAATTAATGCAATACGTGAAATTGAAAAGGCTGAAACAGATGAAAATAAACACCTCTTAATCCCAGTGAAAGGTGTCTTCAAGACGTCTTTTTAAGACGTCTTCAATACCAGTCTTGAAGACAAAGTAAAGACACTCGCAAGACCAACGCACAGAGCATGTCTATGTCTATCTTAAAGACATGTCTGAACGTATGTCTTCATTAGTACTAAATCCGGAAAACAGATGGCGCTGATGGTGTTTTTTTTCGAGCGCCCACACAGTGACCTAATTTTAATTTCAAGAGCTCCATTTCATTAGATATTGTAGACTGAATATCCTCGTCATCGTCTTCAAGCTCTGCAAAGTCTGGGTCTTCAATAAAAAAGCTTTCATTTGCTCCTAATATAAGTGTATCCTCGTAGATCTCTTCGCAAACAAAATCAATTATGGGGACTTCTTCCTGATTCGAAGAAGAGGAATTTACATTATAATTGGCCATTGCCCCTGACCGAAGATTAGCGGTAAAAGCAGAAATAATTCGCTTTTGTTGCCTTTTTGACCAATTTCCCATAATAGAAAAAAATCAAATGACACCAAATATATTTACAAAAACTTAATACAAAACGTCTTTGATAATTTAGATAAATAAAACGAGAAACACCAAACACTGAATAAAAGAGCCAAAATTAAAAAATCTGGGGCGGAACGGAATTTTTTTCTGACAACTACTTTCACAGTCAAAACACGTTGCCAGAGTTTTATATGCCTACCGCTAGATGTTTTCACGTCGGTGCCCCGATTTGTTTTATGTTTCTTCTAACATATTGATTTTCGTATGTACTTCTCGTTGAAGACCATCTACAAGTCATGTCTTTAAAGACAGCTTTTTCACTGGGTTGCCAAAGCCTTTTTATACCCGTATGGTGAAACCAAAGGGTATATTAACTTTGCTTTACCGTTTGTAACGCCAAGATCCCGTCATCACACACAAAAATGAATTACATCAGTGTGTTTAGAATAATAAAAAAAATTGAATTTTCCATGTCCGTCCGTCTGTCCGTCCGTCCGTCCGTCTGTCCGTCCGTCCGTCTGTCCGTCTGTCTGTCTGTCTGTGGCGCGGATTGCGGGCGCACGGATTGAGCTAGAGACTTGAAATTTTGTGTGGATCCGTTTTTCGTAAAATGCGAGGCTAAGTTCGTTAATGGGCAAAAATGGACCATTAGGGGGGGTACCCCCCATACGAACGAAATCGTTTTTTGCGAATATCTCAAAAACGGTAAATGTTATCAAAAAAGTTCAAGAACAAAAGTTATTTAGGATATGATTCTACATAAAACTCCCATACATCAAAATCCGATTGGAATAAGTTTTAAAAAATCTTATTGGAAAGTTTGCCTTCAAAGTGGAATTTTGATACAACTGTTCGAATTTTGATACGAATATCACCATACGGGTCTTGAATAATTGCCAGATTGGCAATTATAGCTTTTGTTATGTTTTATCGTATTATTAGGTCTGTTCGATATGAGTCCTGGACTTACTCGGAGTAAAATTTTTTACTCTTTTCTGTTCGATATGAGTCCTGGACTTACTCCGAATTTACTCTTGCTTTTAGCTGGAGTAAACTTTTGAGAGCTGATATTTGTCAGACATAACCTCTCTTTTACAGTGTTTGGAAGAAGAAATGCAACAAAAGACATCATAAATTATTTCCAATATATATTCTTGAGTAGTTTCGGGTTTTATTTATTATATTTGTTATATTTTATAATCTATAATTATAAACTCATAATATAGAGTTAGTGATTTACTCTGAACTTACTCCAAGTTGTTCGATAAAAACAAATTTAGAGTAAGAAAATGCGCCATTTTGTGGAGTAAAGTAAAAATACTCGGAGTAAGTCCAGGACTTATATCGAACAGACCTATTTGTAAAAATTAGTTATTTTCGCAACTACTTGTCAGAGGAATTTAGATTCCCCCATCTTGAATTGGGAAATTCTATGAAATTTTGCAATTGCAAGATTTCATGAAATTTATCTCTGGGATTTTTTATCACCGTCAACTCGAGCTCTGCTTGGTCAATCAAAAATCTGTGCTATGAAAAATCATAAATGGAGACACAGTCTGAGTATGGCCACCAAATTAGTGAACTCTGTTGGTTCGAATCTCAATTAAAAAAGCTCTTTTCGCAACAATGGCAAAAATCTGACTTTTTCGAAATTTAAAATTTATGATTTCAAATTTAACGTTTGTTGACATTCTTACCGGGATCTCAAAAAAATGTTTTTATACCCGTGTGGTGAAACCAAAGGGTATATTAAATATGCCTTACGGTTTGTAACGTCAAGATCCCATCATCACACACAAAAATGAATTACACCAGTGTGTTTAGAATGAAAAAAAAATGAATTTTGCATGTCCGTCCGTCTGTCCGCCTGTGACGCAGATTGCGGCGCACAAATTGAGCTAGACTTGATTTTTTTTTTGTTTTTTTTTAAATATTGAATTGCCTCCGTGAAACGAAATTTAGTTGTCTTATTTGGCCAGTGTTGCTACTATAGAAATTTTATGCAGATTCGTTTTTTGTAAAATGCAAGTCTTAGTTCGTTAATTAGGAAACAAAAGGAAATTTGAATTTGTCCACTTTTAAAAAAAATTTATTCTATGGGGAAAAATACGGTTTTCTATGGGGAGAATACGAAAAAAACTTTTTAAAAAAAGTAAAAAAAAACCGACTTAAAAATGCACTAAAAAGGAAAAAATAATTTTTGAAGTGAAAACTTCTTTAGCGGCGTTGTGAGTGATTTCAAACTCGATGAAACGAAAAAGCGACAGTAAAAAGAGATAGGATATTTTAGCCTGCGAGAAAATGAGATAGAATACAGATGGGTGCCGGTCAATTTATCGTAAACAAGAGTGTTGGGAAGGGGGGAAGGGAGAAGTGTTAGGAGGGAGGAAGTGGAGAGAGGAGGCGATAAATTACTGATGTTTCGTCATACATTGCAATATATACATATCTATATATATAAAAATGGATGTTTTATTGTTTGTCTGTCTGCCTGAGATTACAAAACTCAAAAACTACTGGACCGATTTTTATGCGGTTTTTTGCAAAATGATCTATGTTGCCAGGAGCAGGTTTTTAGCTATGTACATTTTCAAAATTCGAAACGGAAGGTCCTGTAAGGATAATGAAAATATCCTTTTTCCCATTTCTCCCCGGAAAAATTTGCATTTTAGGGTTTTTGGGGTCGCTGATCACGAATCCGGTATTAGATTTTCAAAATTCGAAACGGAAGGTCCTGTAAGGATAATGAAAATATCCTTTTCATCATTTTTCCCCGGAAAAATTTGCATTTTAGGGTTTTTGGGGTCGCTGATCACGAATCCGGTATTAGATTTTCAAAATTCGAAACGAAAGGTCCTGTAAGGATAAATATCCTTTTTCCCGTTTTTCCTCGGAAAAATCGGCATAAGGGGGTTTTTGGGGTCGCTGATCATGAATCCGGTATTAGATTTTCAATAAAAATATAATATGAATTTTGAACTTGGTACCAATATTATAATAAATAAACGCTATAACTATCCCACACCTGATACCGCATTCGTCTCATTCTCTCGCTGTTTAGTTTTCCTAAGGTTTCACTTCTACCGCGTGTGCACTGCACACACATGTTTTTTTTTTTTGAAGTTGGTGCCAAACTAGAAACATAAACAATTTGCTCTCTTTTATTGTACAATCTATAAAATTAAAAAAGTTGTAATAAAAAATTGTACCAAAAGTATTTGTTTTCTAATAAGTCACAGAGATGAGATTCAAACCATTATTTGATAAAGGGTGGTTAAATTTTAAGGGCCGATGTTGAATGTGAACCACACCTACACGTCAAGTTTTTTTTCTGCATTTCATTTGACATTTCTCAATTTCAGACTAACTCAATTTGAACCATGGAAAGATACACAATCGAGCAACGCGTTAAAGTTATTCAGGCTAATTATGAAAATGGGCGTTCAAATCAAAATGCATATCGTGCACTTCGTGATTTTTTCGGTCAATTTAATCGTCCAAATGTGCGTACAATCGGAAAAATCGTGCAAAAATTTGAGCAAACCGGGTCTGTAGGAGATGTGAAAACACCAGTGCATGCTCGTACAGCTCGTACTGCAGAAAATATTGCTGCTGTTCGCGATAGTGTGGCTGAAGAGCCGTCCACCTCAATTCGTCGTCGTGCCCAACAATTGCACCTCCCACGCTCGTCGTTGATGAACATTATGCATAAAGACTTGCATTTACACGCTTACAAGGTGCAATTGACTCAAGAACTAAAGCCTCTTGACCATTTCAAGCGTCGTCAATGGTCAGAATGGTGGCAAGAAATGGCAACAGTGGATGATCAATTTTCGAAGAAAATCATCTTCAGTGATGAGGCACATTTTCACTTCAGTGGATTCGTCAATAAGCAGAACAGCCGCATTTGGGCGAATGATAATCCAAGAGTGATTGTCGAAAAACCAATGCACCCACAAAGAGTGACTGTTTGGTGCGGTTTATGGGCTGGCGGCATCATCGGGCCGTATTTTTTCCAAAATGAGGCCGGTCAGGCAGTTACTGTGAATGGTGTTCGCTATCGTGAGATGATAACGAACTTGTTATGGCCCGAATTGGAAGATATGGATGTGGACGATATGTGGTTTCAACAGGACGGTGCCACTTGCCACACAGCTACCGAAACAATCGCTCTTTTGCGCGACAAATTTAATGGCCGTGTTATCTCACGTGGTGGCGATCTCAATTGGCCGCCAAGATCATGTGATTTGACACCGTTGGACTTCTTTCTTTGGGGTTATTTGAAAGAAAAGGTGTACGTCGATAAGCCAGCAACAATTCAAGAGCTAAAGGATGAGATAATTCGGCACATTAACGGCATAGAACCTCAATTATGCCTCAGCGTCATCGAAAATTTGGACCATCGGATGGAGGTGTGCCGCCGAGGTCGCGGCGGCCATTCGATTGTGTATCTTTTCATGGTTCAAATTGAGTTAGTCTGAAATTGAGAAATGTCAAATGAAATGCAGAAAAAAACTTGACGTTTAGGTGTGGTTCACATTCAACATCGGCCCTTAAAATATAACCACCCTTTACATATTATATAGACATATTTAATGTTAGGAAATAGGTAGAGCGAATAAAGCCACAGCCCGCGTGCGAAAACGGCGCTACGAAAAGACTGTATCCGAAAGGTAAGAGCGCTTAAAGAAAAATAACCTAAGAAAGAAAAGACAGCGTATGACAGAGAGTACAAAAGAACGGCAAGAACGTCTTTTAACAGATAAAATTAATAAACGCGAAAAATATGCAAGAGAAAATTCGGAAGAACGAGAACACCGTTTACGTTGAATGCAAACCCGGTTATCAAACGAAACCCATGAGGAGCGTGAACATCGCCTTGAAGTCGTACGCCAACGCCAACGTCTCCGTCTACTACAGGAGACCGATGAACAACGTAAGCAGCGTCTTAATGTAGCACGTGATCGTGAACGGGACCGTCGCTCAAAATATACACCATTAGAACGATCTAATAAATATACATCATTCACCAACGTCTTCAAGAATTTAAAAATGCCGATGATAAATTATTTGGGTCAGTGAACGTTCTGCTTTTCGGCGACATAATGCAACTTCCACCTGTAAAAGGACACTGGTGCTTTGAGAAACCAACGTGGTGTGCAGCAGAAGTTGATTTGTGGCATGAATTTTCATTCTATGAGCTAACAACAAATATGAGGCAACACGAAGACGTAGAATTCATAGATCTGTTAAATAATTTGCGATTTGGTGAAAGGACAGCTGGACAACTAGAACTACTATGTGAAAGGAGGAGGATACCATTAGAGGGTAATTTTGGGGACGGTAGTTCCATCCGGATCTATCTTACTATAAAGCAGGTTGAAGACTATAATGGTCAAATATCTGAAATAAATTCAAAATTGCATAGAATCTACATAATAAACTGCGTAGACGAATCCCGTGAAGTGGCAACTTATGGGAAAAAACCACCGGAAAATGTTATTCTTAAAGATGTGCACAACTGCAGTGGTTTTCTACACTCAATATCATTACCAGAAAACTCTCGTGTTATGTTAAGAAGGAATATATCAGTGGCTGACGGTCTCGTTAATGGAACTATGGGAGTGGTGAAGAAATTTAGATGGCCAGCTTTGCGCAGAGAGCAATTAGAAGACGGAGAGTTACCAGATGCAGTGTTAATTAAGTTTGATGACGAGTCCACAGGGGAAAACAGGAAGGACGTCGATGGCTGTGTAGATATAGATCCTGTGAGTACGAAATTTCAAGCCAATAGGGGTATGGAGATAAACGAAGTCGCTCGTGTAGCACGTCAGCATGCATGTGTGCGTAATTTCATTGAGTCAGTCGGTGCTTAGCCACCGACTCGTAAACATATCCCAAATAAACAAAAATTGAATGCAAATAGTAAAATACCAGTTCCAGGTAGTTTTATTTTTCGGGTAGGTAGAAAAGGGTAAATCCCATAACAAATTACCAGTCCTTATTCTTCTATTATTGGCAGTTTCTATTTTCCCAATTGATGTTGCCTCGGTGCTAGCTAATAAAGGAATGAGCTGGAAATACAACACATATATGAGAACCACACACACATGAGCGATCGCTTGTTGTAAACAAGTTTTTCCTACTAAAAAGTGAAGAAGCGTGTACGTCGGAAAGGCATTTTGAGGACTAAAAGTTGCCGCGACGAGAAGAAGTATGTACGTTCGCACTATGTAGCTCTTAGCCGGGTGAAGAATTTAGACGGCACAGTGCTCTCTGATTTAGAGTCCAATAAAGTACTGAGGAAGCCACACGATGAAATTGCTATGACGGAAATGCAAAGATTAAGAGGTCTTATATTTGGAGATAAAAGTCACAAAAAATCCTTTTAAAATTGTACGTATTCTCAAATGTATCAATGTAAACTTACTCTGAAAATATATAAAAAATTGTTAAAAATTTTTCCATAGTGGAATTTTTGAAACGGTGTTTATGTTTCGAAAAATGTTTTTTGTTCAGAGTTTCTAGTTATTAAAGGAGAAAGTTAGCTGAAGTTTGATCGTTCCAAATAGCGAATTTTTAGAGATGGCAACAGTAAGTTGTAAACTAAATTTTAGAGGTCGACAGCAAAAATTTTGGGCTCGCCACCAACATTTTTTAGATCGACAGAAACCTTTCGTTATCCTTACAGACTTCTAAACATTAGAATTGGATTAGGCGACCCTAAAAACCCCCATATGTGTTTGTTTTTTATCTGGAAAATTTGAGGAACTGGATAAGAGGATTCGCTGCCCCCCAAAATATACGCATAAAAATTTACAGACCGATCGGACCATCCGATTAGGAGTTGACAGGGTAGGGGGTAAGAAGCGAGAGGGGTAGTGGAAAATAGATAAGGGAAAAACACTCGCCGCCCCCAAAAATTTACGCATACAAATTTTCAGACCGGTCGGACCATCCGTTTGGGAGTTATCAGGGAAGGGGAAGGCCGGGAAACGTCGGAGAGGGGGAAAATTAAAATGAGACCAACTAGGGAGTGAACTCTGTCTTCCACCAAAGTTTCAACAAAATCCATGCAACGGCACCAAAGTACTGCGCGAACATCCAGATATAAAATAAAGTGATAACAACACGAATTGATAACCTCCTTCTTTTTTGGAAGTCGGTTAAAAATGCCGTTGTTGTTGGCGTCCTTAGAATAATTACCGGGATTAAATCAGAATTTATGGAAAAGAAAATGGAAATCGGAAAAAATTGGTTTTTGATTGATTTTAAAAATTTGAAACTCGCGCCGATGTACAAATGCTGTTAAGGTAGAACCAGAAACATACGTCCGTGCGTCCGCCATGCGTCCGTCACGTTGACAGTTCGATGCGGTCAAAGTAAAATCAACGGGCTGCTATGAGTACTCCCCTAATAATGCGTTTGTCCGATGCGGCAACCGCATAGAGTAGGTCGACTTTCTACTTTTACATGCGGCAACGCACGGAAATGTTATTTCGAAAAAAAGTTTGGTTACGATTTAAGCAATTTAAGTATGGAACAAATTGAAAGTAATTGTTTCAACGATAAACTAATAGAAGAAGTGCAAAAAAATGAAGAAGAAGTGATTCGTTGCCGTACCTAACTGTCACCGCATAAAACTGTCTACCGGACGGACGCATCGATGTACGATTCAGGTTCTAGCTTTATTCTTACTAATTTTTAGAACGCCGGTCACACCGTGTCTTGATTAACAATTTTTTATCCCAAGAAATATCTCACCGCAATGAGATTTTTTTGACAGCTGGGCCGAAAATCTCTTGAAATTTTATTTCTCAAGAGGGCGATGAAAAGAAAACACCTAGTCGCAAAGGCTGAAACAGACGAAAAGAAACACCTCTTAATGTTATATATTCTTTGCCAAAGCCTTTTGTATCGTATTGTTTGTAAAAATTAGTTATTTTCGCAACTAATTGTCGGGAGAATTTAGATTCCCCCATCTTGAATTGGGAAATTCAATGAAATTTTGCAATTACAAGATTTCATGAAATTTATCTCTGGGATTTTTTATCGCCGTTAACTCGAGCTCTGATTGGTCAATCAAAAATCTCTGCGATGAAAAATCCCAAATGAAGACACGGTGTCAGTTGCAAATGGATCGGTCATGATTGATGACAAAGCTTTCACTTTTATTTTAATTTCTTAGTAATTTGCAGTTATATTTCAGGAAACTCACTTTAGAGATTTTACACATATTTTTATTTTTGATCGTTCAAAACTAATTTTGTTTTTTTCCCTCGACCGTTGATTATTACAATAATAAAGGCTTTTTTCGGATTATCGACCGTTGATTATTACAATAATAAAGGTTTTTTTCGGATTATACGGTCATAGATTTGAGTAAAAACTCAAATCATTGGTGGTTGCGAGTCATATTTATTAATGTTCCTCGAAGTTTCGCCGGCTGTCGCACGGCTTCTTCAGGCGGGTTTTCTGTTTGGCGATACATTTAAATTAGGTAAATAGTTGACAAAAATTTTTTATACATTTTAATTTCCTTAGAATATGTTCTTGAAAATTTTTCACAAACAAGAATTTAATAAATAAATAAGACACACGATTAAAATAAATAATTAAATAAAGTAACAATTATTATCAGAGCGTCCGTCCTTGTCAAACGTTTAAAATCAAATATTATGACAGTTGTTTTAGCCGTTACTTTTTTTTATTTCTCTCTAATAGTGTGGTTAATGTTCTCAGTGTCTATTCTTTTATTAATTGAATTTTTTGTACTGTATTTGTGCAAAGGTTCTATCGTCATTCTCTTAGTGAAGTTATTTTCTTTTCATAATATTTCTATGTTATCAAAGACGGGGAAATGTTTTGACTTAATACAATGCTCGGCTAACGCCGTTTTATTATCCGACTTTGATTTGATGTCTGATTTATGTCCAGACATTCTATTTTTTAGGTATTGGCTGGTGGTGCCCACAAATTTTGCATTACAAGGGATTTCAGAAGACCCCGCGCAGGGTACTTCATATACAATATTAAATTCCAGGTCTCTCGGAATTTTGTCTTTTAGCCTAGTGTAGCATTGGCCAATTGTTTTAATGGTTTTATGTGCCATGATGACGTTAGTATTATTGTCTTTTATTAAGCGGCTAAAGTTTTCCGAGAACGTAACAAGTGCTTCTAAATAAAATTTCACCATTTTGATGTATCCTATTGGTGTCATTATCAATCTCGTTATTATACATTTTTGTACGTTCTGTTTTTATGGTTTTACGATGAGACGTGCGGGGTATCCATTTTTATTTAATAAATCCGTTAAAAGTTTTTCGTTTTTGACGTGGATACGTCTTGGATTTTGGTTATGGGGGTACAAATTAGAAAATCGGCTTGCTGTCATGATAACAAATTTGCAATTGATCCGAACAGAAACTGTGTTATAAGATCCGGCCTACATTAAAGCATTGTTTAGGGTATTTTGTTATGTTAAACTCTGTTCAATTATCTTTTTAAGAATCAAAATCTAAATTTTCACTGCCGCTGCTATGCTGTGTTTGCTGCTTGTAGTACAGATTTCACATTTATACTTTTTTTATGTTTTCTTTTTAGTATTGAATATTTGGAAGAGACAAAGTATGTTGAGGTTGAGTGAAAGCTTTTACTCTTGATTGTTTCTCTTCTCTATATGGGTTGTTCTGGTTCTGGAAATTCATTTTACTTGATTGTTTCTCTTGATTGTTTCTCTTCATTGCCCAGTGTTTCCTTTAATTTCTGTAGACGAGTTGTGTGAGCCGGCGGATTGTGTTTAACCCTTTCAACCTTTTTGTTACCATACGGTAACATTTACTAGATTAGCTTAAAAAACCTCCAAGTATCAAATTAATATCTACAAAATGATTTTAATTTCAAGAATTATGAGAAGTTTTGTGGAATGTGTTTATTTAAGTCATAACAAACATTAGTGGAAATTAGGTGTTACCATACGGCAACAACTCCTAGAAATATCTTGAATAACCCAAGGACTATTTTTTCACAGAAAATATTTTTTAGTCCTATAAATATTAAAATAAACACCAAGATTGATTTTTTATATAGCTATTTCGAAAATCGTACTGAATGGGTTAAGATTTTAGTTGCTGTAAATTGAAATTGCTTTGTTGTTTTCATCGTATAATTTTATTTTATTTTGATTTTTATTTGTTTTTTATCTATGGGGGTTTTCATGAATGCAAGTTCTGCAAATAACACAAAAGATTTTGAATATAATAAACCCAGTTATATCATAGAAAAATATATACTACGTAAATAGAAGGATCTCTGTGAATAAACTTTTTGAAAAAATTCCCCTTCAAAGTGGGGAAATTCATGCTATCTGTTTCGTCCCGCCGGAAAATCCTAACCTAAAATTAAACAAAGAGAGAAGGATTAAATAAAACAACATCAAAACGTACGAAAACAAATAGACTTACTAGAATAAAGGATCATCACTCCACGCATCTGGAAAAATCAAAAGGATTATCAAAAAATAATGTAAAAACGTTACCTTTAAATCCGCGATCAACATCGTTTTATCACATTATAAACAAACATCAAATGTCAAAATCAAACCCTGCCAACCAAAAACGAACATTTGTGAGGTTTGATCCATGTCAGAATGTTCGAGAAAAGAAACGACTTCCGCTAGAGTGCCTATAAAAACAGAGCAAGACACTTAGCGAGACCAGAATTCATCCAGCTGTGGACGAGTTCACAACTACCAGCCTTGACTGGTCAACCGCTGTTATTGCAGCCAACCCACCAGCTTTGTCTGGTCAACCCACCAGCTTTGTCTGGTCAATCCACCAGCTTTGTCTGGTCAATCCACCAGTTTTATCTGGTCAATCCACCAGCTTTGTCTGGTCCATCCACCAGCTTTGTCTGGTCAACCTACCAGCTTTGCCTGGTCAATCGCTGTTTTCGCAGCCAACCAACCAGCCGTGTCTGGTCAACCGCTGTTTTCGCAGCCAACCAACCAGCTTTGTCTGGTCAACCCACCAGCTTTGCCTGGTCAATCGCTGTTTTCGCAGCCAACCAACCAGCTTTGTCTGGTCAACCTACCAGCCTTGTCTGGTCAAACAATTTACCACCAACGCAGCATCATCAAACTAGAGAGCATCACCACGCTTGGAATCATCATCACATTGGAACCACATTGAAATTTCTCAGATTGAATTAATTAGAATTATCATATGAATTGAATTATTTAAAAACAGCTTAGTTTAAAGCACATTCACGACGTTCGTACATAAATAAAGAATTGATTTGACTATAGATTATATTATAAATTAAAAATATAAAGGTTAATATATTATTTAATTAAACTTGCTAGTTTTTTATTTGTTTTCTTTCGATTATCAGTTTACCACACCCGTGCGTAAATGTTAAACTCTGTTCAATTATCTTTTTAAGAATCAAAATCTAAATTTTCACTGCCGCTGCTATGCTGTGTTTGCTGCTTGTAGTACAGATTTCACATTTATACTTTTTTTATGTTTTCTTTTTAGTATTGAATATTTGGAAGAGACAAAGTATGTTGAGGTTGAGTGAAAGCTTTTACTCTTGATTGTTTCTCTTCTCTATATGGGTTGTTCTGGTTCTGGAAATTCATTTTACTTGATTGTTTCTCTTGATTGTTTCTCTTCGGCCTATGTTACACACAGCAACTTTAAGCGGCGACTTTTCTTAAGTATAGGCGCGAGAAGTGAGGGAAGCGGTGGCTAATGTCGCCAGTTCCGAAAGTAGAGACAAGGCGACAAAATACGCACACAAGCACAAAATCACAAAGAACGGGTTCGTTCTTCAAACAACTTCACACATACATGAATCACTCACTGTGTAATATACAGAAGTTTCCGGCAACTTGTCTCCGCGTGTAGCACAAACGAGCAACTTTTTGTATCGTGTATCGGTTTAAAGTTGCCGTGTGTAACATAGGCCTTCATTGCCCAGTGTTTCCTTTAATTTCTGTAGACGAGTTGTGTGAGCCGGCGGATTGTGTTTAACCCTTTCAACCTTTTTGTTACCATACGGTAACATTTACTAGATTAGCTTAAAAAACCTCCAAGTATCAAATTAATATCTACAAAATGATTTTAATTTCAAGAATTATGAGAAGTTTTGTGGAATGTGTTTATTTAAGTCATAACAAACATTAGTGGAAATTAGGTGTTACCATACGGCAACAACTCTTAGAAATATCCTGAATAACCCAAGGACTATTTTTTCACAGAAAATATTTTTTAGTCCTATAAATATTAAAATAAACACCAAGATACGTCCGTCAAGTTAGCACTACAACTTTTGAAATTAGAAAAACTTTTTATTGGATTAATTGTCGCTTAATTGTCGTGATTTTGTCGTAAAAGAAAAAAAATTGTCGCGCCCATATTTTTCAAAAAAAAGCGTGTGTAGTGCTAACTATGTAGCATAGTTAGCACTACACACCCTAGAAATCGGGTAATTCGCACGTTGAACTGGAAACTAATGATTGGATTAATTGTCGCTTGACCGTTATGATTTTGTCGTAAAATAAAAAAAACCCGTCCCGAACAATTTTTTAAAAATTACCCCGTTTAAAGCCAAGTGATGGTCTAGTTAGCATTACACACCCCAGAACTGGGGTAATTCGCTCGTTGAACTGGAAACTAATGATTGGATTAATTGTCGCTTGACCGTTATGATTTTGTCGTAAAATAAAAAAAAACCCGTCCCGAACAATTTTTTAAAAATTACCCCGTTTAAAGCCAACTGATGGTCTAGTTAGCATTACACACCCCAGAACTGGGGTAATTCGCACGTTGAACTGGAAACTAATGATTGGATTAATTGTGGCTTGACCGTTATGATTTTGTCGTGAAATAAAAAAAAACCCGTCCCGAACAATTTTTTAAAAATTACCCCGTTTAAAGCCAACTGATGGTCTAGTTAGCATTACACACCCCAGAACTGGGGTAATTCGCACGTTGAACTGGAAACTAATGATTGGATTAATTGTCGCTTGACCGTTATGATTTTGTCGTAAAATAAAAAAAAACCCGTCCCGAACAATTTTTTAAAAATTACCCCGTTTAAAGCCAAGTGATGGTATAAATTTCTTCTTTAATTTTTCCGTTTTCTTCCCATTTAATGGATAAAATTACACAGCAATTGGCATTTTCAAAGCGAATTTGCATTTTTACATCAAATCCCACAATTTGAATTAAAAATCTTTCAAAAAACTATAAAAACCCATTGAATGAAATCGAGTTTACATTCAATGTCCATTTGCTTGTTTTTCCCCATGAAATTTTTTTCGATTTTTCTAACGAAATTTTTTGATTTTCCGAATGACTTTAGCTAGAGATTTGAAATTTTGCACAAATGCGAGTAACGTTAAGAGAAAGAATTCGTAAAAAAATGGGGAAAATCGGATGACTCCTTCCCCCCTTCCCGCTGAAAATTGAAGTTTTTGGCGATTTTCTCGAAAACGGTTCATCGTATCAACCACGTTGCAAACAGAAAAGTGTTTAGAATACAATTTTACATAATTCTCTCATATATCATAAAGTCGAGCGAGATATTTTTGGTGTTTTATGTCGCTCAAAAGTTTTCGATTTTCTTCGAAGGTTTTTTCCATTGCAGATTTGCATGAAATCAATTTTTTTTTCAAAAATTCATATCTTTTGACCTGTTTATCGTAGGTGCACACTCTTTACAGCAAAATGTAGGAGAATTGTCTGAAATTTTCAAAAAAAGTGTCGCGAGCCAAATATTTCATACAATTTTTTTCAGGACGAGCAAAAGATTCGGTAAATTCGAAAAAACTCCTTTTTTGGTTACTTATTTTAATGAATTTTTTTACTGTTAGATGCTGAATACAATTTTCTACAACTTCTTTGAAGATACAAAGGTATTATTTCATACTACTTTCGTGTAGTGAACCGAAAACTAATCCATAGTAGCACAAATTTTATTGAAAAATTAAAAACGGGGAGAAAGAGTGCTCATATTGAATTTTGGTATATAGCGGAATTATGTAAAATTACATTGTAAACACTTTTCTGTTTGCAACGTTGTTGATACGATGAACAGTTTTCGAGAAAATCGCCAAAAACTTCAATTTTCAGCGGGAAGGGGGGAAGGAGTCATCTGATTTTCCCCATTTTTTTACGAATTCTTTCTCTTAACGTTACTCGCATTTGTGCAAAATTTCAAATCTCTAGCTAAAGTCATTCGGAAAATCAAAAAATTTCGTTAAAAAAATCGAAAAAATTTTCATGGGGAAAAACAAGCAAATGGACATTGAATGTAAACTTGATTTCATTCAATGAGTTTTTATAGTTTTTTGAAAGATTTTTAATTCAAATTGTGGGATTTGATGTAAAAATGCAAATTCGCTTTGAAAATGCCAATTGCTGTGTAATTTTATCCATTAAATGGGAAGAAAACGGAAAAATTAAAGAAGAAATTTATACCATCACTTGGCTTTAAACGGGGTAATTTTTGAAAAATTGTTCGGGACGGGTTTTTTTTTATTTTACGACAAAATCATAACGGTCAAGCGACAATTAATCCAATCATTAGTTTCCAGTTCAACGTGCGAATTACCCCAGTTCTGGGGTGTGTAATGCTAACTAGACCATCAGTTGGCTTTAAACGGGGTAATTTTTAAAAAATTGTTCGGGACGGGGTTTTTTTTATTTTACGACAAAATCATAACGGTCAAGCGACAATTAATCCAATCATTAGTTTCCAGTTCAACGTGCGAATTACCCGATTTCTAGGGTGTGTAGTGCTAACTATGCTACATAGTTAGCACTACACACGCTTTTTTTGAAAAATATGGGCGCGACAATTTTTTTTACTTTACGACAAAATCATAACGGTCAGGCGACAATTAATCCAATCATTAGTTTCCAGTTCAACGTGGGAATTACCGCAGTTCTGGGGTGTGTAATGCTAACTAGACCATCAGTTGGCTTTAAACGGGGTAATTTTTAAAAAATTGTTCGGGACGGGTTTTTTTTTATTTTACGACAAAATCATAACGGTCAAGCGACAATTAATCCAATCATTAGTTTCCAGTTCAACGTGCGAATTACCCCAGTTCTGGGGTGTGTAATGCTAACTAGACCATCAGTTGGCTTTAAACGGGGTAATTTTTAAAAAAATTGTTCGGGACGGGTTTTTTTTTATTTTACGACAAAATCATAATGGTCAAGCGACAATTAATCCAATCATTAGTTTCCAGTTCAACGTTCGAATTACCCCAGTTCTGGGGTGTGTAATGCTAACTAGACCATCACTTGGCTTTAAACGGGGTAATTTTTAAAAAATTGTTCGGGACGGGTTTTTTTTTATTTTACGACAAAATCATAACGGTCAAGCGACAATTAATCCAATCATTAGTTTCCAGTTCAACGTGCGAATTACCCCAGTTCTGGGGTGTGTAATGCTAACTAGACCATCTTTAAACGGGGTAATTTTTAAAAAATTGTTCGGGACGGGGTTTTTTTTTATTTTACGACAAAATCATAACGGTCAAGCAACAATTAATCCAATCATTAGTTTCTAGTCCAACGTGCGAATTACCCGATTTCTAGGGTGTGTAGTGCTAACTATGCTACATAGTTAGCACTACACACGCTTTTTTTGAAAAATATGGGCGCGACAATTTTTTTTCTTTTACGACAAAATCACGACAATTAAGCGACAATTAATCCAATCATTAGTTTCCAGTTCAACGTGCGAATTACCCCAGTTCTGGGGTGTGTAATGCTAACTAGACCATCAGTTGGCTTTAAACGGGGTAATTTTAAAAAAATTGTTCGGGACGGGTTTTTTTTATTTTACGACAAAATCATAACGGTCAAGCGACAATTAATTCAATCATTAGTTTCCAGTTCAACGTGCGAATTACCCCAGTTCTGGGGTGTGTAATGCTAACTAGACCATCAGTTGGCTTTAAACGGGGTATTTTTTAAAAAATTGTTCGGGACGGGTTTTTTTTATTTTACGACAAAATCATAACGGTCAAGCGACAATTAATCCAATCATTAGTTTCCAGTTCAACGTGCGAATTACCCCAGTTCTGGGGTGTGTAATGCTAACTAGACCATCAGTTGGCTTTAAACGGGGTAATTTTTAAAAAATTGTTCGGGACGGGTTTTTTTTTATTTTACGACAAAATCATAACGGTCAAGCGACAATTAATCCAATCATTAGTTTCCAGTTCAACGTGCGAATTACCCCAGTTCTGGGGTGTGTAATTTTTGAAAAATTGTTCGGGACGGGGATTTTTTTATTTTACGACAAAATCATAACGGTCAAGCGACAATTAATCCAATCATTAGTTTCCAGTTCAACGTGCGAATTACCCCAGTTCTGGGGTGTGTAATGCTAACTAGACCATCACTTGGCTTTAAACGGCGTAATTTTAAAAAAATTGTTCGGGACGGGGTTTTTTTTATTTTACGACAAAATCATAACGGTCAAGCGACAATTAATCCAATCATTAGTTTCCAGTTCAACGTGCGAATTACCCGATTTCTAGGGTGTGTAGTGCTAACTATGCTACATAGTTAGCACTACACACGCTTTTTTTGAAAAATATGGGCGCGACAATTTTTTTTCTTTTACGACAAAATCACGACAATTAAGCGACAATTAATCCAATAAAAAGTTTTTCTAATTTCAAAAGTTGTAGTGCTAACTTGACGGACGTCAAATAGTTTTACCGCATATTATATTTTATGTCAATAAACTTTAATGAAAGTAAACAAATATTTTTTTTTATTTTTTTAAATTTTTGTTGGATTTCTATTTGAACCGAGATATTACACCAGTAATCGTAATCCGTGCTTATTTGGCCGGAATGTCAAATTCCGATATCACAATAATTTTATTTAAGCGTGCACCGAATGGTTTACTGGGGACGATTTCATGTTTGAAGGTATTTACAGTTAATTCGCTTTGCGCTTTTACGTTTCACACGGTTGCCAGATTGCAACATTTTTTTGATAATAGAATCAAATTGTATATTTTTATGAAAATATTCAATTTTAAAGAGCATTTCTCTCAATACTCCAAAACTTATTTTTGTATTTTTATACCCGTATGGTGAAACCAAAGGGTATATTAGATTTGCTTTACCGTTTGTAACGCCAAGATCCCGTCATCACACAAAAAAAATATCAGTTGTGGTCAACACAAAACTTTCTTCTACAAAATCTACGACCCTGCGCAATTTACGCTAGAGCCCTGTCGCGTTGTCAACCTAAGACGACCTCCCAATAAATTGTTGGTTCATCCAAAAATATCAAAAACGTACAAAATTTGAGATAACTTGAGAACGGTAAAAGATATCAATTTACGGTAAATGGCAAAAATGTAGAAAATGTTAACATCTTTAATTTTTCTTTTAACTGATTTGTCGAAAACCCGTTAGTTTGCAAGTAATTTGCAAAAATATATTTTTTTATATTTTAATCTAAATATCTCAATAACGGTAAAAGATAACGGATAACGGTAAAAGACAAAATTGTGTAGAATGCCATTCTCATTAATTCACTTCATACATTCAGTCAGCAAAAACCCGTTAGTTTTCGAGATAATCGCAAAAAACTGTTTTTTTGGAAATAACGGTTTATCTCGATAACAGGTTGAGATATCGAGTTATAGCTAAAGACAAAAGTGTGGGAAATTTTATTTTCTCCAAGTTTTGTCATACTTAAGGCCACTAAAAAACGCGTAGTTTGGGAGTAAATCGAGAAAAACGAAATTGCGATTTTTGAAAAACCGCCATTTTGGATACTTCCGGTTAACGGATTTCCACCAAAAGTTGATAGGATCGTCCCATTTCAGGACCCAACATGCCTATAAAATTTCATGGCGCTAGCTCTATTAGTTTTTGAGAAATCTTGTACACAGACAGACTGACAGAAAGACATTTTTATACCCGTATGGTGAAACCAAAGGGTATATTAACTTTGCCTTACCGTTTGTAACGCCAAGATCCCGTCATCGCACAAAAAAATGAATTACACCAGTGTGTTTAGAATGATAGAAATAATTAATTTCTGCATGTCCGTCCGTCTGTCTGTCTGTCTGTCTGTCTGTCCGTCCGTCCGTCTGTCTGTCTGTCTGTGGCGCGGATTGCGGGCGCACGGATTGAGCTAGAGACTTGAAAGTTTGCACAGATCCGTTTTTCGTAAAATGCGAGGCTAAGTTCGTTAATGGGCAAAAATGGACCATTAGGGGGGGTACCCCCCATACGAACGAAAATGTTTTTTGTGAATATCTCAAAAACGGTGCATGTTATTAAAAAAGTCCAAGAACAAAAGTTATTTAGGATATGATTCTACATAAAACTCCCATACATCAAAATCCGATTGGAATAAATTTTAAAAAATCTTATTGGAAAGTTTGACTTCAAAGTGGAATTTTGGTACAACTGTTCGAATTTTGATACGAATATCACCATACGGGTTTCCAATGATTGCCAGATTGGCAATTATAGCTTTTGTTATGTTTTTAATATGACTCCAATCGACTCAGGAGTGATCGGGAAATGTTTTTTAGGCAAAATTAGGAGGTCGAAATTTTTCATGAACACAATACTTTATTATACTCCGTAGAAGAAAGTAAAAAATTGAATTTTCCATGTCCGTTCGTCTGTGGCGCGGATTGCGGGCGCTCGAATTGAGCTAAAGACTTGAAATTTTACGCAGATTCGGTTTTCATAAAATGCAAGGCTAGATTCGTTAATGGGCAAAAATTAACCATTAGGGGGAGGTACCCCCCATACGAACAAAAACGTTTTTTGCGAATATCTCATAAAACATCAAAATCCGATTGGAATAAGTTTTAAAAAATCTTATTAGAAAATTTGACTTCAAAGTGGAAATTCGAATTTTAATACGAATATCACCATACGGGTTTTCAATAATTGCCAGATTGGCAATTATAGCTTTTGTTATGTTTTTATTTAAACGTGCACCGAATTGTTTACTAAGGACGATTGCAAGTTTGGAGGTATTTACAGTTAATTTGCTTTGCACTTTTAGAGCCTGTTCACATTGGTTGAAATAGTCCGCCTAAATAGGACAGAAACTGGCAACATTATGGCAAGGTGAGGAAGTGGGACTGCTGATAGGAAAATCATCCTCAAAACTAAAAACTCCATTCTCAGAGTTCCGCCTGTCGTGCTCTGATTGGTTGGCTGCCACACTGAATGTGTTCCATTGTCATTATTGTTTCGGTCGTCGTCGATGCAACACGTCGCAGAGCAAAAGGCAGCCACGTATTACTTGCAATTCTTTAGAAATGTTCCGTTTCCCAAATGTTTCACGCCAGTCTGATTGCTCACAGCTACTGGTTCAAATAGTCTCAATCTGAACACGAGCAATATTTCAACCGTCCTATTTAGGCGGACTATTTCAACCAATCTGAACAGGCTCTTACGTTTCACATGGTTGCCAGATTGCAACATTTTTGAAGTGAAAACTTCTTTAGCGGCGTTGTGAGTGATTTCAAACTCGATGAAACGACAGTAAAAAGAGATAGGATATTTTAGCTTACGAGAAAAAGAGATAGAATACAGATGGGTGCCAGTCAATTTATCGTAAACAAGATTGATGGGAAGGGGAAGAGGTCGGGTTACGGGAAGGGAAAGGGGAGAAGGGAGAAGTGATTGGAGGGAGGAAGCGGAGAGAGGAGGCGATAAATTATGTTTCGTCATAAATTGCAATATATACATATCTACTCGTATATAAATAAAAATGGATGTTTTATTGTTTGTCTGTCTGCCTGAGATTACAAAACTCAAAAACTACTGGACCGATTTTTATGCAGTTTTTTGCAAAATAATCTGTGTTGCCAGGAGCAGGTTTTTAGCTATGTAGATTTTCAAAATTCGAAACGGAAGGTCCTGTAAGGATAATGAAAATATCCTTTTTCCCATTTTTCCCCGGAAAAATTTGCATTTTAGGGTTTTTGGGGTCACTGATCACGAATCCGGTATTAGATTTTCAAAATTCGAAACGGAAGGTCCTGTAAGGATAAGGAAAATATCCTTTTTCCCATTTTGCCCCGGAAAAAATTGCATTTTAGGGTTTTTGGGGTCGCTGATCACGAATCCGGTATTAGATTTTCAAAATTCGAAACGGAAGGTCCTGTAAGGATAATGAAAATATCCTTTTTCCCACTTTTCCCCCGAAAAATTTGCACTATAGGGTTTTTGGGGTCACTGATCACGAATCCGATATTAGATTTTAAAAATTCGAAACGGAAGGTCCTGTAAGGATAATGAAAATATCCTTTTTCCCATTTTTCCCTGGAAAAATAGGCACTATGGGGTTTTTGGGGTCGCTGATCACGAATCCAGTATTAGATTTTCAAAATTCGAAACGGAAGGTCCTGTAAGGATAATGAAAATATCCTTTTTCCCATTTTCCCCGGAAAAATTTGCATTTTAGGGTTTTTGGGGTCGCTGATCACGAATCCGGTATTAGATTTTCAATAAAAATATAATATGACTTTTGAACTTGGTACCAATATTATAATAAATAAACGCTATAACTATCCCACACCTGATACCGCATTCGTCTCAATCTCTCGCTGTTTAGTTTTCCTAAGGTTTCACTTCTACCGCGTGTGCACTGCACACACATGTTTTTTTTGATAATAAAGGGTGGTTAAATTTTAAGGGCCGATGTTGATTTTGAATAAAACACGAATTATTTAGGAAGAAATTATTGTCATTTCTTTTTATTATGATAATATTGCTATGGTTCAATTATGTATGGAACAAAATATCAGCCAAATGGCCGCCGCGACCTCGGCGGCACACCTCCATCCGATGGTCCAAATTTTCGATGACGCTGAGGCATAATTGAGGTTCTATGCCGTTAATGTGCCGAATTATCTCATCCTTTAGCTCTTGAATTGTTGCTGGCTTATCGACGTACACCTTTTCTTTCAAATAACCCCAAAGAAAGAAGTCCAACGGTGTCAAATCACAAGATCTTGGCGGTCAATTGACATCGCCACCACGTGAGATAACACGGCCATTAAATTTGTCGCGCAAAAGAGCGATTGTTTCGGTAGCTGTGTGGCAAGTGGCACCGTCCTGTTGAAACCACATATCGTCCACATCCATATCTTCCAATTCGGGCCATAACAAGTTCGTTATCATCTCACGATAGCGAACACCATTCACAGTAACTGCCTGACCGGCCTCATTTTGGAAAAAATACGGCCCGATGATGCCGCCAGCCCATAAACCGCACCAAACAGTCACTCTTTGTGGGTGCATTGGTTTTTCGACAATCACTCTTGGATTATCATTCGCCCAAATGCGGCTGTTCTGCTTATTGACGAATCCACTGAGGTGAAAATGTGCCTCATCACCGAAGATGATTTTCTTCGAAAATTGATCATCCACTGTTGCCATTTCTTGCCACCATTCTGACCATTGACGACGCTTGAAATGGTCAAGAGGCTTTAGTTCTTGAGTCAATTGCACCTTGTAAGCGTGTAAATGCAAGTCTTTATGCATAATGTTCATCAACGACGAGCGTGGGAGGTGCAATTGTTGGGCACGACGACGAGTTGAGGTGGACGGCTCTTCAGCCACACTATCGCGAACAGCAGCAATATTTTCTGCAGTACGAGCTGTACGAGCATGCACTGGTGTTTTCACATCTCCTACAGACCCGGTTTGCTCAAATTTTTGCACGATTTTTCCGATTGTACGCACATTTGTACGATTAAATTGACCGAAAAAATCACGAAGTGCACGATATGAATTTTGATTTGAACGCCCATTTTCATAAAAAACCTGAATAACTTTAACGCGTTGCTCGATTGTGTATCTTTCCATGGTTCAAATTGAGTTAGTCTGAAATTGAGAAATGTCAAATGAAATGCAGAAAAAAACTTGACGTTTAGGTGTGGTTCACATTCAACATCGGCCCTTAAAATTTAACCACCCTTTATAATCAAATTGTATCTTTTATAAAACAAGAAATATCAATAGATTTAAATTTTAATAGTTCATAGTTTATGCCAAGGGCTTTCTATTAACACCACCCCCGTACCCGGATCAGTGGGAAGAAGGGAGATATAGAAGGGTTAAAAAATATTTGGTATAAGATATTTTTTTGCGAATCAATGTAATAAATTTGGTTTTTTGTTAGGGCAATAAGGGCCCCAATGGAATTTCCTGTAACTTCAAAATTAAAAAATGCACAGGTTTTCTGAAAGTGTTAAAATCGAATAAATTGTACAATTAAAAAATTTGTCTTTTGAATTTTAGGCGTCCGACTATTTTGCTATTAAAAGGAGGAGAGACGGAGTAACTGTTCAAAATTTTTGGCGCGAAACGTAATCTTAAGAAATCTGACCCGGATTTATTTAGAAATTGTATTCTGGGAAATATATATTTTGGGGGGGAACGAATTTCGGTAGAATTAGGACCTAAAATTTTTGGCGCGAAACGAAATCTTGAGAAATCTGACTCGGATTTATTTGGAAATTGTGTTCTGGAAAATATATGTTTTGGGGGGAAACGAATTTCGGTAGAATTGAGACCTGAAATTTTTGGCGCGAAACGAAATCTGGAGAAATCTTACTCGGATTTATTTGGAAATTGTGTTCTGGAAAATATATGTTTTGGGGGGAAACGAATTTCGGTAGAATTGAGACCTGAAATTTTTGGCGCGAAACGAAATCTTGAGAAATCTGACTCGGATTTATTTGGAAATTATGTTCTATTTATTTTTTAAATATACATTTTCCAGAACACAATTTCCAAATAAATCCGAGTCAGATTTCTGAAGATTTCGTTTCGCGCCAAAAATTTTAGGTCTCAATTCTACCGAAATTCGTTCCCCTCAAAATATATATTTTCCAGAACACAATTTCCAAATAAATCCGAGTCAGATTTCTGAAGATTTCGTTTCGCGCCAAAAATTTCAGGTCTCAATTCTACCGAAATTCGTTCCCCTCAAAATATATATTTTCCAGAACACAATTTCCAAATAAATCCGAGTCAGATTTCTCAAGATGTAAACGTTATGATTTGTCACTTTAGAAACACTTGTATTTTGTTTTAGTTTTCTGTATTTTAATATTCTTACTTCTATTTCACAATAGCTCACATTAAATTCTTTCTTGTCATTCTCATTCTCCGGTGTTGTCAGATTACATTTTTATATTTGTTACAATATATCACATCTCCCTTTTCTTAACTAAACATAATCTTTTAGATAAACTGGTCTTTTAATAGTTCTACCTGATCTAGTAGTATCATTACTGAGTCCTAGCTTATTTTTATTTTCTGTATTATTGTTATCTTGATCAGTCTCACTAGCTACTGGTAAGTCAATTACAAAATTTGTTGTATTATTATCTTCAATATCTACCGAAATCTCTTTCGCTTGTCTGTCTTCCGTCTTGTCCTCAGTCGTTTTTAAATCAAAATCTTCTTTTTCTTTAACCATTTTTTGGGAACTCTGGTCTTTACAATGAATTAAGTATTTTCTGTTTCTATCTAATTTTTTATCAGTTTCCGTTATAATCTTATATGCGTTGGGTCTTGTATCTTTGGCTATTACTTTAGCATAAGAATTTGGTTTTTTATTATCGTTCGTGACTAGCACTACCTTTTGCCCCTTTTCAATATTTGATAGTTCTTTAGCGTGCCTGTCATGGTATGTTTTTTGCTTCATCGCATTTTTGTATAACGCCTTTTGAACTTCCAACTGGTCTTTCGTTTCCTTATTGACGCATGGTAACAGGCCTTGTACCTTTCTTCCCATTAGTAATTCTGATGGAGACTTAAAATTAAATTCTTTTGAAATGGGAGTATTTCTGTATTCAAGCAATGCTAAATTTTTGTCTTTGGATTCATAGTCTGCTTTTTTAAAAAGGTTTTTAATTGTTTGTACGTTTCGTTCGGCAAGACCGTTTGATTGTGGATACAAAGGGCTACTGGAAGAAAATTCCATTTTTTTTGCAAATTCTTGGAATTTATGACTAGCAAAATTTGTGCCATTGTCGGTATAAAGCATTTCTGGAATACCAAATCTAGAAAAAATCGATTTTAATAGTTCAATAGTGCACTCTGCACTCATGTCTCTTAGCTGGCCAACTTCAACGTATTTGCTATAATAGTCAACCACTATCAAATAGTTCTTATCATTGTAGTGAAACACATCACTTCCTAGCATGATCCACGGTTTGTCTGGCATTTCTCTTATTTTCATAGGTTCTTTGCAGTTGGCTTTTCTGTATCGATCACAAGTATTACATGTCAGGACTTTATTTTCAATATCTTTGGTCATGTGGGGCCAAAACATACATGATCTAGCTCGTAGTTTGCACTTGTCTACTCCTAAATGATTAAAATGTATCCTCTCCAGCATTTCTTTTCTAAGTGATTCAGGTACTACGATACAATTGTTTTTCAATATTAAATCCTGACAGATGTACAATTCTTCCTTAAAAGTATAATATGGTCTCAAGTAATCAGGTATCTCTTTTATACCAGGCCACCCACCCATTATAAATTGCTTCAATTTTTTCAACTGGTTGTCCTTTTCTGTTTCCTCTTTAAGAATTTGTAGCTTTCTGTTAGTCGCTGGTAAATTGCTTATGATCATTCCCACTTGAGCTTCTGTTTCCTGTTCTAACAAATACGTTCTATCGTTGGTATTAATACAGTTTCTGGACAGTGTATCGGCCAACAGTAAGTCTTTTCCCGGCTTATATTTAACAATAATATCGTATTTTTGTAAGTGCAATCTCATACGTTGTAATCTTAAAGGGATATCACACAGGGGCTTTTTAAAAATTGATTCCAATGGTCTGTGGTCCGTTTCAACTTCAACAATTTTACCATAAATGTATTGATGAAAACGTGTGCACCCGAATACAATTGCAAGGAGTTCCTTCTCAATTTGTGCATAAGCTTTTTGCGTTTCTGTCATCGCCTTGGACGCGTAGGCAACCGGTAACTCATTCTGAAGGAGGACTGCCCCCAAAGAGCTGTGTGACGCGTCAACAGATAATTTGCATGGTTTGTTTATATCGTAGAATTGTAAAACCGGCTGTGAAGTTAATATCGATTTTAGCTCATTAAATGCATTTTCTTGTTCTTGTCCCCATTTCCATGCGGCGTCTTTTTTTATCAGTTTTGTTAACGGACCACATACCTGTGACAATGAGGGAATGAATTTGGCTACATAAGTGATCATCCCAAGAATCCTTTGGAGATCTTTGGCTTTTTTAGGTTTTTCTAGCTTTGATATTGCGTCAACCTTTTGTGGATCTGGTTTTATTCCATCCTGACACAAAACATGTCCTAGATAACTTATTTCTGTTTTGGAAAATTCGCATTTGTCAAGGTTTAACTTAATGCCATTTTCCTTTGCAATTTGGAGTACCCTGATCAAACGTTCATCATGTTCTTTCTTATTCTTTCCGTATACTATAATATCGTCCACAAAAACCTTACACCCTTCAATGGACTCAAATATTTGTGAATATTGTCTGTGGAAGATTTCGGGTGCAGAAGTTAACCCATATGGTAAACGCTTGTAGAAATATCTGCCAAACGGTGTCGTGAAAGTACAAAGCTTGGCACTTTCTTTTGTTAGCTTTATGTGAAAGAAAGCTGTTGATGCATCTAGTTTACTAAAGACTTTAGACCCGGCCATTTCCGAGGACACTTCCTCAAAAGTTGGCAACTTAAAATGTTCTCTTTTAATGCATTTATTCAAATAAACAGGGTCCAGACATACTCTAATTTTCCCATTAGGTTTTTTTACTATTACTATGTTGCTAACAAATTCTGTCGGTTCTGTCACTTTTTCTATAACCCCCAATTTTTCCATTTTATCAAGCTCCCTCTTCAAGAGTTTATGCATGGCTATCGGTACCCCTCTACACGATTCAATTTTACCCATTGCATCTTCTTTTAACTTTATATCATATTCCACCCCTTTTAGCAGTCCAATACATTTTTCATCAAACAATTCATGATATCTTATAACTATTTGTTCATAACTTTCGTCTTTATTTGCTTTAATTTCTCTTAAATACTTTCTCTCTAATAAGATTAACGACATTACCGAGCTATGCCCTAAAACTGGGATACAATTACTGTCTACAATGTGAAACACCAAGATCACTTTCTCTCCATTAATCAATTTACATTCTAACATTGTTTTCCCCACACAATTTATCTTTGTTCCGTCATAGTTAAACAAATTAGTCAAATTCTTACTAATATTACCTGTTAAAGCTAATTTCTTAAAATATCTTAATGGCAATACATCGCAGTCTGATCCAGTGTCCAACTTGAAGTCAATCGTTTTTCCTTTTATTTGTAGTGGTTCAAACAATTCATTGGGACGATTTTTTACACCTCCTACCGTGATGGCACCTAGGACGATATCATTTGAGTTGCTCGATGTACTGCTTGAATCCTTTATCTGTTGTACTCTTTTTTGACACATTTTTGCAAAGTGTCCAAATTTGCGGCATTTGTTACATAACCACACCTTGTGCACTGAACACCCTGTTGCTGCTGATTTTGCTGTTTTATTCCGCGATGTGATGTCCCCGGCATGTCATGCTTCTCTGAAAGTGGCCATCCTTTCGCTTTTTTATTTTCGTGATCAGTGTAATTTGGTTTTTTCTTTATCGCACCCACCGATGGTATGTCATCTGCAAATTCCTTTAGTTGCTTCTCAGCCAATTCGTATGACTTGCATATTTTAAGACATTTGTTTAGATCCAGTTCGGACTCCTTTAATAATCTTTCACGAATATTTTTTTCCTTGATTCCTCTTATAATTTGATCTCTGATTAGACTATCTCTGAGGCTTTCGAAATTGCAATCCAAACTTAGTGAGCGCAATGCAGTGACAAAATCATCGAAGCTTTCTGTCTCTTTTTTATCTCTGCTAAAAAATACATGTCGATTCATTGTTTCGTTTTTTAAAGGCATAAAATATTCGTCAAACTTTTCTACCACATTCGCATATTGCGTTTTGGGTTTTTCTTGGCTGAATTCAAAAGTGTTAAATATCTGAATCGCTTCTTCCCCAATTGCATGTAGGAATAAAGCAACTTTGGTTTCCTCATCCAGCCTTGTTTCAGCACCTGAAGCTACAAAATATAATTGAAATCGCTGTTTCCATCTTTTATAATTTTCTGCAATGTCTCCTGTCAAGCACAATGGCGGCGGCGGCTTCAGCATCTCCATTTTTCGATTTTTCCCTTAGCTTAGCGTATTGAAGTTCTATTTAATCGTTTTTTCGGCTGCGCCATGTAAACGTTATGATTTGTCACTTTAGAAACACTTGTATTTTGTTTTAGTTTTCTGTATTTTAATATTCTTACTTCTATTTCACAATAGCTCACATTAAATTCTTTCTTGTCATTCTCATTCTCCGGTGTTGTCAGATTACATTTTTATATTTGTTACAATATATCACACAAGATTTCGTTTCGCGCCAAAAATTTCAGGTCTCAATTCTACCGAAATTCGTTCCCCTCAAAATATATATTTTCCAGAACACAATTTCCAAATAAATCCGAGTCAGATTTCTGAAGATTTCGTTTCGCGCCAAAAATTTTAGGTCTTAGTTCTACCGAAATTCGTTCCCCCCTAAATATATATTTTCCAGAACACAATTTCCAAATAAATCCGAGTCAGATTTCTGAAGATTTCGTTTCGCGCCAAAAATTTTAGGTCTTAATTCTACCGAAATTCGTTCCCCTCAAAATATATATTTTCCAGAACACAATTTCCAAATAAATCCGAGTCAGATTTCTCAAGATTTCGTTTCGCGCGAAAAATTTCAGGTCTCAATTCTACCGAAATTCGTTCCCCTCAAAATATATATTTTCCAGAACACAATTTCCAAATAAATCCGAGTCAGATTTCTGAAGATTTCGTTTCGCGCCAAAAAATTTAGGTCTTAATTCTACCGAAATTCGTTCCCCCCAAAATATATATTTTCCAGAACACAATTTCCAAATAAATCCGAGTCAGATTTCTCAAGATTTCGTTTCGCGCCAAAAATTTTAGGTCTCAATTCTACCGAAATTCGTTCCCCTCAAAATATATATTTTCCAGAATATATATTTTCCAGTTTTGGAGTATTGAGAGAAATGCTCTTTAAAATTGAATATTTTCATAAAAATATACAATTTGATTCTATTATCAAAAAAATGTTGCAATCTGCCAACCGTGTGAAACGTAAAAGCGCAAAGCGAATTAACTGTAAATACCTTCAAACATGAAATCGTCCCCAGTAAACCATTCGGTGCACGTTTAACCCATTTCTTGCCAATGGTGCGTTTTTGCACCAGTAACTTTGAGCAACTTTGAGCCATTTTATTACCACTATATATTTTTAAAATATATATTTTCCAGAACACAATTTCCAAATAAATCCGAGTCAGATTTCTCAAGATTTCGTTTCGCGCCAAAAATTTCAGGTCTCAATTCTACCGAAATTCGTTCCCCTCAAAATATATATTTTCCAGAACACAATTTCCAAATAAATCCGAGTCAGATTTCTCAAGATTTCGTTTCGCGCCAAAAATTTCAGGTCTGAATTCTACCTAAATTCGTTCCCCTCAAAATATATATTTTCCAGAACACAATTTCCAAATAAATCCGAGTCAGATTTCTCAAGATTTCGTTTCGCGCCAAAAATTTTATTAAAATGCTATGGTGTTCTCAGAATAAAACATTTATTAACGATAAAACAGTTTATAATATTGAATATAAAACCCGAACTTAACTGTGAAAAAACTATATTTCGAATGATTGATAACTGATTTTTTATTTACAACGTTAACTTGATTCCAAATAAAAACATAACAAAAGCTATAATTGCCAATCTGGCAATTATTGAAAACCCGTATGGTGATTTAATTGAACGGCGTATCAAAATTTCATTTGAATTCAAATTTTCCAATAAGATTTTTTTAAAACTTGTTCCAATTGGATTTTGATGTATGGAACTTTAATGTAGAATCATGTCCTAAACAACTTTTGTTCTTGCACTTTTTTGATAAGATGCACCGTGTTTGAGATATTCGAAAAAAACTTTTTCGTTCGTATGGGGGGTACCCCCCCTAATGGTCCATTTTTGCCCATTAACGAACTTAGCCTCGCATTTTACGAAAAACGGACCTGTGCCAAATTTCAAGTCTGTAGCTCAATCCGTGCGCCCGCAATCCGCGCCACAGACAGACGGACAGACAGACGGACAGACGGACAGACGGACGGACATGCTAAATTCAACTTTTTTCATCATTCTAAACACACTGGTGTAATTCATTTTTTTGTGCGATGACGAGATCTTGGCGTTACAAACGGTAAGGCAAAGTTAATATACCCTTTGGTTTCACCATACGGGTATAAACATGACTTTAATTAACAAAATACTTGGTTAACTTCAATACTTTCCCTTGTTTAATTTAAGTTGAAAAAAAATGATTTAACTAAATTAAAAATTATTTGACTAATCCTAATTTATTACATAAAACTTGTAATCTAGGTCTTGCTAAAGGTTTTGTCATCATATCTGCTGATTGATCTTCTGTTGAAATATACTGGACACCCAACTCTCCTTCCATCACCTTTTCTCGAATAAAAAAATATTTTATCATGATATGCTTAGTACGATGATGCATCTCGGGATTTTCTGTAAGCCTCACTGTAGCTTGATTATCAATTTGAAGTACCGGTTTTTGTTTCAGCTTTCCGATCTCTGTAAACAATCTACTTAACCAAATAATTTCTTTAACAGCATCGTTTGCAGCTACCAATTCTGCTTCTGTTGTAGATGTTGCAGTCATAGCTTGCCTTTGACTCATCCATGAAATTGCTCCACCTGCATGCGTAATAACCACACCAGATGTTGATCGACCAGTCTTATTACATCCTCCAAAGTCTGCATCACTATAGCAATCTAATATGCCATTGTTTAGATTTTGACTGTAAACTATACCTAAATCATATGTTCCTGCCACATATCGAAGTACTCTCTTTAACCTTAGAACATCTTCTTTTGTTGCAGAATCAAGTGATCTTGAAAGGACACTTACACTGTAAGCTAAATCAGGTCTTGTTCCAACCATCAGATACATTAGTGCTCCTACAGCTTGTCGATAAGGAAAGTCACATTTATCACTATTTTCCTTCTTAGTATCCAATACTTCTGACTCCTTTATCATAGGTGTTGAAACTGGTTTGCTTTCTTCTAAATTAAAGCGCTTTAATATTTTCTTTGCATATGCCTGTTGACTAATCTTTATTGCACCACTTTCAAAACGTTCTATTTCGATACCAAGAAAATACGTTGCTTGTTTCAAAGTGATTTTGAATTCGGCTTTCAATTCTTCAATAAAGATATTAGTATCTTGCTTATCAGTCGCCATTACTAGTCCATCATCTACATAAAGAACAATCATAAGCTTCTTATTACCATTTTCTCTAATGTATAAACAAGGATCTGCTTCACTAGTTTTAAAACCTAAGGCCACTAGAAAACCTCAAAAACGCTTGCTCCAACACCTTGGTGCTTGTTTAAGTCCATATAAACTTCGTCTCAGCTTACAAACTCCATCAGTCTTATCTTCGTATCCTTCTGGCTGATGCATATATATGACTTCTTCCAATTCTCCATATAGAAATGCTGTACATACATCAAACTGTATTAAATGCATCTTCTCAGTTGAAGCAATACTCAAAACTGAACGAATAGTACTCAACTTAGCTACTGGACTAAACGTTTGATTGTAATCTATACCATAGCGTTGATTAAATCCTTTTATAACAAGTCTTGCCTTATGCTTTTCAATACTACCATCTGGATTAGTTTTGACTCGAAAAACCCACTTACATGGTATAGTTTTTGATGCTTTTGGTAAATCAGTTATTTCCCATGTCTGATTTTCCTTCAATGACTTTATTTCACTGTCCATAGCTTTCTTCCAATAAGCACTGCTCTTACTGTTAACAGCATCTTGATAAGTTTCTGGAGTTATTACTTCACTCATAATTTCTTCAGTAATCATGACACACTCATTTAATCGTAACGGTCTCTTAAGTTTTGAACGATCTCTTAATTGTCGATGAGATGATGTTGATTGTTCTTGGTCTTCCACTTCAATACTATCATCATTTTCCTCTTCATTTTCATCCTCCAATTCTGGAAAAACTTGGTCACTAAAACTTCTTTCTTCTATCGTTGACTTTCCCTGATTGTTAGATTTGACATCTCTTAGCCAGTGGCGGCTCTATAGGGGAGGCAACGGAGGCATTGCCTCCTCATAACATAATGGACTGAATAAAAATCTGTATGTTCAGAAAATAATAATTTGAAAGAAAATCCTATTCTCTGATGTTGAATTCTCTAAAACATAAACTACAAATTCCCTTCATAGAGGCTAGCCTCCGATTCGTACAAATACTTTCATACAGCTTTTGCTAAGCAGAAGAATAACCGCATATAGAATACGAACACCAATCTCCGTAAAAAATCTCTTCATAGAGGCTAGCCTCCGATGCTTGTGCTTAGCAAACGCTGTATGAAAGTATTTGTACGAATCGGAGGCTAGCCTCTATGAAGAGATTTTTTTACGGGGATTGGTGTTCGTATTCTATATGCGGTTATTCTTCTGCTTAGCAAAAGCTGTATGAAAGTATTTGTACGAATCGGAGGCTAGCCTCTATGAAGAGATTTTTTTACGGCGCCTAAAGTTAGTCTCAAACTTGTGAAATTTGAATTTCGCGGCAAACGAAATTTGAATTTCGCGACCTTATACAGTTCAGTGAATGCGTTCAAGTACGATAAAGAGGGAAATATTTTTGGGACAATTTTTCAGCAGAGCTTTGTATGGTGACAGTTGTTCTATGTTATATAGTTCTGTGGTCGTATCATAAAAAATTTTATAGAACTTAAAAAAACTTTGCCTCCTCATTTCAAAAATACACGAGCCGCCACTGCTCTTAGCGGTAATTCAACATGTATTTCACATTGACCTGGCTTCTCTTGGAATATTACATCTCTGCAAAGGATGACCTTGTTGTCTTCTTTCACCCAAATTCTGTAGCGTTCATCTCCATCATATCCTATCAAATATCCCTTGACTGCCTTTTTATCCATTTTATGTCGACATTGATCCGGAATGTGAGCGTAACAGGTAGAACCTATAATACGCAAATGTTTTATTCTGGGCTTCTTACCTGTCCACAGCTCAAATGGACTGATACCCTCTAAAGATGATTTTCCAGTACGATTTAGGATATACACTGATGCTCCAACAAACTCTGCCCACATTGCTCCTGGAAAATTCGCTTCTTCATTCGAATACTTGAAGGTCCTAGCCATTTCAACTATAGTGCGCATCTCTCGTTCGCTACCACCATTCTGTTGGGGCGTATAGGGTGCTGTCAACCTTTGAGTGACACCTTCTTTCAACAAAATATTTCGAACTTCTTTGTTGTCGAATTCTCCACCATTGTCGCTGAGTAGTTCTTTTACTGTGTTCCCCAATACTTTTGAGTGTTGAAGAACATGCTTCAGCATATCCTTAACTTCGGACTTCTCTCTTATGATATAACAGTAGCGAAATTTTGTATAACTGTCTTTGAAAATCACCAGATATCTCCTTTTTTGAAATGAATTTTGAAATGGTCCACAAACATCAGATGTCATCAAGTCACCAGGTTTAGTTGCTTTATCTCTATGACCAAATGGTAATCGATGTGCTTTTCCATAAATACATGGTTCACAAATCTCATTTTCGAAAGTAACATTTATACCCAATTCCTTTTCTAAAATTCGCTTGACGTGACGCTTATCCTGATGTCCCCATCTCTCATGATACAACTGAAGTAATGAAGTATTATCAATAGCGTTTATCTCAATTACTTTTTCCGGTAAAATTGGCTTTAAATCTGCTTTGTACAAAGTTCCATATTTTTCACGACTTCCATGCAGCACTATCTTGTCATTAACTACTAACCAACACTCTGTTGCTGATGACTTGAACATACTATTGAGGTTTCTATCTTGAGCCGCCAATACAGAAAACAAATTTCTTGACAAATTTGGAACATACCAGACTTCTAATAATGTTATATCTTGGTCAGCGAATTTCAGACGAATCGAACCTTTTCCTAATGCCATCAAAGTTTCCTTTCCAGCTGCCTTTATACCACACGGAGTATCAAACTTTTGGAAATCGAAAAAATAATCTGGACAATTAGTAACATGCCTAGTTGCTCCATTATCAATCCACCACGTTGATGAATCCATTTCAACCGTATAAATCTCTTCACAAGTAAACATAAGCACAGCACTTGCAGTTGCAGAACTATCTTTACTACAGTTCTTAACTACATCTTTGCTTGGTTTTCCATCAGAAATCCATTTTCTACAATCCTTCACCCAGTGACCTTTTTCTTTACAATAATTGCAGCAGTCATATTTCTTGGACTTTTTTGAAAATTTGCCTTTGTCATCTTGCTTTGATTTATTTGCTGTTGCCACTAACGCTTCTTGTACTATTTTATCAGCATTTGTATTTTTCATAAAACTTCGCTCGAACATGCATAATTGTACTGTTAATTCTTCAAACGTTTTATTGTCATCTTTTGTTAATAACATCCAACTAGACTTAAAGTTGTTGAAAGTGCTTGGCAAAATATGTAGAGTCTTACAAACTAGCATAAGATCTGGCAAAGGGTTTTCATTTTTAGCTTTAAGTCCATTATTCAACTCATTCCACAAGCTTTTGAGTTTCGCTATATGAGTTGAAACATCCTCTCCTGATATCCAGATGATTGCGAAAAAATCAGTGCAAATCTTGAATAACTGATCTCTCGAAGTGGCTTCAAAATTTTGCTTCAATGCATCCCATGCATCACTAGCTGTCTCCTGATCCATAATCTTCTGATACACTGCATCAGTGATAGCACTTGTTATCATTGACTTTGCATAGCTGTTTGCCTTACGGTACAAATCTGACTTCTCTTTGTGTTTTTTAATTTGATCTGCCGTAGCTTCTGCCATCAATGGTTCTGGTTTCTCCAATTTTTTATCGATAACGTCTAATGCTCCCTCATGATAGTCCAGCAAGTCTCGTATCTTCCGCTTCCAAATTGGCCAATCTATTTCACCAGTTAAAGGTTTAATATGTTTTGAGAAATCCATGACTTTTCTCTTTACTTCTGTTAATAGGCTGCAAATCTTCTTGATTTTCTCAATGTGCTGAAACCTTATTGTTTCCACAAATCTTCAAATTTACGTTTTTCTCGAAAATAATGTTCTTTATTCTTTGCTAACTCGCGAATCTGGGCCCATAACCTATTAAAATGCTATGGTGTTCTCAGAATAAAACATTTATTAACGATAAAACAGTTTATAATATTGAATATAAAACCCGAACTTAACTGTGAAAAAACTATATTTCGAATGATTGATAACTGATTTTTTATTTACAACGTTAACTTGATTCCAAATAAAAACATGACTTTAATTAACAAAATACTTGGTTAACTTCAATAAATTTCAGGTCTCAATTCTACCGAAATTCGTTCCCCTCAAAATATATATTTTCCAGAATATATATTTTCCAGTTTTGGAGTATTGAGAGAAATGCCCTTTAAAATTGAATATTTTCATAAAAATATACAATTTGATTCTATTATCAAAAAAATGTTGCAATCTGGCAACCGTGTGAAACGTAAAAGCGCAAAGCGAATTAACTGTAAATACCTTCAAACATGAAATCGTCCCCAGTAAACCATTCGGTGCAAGTTTTAATAAATTTTTTCTGTTTTCGGAATTTAACATATCAGCCAAGTCTGCGCGGATTATGATTGCTAGTATGGAGTACTACAGGGAACTCCAACCAGAGGCCTTATTACCGAACACGATACGATTAGTTCGTATCGTAAATTCAATGTTGTTGTTAGTGTTTTATACCAACAACAACATAGAAGTTACGATACGAACTAATCGTATCGTGTTCGGTAATAAGGCCTCAGAACTGTTGTATCCCTTTCGAGGACATTTTTATTCGATTTTTTAAAATGAGTGAAAATTTGTTTTTCTCGAAAATTAAACATTCCGGCCAAATAAGCACGGATTATGTTTACTGGGGTGGAGTGCTACAGGGAACTCCAACCAGAACTGTTGTATGCCTTTCCAGGACATTTTTATTCGAATTTTTAAAAAATTGAGTGAAAATTTGTTTTTCTCGAAAATTCAACATTCCGGCCACATACGCACGGATTATGATTGCTGGTGTGGAGTGCTACAGGGAAACCCAACCAGAACTGTTGTATCCTTTTCCAGGACATTTTTAAAGGATTTTTTAAAAATTGAGTGAAAATTTGTTTTTTTCGAAAATTCAACATTCCGGCCAAATACGCACGGATTATGATTGCTGGTGTGGAGTGCTACAGGGAACTCCAACCAGAACTGTTGTATCCCTTTCCAGGACATTTTTATTGAATTTTTTAAAAATTGAGTGAAAATTTGTTTTTCTTGAAAACTCGACATTCCGCCCAAATAAGCACGGATTACGATTACTGGTATGGAGTGCTACAGGGAACTCCAACCAGAACTGTTGTATCCTTTTCCAGGACATTTTTATTCGATTTTTTAAAAAATTGAGTGAAAATTTGTTTTTCTCGAAAATTCAACATTCCGGCCAAATAAGCACGGATTATGATTACTGGCGTGGAGTGCTACAGGGAACTCCAACCAGAACTGTTATATCCCTTTCCAGGACATTTTTAAAGGATTTTTTAAAAATTGAATTTTTTTTTTTTTGAAAACTCGACATTCCGGTCAAATAAGCACGGATTACGGTTACTGGTGTGGAGTGCTACAGGGAGCTCCAACCAGAACTGTTTTAATCTTAATATTTTGAATTTTAGTTTTTTTTGTATGAATTTTTTTTTACTAGAACTATTGAAAAAAACTATCAGGAACTGTAGAACTCTTTATCCTGAATCGATATATACCATCAGAACTGTTTTTTTTTTCGGAAAATAGGTCGCTGCGTGAACTTGGCGACCCATTTTTTGGTTCCGGTTTTTCCCCCCTTAAAACACCAGAACTATTTTTTTTACTAATTGAGAACTATAGAACTATTCAAAAGCTACACAGAACTCTAATTTTTTTTAATGATTTCCAAAAATAGGTCGCCAACTTCACATGAATAATAAAAATTCGTATAACAAAGGTTATAAATATTCAAATTCAAAAAAAATAAATCTAAAAAAATTTCCAAAATTCTTTTACTAAATAAGAAAAACATTTAGTTATTGACTCACCGTTTTTATCTCCTTATGTTGCAGGACCTGTAGTGCATGTCCAGCATAAGTTTGAATTCTAAACCAAATCTCAAAAAAAAAACGAAAAAAGTAAAAGAATTTTTTTACACGCAATTCTTCGGTTACGACTAATGCAATTTCTAATGGTTGCTTGAGGATCTATGGAAATTATTGAACCATCTGCATTCCTCCACTTCAAGGTTACTCGGGTCGTCTTCTACAAATTCTTCCTTTTGGATGGCTATTCTCCCAGGTTTTTTTATTAACCCTTTGCGTGGGAATTAATGAAGAGCTCCTAGTCTTCAGGTAATGAATTTTCACTGCCCTCTTCCTCAGGGAGAAGATAGGTACGCTGAAAGTACCGTTAGAACGGTAACACCACGTTTGAATTTGTTCGGTGCAATTTCTACACGTTGATTAAAACGGCTCAAAATTTTTCCAGGTGTGAAATTGGAGAATTTCTTTCCTTTTAAAAATAAGTGGCCCCTATGCGCAGACCAAATATGGGACCTAAGGACACTTTTAATTACACGGGGTTTCTTTTAATTAACACGTGTTATACATACCACTTATTTCAAAAAAAAATCTTGGCCAGTAGGATATGTATGAATTTAGTCTCGGATTACTTTAAAATCACGAATTCGCGGCGACTAGGATAAGAACAAGGTAAGCCCATGGTCATCCAAAGTTCAAAATCTTTCTTACCTCAGACCACGTTTTCTCAGGTGCTCGATGGCAATCAAGGAGGCTTTTAGGCTGGATTTTTTTTTTTTTGAAATCACAGCAAATTTGCTGTGTTCAAATCGCAATTTAGCACTTTAGATACCACTTTAACTTTAAAAAAAAAACTTCGCTTAATTTCCACTAAATTTTCTTACTGTGGCAAAAGCCACTGATTTCAATAAATTCCCTAACTGGACTGGTGAAGATCTTGAACTTTGGATCCTCATCTGGTCCTATCGAAATTTCTATAATTCCTATTGTTCGCTTGGTATATGGATTTGGCAATGGTAATTCGCATATTAATTGTTCGGTAAGTGTATAGGGTGCTGACATTAGTGATGGCCATTTAGAATTTATGGTTTTAACATTTTGCAACGTATCAAGTCCTGTAAGGATAACGCAGATGTCCTTTTTCCCATTTTTCTTGCAAAAGCTGGCTTTGGGAGGTTTTCTCTGGTGCTGGAATTTCAAAATTCGAAACGGAAGGTCCTGTAAGGATAACGAAAATATCCTTTTTCCCATTTTTCCCCGGAGAAATTGGCATTATGGAGTTTTTGGGGTGGCTGATCTCGAATCTGATGTCGAAAAGAATTATTTTTAGAAGCTAACTATGTACAAAATAACTAATATATACCTAAGATATCTTTCGAAAGCCATTGTGTACCAAAACTCGGTTTAATATTTCTGTATCTATTAGTCGTAGAAACATACCAAAAATACCAAAATAAAGTTCTTTAAGAGCATAACACGATTCTTGACATAACTCGAAATTTGCTTAAGTCGACTTAAGTGACTTTGTCATAAAAGCACAGATATATAACTGGCAGACCCTAGAATGCCAAAAAACTATAAATAACCTAAAAAAAATTTGGGAAAAAACGTTATCTTTTCAGGACCTTCTGTTTCGAATTTTAAAAATCCAATATAGCTGAAAACCGGCTCTGGCAACGCAGATCATTTTGCGAAAAGCCGGGTCAAAATCGATCCAGTAGTTTTTGAGTTTTGTAATCTCAAGCAGACAGACCGGCAGACAGACGCACAAACATCCATTTTTATAAATATAGATGACGTATATGTATGTTCCACGCTCCACATAATGTTCACACTGTCATGGCTTATACCAAAAAATCGCGTTTTCTATTATTGCGTATTGTTTCATTCTTGGTTCGGATATTTTTCCCTTCTTATCGAAGCACAAAATAGTGAAGCATATTTTGTTCTTTATTAGAATGCTCAAACGCAAAGGTTATTGTGTCTGTCAAGGTGGAAAGAATTTCTTAGCGCCAGGACTGCCACTTTGCCAAAACAGATGAATTAGAATGATGCTTTATGGTAAAAAAAATAATGCTTAATTTTCACTTATTTCAACATAGAAATTTCGGCAACATAAAGATGTTTTTAATTTAGATTGAGAAAATGTTAGCATGTTTCTCTGTAGTGTTTTGTAGTATAGTACTGATACAACTTGAAAAATATTAATTTGCTCCACATTGTTATGTGACATTGTGGTAGCATTTCTCAACTATAAAAAGTGGACATTTAAGCTGAATGCAGTATAATCGTTAAGTGCTTCACAATACCGGACCTGAGTTTTGAAGTCTGTTTTCGACATGTTTTTTTAATAGCTAAGATAAGATATCAATCTTTTCATGTACGCTTATCTCTTTTGTTGGAATGAGTGACTCTACAATAATACAAGGTTTTAAAAAACAGTTGATAACAAGTCATCGCCGAAATGAGTAAAATTATATTAAATTTTAAGGGGTTAATGGCTCCAGTATTTAACTCTTTCGAAGACAATCAGTAAGTTAACAGCAAAGTGAAGTTCATAATTATTTTATTATCTTGTATTTATTTTTTATAATAGAGAAAAATCAATCAGCCTTTCTCAAATTGATGCTTACGGGAAATTTTTAAAATCCTCTGGTATAAACGGAGTTTTAGGTAAATAATTTACAAATACTTAAATATTACCATGCTACTTTGTGAATTACAAAAAATACAGTGTACTGGAGAATCCTTATTTATTTTATTCGTTGCAATGTAAAATGTAATGCTACAAAAGCGTGCTAGACGGCAACAAATACATATCGTAGATGAAGTACGTGTTCATACAAATTTCATGTTTGTGTTAAATGAAAATTTTTTGATTCGCGGACAATTTATCGTGAACAATTTATCGTAAAACAATTTATCGTGAACAATTTATCGTAAAACAATTTATCGTAAAAATTTTGTCGTAAGGAATATTATTCAGGGGGTTTTCGGGGACACTGATCACGAATTCGGTGTTAGATTTTCAAAATTCAAAACGGAAGGTCCTGTAAGGATAACGCAAATATCCTTTTTCCCATTTCTCCCGGGAAAAACTAGCACCAGGGGGTTTTCGGGGTCGCTGATGACGAATTCGGTGTTAGATTTTCAAAATTCAAAACGGAAGGTCCTGTAAGGATAACGCAAATATCCTTTTTCCCATTTTTCCCGGGAAAAACTGGCATCAGGGGGTTTTCGGGGTCGCTGATCACGAATTCGGTGTTAGATTTTCAAAATTCAAAACGGAAGGTCCTGTAAGGATGACGCACATATCCTTTTCCCATTTTTTTCCGGGGAAAAATTGCATTAGGGGGTTTTTGGGGTCGCTGAATCCGATTCTGACATTTAAAATTCTGTAAGGATAACGGAATATCCTGCAAAGATAACGTGAGTTTCCTTTTGCTCAAATTTCCCGCGAAAGATCTTTTCTGGAGGTTTTTGGTAGGCTAATTCAAGACTAAAAAGTATAAAATAAAAAAAAAACACTTTAAAAAACAAGTTTTATAACCTTATACACTTTCAAAATGCACTAAAAAGTAAAAAACAAGTTTAAAGTTTCACAAAAAATGTTTTTATAAATTGCGTGTTGTTGTGAAAGTATAAAGTGTGTGACGTTGCATTTGCTCTTGAATCTGTAATAGCGGTTTCATACTGTGCAACGCAGCACACTTTATACTTTCACAACAACACGCAATTTATAAAAACATTTTTTGTGAAACTTTAAACTTGTTTTTTACTTTTTAGTGCATTTTGAAAGTGTATAAGGTTATAAAACTTGTTTTTTAAAGTGTTTTTTTTTTTATTTTATACTTTTTAGTCTTGAATTAGCCTACCAAAAACCTCCAGAAAAGATCTTTCGCGGGAAATTTGAGCAAAAGGAAACTCACGTTATCTTTGCAGGATATTCCGTTATCCTTACAGAATTTTAAATGTCAGAATCGGATTCAGCGACCCCAAAAACCCCCTAATGCAATTTTTCCCCGGAAAAAAATGGGAAAAGGATATGTGCGTCATCCTTACAGGACCTTCCGTTTTGAATTTTGAAAATCTAACACCGAATTCGTGATCAGCGACCCCGAAAACCCCCTGATGCCAGTTTTTCCCGGGAAAAATGGGAAAAAGGATATTTGCGTTATCCTTACAGGACCTTCCGTTTTGAATTTTGAAAATCTAACACCGAATTCGTGATCAGCGACCCCGAAAACCCCCTGGTGCTAGTTTTTCCCGGGAAAAATGGGAAAAAGAATATTTGCGTTATCCTTACAGGACCTTCCGTTTTGAATTTTGAAAATCTAACACCGAATTCGTGATCAGCGACCCCGAAAACCCCCTGGTGCCAGTTTTTCCCGGGAAAAATGGGAAAAAGGATATTTGCGTTATCCTTACAGGACCTTCCATTATCCTTACAAGGATGGAGTAGTAAAAATATTGAACTGTCACCGGAACTACGCAAGGTGACAAAATTTCATCGTCCTAGGTTGCATAGTTTCGGAGATATAAGGTTCCAAAGATTCCAGAGAAAGACACATAGGTCGCGACAATCCAACTTAATAGAAAGTGTATAAAAATAATATTCCTTACGACAAAATGTTTACGTTATATATATATATATATATTAGATTGCCCACAAGATATATGAAATGTGTAAAGTTGTAATTTTTGTTGCTCCCCGTCCATTTTCGTGAAGTTTAGGTCAAAAAAATAAGATTTAAAAAAAAAGTAGGAACCTGTAGTGGAAAAAACCCAGTCGGTTTTTCATTGAAGTTTCAAAAATAGACTTTAAAATGGTGAATCGCTTTAACTGTCCGTAACTCCTATAATATTTAATTTTTCGTTGATGGTCTAAAGACAACTTTTGTAGAGGATAACTAGACGAACATCTAATTCTCACGAAGTTTTGACCTACGGTTGAAATTTAATGCTTTTTTGGTCCCAAAACAGCAATTTTTTAAGAACATTTTCATGAATTTTTTTCTTTAAATGTATTTTTTGCACTTTCTAAAGGGTGGAATATTTCTTCTGGTAAGCCTATGTTCTAGAGAATGAAATGTAGATTAATTTAAAAAAAAAAATGAAGCCGATCTAAAGTTATACGACATAGATACAGACCGACAAACAGACAGATTTATGGATATCCTAAATTTTTTGTCTGAAACGGATTTTGTACTGGTCAGATTTTTCAAAAGTAGAATTTTTTTTAAGTTTTTCCGATATTCTTATTTGTTATAAAACATTTTAACCCTTAATTTATGAGGTGAAAATCATATGCGTAAATGATGAGGTGGTTTCCAATGGACTTGTTCTAATCACATACCAAATCCGTGCTTTTAACTCGGCACACAACACCATACTGTATGAAAATACTGAAGATTTCAGAGTCACTGTGCTGAAAACATGAGAAATAGCAAAGAGAGAAAAGTCAATGTGGGTCCACTGGACCCACCTCATCAATTAAGGGTTAAAATACAAAATTTAATGGATTTTTTTTAAATTTTTTTTCTTGAAATTGTTCATAATTTTTTGTTAAATATTCAATGAATTTTGCTTTCGAATAGCTTTGCATTGATATTTGTTTATAATGCTGTTCCATCGCATGCAGGATATACTGTTTTTGTTGCTCCTGGTGCGTTAGAACAGTATTATATCGAGTCATCAAAGCTACTCCACGCTCTGCTATATCATACACCACAAGTAAATTCCTACTTTTTTTTTAAATCTTATTTTTTTGACCTAAACTTCACGAAAATGGACGGGGAGCAACAAAAATTACAACTTTGCACATATGGGCAATCTAATATATATATGTATACATATATATTAGGGCGGGTCGATTTTTTTTCGACCAAAGGGTATAGCATATTCTGATTCTACACTAAATTCTAAGAAAAAATGCAAAAGAAACCATAGGTCAAAAATGAATTTTGATGTCCCCAAAATTGGATTGAAATTTCTCTTTTTAAATTATCGGGAAATGTATTTGTATTAGTTCGAATTTTTCGAAAACTATTTAACCAATCGACGTGCTGAGTACTACAAATAAAAGCTAAGGACATAATCTTTAAAATGGCGTTTATAATAATTTGATCGGAATTATAGTTTTGGGGAAACGGGGGTTTGATTAGAAAAAAAAATTTTTTTTTTGTGAATTTTACACCAACTCAAACTCGACTTGTATGGAGCTTGGAAATCACTTTTGTTTAACTTTTTTAATTCGGATGTAGTTAGGGACCTAAAAAAATCGACCCGTATTTTTTTGTTTGGAGGAATAACGTTCGGTAGGCGGAGGGGGTGATTTCAAAGTCGGCGAAAAATCGACATGACAAAAACTTTAAAAATTTGTAACTTTTGAACGGCTTCACCGATTGAGATGATATTGAACATTTTGGAAAGGTAATTAAATTTCCTTTTTACAAAAAAATATTTGCTGACTCCCTCCCCCTCACCGTCATATTGTAAAATTCAATTTAGTGACAAAATTTAAAATATCTCGAGAACATTTTTTTTTCTTTTGAATTTTTTTCTGTAAATACCTACCATTATACCACACAAATTCGCTAAATAAATTTTGGGGGTAAATGCGTTTTTGATTTTTAAAAAAATTTCGAAAAAATCGAATACAAGAAAAATGTGTATATTTTACTGATTTTCGATTGGTTTTTATGTTTTATGTACATAATACAGGTATCCCTCGAGTTACGCGGTTAATTGATCCAGCGTAATTCGAAACCGCGTAACTGGAGACTCAGGATTAGTGCAAAACAATACATGCCTATTATCTTTTTTATATAAATTACATTCATCTATAATTACAATATTTTCGTTTTAAATAATTAATTAAATAATTAATTTTTAAACAAATTTTTCTTTCAAAATTCATTTTTGACCTATGGTTTCTTTTGCATTTTTTCTTAGAATTTAGTGTAGAATCAGAATATGCTATACCCTTTGGTCGAAAAAAAATCGACCCGCCCTAATATATATATATAACCATAGGTCAAAAATGAATTTTGATGTCCCCAAAATTGGATTGAAATTTCTCTTTTTAAATTATCGGGAAATGTATTTGTATTAGTTCGAATTTTTCGAAAACTATTTAATCAATCGACGTGCTGAGTACTACAAATAAAAGCTAAGGACATAATCTTTAAAATGGCGTATATAATAATTTGATCGGAATTATAGTTTTGGAGAAATGGGGGTTTGATTAGAAAAAAAAAATTTTTTTTTGGTGAGTTTTACACCAACTCAAACTCGACTTGTATGGAGCTTGGAAATCACTTTTGTTTAACTTTTTTAATTCGGATGTAGTTAGGGACCTAAAAAAATCGACCCGTATTTTTTTGTTTGGAGGAATAACGTTCGGTAGGCGGAGGGGGTGATTTCAAAGTCGGCGAAAAATCGACATGACAAAAACTTTAAAAATTTGTAACTTTTGAACGGCTTCACCGATTGAAATGATATTGAACATTTTGGAAAGGTAATTAAATTTCCTTTTCACAAAAAAATATTTGCTGACTCCCTCCCCCTCACCGTCATATTGTAAAATTCAATTTAGTGACAAAATTTAAAATATCTCGAGAACGACATTTTTTTTTCTTTTGAATTTTTTTCTGTAAATACCTACCATTATACCACACAAATTCGCTAAATAAATTTTGGGGGTAAATGCGTTTTTGATTTTAAAAAAAATTTCGAAAAAATCGAATACAAGAAAAATGTGTATATTTTACTCTGATTTTCGATTGGTTTTTATGTTTTATGTACATAATACAGGTATCCCTCGAGTTACGCGGTTAATTGATCCAGCGTAATTCGAAACCGCGTAACTGGAGACTCAGGATTAGTGCAAAACAATACATGCCTATTATCTTTTTTATATAAATTACATTCATCTATAATTATAATATGTTCTTTTTAAATAATTAATTAAATAATTAATTTTTAATTTTTAAACAAATTTTTCATTTTTAAATAAATTTTTAATTAATTAAATAAATTTTTAATTAATTAAATAATAAAAATTGCTCCAAAATCGTACCGCGTAACTCGAGGACTGCCACAATTTTTTCCGCGTAACTCGGGGGATACCTGTATTACAGCGGAACTCAAAAAAAATTTTGAGTTCCGCCACACTATAACAACAGCTCAAGATTTGTCCAATTGGACAAAAAGGCATAAACATACAAACAGCTTTTGAATTTATAACACAGAGAGAATATGAGGTAAAACAGCAACAACTTCAACGCAGCGGCGGCTCTAGGGCGGTGCGAACGGTGCGACCGCACCGGGCGCCGTCATGGGGGGGCGCCGAAATCAACCGAAACGCGACCGCCGCCACCGACTCGTTATTGACCGACGACCGATCGGGCGCGCAAATGAATGGGCCTTTCTACCCACAGTTGTAACGACAACGCAGAACAACAACTCGAGTCCACACGCATTGGTCACTCGATTTAGACAACTATCAAAATTCAATGATACATGGCGGTTTTTATATAACATCAAAATAATTCCTGAAAAGTTCATATTGCAAAAAGCCTGTGCTGAATCAAGTTAACCGATGAGGATAAATGTGACGTGTCTGGTTGTGAATTGGTTGAGGAACTTATGAGTCTGAACCCATTATTAAAGGATCTTCAATCAGCAGACCCGTTAAAAGTTCTTCGACTTATTAAAAAAAATGATTGGCAGGATATTTTTCCGAATGTGTGGACAGCGCTACGTATCTTGTTGACTGTACCTGTAACTGTCGCTAAAGGAGAACGAAGTTTCAGTAAATTAAAACTTATAAAAACTTACCTACGTTCTACTATGTGTCAGGAAAGACTGTCAGTTCTTGGAATTTTATCCATAGAAAATGCTATTGCCCAGGAGTTAAATTATTCCGACGTAATAAAAAAAATTGCAAGCGCAAAAGCTAGAAAGGTGGTCATTTAAGTTTTTTTTTATCAAATTGGTTGTCCTTTTAATTTTTTACTTTCTTCTACGGAGTATAATAAAGTATTGTATTCATGAAAAATTTCGACCTCTTAATTTTGCCTAAAAAACATTTCCCGGTCACTCCTGAGTCGATTAGAGTCATATTAAAAAAATGTCTTTCTGTCTGTCAGTCTGTCAGTCTGTCAGTCTGTGTACAAGATTTCTCAAAAACTAATAGAGCTAGCGCCATGAAATTTTATAGGCATGTTGGGTCCTGAAGTGGGACGATCCTATCAACTTTTGGTGGAAATCCGTTAACCGGAAGTATCCAAAATGGCGGTTTTTCAAAAATCGCAATTTCGTTTTTCTCGATTTACTCCCAAACTACGCGTTTTTTTAGTGACCTTAAGTATGACAAAACTTGGAGAAAATAAAATTTCCCACGCTTTTGTCTTTAGCTATAACTCGATATCTCAACCTGTTAGCGAGATAAACCGTTATTTCCAAAAAACAGTTTTTTGCGATTATCTCGAAAATTAACGGGTTTTTGCTGACTGACTGTATGAAGTGAATTAATGAGAATGACATTCTGCACAATTTTGTTTCTTACCGTTATCCGTTATCTTTTACCGTTACTGAGATATTTAAATTAAAATATAAAAAAATATATTTTTGCAAATTACTTGCAAACTAACGATTTTTCGACAAATTAATTGAGATGTTAAAATTTTCTACCTTTTTGCCATTTACGGTAAATTGATATATTTTACCGTTCTCAAGTTATCTCAAATTTTGTGCGTTTTTGATATTTTTGGATGAACCAAGAATTTATTGGGAGGTCGTCTTAGGTTGACAATACGACAGGGCTATAACGTAAATTGCGCAGGGTCGTAGATTTTGTAGAAGAAAGTTTTGTGTTGACCACAACTGATATTTTTAAATTTTCTTTAGTGATTACTGTCTGCAGCAAAAAGTTTAAATAAAAGTTGTCAAACAAAATATTAATTGTATTATTTCTCATCTGTAAAAGTTGTCGTCTCATATATACCATAGATATTTGGTCGTCTGATACTGTTTATAGATGTGAAAAATTACATTCAATTTTTGTCTCAATGTAAATTCTGTGCAGCAAAATGACGGGTAAGCAACTGCATAGAAGGAACACTAAAGTTTTGTATTTGGAGGGGCGCCACTTTGAGATCTCGCACCACCTAAAAATTTGGCTAGGACCGCCACTGCTTCAACGAAGGTTTAAAAGTGTCAAAACACTTCCAGGAACTCAAAATTTTCACGGATTTATTCTAGGCGGAATCTTTCTCAAAGTAAAATTTTTTTCTAATGCTGATATATTTGAAAGTTTTTCTTTTAAATGAATTTCTAATTACTTTTAATCTCCAAAAACTTTTGCGTTAATACAGGTATCCCCCGAGTTACGCGGAAAAAATTGTAGCAGTCCTCGAGTTACGCGGTACGAGTTTGGAGCAATTTTTATTATTTAATTAATTAAAAATTTATTTAATTAATTAAAAATTTATTTAATTAATTAAAAATTTATTTAATTAATTAAAAATTTATTTAAAAATGAAAAATTTTGTTTAAAAATGAAAAATTTGTTTAAAAATTAATTATTTAATTAATTATTTAAAACGAAAATATTGTAATTATAGATGAATGTAATTTATATAAAAAAGATAATAGGCATGTATTGTTTTGCACTAATCCTGAGTCTCCAGTGACGCGGTTTCGAATTACGCTGGATCAATTAACCGCGTAACTCGAGGGATACCTGTATTATGTACATAAAACATAAAAACCAATCGAAAATCAGTAAAATATACACATTTTTCTTGTATTCGATTTTTTCGAAATTTTTTTAAAAATCAAAAACGCATTTACCCCCAAAATTTATTTAGCGAATTTGTGTGGTATAATGGTAGGTATTTACAGAAAAAAATTCAAAAGAAAAAAAAATGTCGTTCTCGAGATATTTTAAATTTTGTCACTAAATTGAATTTTACAATATGACGGTGAGGGGGAGGGAGTCAGCAAATATTTTTTTTGTGAAAAGGAAATTTAATTACCTTTCCAAAATGTTCAATATCATTTCAATCGGTGAAGCCGTTCAAAAGTTACAAATTTTTAAAGTTTTTGTCATGTCGATTTTTCGCCGACTTTGGAATCACCCCCTCCGCCTACCGAACGTTATTCCTCCAAACAAAAAAATACGGGTCGATTTTTTTAGGTCCCTAACTACATCCGAATGAAAAAAGTTAAACAAAAGTGATTTCCAAGCTCCATACAAGTCGAGTTTGAGTTGGTGTAAAATTCACAAAAAAAAATTTTTTTTTTCTAATCAAACCCCCATTTTCCCAAAACTATAATTCCGATCAAATTATTATAAACGCCATTTTAAAGATTATGTCCTTAGCTTTTATTTGTAGTACTCAGCACGTCGATTGGTTAAATAGTTTTCGAAAAATTCGAACTAATACAAATACATTTCCCGATAATTTAAAAAGAGAAATTTCAATCCAATTTTGGGGACATCAAAATTCATTTTTGACCTATGGTTTCTTTTGCATTTTTTCTTAGAATTTAGTGTAGAATCAGAATATGCTATACCCTTTGGTCGAAAAAAAATCGACCCGCCCTAATATATATGTATACATATATATATGTGTGTGTGTGTGTGTGACGAACATCGATAATTTATCCCCTCCCCCTCCACCCTTCTTCTCCGCCCTTCCCCCTCCACCCTTCCACCCCCTCCACCCTCCTTCTCACCCTCCCCCTTCCCCCTTCCCCCTTCCCCCTTCCCACTCCCCCTCCACCCACCCCCCATCCCCCATCCCCCTCCCCCCTCCCCAATCTCCCCTCCCCCATCCCCCTTCACCATCCCCCCTTCCCCCACCACCCCTACCCACTACTTCTCCCTCCCACCCACTCACCACACCCACCCACTCATCCGGCCCAACCCATCACCCACCCAACCCATCACAATAATCTTCATTACGATAAATTGTTCTTACGATAAATTGTTCTTACGATAAATTGTTCTTACGATAAATTGTTCTTACGATAAATTGTTCTACGATCAATTGTTCACGATAAATTGTTCACGATAAATTGTTTACGATAAATTGACCGGCACCCAAATTTTTTATGTTCCGAGAAACCTGCAATTCTCGGTCAAAAAAAAATGTTTCATGTGAAAATAAAACTTCTGTTTTAATTTCCAACGTTTCGGTTTTAAATGAAATAAACATTTTTATACCCGTATGGTGAAACCAAAGGGTATATTAACTTTGCCTTACCGTTTGTAACGCCAAGATCTCGTCATCGCACACAAAATTGAATTACACCAGTGTGTTTAGAATGATGAAAAAAGTTGAATTTAGCATGTCCGTCCGTCTGTCCGTCCGTCTGTCTGTCTGTCTGTCCGTCTGTCTGTCCGTCTGTGGCGCGGATTGCGGGCGCACGGATTGAGCTAGAGACTTGAAATTTTGCACAGATCCGTTTTTCGTAAAATGCGAGGCTAAGTTCGTTAATGGGCAAAAATGGACCATTAGAATACGAACGAAAACGTTTTTTGTGAATATCTCAAAAACGGTGAATTTTATCAAAAAAGTCCAAGAACAAAAGTTATTTAGGATATTATTTTACATAAAACTCCCATACATCAAAATCCGATTGGAATAAATTTTAAAAAATCTTATTGGAAAGTTCGACTTCAAAGTGGAATTTTGGTATAATTGTTCGAATTTTGATACGAATATCACCATATCAGAATATCATCTCCAATGATTGCCAGATTGGCAATTATAGCTTTTGTTATGTATTTGTTTTAGCTTTGCCTTTATCAGTCGAGAAAGTTTTTTCTGTTAAACCTGAATTAGGTCCAGTGCAACTGTGGCACTGTGTTATCACCGTGAAGGTTCATGTTTGTTTCGAGCTCAGGGGAGTGACGAAGCCCTCGTCAGATAGAGTAGTGTCAACAACTCCTGCTCTCTATTACAGAAATTGTTTTATTGGATGGATCATAGGAACTTACAAGAAGTTTATATATTCACCATCTGATTTAATTCGGCTGTGCGAATTATAAGATGCACCGTTTTTGAGATATTCGCAAAAAACATTTTCGTACAAAAAACAGTACGAAAATGTTTTTTGCGAATATCTCAAAAACGGTGCATCTTATCAAAGAAGTGCAAGAACAAAAGTTATTTAGGATATGATTCTACATAAAACTCCCATATATCAAAATCCGATTGGAATAAATTTTAAAAAATCTTATTGAAAAGTTTGACTTCAAAGTGGAATTTTGGTACAACTGCTCGAATTATGATACGAATATCACCATACGGGTTTTCAATAATTGCCAGATTGGCAATTGTAGCTTTTGTTATGTTTTTATGCTTTAACTTTCGTTCTCTAAAGAGAGAAAGTTTGAGCTCCGCGGTACTGTTCGTAGAGTCGGAACGATCGATGCACATTTTTCGTTCTCCCTCCCGAGTTAAAATCGAAATTGTTTCTCTTTAAGTTTTCGCTCTTGTTCAAAGCGGTTTGTGGACCTTGCATAAGAATGAATGAAACTCTCCAGCGCTGGCTGTTGGGTATGATGTACACACATATATAAGTATGAATTTCATTAGTAAGAGAGGCCAGGGATGGCCTCAATTTGCATTAGGAGGGAAATAGACTGGACCAAAAATAGTAGTATATTGATACTAATAGTAGCCGATTTTCAAAAAAAAATCGTTTCTACCTATGCCGATATATGAATTTGTATAACTAAAGCTAAATAGCTCTATCATTCAATACCAAAATTCTATCAACAAAAAACTTGCTGTAGCGTTTTACTGAAATTCTGAATTTCGTTCTCTAGAGAGTGATTTTTATTTTCCATTGGTTTCAATTCCTCCTTGGGAGCAGAACCAAAGAATAGAAATGGGAGCTTTTTGAATACTGTGTGTGTGATATTTATTTCATACTTCTCTTATCACTAGGGCTGCCAAAAATATGCACTAAAAAAGGCGAAATATGCGCATATAATATGCACTAAAAACGGCAAAATATGCACTTAAATATGCACTTTAAAAACATTCAAAATCCGAAATATAGTGAGGGTATTCACAATCCTCTTTTAATTTTCGGTATTCGGTATTTTCGGTAATATTAAAAGACTGAAAATATTCTACTGTGAACAACCCATAGCACAGATTTGAGAACAGCGCTTTTATTTGATACGTGACCAAATCATGAACTGCGAATTTGATTGTAAAATATGTCACATACCTTTAAATCCATGTTTGATGTATTCTTTTGAATTTCTAGTGTGGCAACGGCTATCAAAATTGAAAAAATTTGCATCAGTCCGATGAGATTAACAAAAAACCAGCGAAAAAATTTGACAACTAAAAACATTACTAGCGCCACCCGCGGTTGATTCTTGATACCGAATAACCGGGCCGGAAAACACGACTCAAGGCATGTATACAATTACCGAATCCGGTAATTCATTTTTACATGAACCAAGTCTCGGTAAAAAAAATCTGTTAAATTTGACTGAATTACCGAGCGGTAAATTTACCCGCAATTTAAAAAACGACTGTGAATACCCTGAGTATATTTCACCCAAAACAGTGAACGGAAAAAATGTGGTTAATTCGACTTTTGTAGAAAATAAAAAAATTGAAAAAATAATAGTCTGTAAAAAATGATTGGCATTTTGACTTACAAAAAAAAAAATTTACAGGAAAACTTGTTTCTAAATTGCAACTGTTAAATTTTGAGATATTTTGAAAAGATGTTCAATACTTCATATTGTCTATGGTATAATCGGGGTTAAAACTGGTAGAAAAATATCAGTTGTGGCTACCACAAAACTTTCTTCCACAAAATCTACGACCCTGCCCAATTTACGCTATAGCTCTATCGTTTTGTCCCCAAAACGACCTCAACACCTACAAAATTTGAGATAACTTGAAAACGCTAAAAGATATCGATTTACTGTAAAAGATAAAAATGTGGAAAACTTTATTGCCTTTAATTCGTTTTTCAAAAGTTTTTTAAAAAACTGTTAGTTTGCAAGTAATTCTCAAAAATATATTTTTTACATTTTAATAAAAATATCTCAATAAAGTTAAAAGATAACGGATAACGGTAAGAAACAAAATTATGCAGAATGCCATTCTCATTAATTCACTTCATACATTCAGTTAGCAAAAACCCGTTAATTTTCGAGATAATCGCAAAAAACTGTTTTTTTTTTGGAAATAACGGTTTATATCAACAACAGGTTCAGATATCGAGTTATAGCTAAAGACAAAAGTGTGGAAAATTTTATTTTCTCCAAGTTTTGTCATACTTAAGGCCACTAAAAAACGCGTAGTTTGGGAGTAAATCGAGAAAAACGAAATTGCGATTTTGGAAAAACCGCCATTTTGGATACTTCGGATTTCCTAACGGATTTCCACCAAAAGTTTATAGGATCGTCCCATTTCAGGACCCAATATGCCTACAAAATTTTATGGCGCTAGCTCTATTAGTTTTTGAGAAATCTTGTACACAGACTGACAGACTGACACACAGAAAAACGTTTTTGTAATATGACTCCAATCGACTAAGGAGTGATCGGGAAATGTTTTTTAGGCAAAATTGAGAGATCGAAATGAATACAATACTGTATTATACTTCGTAGAAGAAAGCACAAACACATATGTATTTATACATAACGCAAATGTCCTTTTTCCCATTTTTCGCCGGAAAAATTGCTATTACGGGGTTTTTGGGGTCGCTGATCACGAATCCGGTATTAGATTTTCAAAATTTGAAACGGAAGGTCCTGTAAGGATAACACAAGTATCCTATTTTCCATTTTCCCCGGACAAATTGGCATTATGGGGTTTTTGGGGTCGCTGATCACGAATCCAGAATTAGATTTTCAAAATTCGAAACGGAAGGTACTGTAAGGATAACACAAATGTCCTTTTTCCAATTTTTCTCGCAAAAACTGGCTTTGGGAGGTTTTCAGGGTTGTTTATCACGATTCTGATCTTGGATTTTGAAAATTCGAAACGGAAGATCCTGTAAGGATAACGCAAATATCCTTTTTCCCATTTTGGGAGGTTTTCAAGGTCGTTGACCACGAATCCGGTATTAGATTTTCAAAATTCGAAACGGAAGGTCCTGTAAGGATAAAGCAAATATCCATTTCCCGTTTTTCCCGGAAAAAAATCCGCATAAGGGGGTTTCCGGGTCGCTGATCACGAATCCGGTGCTAGATTTTCAAAATTCGAGACGGAAGGTCCTGTAAGGATAACGCAGATGTCCTTTTTCCAATTTTTCTCGCAAAAACTGGCTTTGGGAGGTTTTCTCTAGTGTTGGAACTTCAAAATTCGAAACGGAAGGTCCTGTAAGGATAACGAAAATATTCTTCGTCCCGTTTTTCGAAGTTGGCATTATGGAGTTTTTGGGGTCGCTGATCTCGAATGTGGTGTTATATTTTTAAAATTCTAAACGGAAGTGTAAGAATAATATTTTTTCCCAAAAGTTTTTAAGTTATTTATGGCTTTTTGGCATTCTAAGTTTTATACAAAAAACTTTAAACTAAAAATTTACTAACAAATGAAATTTTTTTAATTTTTCAAATTTTTTAATACGGTGATTATAAAAACTTGTTAAATGGCTTGGTATTGACTAATCGTTTACGAATAAGTAACAAAACGTACGACAACGGTCATTTTTGACGTTTTCTTTTAAATATCAAATCGTATTCGTTTATTTTGTGGTTCGTTGTGTTGGGATTGTGATTTCCGCATTCTTGTTTGTGTGTTGTCTACAGCACACAATATACAACAGTAATTTCGTCTGTATCACGTTTGATGTTGTACATGTCTTTAGAATGTATATGTAATATTTCCGCATTGTTTTTTTCCGCAAGTGTATGGTCTAATTTTGCGCAATGTTCTACGAAGGCTGGTATATGTGTGTTAGATTGAAACCTTTTTCTCTTTAGATCGTTTTTGTGATGGTTCAATCTCTTTTCGAGGTGTTGTTTTGTTTGTCTTACATAATTTAAATTGCAATTTTCATAGTTGTATCGTTGCCTTTGCATGGTATTTTGTATATTACGTGTGTTTTCTTGTTTTTATACCCGTATGGTGAAACCAAAGGGTATATTAACTTTGCCTTACCGTTTGTAACGCCAAGATCCCGTCAACACACAAAAAAATGAATTACACCAGTGTGTTTAGAATGATAAAAAAAATTGAATTTTGCATGTCCGTCCGTCTGTCTGTCCGTCTGTCCGTCTGTCTGTCCGTCTGTCCGTCTGTCTGTCCGTCTGTCTGTGGCGCGGATTGCGGGCGCATGGATTGAGCTAGAGACTTGAAATTTTGCGCAGATCCGTTTTTCGTAAAATGCGAGGCTAAGTTCGTTAATGGGCAAAAATGGACCATTAGGGGGGTACCCCCCATAGGAACGAAAAGGTTTTTCGCGAATATCTCAAAAACGGTGCATCTTATCAAAAAAGTGCAAGAACAAAAGTTGTTTAGGACACGATTCTACATAAAACTCCCATACATCAAAATCCGATTGGAACAAGTTTTAAAAAAATCTTATTAGAAAATTTGAATTCAAATGAAATTTTGATACGCCGTTCAATTAAATCAACATACGGGTTTTCAATAATTGCCAGATTGGCAATTATAGCTTTTGTTATGTTTAGGAATGGGATCTTTAAGTTTGCTAAATATGGTTCCGCGGGTAATTTTTGTTTTGTAAGCTATGTTTTCGAGATATTCACAAAAAACGATTTCGTTCGTATGGGGGGTACCCCCCCTAATGGTCCATTTTTGCCCATTAACGAACTTAGCCTCGCATTTTACGAAAAACGGATCTGTGCAAACTTTCAAGTCTCTAGCTCAATCCGTGCGCCCGCAATCCGCGCCACAGACAGAGAGACAGACGGACGGACATGCTAAATTCAACTTTTTTTTATCATTCTAAACACACTGGTGTAATTCATTTTTTTGTGCGATGACGGGATCTTGGCGTTACAAACGGTAAGGCAAAGTTAATATACCCTTTGGTTTCACCATACGGGTATAATAAAAAAAACAACTAATAATTAAAATTAAATAAAAGTTTTTTTTCCAAGTAAAATTTAAATCTTTGTAATGGGTAAAACCAAAGAGATTATAAAATCTACAAGAGGTATTGCGGAGAACAAAACGTCGATCGAAAATTTTTTATGATGATAGGTCGTTTCGGTCACCATCGGAGGGTAAGAAAGCTCAAAATTGGAGAGTCGAAATAAACAGAAAGTGCATATGTGTGTACGTTTTATGAATTTACGATGCTTTAGGCCGCGGTAGTTATTTGCAAAAGTTGTATTCTTTTCCATCTGATGGCTGCGTTCAGACGAGGTTGAAACTGGTTGACTTCACCAAGTTTCCACTCGATTTTACCGGCCAGACGCTATCGGGTGTATGCGGGGAATTCACCTGCTGGCTAGGCCGGGTGAACTTGGTTGAAAACACATACACATAGAGTTCAATGGTGGGGGTTCACAAAATTTTTCTTGCTACACGCACACATTGACATAGCATGTGTAAATATACTGCAGTGCAAAAGTTGAAAAACACTACGTGAGAACGCAAACAGGTTTTTTCACCCAGAGTAACTTGGTTGACTTCAACCAGTTTCAACCTCGTTTGAACGCAGCCGATCACAGCAACTTGTCCCACCCTTTCTTCACCTCTCCCATTACTAGTGAGTGAATTGCTTACGGGATCTTCTGCCACTGACGAGGCACCACACAGGCACACTTTTTTTGTATTTCTCTCAGCTTTCATCAATGAGAGAGTAAGTTTCAGAGCATATTAGGATCTGGGCACTGATATCAGAGCCCACAAAGAAAACTTTTGGGTCGCCTGATGCAATATCTTTATACCTTCATTATTTTTGGTAAAACCCAAAAAAAGGTAGAAAATACAGGCCAAGTAGCCAATAATATAGTTATTGGAAAAGTTGATTTAGAAAATGCAGAAATTCTAATTTTAATGTATGCCATAGTAGCTATAAAAATCATAAAAATTTTAACTTAATATATAAACATAACAAAAGCTATAATTGCCAATCTGGAAATCATTGGAGACCCGTATGGTGATATTCGTATCAAAATTCGAACAGTTATACCAAAATTCCAATTTGAAGTCAAACTTTCCAATAAGATTTTTTAAAATTTATTCCAATCGGATTTTGATGTATGGGATTTTATGTAGAATCACTTTTGTTCTTAGACTTTTTTGATAAGATGCACCGTTTTTGAGATATTCACAAAAAACGATTTCGTTCGTATGGGGGGTACCCCCCCCCCCCCCCCCCTAATGGTCCATTTTTGCCCATTAACGAACTTAGCCTCGCATTTTAAGAAAAACGGATCTGTGCAAACTTTCAAGTCTCTAGCTCAATCCGTGCGCCCGCAATCCGCGCCACAGACAGACGGACGGACAGACAGACGGACAGACAGACAGACAGACAGACGGACAGACGGACGGACATGCAAAAATTAAATATTTTTATCATTCTAAACACACTGGTGTAATTCATTTTTGTGTGTGATGAAGGGATCTTGGCGTTACAAACGGTAACAAAAGCTATAATTGCCAATCTGGCAATTATTGAAAACCTGTATGGTGATATTGGTATCTTAATTTGAGCATTTGTACCAAAATTACACTTTGAAGTCGAACTTTCCAATAAGATTTTTTAAAATTTATTCCAATCGGATTTTGATGTATGGGAGTTTTATGTAGAATCATATCCTAAATAATTTTTGTTCTTGGACTTTTTTGATAAGATGCACCGTTTTTGAGATATTCGGAAAAAACGTTTTCGTTTGTATGGGGGGTACCCCCCTAATGGTCCATTTTTGCCCACGAACGAACCGGGGTCCAACCAGGAACTTTCTCTACAACTTTCTTTTTGGGATGACCAAAATCGGTCAACCCAGTAAAAAGTTAGGCGTGAACATACATAAAAAAAAAATATTCAGGTGGAATTGAGAACCTTTTCCTTTTTGGAAGTCGGTTAAAAAATAGATTCATTCTTGGAAAAAGTATAACAATCAGATAAAAATGAAAATATAATTTTATAAAATTCTTGATTCTATCTTGGAAAAATCATATCGGATTTTTTTTTGTAAAAAATTAAATCTTGCAATATACAGTGTACCGACTCTTTTTTTTTTAAATTAAATGTTACAATTTCTAGTGGAATCTCTATTTATAAAGAATCCGCTAGAGGAACAAAAAAAAAGTTTCTTGATTGTTTAAAAAAAAGGTTTCTAATCAATTTTGGTTATAATGAAGATATCTGAAGTAAAAATCTAAATATATAAATATCTGTTTGGATCTTCCTCATCGAAGTCGTCATTATCATGTTGTGTGTTTATTATGTTGCTCTCTGTCGAGTCTTCTATGTTGAAATTTTTCTCACTCTCAATGAATGTTGTCGTCCAACAAAATAGGATTTTTCAATGTGATTTCGATTATCTACTGCATGTACTGCTGGATGCCGTAAAATAGCTTCCGATATATGGTTCTTGGGGTCCTTATGACACTCTGGTACTCGATAGTTTGTGGTGACATTCGAACAGAAACTGTGTCATGAGATCCGGCCTACATTAAAGCATTGTTTGAGGTATTTTGTTATGTTAAACTATGTTCAATTATCTTTTTAAGAATCAAAATCTAAATTTTCACTGCCGCTGTTATGCTGTGTTTGCTGCTTGTAGTACAGATTTCACATTTATACTCTTTTTATGCTCCTTCTTTGTGTGTATTGAATCTGATGTATTGAATGTTATGTTATTTCGTTCTTTTCGCTCTGAAAAGTGTCGCTCTTAACGGCAAAATCGTTTGCTGTGGTTTCCGACTCTCGTTCTTGGGAACGAAAATGATTTCTATTTAAGTTTTCGCTTCTTGTTCAAAGCGGTTTGTGGGTCTCGCATAAAAATGAATGAAAGCCTCGAGCGATGGCTTTTTGGTATGATGCACACACACACATATAAGTATGTATTTTACTAGTGAGAGAACGATATTTCGCTCCCAGCATTATAGTTGTGTTCAGGGTTGTGAGATTTTTGATCTTCGTAGTAAATCGGCTGAAAAATAGTAGTAATAATAGTAAATTTATGTAAAATCTTCGTCATTATATATATAACTAATTTGAACGAAAGACTAGAAATGGGAGTGTTTTGAACACTGTATGTATCATATTTACTTCATACTTCTCTCATCATAAACCAATTACTTATAAATAAAATTATTATATAAAATTATTATTATAAAACAAATTATTATATTATAAAATTATGAAACCGAATATCTCAAAAACGGTGCATCTTATCAAAAAAGTGCAAAAACAAAAGTTATTTAGGATATGATTCTACATAAAACTCCCATACATCAAAATCCGATTGGAATAAATTTAAAAAAAATCTAATTAGAAAGTTTGACTTCAAACTGGAATTTTGATACAACTGTTCGCCGTTCACTTAAATCACCATACGGATTTTCAATAATTGCCAGATTGGCAATTATAGCTTTTGTTATGTTTTAAATAAAAATTTGTTTCCTTAATTTCCTTTTCACTAAAATTTCTTACTTAAATATCTATTGGCGATCGTTTTAGGCGGATGCACGTCTTCTGGCCGTCTCTACGAGACAGACACCTTGCTTTTTTTTTTAGTTTTGGTTTCAAAAACTTTTTTTTAGCATTTTAAAAAAAATTTGGTTAATAGTGTTAATGGGGACAAAAAGTTTTAATGGGGTTAATAGTGTTAAGGAGCGATTCTTTTAAGTCGCTTTCTAGAGGGTCTTACTTTACTCGTGAAATCATCAGGTGGCCTTTTTGGTCTTAAACAGAACTGTTCGACTTTCGAAGTTACGGGCATTTTCCTAAATATTTCAGTTTGAAAATCTATTTTCCCTAAACGGGTTTTATCATCACTACTAGTATTATCTGAAAACATATTGTCTGGGAATAAACACTTTAATTTTATAGAACATTTTTGATTTAAATGATTTTCATCTTTATTTTCTTTTGTATCATCTATTATATTATCATCTATTTTTTCTTTATTTATATTCATCATTTGTTTCACATTTTCATTTCTTTCTACTTTCATTAGTTCATTATCATATTTCTTCAGTTTTTCATTAAAAGTAGTCAGTTCTTTATTATCTGTTGTTTTTCCATTTAAATCGTTCTTTTTTACTTCTATAATATTTAAAGTGTTACTTATCCTGGCTAAAGTGTATTGTGGCGTAAGTAATTTTTCCGTTTGCCCTAACCATCTTTTCCGCGTGGAAGAACTAGTTTCCGATTTTTCTATTGTCGGTTCTATTATACGTGTAATCTCATTGATGTTATTTGATGGCGGATTTACTCTCTCGTTTGGACAGAGTTGTAGGTTATCCCTTGCGTTTGTTTGGGTTGATTTACCCCATTTCCCTATAGAATCGCCAGAGCCCATGCGTGGTTCTAATAAAGATTTAGGTATATACTATTTTGTGTTTAACCATTGAACCATTTCTGATTCATGGTTTATACTCGACCTTTTAGCATTGAATCCTATTTAGGTATATAGTTCATATAGTAAGAACTTTGGACTGAAACGTTGTTTAGGTCGGTACCAGTGTTGGGGCCAGATAATTATTTTTTTATCTAGATAAAGATAAAGATAAATGCTCGTAATGTTTATCTAGATAAGATAATAGATAATGAAAATATGAAAGATAATAGATAAGATAAGATAAAAAGCCAAATTATCTAGATAATTTTTAGATAAATATTTATTTTGACATTGCACAAAATTCAAAATTACGTACTAAAAAAAATAGCACAAAATTTTTTGCTTTTCTTGATTTCCAATTTAAATATACAGGGGAATCTCGAAAAGATGCACGATCGAAATGATAGAAATCCCAAAAAGATGAACGGCATACTTTTAATATTGGAGTGTTCTAAAACATGAACGAGAAGAATCTTAACGTTCTAAAAGATGAACGCCTCGTGGTACAATCCTTTTCTTTTCTTTTTTCACACAATTGGTTTGGGTATTTCTGGAGTAACTGTATTTCTGGAGTAACGGTATATTCTTGTGGTAGTGCTTGAGTTTGTTTTTCCAGTCAAAAGTGAATTTCGCTACAACAAAGATGCCGCCAGTTAAGGGTCGCGTTAGATTTTTAAACTTAAAACAAAAATGTGATGTTATCAAAGAGATAAAAAAGGGTTCTTCATACAAAACAGTTGCCAGCAGATGCAATTGCGGCTGTCAACATTTGCTTAAAATTTGCGGAACAATGCGACTCCAATTTTGACACTATTATAAATCTCCGAAAATTAAGAGAAAAAGCAGTATTGAAACAGCTTTCTGCTCGACGACAGACCAAAATCAGTGGTTTTTTCAGAAAATATAATTTCTAAAGAAATATATTATGTACATTACAACTGAATTTGGAAATGCACGCTGGTTCTTACATAACGCTTTTGTTGTTTTTAATTTTTTGCTGCCTTTGATTTCTTTTAGAATGACGTTTATGTAACATACATGTGACCTCTTTTAGTCAAAACTCCTTCCAAAAAGATGAACGATCTCGAAAAGATGACACCGTCGTGTTTTTTTAGTGTTCATCTTTTCGAGATTCCCCTGTAATAAGAAACGAAATAATAATAAAAGAAAACGGATAAGAAACGTTATCGTAACGTAACGAAATAACGAAATGATTTTCGGGCTTTTTCTTCAAAATTACGTTATAATGAACGTTATAGAAATTCAATTCCGTTACCATAGCGAAAAAAATATTACGTTTTTTCGTTGTTTATTAGTATTTCCTTGTTTTGTTCAGTATTATTTTTTGTGAAATTTCCCACAAAAGTTCATCAAGTATAACCCCACAGACATAAAATATAATCAAAAATATTGGAGTAGTGTTTTTAATCGTATTTTGATTCTAAATCGGATTTTGTTTTGGCCAGATTCACTCTATTTCTGGAGATACAAAAATGGAAATCTTCTAAGCAAGTTTTTTGGTAGCGAAAAGATTTTCTTTTTAGTAACTCCAGAAGTAGAGCGAAATTCTATAAAAAAATTCTATATCTTTGATATCAAAATCACGGTTTTGTGGAGACAGTTTTTTTAATGAACAAAACTTTTGTGTGATTTTTTGTCTTTTGTATTTTTTATTGATTTTTTAACTTAATAATCACATTTTTTTCCGTTTTTATTTGTATTTTCTTTTTGCTGAGTTTTATTATTTTTTATACAATTTATTTTTATGGAAACTGAACTGAATTACTTTGTGAGAAACTAATACAATGTGTAACGGAATAATAACATTATAACGTAACGAAATTAAGTTTTTTATCGATACAAAACGAAATCACGTCACGAAATATAAGTTTAATTTTGCTACGTAAGGAAATTTATAACGTTATGATTTTTTATTTCGTTCATAGCCCGGTTTACACTTGGCAACAGTTACTGGCAGAACTTTTTTTTTATGGACAAGAGAACAGAGGCGAGGGAAAGAGTGACACTTCGCTTCCTTGTCCGTAAACAAAAATTGTTGCCAAGTATAAAACTCTTCCTAAAAAAAGTTTTTAGGTTTTCAAAAGTATGCAGAAAACAATTTCGTTTCAGCATTTTTTCAGATTTAATTTTTTGATTTTCGGTGGTAACGATTATCTCTAGATAAATGGGATTTTCCTTTATCTAGATAAGATAAAGATAACTTTTTTGGGGTGTTATCTAGATAAGATAAAGATAACATTTTTTTTTATCTAGATGATTATCTAGATAATTATTATCTAGATAACCCCAACACTGGTCGGTACCCATAATGGTTATGATTAATTTTACCTCAGAAATTTTTAATTGTTCCCAAAACTGACTCTTCTCATCCTCACGAGAAGCGACAAAACTCTTTTGGATTACTGAATTTTCCTGAAATACGTAGTTTATTTCTTCTCCATTTATTTCCTATTCTATACTTCCTTTTTTTATTTCAATAACTTCTACCATGTTCCTTTCTTTTGCCAGCGGTTGGGTCATTGTAATTTCTTCTACTGCACCGTTTTCATCATACCTTCTCTGGAGAACCAACGAATTTTTGTTTGCAGCTTTTTTGCAATTTTCCAGTTCACCATCACTGATACTTACAAAGGTATGTTCAATCCCCTTGCGAGGCTGGATTTCGCACACCTCATCCTTCCAATTGGTAAGACCCATTCGAGGGCTTAATAACCTTTTGGGTATAGCTCCGGTTTCCCTTCCTTGTAGTCGATTGTTGGTAACATCAATATCCGTGCAAAGGTTATTGATTTCCCCCATTTTCCCACAAGAAAAATTGCTTTTATATTCCTGCCTTTTCGAACAACACTTTAATTCTATAGAATCTACGTTATTTTCTTCTTGTTCTTCAATATTTTGATTAACTACTATACTTTCTCTTCTCCTTTCTTCTTTTTTGTTATTTCTTTCACATTACTATTCATTATATTTTCTTCGTGGTTTATATTACTTTTATTTATTTTCACTTCTGTATTTGTATTCTTCTTTATATTTATTATACTTTCAGTATTTTTACTTGTTTTTTCTTTTATTTCCTTTCGTAGTTTTTCTTTTTCCAATTCTATAGATTTTAAAATATCTTCTACTCTGCTTATTAGTTGGTTTTCCTTGATAGCTTCTGTCTTCGATGTTTCCGGTACCTCATTATTCTGCTGGTTAGTTGTTCTTATTTTTAGTTCTATTTTTTCTTTTGTATTATTAACAGTGTTGGTCGCTGTATGTAAAATTTTTTCCGTAGGCTTAAAATTGAAATTAACATGTCCGAAAAGGTTGTTTGGTTGTGTGGTGGTCTGAACTTAATCTTGGATTATTAATTTTTTCTGAATGGCGTCTATTCTATTTTTTTAAAATTGCGCCCCGAGTATGCCGTCAGCTGGTATTGAGTCCGTATCGTAAATTACATTAAACCTACAATGAATTTTTTCTGATCCAGTAAGTATATTTGCTTCACATGTTCCAATGGATTTCCCTTGATATTCCCTTGATAATTATTTGATCTTGAACTTGGATCGGTATTGTTTCATCTACTTTGCTCAACTTGATAAGATTGCAATCCGATCCAGTGTCTATTAAAAACAACGAGGACGGTGCCTTGCCCACGTCCAAATTGACCTTGATCATGAATTTTTCTGATATATCAATTTCATTTTTTGTTGTATTCCTGTCCGTTTGTTGTTGCCACTTCGTCGTTAATTCATCTTGTTTAATGCGCTTTTTTATTGACTCCGAGTTGTTTGTAGCAATGTAGCAGTGGTCGTCGTGCTCCCGGGCTGCTCTCCCCGGTTTCCCTGACGGTTCTCCGCCAAATATTTTTTCAAACAGTTGTCTGTAGCATGATCTGTCGTGTTACAGAATTGGCAAAACAACACTAATCTTTCTTCTTGGATTTGTTGTTGTGCCATTCTGACTGATTGCTGTGGGGTACTGCAGTTCGCTACGGTGTGTCCGTATCCCTTACAACTCGTGCAAAATGTTTGGTTTCGCTTGGTCCTACAATCTCTTTCGATGTGGCCCCTTTTTCCGCAAAAATTGCAATTTATTGGTTGTCTTTGCCCAATATTTGTTCTAAATTGTTGTGAATTTTGTGTCGGTTGGTAATTTTGAGCATTTTGTCGTCCCGTGTTATCTCGTTGCCAGTTCCCATTTGGATTTCCATTTCTATTCCAATTTAGGTTGTTGTTTTGGTTCCAGTTCATCGAGGATATTGAGGGGCCTGCTACGTTAGATCTATTTACCGCTCTTTCCAAAAACATTGCCTCCTCTTTAATTTCCCTTAGGGTGCTAGCACTGTTACTTATTAGCAGGGTCTTGATTTGCTGATTATTAATTCCGTTTTTAAATGTCCAAATAACATCTTTTTCTGCTTCCTTAAGCAGTGCTTCGTGACCTGTCGGGTTGCCACATTATTCTTCATTTCTTCGAGGATGGCTGACATTCTTTTCCCGAACTCTTCTAGGTCTTCGCCTGGTCTTTGCCTACAGGTTCATAATTCTGTGCGCGATTGATCCAATGATTTTTTTGATACATATGCTTTCTTTAGTAAATCCTGAAGGTCTTTAATTGTTGCTGGTTTTTCGGTACTTACTAGATAATATGCGTCATCTAGTAATCGGTATTTTATACAAGAGAGGAATATTTCTTTCTAGTTTTCTTTTAAGTGATCGTGTAGATCTGTTCAAATTTCTAAAAATCTGTAAACTTCTTTTGAAAGTTTAGGAGATTTTTTGCCTGAAAACGTTGGAACATTGTTTCTACATAACTCCATGATTTTAACGTATGTGTCTTCGTTGTTAGCCATTGCGTATGGTTTTGAGTTTTCTTTGTCTGTGGCTAGCTTTGGCACCGGGGTTGCCTACGGGTTTTTTAGTTGTTCCGTGTGTTGACTATTGTCTTGCTTAATATTTTCTAAATTTTCTGTGTATTTTTTCAGTTTTTTGGCTGCTTCTTGTTCTTTATTTTCTGCCAACTTTTTTAATTCCTTTGTTTTTTCTAAATCTTCTATTGCGTGCGCAAGTTTTGTCCTTAAAATATTTATTATTTCCTTTTGTTGCTGTTGCTGACTGCTGTCTTTTGAATTTTGTTTAACCACGGGTTCGCTATTGAGTTCGCTCTTGTAAATAGCGGCTTTCTCTTCTGCTTCTTTCAACTGATTCTTGAACTCGTTTATTTCTTTCAGTAAAAATTTCGTTTTCTCGTTGGCGTCTTGTATTTGTGTTTTAAATTTCCCCTCTTCGATGTGTAAAATGTTTAAAATTTTGTTTAGTAATTTTTCGATAAATTCGTCAATGTCCAAATTTTCATTTTTATACCCGTATGGTGAAACCAAAGGGTATATTAACTTTGCCTTACCGTTTGTAACGCCAAGATCTCGTCATCGCACACAAAAATGAATTACACCAGTGTGTTTAGAATGATGAAAAAAGTTGAATTTTGCATGTCCGTCCATCTGTCCGTCCGTCTGTCTGTCCGTCTGTCTGTCCGTCTGTCTGTCTGTCCGTCTGTCTGTCCGTCTGTCTGTCTGTGGCGCGGATTGCGGGCGCACGGATTGAGCTAGAGACTTGAAATTTTGCGGAGATTCGTTTTTCGTAAAATGCGAGGCTAAGTTCGTTAATGGGCAAAAATGGACCATTAGGGGGGGTACCCCCCATACGAACGAAAACGTTTTATGCGAATATCTCAAAAACGGTGCATCTTATCAAAAAAGTTCAAGAACAAAACTTATTTAGGATATGATTCTACATAAAACTCCTATACATCAAAATCTGATTGGAATAAATTTTAAAAAATCTTATTGGAAAGTTTGACTTCAAAGTGGAATTTTGGTACAACTGTTCGAATTTTGATACGAATATCACCATACGGGTCACCAATGATTGCCAGATTGGCAATTATAGCTTTTGTTATGTTTAAACTCGCTTTCAAGTTCTTCAAATTCTTTTGGAGTTAATCTAGCTTTAATTTCGTTAATCAAAACTTCTTCGATGTTCTGTAACTTTATTCCTTTAGCTTTCACCGTTTGCTTTAATTGTGCTATTTCCGCGTCTTTTTTGGCAAGGATTTTTTCCAATGATTCAAATTTTCCCAGTTCTTCCTTTGTTAATATGTTGTTTCACGGCATTTGTAATAGACTTTTAGGGAAAAAACTTTTTGCAAGATTGGTTTCTTACATTGAATAATGTCGACACGAAATTATTAATCGTCAATTCGTAACGTTATGTAAAAATTTTGTTAATCTTGGGAACGTTACAAATTGAATTTAACTCGTTGAGGTAGAATTTATACGTTGGTTAAACGTAACACCAAAAATCGTACACTTTTCGGATTCTTTGATTTAACAGGACTTGCAATTTGCTGTGCTGTTATTGTCATTGAATTACATTCGACTTTGGTCGGAATAGCTTGCATACCCGTCATTGCCGGGCTAAAGTTTTTTTTTAAAAAGTGTTTTGCACAAAAAACCCAGAAATACATAGCTTAAAAACCGTTGGAAAAAATCGTTATGACTTCAGAACCTCCCGTTCCGAATTTTAAAATTCTAATACCAGATTCGTGATCAGTGGCTCCGAAACCCCCTTATTGCCAGTTTTTTCGAGGAAAAATGGTAAAAAGGATATTTGGGTTATTCTTTCAGGAGCTTCCGTTGGCAATTTCGTCACCAGATTCGTAATCAACGTCTGCAAAAACCGAAAAAAATGAAAAAAGGATACTTTCGTTATCCTTATAGGTCTATGCGAATTATGAGAAAAGGATATTTTCATTATCCTTATAGGTCTATTCGAATTAGGAAAAAAACGGGAAAAAGGATATTTGCGTTATCCTTACAGGACCTTCCGTTTTGAATTTTGAAAATCTAACACCGGATTCGTGATCAGCGACCCCGGCAACCGCCTAATACCATTTTTCCCGGAAAAAATGGGAAAAAGGATATTTGCGTTATCCTTACAGGACTTTCCGTTTAGAATTTTGAAAATCTAACACCGGATTCGTTATCAGCGACGCCGAAAACCCCCTAATGCCATTTTTTCCCGAAAAAATAGGAAAAAGGATATTTGCGTTATCCTTACAGGACTTTCCGTTTTGAATTTTGAAAATCTAACACCGGATTCGTGATCGGCAACCCCGCAAACCACCGAGTGAAACTTTTCAGCCTCCTATTGAGCAGGATTCATGGCGAAAATCACGGTTTAAAAATACCCAAACCTTCTTTACCCACCGTTCGCCCCCTTAGGGGTAAAATTTCGGAAAACTCCGCCTTAGTGAGCTCCTACGCAATGGTTGGGACATACTGTGAAAGTTTCAAGTCTCTAGCTTCAGGGGTTTGGGCTGGGCGCTGATGAGTCAGTCAGTCAGTCAGTCACTCACTCAGTCAGGTTAAAAAATTTTATATGTAGAGATGTTAAATTTATGTTGCATAAAAATTTAATACAACATTATTTTGTATCACTTATATATTTTGAAAAAAAAAACTATTTGTACTTACGGTTTTTTTCCTTGTTGTCTCCGCAACTTCTCGTGGTGATTCTCTTCACGTTTCCGCTTTTAGTAGCAATTTTTTTCACTTTTTATACCCGTATGGTGAAACCAAAGGGTATATTAACTTTGCTTTATCGTTTGTAACGCCAAGATCCCGTCATCACACACAAAAATGAATTACACCAGTGTGTTTAGAATGATAAAAAAAATTGAATTTTCCATGTCCGTCCGTCTGTCCGTCCGTCCGTCTGTCCGTCCGTCCGTCTGTCCGTCCGTCCGTCCGTCTGTCCGTCCATCCGTCTGTCTGTCTATCTGTGGCGCGGATTGCAGGCGCGCGGATTGAGCTACAGACTTGAAATTTTGCGCAGATTCGTTTTTCGTAAAATGCGAGGCTAAGTTCGTTAATGGGCAAAAATGGACCATTTACCCCCCATACGAACGAAAACGTTTTTTGCGAATATCTCAAAAACGGTACATGTTATCAAAAAAGTTGAAAAACAAAAGTTATTTAGAATATTATTCTACATAAATCTCTCATATATCAAAATCCGATTGGAATAAATTTTAAAAAATCTTTTTGGAAAGTTTGACTTCAAAGAGGAATTTTGATACAACTGTTCGCCGCTCAATTAAACTTATAATATTGCAGCGTATAAAGTATTTTACGAACGAATTTTAACAATTGTAGCACTTTTATACCCTATATGGGGAAACTAAAAGGCTATACGCCAACAGCCTGTCGTTATACACAACAATGAATTCCGCCAGTGTGTTTAGAAAACATGAAAAAATGGATGTATGGATATCCATCCGTACATGTGTGATTACGGTTTTCACTGAACGGATTGATCCAAAGATATTGGGTGTCATTAGCAGATCTTTTGGGTCTCATGTATTACATTAGACCGACATTTCCTTCGATGGATCAGACAAGCAACTGACCTTTGGTACATCAGTTTTTTCACAGTTTTTCGAGAACGGACCGTTAGATACTACATCGGAAAGGTGTAAAATAATATCTAACATTAATATTGTCTATAATTCAGTTCTTATATTCCTTTTTATGAAAGTTAAACATGCCAACCGAGCGATACCAGAGAACAAATAATCTAGAGAAAAAACTCTTAGAACAAATTTTTAGAGAAAATTTTTCCACTGTGAGATGAAGCAAGAGGATCCGATGTAACACGGAAAAAATTATCCATTCGATTCCTCCATCTCATTGAATAGATACGACGAAAATGATTAGAAAATGTTCTCTCTGCTTCGTGCTCCCTAGTCTAAAAGTAATTGACTTTTAGGCCGTAGCTAGTGAATGATAGGGACATTTTTCCCCCCTTCGAAGGGGAAATTTGTCAAAAATTTGTTCGGCAGAGTTTTTTCTATATATTCCTTATTCTATGGCGATACTTTGAACCTCGGGCTAATATTGTCTTTATCAAAAACATTTTTTACTCTTCGAAACTTTTGTCATAGTACCAATATAGTTTTAATAATTTACTAAATTACTTAAATAATTTTTAAAAAATACTTGAATAATTAAAACATCTGTCAAATATTGAATTACTATCACCATAGGTAGAAAACGCCAATGAAAACCCATTTCCCCAGAAAATACTCATATCAGGTAAATTAAAAATTATAGTTTAAGGACATCATTATGACTAACACACCTTTTGGAAAAAAAATGGATTTTTGGAAAATGCCGGTTGTAAGAGTCATAACAATAATCTCATTAAAAACCTCATTAGGTTTTTAATGAGATTATTGTTATGGCTCTTACAACCGGGATTTTCCAAAAATCCATTTTTCCCCAAAAGGTGTTTGTCATAATAATGCCGTTAATTACTAGAATTTTAAATTTACCTGACATATATTGTAATTAAGGACATCATTATATATTGGAACAAAATGGATTGTTATCGTTAGTTGTTTTAGATACACCAGCAAGTTAAGATCTTAACTTTTAAAGTGACTTTAAAACAACATTTTTATTCAACAATTTAAAATCTGTTCTGTGAGGTGAACATAACTTTTAGTTAAGTGAAATTAAAAATTTCCTGAAACTGAGGATATTTAATCAACAATTTAAAATCTGTTCTGTGAGGTGAACATAACTTTTAGTTAAGTGAAATTAAAAATTTCCTGAAACTGAGGATATTTAATCAACAATTTAAAATCTGTTCTGTGAGGTGAACATAACTTTTAGTTAAGTGAAATTAAAAATTTCCTGAAACTGAGGATATTTAATCAACAATTTAAAATCTGTTCTGTGAAGTGAACATAACTTTTAGTTAAGTGAACCTAAAAATTTCCTGAAACGGAGGATATATTTTTAAATTTAGTGCAATTTTCTTCATTGCTCTAGGTAAGCTAATATATCTTTTTTTCTTTCTGGAATTATAAATTTGCTTCGATTTTTGTTAAAATGCCTAAATTACGAAAACAATCTGTTAGCCAAAGAAAAACGGTTAGAACCAAATCAATGCGTATAAACCGTCGAAATAGCCCACATCGAAATGCTGAACGCATTCGAGACGGCATTGCGCGAAATTTGGCACGTCTTATCGCGCTTTAGAACAGGAACGTGATACCGCACATCATTCCCTTAGGCGCCAGGACCCTGAATATCGTGATCGGGAACAGGGACGTGATACCGCGCAACATTCCCGTAGGCGCCAAGACCCTGAATATCGTGATCGGGAACAGGGACGTAATACCGACGAACATTCCGTTAGGCGCCAGGATCTCGAATATCGTGATCGGGAACAGGGACGTAACACCGAGGAACATTCCCGTAGGCGCCAAGACCCTGAATATCGTGATTGGGAACAGGGACGTAATACCGAGGAACATTCCGTTAGGCGCCAAGACCCTGAATATCGTGATCGGGAACAGGGACGTAATACCGACGAACATTCCGTTAGGCGCCAGGATCTCGAATATCGTGATCGGGAACAGGGACGTAACACCGAGGAAGATTCCCTCAGGCGCCAATACCCTGAATATCGTGATCGGGAACAGGGACGTGATACCGCGCAACATTCTCTAAGGCGCCAGGATCTCGAATATCGTGATCGGGAACAAGAACGTAACACTGCGGCTAGAGTACTCAGACGCTCCGACCGGGTCCGGAGGCGACAAGAACAACGTAGCAATACTATTTCCCAAATAACGCGTCGTGAAACTATACGCGGAATCACATCTCGCCGTGTAACTTTGTCAAATGAGAGGGTTCGACGTCACAGACATATACCCAATAATCGTCAGGCAGAAACCGTGAGGCAGTCACGTCGTAACATCGCATCGCGGGCCATAATGGAACCTGAGCAACGCGAGGAATATTTGCAAGGTGAAAGAAACCGTAATCGCGAACGCTTTTTTACTAATTATTTTGATATAATACGGCAGGGTCCAACCGAAATTTGTATATGTTGCGGGGGGTTATGGTTTCCGTCTGACATTAAAAAAATTCAAAAACCACCTAAAAATCCAGAATTCGTTGTCAAAACATTTTATCTATCGGAGAAATTCCCTAGTCGAACCGATACATATACTTTTTGCCAAAACTGCCATAGAGGAATTATTAGTGGACAAATTCCCAATATTTGTCTAGCAAATGGTCTTGATTTTGCTGTAATACCCGGATGTCTGCAAGTACTGGAGTGCCTAGAACAAGGTTAATAGCCCCCCGAATTCCTTTTATGCAAATCAGAGCCTTAGGTTGTGACCGACAGTGCGGTTTAAAGGGGGCTTGTGTCAACGTTCCTATTTCCCTTAACACCACAGTTAGTGCACTTCCTAGAACTTTTGATAATACTCACGTTATCCAGGTTCACTTGAAGCGTCGATTACAATACGCCCATAGTTTTTTGGTCGAAACCATTCGTCCATCCAAAGTTTTTGCCGCAATTCAATATTTAATAAGGCAGCCCCTATATATTGAAGATGGTGTGACCTTGTCGGACAATTGGTTACAGCAATATCCTAATCCTGATGATAGAGCAACGTTTACAGTTACACAACAAGACAGAGAAATTGTCAATACTCTATTGGATGGAACTATTGAAGAAAATATCGACAATATTGACCAATTGGATCCTGAAGACCTCAACCCGGGAGGTCAAGAGACCCTTCTCGAAAATATTCCACTGGAAAATATTGCCCTAGCTCCTGGTGAAGGTCAAAGACCGGTCGATTTAGTTTTCGATAGACATGCAGAAGAATTATCTTTCCCCTCCATATATTGTGGACAACCTCGGATAACAAATTTAACCTATAGCAAAATCGCACGTTCCGAAATTCGACGGTATGATCGTCGATGCACTACAAATGAAAAGATCTTTTATACGTACAAAAATCAGTTGTGGTCAACACAAAACTTTCTTCTACAAAATCTACGACCCTGTGCAATTTACGCTACAGCCCTGTCGCGTTGTCAACCTAAGACGACCTCCCAATAAATTGTTGGTTCATCCAAAAATATCAAAAACGTACAAAATTTGAGATAACTTGAGAACGGTAAAAGATATCAATTTACGGTAAATGGCAAAAATGTAGAAAATGTTAACATCTTTAATTATTCTTTTAACTGATTTGTCGAAAAACCGTTAGTTTGCAAATTATTCGCAAAAGTATGATTTTTTACATATTAATGAAAATATCTCAATAACGGTAAAAGATAACGGATAACGGTAAGAAACAAAATTGTGCAGAATGCCATTCTCATTATTTTACTTCATACATTCAGTCAGCAAAAACCCGTTAGTTTTCGAGATAATCGCAAAAAACTGTTTTTTTTTGGAAATAACGGTTTATCTCGATAACAGGTGGAGATATCGAGTTATAGCTAAAGACAAAAGTGTGGGAAATTTTATTTTCTCCAAGTTTTGTCATACTTAAGGCGACTAAAAAACCCGTAGATTGGGAGTAAATCGAGAAAAACGAAATTGCGATTTTTGAAAAACCGCCATTTTGGATACTTCCGGTTAACGGATTTCCACCAAAAGTTGACAGGATCGTCCTATTTCAGGACCCAACATGCCTATAAAATTTCATGGCGCTAGCTCTATTAGTTTTTGAGAAATCTTGTACACAGACTGACAGACTGACAGACTGACAGACTGACAGACTGACAGACTGACAGACTGACAGACTGACAGACTGACAGACTGACAGACTGACAGACTGACAGACTGACAGACTGACAGACTGACAGACTGACAGACTGACAGACTGACAGACTGACAGACTGACAGACTGACAGACTGACAGACTGACAGACTGACAGACTGACAGACTGACAGACTGACAGACTGACAGACTGACAGACTGACAGACTGACAGACTGACAGACTGACAGACTGACAGACTGACAGACTGACAGACTGACAGACTGACAGACTGACAGACTGACAGACTGACAGACTGACAGACTGACAGACTGACAGACTGACAGACTGACAGACTGACAGACTGACAGACTGACAGACAGACTGACAGACTGACATACAGAAAGACATTTTTTAAATATGGCTCCAATCGACTCAGGAGTGATCGGGAAATGTGTTTAGGCAAAATTAAGAGGTCGAAATTTTTCATGAATACAATACTTTATAATACTCCGTAGAAGAAAGTAAAAACGAGCTTATCTCTATCAAAAACTCTATTTCAATTTGCCTAAGGAAAAAGAGTCGCGGTAGTCGTTCCCACACAGCTGGAGATTTGGTTAATGATAGCCACGTTGAAAATTTAATACAGCACGACGAAGGGTATAACATTTTTAAAAATTTAAGATCGTCCCCATCCCATTGGGAATCCGAAAAGAAAAAAGTTGTTGCTATGATTCGGCAATTTGGAATTCCCGCTTTTTTCATCACCCTCTCGGCTGCCGAAACAAAGTGGTTCGAACTCCTTTGTATATTGTCTAAAGTCATTGATAAGAGGGAGATCTCACCTAGTGATGCAGAAAATTTAGATTTCAGCACGAAAGCTAGACTCATTAGATCAGATCCAGTCACGTGTTCGAGATATTTTGATCATCGCTTTCGCGCCCTGTTCAAACTTTTCAAGCAACCGGGAGTAATTTTTGGTGATTCCCATGTAATCAATTATTACTTTCGTGTTGAATTCCAACACCGTGGTTCTCCCTATGTCCATGGATTGTCTTGGCTTCATAATGCCCCAAGTCTTGATCTTTCTGACATTTCCACTTACCCATCTGTAGAGAATTTCATAGATACTCATATTTCTACGTCCACCCAGAATAGTGATTTGGCAGAATACTTAGTCTACCAGAAGCACTCTCACGCGAGATCCTGTTTAAGGGAAATTAGAGGACAGAAGTTTTGTCGATTCGGCATGCCATATCCTCCAATGGATAAAACCAATATTCTTACTCCACTCGACAATTCTGAAATTTCTAATACTCATAACGAAAATCTTGATAAAATTAGAGAATATTTGAATGAAGCAGCAAAAACCACATCCATTCCCAATTGCTCATTCGATACGTTTCTAGGAAATATTGAGATGTCTAGAGATTTCTATATTTTGGCGCTTCGGTCAAATTTAAAAAAACCCACCATTTTTCTTAAAAGATCTTTAGATGCCATTATGCTGAACGCATATTGTATTCTTAGTTTGCACCGAGCGAACATGGACATTCAATTTGTAATGGATGCTTATGCTTGTTGCGGTTATATTGTTAATTATATTAACAAATCTAACAAAGGAGTTTCCAAACTTATGCGGGAAGTCATGGACGATATCTCAAGCGGCAATTATACTGTTAAACAAAAACTCCAACATCTAGAGAATAAATTTATTCATGGGCTAGAAATCTCAGCTCAGGAAGCAGTGTATAATATTCTCGGCATTCGGATGTCAGAAAGTAGTTATGCGGTTGAGTTTATTAACACCAGTCCCCCAAATGAACGTGTCCGTATTGTTAAATCTCAAAAACAGTTGAGAGAACTACCGCAAGATTCAACTGATATTTTCGTCTCAAATTTACTGGACCACTATGAACAGCGTCCTGACTCCCTCGAAAATATATCTCTTGCTGAATTCACCGCATACTATAAATTCTCATCTGTCCGTTCAGCAAATCAAAATAATTATGATGGAGAAGAAAATGAGTAAGTTACCGGCGAGCCTCTACGGCTTAAGGATTTCAGTGGATTCTTACGAAAAATAACCAAACCCTGTGTCATTCGGTATCGCAGATATAAAATGATTCAGGAACGTGATAATTATTTTCGAGAACAGGTCATGCTTTTCTTGCCTTGGCGCAATGAAGAACGTGATATTTTGCAGCAAAATTGTGAGACTCTCTGTCAACAATATCTCATTGCGATTAATACTGTTCGTCGCAAGTTCAATTGTTTTGAGAATGACGATGAGCTTGACAATGCCCTAATCGCTGCACAAAATGAAAGATTTCTTGAAAATACCGATGATATTCAGAATGACGACGATCCGGATCTTCGCCCCTTTCAAATCCCAAATGTGGAACCTAATGTACGAATAATAGATGATAATGTTCCTCAGGATAACGAAACCCGTGTAATAAAATTGCCACCACTCATTTCCGGTCTAGACTTTTCCGAAATTATTCGATCATTAAATACCGAGCAGAGGCTGTATTTTAACCATGTTTTACATAACATAAAAAATGGAACAAACTTTTATGAATTTGTTAGCGGGGGTGCTGGGACAGGAAAAAGTAGACTAATTACTGCACTCTATAATGCGTTGACCAAACGACTTAATTCGCGACCTGGAGCCAACCCTGATGATGTCAAGGTCGTTTTATGCGCCCCTACCGGAAAAGCTGCTTTTAATATAAATGGAGCTACCCTTCATTCTATCTTTTCTTTACCCATCAACCAATCACATTCGGAAATTAGGCTCCTTAGCAGCGACATTGCTAATACAATTTATTCAAAGCTCCAAAATCTTCAATTAATTATAATCGACGAGATATCAATGGTGGGTGCTAAAATGCTATCCCACATCGATTCCAGATTAAAGCAGATTTTTAGAAGTACATCTCTATTTGGTGGCAAATCTGTTATAGTTTTTGGAGATTTAAGACAACTTGCTCCTGTTGGGGATAGATGGGTGTTTCAATCTAGCAGAAATGATGTGTATGGCATTGTAGCTGGATCAACATTGTGGAATCTTTTTAAATTTTTCCCACTTACTAAAATAATGCGACAAAGGGATGACTTGAATTTTGGAACCGCCCTAAATAACATGGCGCTTGGGAAAATGACAAGGACTGATATAGCGCTTTTCAAGTCAAGAGAATGCACCCCCGAAGCAGTTCCTCAGGAGGCCATACATTTATTCAAATCAAACGACGATGTAAATGAATTCAACACGTATAGATTAAACTTAATCCAATCTGATCCTGTAATCTCAGAGGCCGAGGACAAAGTTAAAAGGCCAATTCCGGAAAATTCGCGAAACCAGATTGCAGATCGGGCTAAAGAATTAAAAACTTCTGAGACTCTTGGATTGCCATCAAATCTTCTGTTAAAGAAAACCGCCAAGTATATGATAACAGTAAATATCAATACTGCTGACGGGTTAGTTAATGGCGCAACAGGGCAGTTAATGGATATAGAATTCGGGGTACTCGGAAATGGTGCTCGCGTGCCAATTCGCTTATGGATTCAATTCGAAGAATTATCTATCGGTCAAGACGGGCGTTCTAAACGAACACATTCTGAAAACTTCCTATAGAAAAATCAGTTAAAAGTTTTCAATATAAATCCAATGATCGAGTCGTAATTGAGAGGTCCCAGTTTCCGGTCGTCCCAGCCGAAGCTATTGCTATCCACAAAAGTCAGGGATCCACTTATGTTAACGTTGCTGTTCATTTAACCCCTGGTATGACACGGGCCCATTTGTATGTGGCATGTAGCCGAGCAACAAAAGCTTCTGGTCTCTTTTTAATCGGGAAATTCAAATCACCAAAATCTCCTACAGCTTCTGATCCCGTTTCTACAGAGTTAGTATCTTTGAATGCAGAAAAACTTCTAACGCCTCATTTTGCAAATTTGAAAGATAAATTCCTTAATAAATTTAGCGTCTTATTCCATAACGTCCAAAGTTTACACAAACACATCGAAGATATTAAATGCAACAATTTAGTTTTGTCACTCGATATCCTATGTTTTGTAGAAACTTGGACATTGCCCAATGAGGAGTATGACTTAGATCAATATTCCATTGTCGCTAGGTTAGATAACAGCGGAGGGCAAAATATAAGAAAACACAATGGGATACTCTGTTTTGCTAAGAATTCAATTGCCTCACTTATCAATGTTGTAAAAGTACAACAAATCTGTGAAAATAATCATGTTTTCCAATATGTTTTGTTTGAATTTCATGACATATTATTCCTAGCTTTATATAAAAGTCCACGTTTTTCAAAAACACGCGTTATTCAAGAGCTAGAAAATGTATTGCGGATACCTTTTTCTTGCAATCGAAAAATGATTATCTTGGGAGATTTTAATCAAGATCGTAGTATCAATAATAATGATGTGATGAGCAAAAAACTTCGCGATTTGAGTCTACGAAGTTTGTTAGACCAAAGAGTTTCGACCACTAACTGCGGTTCCCAAATCGACTGGTGTTTCTCCAATTTAGATACATCTTCAATTTTCGCAGATACTTTTGAAGAGGTTTATAGTTTTAATGACGCTATACAGTTTGTTATAAATTCAACCAGCACTTAATATAATAGAATCCTACAAAATTCTTTGTGTAATTTAACTTTGTTGTTGCTCCTGTCCTACAAAATTCTTTGTGTAATTTAACTTTGTTGTTGCTCCTGTTCCTTTAATGTTTTAGTCATAAAAGTTTATTTCTTTATTTGTTTTTTTTTTGCTTTTAAAACAAACATAGAAGTCAAGTTTATATATTGGTAACAAACAGACAAATACACTTTACAAAAAAAATGTATTGGTATGCTAGTAGTTTATTGAATGTAGTTTACTGTAAGTAGGGAAACAAGTATTGTAGTAGTAACATAAAAAAAACACAAAATAAAAAAATAATAAAAAAATAGTATTAGTAGTACATAAGTTAATTCACATAACATGTATATGCAGAAATACAACAGATCTATTTTCATAATATAACTATATTAACAATTTTAACAAATTCATGTCTTTTTTCTACACCTTTTCTAAAATCTTTTGTATTTCACATTAATTCCCTTTACCAACTAACATAACCTTTCCCAATTCCCATTCTGGCAAGATAACTTTCGGCTTCCCGTGCCCTTGCTGAACTACAAAAACAATGCATCACTAACAAAATTGTTTTTGTTGACTGAGAAAGTTTAATTCGCAGTAGTTAAATTAAAAAATATATTGTAAATAATTACTTATAATGTATAGTAAGTTAGAAAACCAAAATTAGTATGAAGAATAGAGTAATAAAACATTACACAGAGTAATTTTTAAAAACAAATTTCACTTCAAAGTGGAATTTTGATACAAATGTTCACTGAAATCACCATACGGGTTTCCAATAATTGCTGGCAATTATAGCTTTTGTTATGTTTTTATTTATAATTGGTTTATGATAAGAGAAGTGTGAAATAAATATCATACATACAGTGTTCAAAACGCTCCCATTTCAAGTCTTTCGTTCAAATTAATTATATTTATAATAACGAAGGTTTTACATAAATTTACTACTATTTCATCGACTCTACTACTATTTTTCGGCCGATTTATTACGATTTCGAAAATCAAAAGTCACAACCCTGAACAGAACTTTAATGCTGGGAGCGAAATATCGTTCTCTCAGTAGTAAAATACATACTTATATGTGTGTGTGCATTAGGGCTTCTCAAACGGGATCCCGGGATCCCGTTTTCCCGGGATCTCGGGGGTAAAATATCATCCCGTTATCCCGGGATTTCAATTAAATTTCCCGGGAATCCCGCTATTTCTTATTAACATTTTTTTTACTCTTTTTAACGATATTAAAAATATTGTAACACGAAATTTGCGTAATTTTTACTTCTTTTTCCCTCTAGTAACGAATTTCGTTCAAAATTAGGAAAATATAATATAGATGGTACTCCAGTTACCAATATTTTAAAATTAGAAATCTTCAAAATAGATCAAGTTACCAATATTTTGTAGTTTTGGTTTGTATCGTTGCCTGTGGTTATTTTATATTTAAGTTTTTGTAATTAAACATAACAAAAGCTATAATTGCCAATTTGGCAATTATTTAAAACCCGTATGGTGATATTCGTATCAAAATTCGAACAGTTAGTACCAAAATTCCACTTTGAAGTCAAAGTTTCCAATAAGATTTTTTTAAATTTATTCCAATCGGATTTTCATGTATGGGAGTTTTATGTAGAATCATATCCTAAATAACTTTTGTTCTTGGACTTTTTTGATAAGATACACCGTTTTTGAGATATTCGCAAAAAACGTTTTCGTTCGTATGGGGGGTACCCCACCTAATGGTCAATTTTTGCCCATTAACGAACTTAGCCTCGCATTTTACGAAAAACCGATCTGCGCAAAATTTCAAGTCCGTGGCTCAATCCGTGCGCCGCAATCCGCGCCACAGACAGACGGACGGACAGACGGACGGACGGACATGCTAAATTCAACTTTTGTTTATCATTCTAAACACACTGGTGTAATTCATTTTTTTGTGTGATGACGGGATCTTGGCGTTACAAACGGTAAGGCAAAGTTAATATACCCTTTGGTTTCACCATACGGGTATAAAAATATTAATAATTGAAAATCAATAACGCATTTTTTTTGTATTGTTTTGATTTTACACATTTTTCTCCCATCTAATTGGATAAATTCTTGCTTGTTAGCGAATCCCGGGTTTTCCCGGGATCCCGGGATTTTGAATATTTTTGTCCCGGAATCCCGGGATTTGAATTTCTACGGGAAATGAGAAGCCCTAGTGTGCATCATACCCAACAGCCATCGCTCGAGGCTTTCATTCATTTTTATGCGAGACCCACAAACCGTTTTGAACAAGAAGCGAAAACTTAAATAGAAATAATTTTCGTTCCCAAGAACGAGAGTCGGAAACCACACCAAACGATTTTGCCGTTAAGAGCGACACTTTTTAGAGCGAAAAGAACGAAATAACATGGCTTTCAATACATCAGATTCAATACACATAAAGGAGGAGCATAAAAAGAGTATAAATGTGAAATCTGTACTAGAAGCAGCAAACACAGCATAGCAGCGGCAGTAAAAATTTTGATTTTGATCTTTAAAAAAACAATTGAACATAGTTTAACATAACAAAATACCCTAAACAATGCTTTAATGTAGGCCTCATCTTATAACACAGTTTCTGTTCGGATGTCACCACAAACTGTCGAGTATCATCGATTGCAAATTTGTTATCATGGCAGCAAGCCGATTTTCTAATTTGTACCCCCATCACCAAAATCCAAGACGTGTCCACGTCAAAAAAATGTTTCCGAATTAATTGCAAACTAACGGTTTTTCGAAAAATATAGTTAATGGCAAAATTAAAGGTATTAAAATTTTCTATATTTTTGCCTTTTGCTATCTATCGATATCTTTCACCGTTATCGAGATATCTCAGATTTTGTAAAATTTTCATATTTTTATATAAAGCAATATTTTATTCGTCAGGTAAATTGTGCAGAAACGTAGATTTTGTATAAGAAAGTTCACATCAGATATTTTTTTTATAGCTGACAAAAGGAATATTTATTATTTTCAAATAACACAGTTGCTTACCTATTGACCTATTTGATTTTTCGCAGTTAATGGAAGCACAGGAGAGGGACCAGCTCTAAATGTAGCAGAAAGAAAAGATGTTACCGAAGCTTGGTCAAGAACATGTAAAACATATGAGTTAATATTAATGGTGCAAGTAGGTGGGGCGGCACTTTGTGATGTTATTGAATTAACAAATCACGCCAAATTGCTTAATGTCGACGCGGTATTATGTTTGCCAGAACTATATTTTAAACCTAAAACTATCGAAGATTTAGTTGTATACTTAAAGAAAGTAGCCAAACATTGTGCAAGCACCCCATTTTTGTATTATCACATTCCGATGTTCACAGGATTGACGTGTAAGTGAAGGTTTCATGTTATTACACTGAGAAATATTTTTATCAAGCATTTTTTACTTATTTAGTTAACATGGCAACATTTTGTGATATAATGGAAAATGAAGTACCTAATTTTGTTGGCATAAAATATACATCTGGAGATTTAGATCAAGGTATGGCCTGTTTGAAAGAAGGGAGAAATGTTTTCCTGGGAGCTGATACTATTCTGGTGGCGGCATTTGTATCAGGATTCAATTCCGCCATAACAACTACGCTCAACATTTGCCCTGAATTATTATTAAAAATCATCAATTACATCGAGGGAGGAAAAACTGATGAAGCTAGGAAAACACAAGAAAAGCTTAATGTCTACATACAAAATATTTTAAAAACAGGAGGTAAGTATCTAGTGGCGGCTTATCATACTAATATATAAAAATGAGCTGGTGTCTGTTTTACCTGAAAACAGCGGAATCGATTGACCTGAAATTTGTCATGGATGTGGTTCCAACACAGGCCTATTGGAAAGTAGCCCAAATGGTGAGGAGAAAGTGAATCCGAAGTTTGGTCTTTCCTCTATATAATTCTTTCGCGTGAAAAATACCGAACCGATCGGCCTGAAATTCGACAAAGGTTTTTGTTGGGGGTCCAGCTCCCCCATGAGTCTACCAAAAAGTATTTTGTGAGTTCAGGAGTCAAGTAAGGCGGTTTAAATTTAACTTAATCTTTGCTAATATTGTCCAAACGAACAGACTGTTTTCTGTTATATACATTTTTATACTCGTACGGTGAAATCAAAGGGTATATTAAATTTGCCTTACCGTTTGTAACGCCATGATCCCGTCATCACATAAAAAAATGAATTACACCAGTGTGTTTAGAATGATAAAAAAAAACGAACTTTGCATGTCCGTCCGTCCGTCTGTTCGCCCGTCTTTGGCGCGGATTGCGGGCGCACGGATTGAGCTAGAGACTTGAAACATTACGCAGATTAGTTTTTCGTAAAATGCGAGGCTAAGTTCGTTAATGGGCAAAAATGGACCATTAGGGGGGTACCCCCGATACGAACGAAAACGTTTTTTGCGAATATCTCAAAAACGGTGCGTCTTATCAAAAAAGTGCAACAAAAGTTTTTTAGGATATGATTCTACATAAAACTCCCATGTATCAAAATCCGATTGGAATAAATTTAAAAAAAAACTTGTTGAAAAGTTTGACTTCAAAGTGGAATTTTGATACAACTGTTCGCCGTTCACTTAAACTTCGAACAATGCCATATCACCATATGGGGTTTCAATCATTGCCTGATTTTAATCGAATTTTTTTTTCTTAAATAAAAAAAATGTTTCAGAAGCCGAAAAGTTTACCGTTTCCAAATGAAGACTTTTCTTAAAACACAGTTTGAAGACTTTTCTTAAAACACATTTAATTTTCAATGTTTTCTTACATGCTTCAGAAATTTTTTCGGTATCAACGTTTGTTCGCCGATAGCATTGGCTAATTTTCCATTGGTTTTAAGAGTTTTTTTTGTAAAATGGCTGGTGTAAACTTTTCTCGTGATAACTCAAGAACGGCTGTACCGATTTCGATGATACGCACCAATTCGGACTGGTCTTCGGCCTAACAAGAAGAATACCCAAGAAAATTTCAGAAAATCTTCATGGAAATGCGGGAAACTGATTTTCCACATACAGCGCCATCTATGATACACGACATGTACAGGGTGCGCCATCTATTCCTCCGGTATGTAAACATTCAATAACTTCGCCATTTGTCAACCGATTTGCTTTCCTAGACACGTTTTGGAAACGTCAAACCAGTACAATTTTAACCATGAACCGCTTCACACCGAAAGAACGCGCCGAAATAGTGACGATGTACATTGAAAATAGTCGTTCAATTGTGCTAACTGTGCATATCGTGCAAAATATCGTGGCAAAAAAGCGCCTACCGACAAAACAATTCGGGCGCTGGGTAAAAATTTCTTTGAGCACGGAACAGTAGGCAATCTAACCTATAATCATCCACGCCCAAGACGTTCCAATGAAATTATTGAAGCCGTGAGAGAGAGTGTTCCGAGGACCCAAATGTCTCGTATCGCCACCGAACTCAGCGGTTGAAAATGAGTGGAACCACGTTGCGGCGCATTTTAAAGGACGATCTCCATTTGTTTCCTTACAAAATACAACTAACTCAAAGAATATTGGCAACAGACAAGTCGCGTCGTATAGAATACGGCAAATTAGTCGGCCGAATGTTGGAAACCATGCCGGACTTTTGGATGCAAGTTTTAATGACCGACGAGGCACATTTCACTCTCTCTGGCGGTGTTAATAAACAAAATTGCCGCATTTGGGCGACAGAAAATCCTCACGAGATTCATGAAATACCATTGCATGATCGAAAAGTGACTGTTTGGACCGGCGTGTGCGCAAAAACCATCATTGGGCCATTTTTCTTCAATGAAGGTGAAACAGTTAATGGTAATCGATATCGGTGGATGTTGGCACATTTTGTGTGTCCGAAAATGCGTGAAAAAGGTCTGACTGACTTCTGGTTTCAGCAAGACGGGGCGCCATGCCACACAGCGGACCAAACAATACGGTTTTTGCAACAAAAATTCCCTAGACGTGTGATATCGAAAAGAGGCGATATTGACTGGCCACCAAGATCCCCTGATTTAACCCCCCCAGACTTCTTTTTGTGGGGTTATTTGAAGAGTAAAGTTTACGCCAGCAACCCGAAGACCATTGACGAGCTCAAGACCAATATTCGTGCCGAAATAGCTGCCATACCGACGGAGATGCTCGAAGAAGTGATGGAAAATGCCCGAAAAAGAGCACAGTTTGCGGTGGCCAATAAAGGTGGTCATTTGATCGATGTTGTTTTCAAAAAGTAGTCCACATAAATTGTAAAGGATTGAACTAAATAAAAAAACACAATTTTTTGCAATCTATTGTTTCTTTCAAAAGTTATTCAACATTCTCTTACCGGAGGAATAGATGGCGCACCCTGTACTAAAAACGAATATGGTCTTGTGTGGTGGTACCGATAGTGCCATTTCAATAAAACACCAACACCACCACCATTACCACTACCACTTTAGGATAACTTTTTTAGGACTTTTTGAAGTGATAACTTCTTTAGGTGCATTGGGCGATTTTTGGATGGGTAAAAACTTATGGTTTGGCGTCAGCATTTGCTTTCCATAAAACGTGACGCTTTCCACATTGGAAAACCTTTCACTTCCAAAGCTTTAAGCTTCAACTTCCACATTGGAAAACTTTTAAAAAAAGCACCTCAACTTCCAAAGCTTTCTGTTATGGTTTTTTCGATAATGATAATGAAGACCTCGGTGCAAAAAGCGGTCATCTCCACTTTTTTAAATTTTTCAAAACATATTAAAACATATTAGCGTGAAATTTTTGCTTTGGGACAAAGTTAACAATTTACAGTTTAAATCAAGCATGTATTCTTACATCATTTTAATTTGAGATAAATCCATTTTTTTTAAAGTTATGGACATTTTAAAGTTTTGGACATAGCTGTTTCTTGCACCCAAGAGTAAAAAAGCGGTTTTTAAAATTTCTTTATGACTACAAAATACAGTCCAGACTTGTTAACTAGCCTTTATTTAGTAAAAAACAAATAAAAAAATAAAAAAATATTCAATTTAACAAAATAAAACTCCCAGAATAAAAAAAAAATTTTTTGGAAAAAATTCCGCGTCAAATTATATGAAACAATGCATCTTTTCTTTAATAACTTTTTACACAGGCCTCTAAAAAGTATGCTCTTTGCAGCCAAATGTGCGCATTCGTTTATTCTTGCATTTGGCATCAATAACTCATTTTCGCAAAAAAAGTGGACATGACCGCTTTTTGCACCGAGGTCTTGAATTTTCATTTTAGATAAACTTTACAATAGAAAAAGTTTACTTCCACAACTGCACGAAAGAAAAACTGCGCTCAAAAAAAAACTCGAGATATTAAAAAAAAAACATGTGTGTGCAGTGCACACGCGGTAGAAGTGAAACATTAGGAAAACTAAACAGCGAGAGAATGAGACGAATGCGGTATCAGGTGTGGGATAGTTATAGCGTTTATTTATTATAATATTGGTACCAAGTTCAAAAGTCATATTATATTTTTATTCAGACTCTTTGTTTTCAATCTCAATAAATGACACGAGCGGCTTATGATAACTAAAGTATAAAATGAATGCTTTGGTTCGGGTTTGATCAATATATCTTTGAAATACAGCGTCAATTACTGTTTTCGATCTTGTTATCGATTCAGTGCGACTGGAGCACATTTTTAAATTTAATTTGGTGTTGAGGAACTCAATCAAAGAGAGCGCTGTATCCAATGCAAAATTCACATTAAAATTTCCACTTAAAATCATAGGAATTTTATCGTAATCTTTTTAAGAATCCGCGATATTTCTAGTGTGTACTTTAGCAAATTATCGTGGATAAATTCAATAATTGTATCTATTGATTGGTTGATTGGGAGAAATGTAAATTGCCACAGCTATAACTGATTTATTATGGTTCAATCGGGTGCCGGTCAATTTATCGTAAACAATTTATCGTGAACAATTTTATCGTGAACAATTTATCGTAAAACAATTTATATATATATACTAGCAGACCCTTCGTTGGCAGCTAAAAGTTTTTTTGTGTAAATTTTAGAATGCCAAAAAACCATAAATAACTTAAAAAGTTTTGGGAAAAAATGTTATTCTTATAGGACCTTTCGTTTCGAATTTTGAAATTCCAACTCCAGATTCGTGATAAGCAACCCTGAAAACCTCTCAAAGCCTGTTTTTTTTTTTGCGAGAAAAATTGGAAAAAGGACATTTCCGTTATCATTACAGGACCTCCCGTTTAGCATTTAAAAAATCGAACACCGGATTCGCGATCAGCGACCTCGAAAACCCCTTAGTGTCAATTGTTTCAAGAAAAATTGGAAAAGGACATTTGCGTTATACTTACAGAACCTTCCGTTTCGAATTTTGAAAATCTAATACCGGATTCGTGATCAGCGACCCCAAAAACCCTAAAATGCAAATTTTTCCGGGGAAAAATGGGAAAAAGGATATTTTCATTATCCTTACAGGACCTTCCGTTTCGAATTTTGAAAATCTACATAGCTAAAAACCTGCTCCTGGCAACACAGATCATTTTGCAAAAAACCGCGTAAAAATCGGTCCAGTAGTTTTTGAGTTTTGTAATCTCAGACAAACAGACAAACATCCATTTATATATATATATAGATATGTATATATTGCAATGTATGACGAAACATCAGTAATTTATCCTCTCCTCTCTCCACTTCCTCCCTCCACCTACCCGCCTCCTACCACTTCTCCCTTCCCGCCTTCCCCTTCCCCCTATCCATCACTCTTGTTTACGATAAATTGACCGGCACCCATCTGTATTCTATCTCATTTTCTCGCAGGCTAAAAAATCCTATCTCTTTTTACTGTCGCTTTTTCGTTTCATCGAGTTTGAAATCACTCACAACGGCGCTAAAGAAGTTTTCACTTCAAAAAGTCTGTTGGATTTACCAATTGCGTGTTTCAACTGCAGTTTTTTAATAAAGCTTCTCTAAAAAAGATTTCTCACAGCTTGAACTGGTTGATAATAGCTGCTTTTTTTAATGATCCGGATAACAGATCCATATGGATCATTAAAAAAAACAGCTAATGTATATAATTGTTGCTCGGAGTGGCGATAGATGTGAAAACCAGACTAATGTTAATGATTTTAATTTACAAATTATGAAATCCTAGCAGACCCTTCGTTGGCAGCTAAAAGTTTTTTGTATAAATTTTAGAATGCCAAAAAAACATAAGTAACTTAAAAAGTTTTGGGAAAAAATGTTATCCTTACAGGACCTCCCGTTTCGAATTTTGAAATTCCAACTCCAGATTCGTGATAAGCAACCCTGAAAACCTCCCAAAGACTGTTTTTGCGAGAAAAATTGGAAAAAGGACATTTCCGTTATCCTTACAGGACCTTCCGTTTAGCATTTGAAAAATCGAACACCGGATTCGCGATCAGCGACCTCGAAAACCCCTTAGTGGCAATTGTTTCAAGAAAAATTGGAAAAGGACATTTACAGGACTTTTCGGTTAGAATTTTGAAATTCCAACACCGGATTCGTGATCAGCGACCCCAAAAACCCCCTAATGAGATTTTTCCCAGTAAAAACTGAAAAAAGGATATTTTCATTATTCTTACAGGACCTTCCGTTACGAATTTTGAAAATCTAATATCGGATTCGTGATCAGCGCCCCAAAAACCCCCTTATCCAGATTTTTCCGAGGAAAAAGGGGAAAAAGATATTTATCCTTACAGGACTTTTCGTTTCGAATTTTGAAAATCTAATATCGGATTCGTGATCAGCGAGCCCAAAAACCCTATAATGCCAATTTTTCCGCGGAAAAATGGGAAAAAGGATATTTGTGTTATCCTTATGAGACCTTCCGTTTCGAATTTTGAAAATCTAATACCGGATTCGTGATCAGCGACCTCAAAAACCCTATAATGCAAATTTTTCCGGGGAGGAAAAAGGATATTTTCATTATCCTTACAGGACCTTCCGTTTCGAATTTTGAAAATCTACGTAGCTAAAAACCTGCTCCTGGCAACACATATCATTTTGCAAAATTCCACCTGAATTTTTTTTTTTTTTTTAATGTATGTTCACGCCTAACTTTTTACTGGGTTGACCGATTTTGGTCATCCCAAAGAGAAAGTTGTAGAGAAAGTTCCTGGTTGGACCCCGGTTCGTCCATGGGCAAAAATGGACCATTAGGGGGGGTACCCCCCATACAAACGAAAACGTTTTTTCCGAATATCTCAAAAACGGTGCATCTTATCAAAAAAGTCCAAGAACAAAAATTATTTAGGATATGATTCTACATAAAACTCCCATACATCAAAATCCGATTGGAATAAATTTTAAAAAATCTTTTTGGAAAGTTAAGGTGGGTTTAGAAACACGAGCATTTTCATTTTTACTGGCAAAGTGAGCGGGATAGCGAAATTCAAATTTACGTGCGCAAAAAGTCGATCACATCAGTGTCTCACACGTACTTTCCCTTCCACTTTATGGCGAACTGTCACTGCACATTACCTTCTCACAGCAATACGTTTGTTAGCACTTCAATTTCACCTAACAAAATCATTTTGTGTGATGTTATAATTAATAACATAATTATTATTACCTCCCGTTTCCATTTAAAATGCGTAGCTTTCAAATAAACATCGAACTTAACCTTACTTTTGCTGGCTGCCATAATTCTCCATAATTCAGGGGTAACATTTTGCTGGCAGGGCGGGGAAGTCCAATGTGTTTGTTGTTGTTTACTGCCATAACTTTCCTATCGTCGACGAAAATTATGGATAGTAAAACCACTACATGCAAGCAAAATTTCCAGTAATATTTTTACTGAGTGGTTTCCCGTCCCTTTCCCACTTGGTGAAAAAGTCATAAGAAATCTGGCATTTCACTCACTTTGCCAGTAAAAATGAAAATGCTCGTGTTTCTAAACCCACCTTCAAAGTGACTTCAAAGTGGAATTTTGGTACAACTTTTCGAATTTTGATAAGAATATCACCATACGGGTTTTCAATAAATGCCAGATTGGCAATTATAGCTTTTGTTATGTTTATTTGAACAAATTAACAACTTGTCAATAGGAAAGTTGAATAAAGATATGGTGCTATTGTCGGACTATAAAACGTATTTGAAACATAAATAAAGATCTCTTTTACCACTCCTTTAATTCCAGTTCCTCCAGACAAATAAAGCAACTGCGATTTGGAATTTTGACTGAATTCCCTAGGTTTTATTTGGGGTAGGTATATTAAGATTACACTCCGCTTTTTAACCGACTTCCAAAAAGGAAAAGGTTCTCAATTCCACCTGAATATTTTTTTTTAATGTATGTTCACGCCTAACTTTTTACTGGGTGGACCGATTTTGGTCATCCCAAAGAGAAAGTTGTAGAGAAAGTTCCTGGTTGGGCCCTGGTTCATTCATGGGGAAAAATGGACCATTAGGGGGGGTACCCCCCATACAAACGGAAACGTTTTTTCCGAATTTCTCAAAAACGGTGCATCTTATCAAAAAAGTCTAAGAACAAAAGTTATTTAGAATATTATTCTACATAAAACTCCCATACATCAAAATCCGATTGGAATAAATTTTAAAAAATCTTATTGGAAAGTTCGACTTCAAAGTGTAATTTTGGTACAAATGCTCAAATTAAGATACCAATATCACCATACAGGTTTTCAATAATTGCCAGATTGGCAATTATAGCTTTTGTTATGTTTTTTCGTTGTGTTCAGTACAACACAAGGAAGGTTCTTTTATATATTTCCCCCGTGTTAACCTACCCCTTCAAACCCCTCCCTGCTTGGGATATCGAGTAAAATTCTTTGTATTGTGTTCAGTACAATATCTGGAAGATTCTTTTATATATTTCTCATCTGCGGACTTATCCCCTCAAACCCTTTGTAATTTTACCTATATTAAAAATTGAAACTAAAAACGTTCGAAATAAAAAAAAATTTTCTAAAAAAAAATAAAACCGACTTTAAAAAAAAACTGAAAAGAGAAAAAAGCACTAAAAAGAAAAAAATAATTTAAAACTATGTCCATTAATAGCGCATTTAAAATTCGGCTTTTTTGGAGTGGCGTTAAATTTGCAACTAAAATAAATTACATACTTTCTAACCTTAAGGCTAATCGCTTACATACTTTCTAACCCTTAAGGCTAACTAAGAACTAAGATCGACTCCAAAAATTTTGTTGTCAAACAGATTAACTATAGACACGGCTCTTAGAAGCACCAAAACTAAGTTCTTTTATGTCCCAAATTGGATTCCGCATTTTTAAGCAATCGCTATAAAAAAGCCCACTGTCTCATATGTTACTATTTTTTGTAGAAATCTATCCTCTTTTTGTCTCCATGTACAAACTGATTTTGTGCGAAACTTGACAATAGAAATTTTACAACGATTTTATTTAGTGTAAATTTAACGCCACTCCAAAAAAGCAGAATTTTAAATGCGCTATTAATGGACATAGTTTTAAATTATTTTTTTCTTTTTAGTGCTTTTTTCTCTTTTCAGTTTTTTTTTAAAGTCGGTTTTATTTTTTTTAGAAAATTTTTTTATATATAGATTAATTTTTGATACTACAAATAATTTCAAAATCCAAAAAAATTCTGTTATTTCATAGTTAAGGTTATCACTTCTGTCGGCAGTCCCAATGACTGCTTTGTTTTTTTTGGAAAATTTCATACGGCAAAAGGCAAAATAAAATGATACAGAAAATTTCTGAACAGCACGTGACTTTGTTATGCAACAAAAAATCGATTTTTTATACACTTTCTATTAAGTTGGATTGTCGCGACCTATGTGGCTACCTACCTATGTGTCTATCTCTGGAGTCTTTGGAACCTTATATCTCCGAAACTATGCAACCTAGGAAGATGAAATTTTGTCACCTTGCGTAGTTCCGGTGACAGTTCAATATTTTTACTACTCCATCCTTGTAAGGATAATGGAAGGTCCTGTAATGATAGCGCAAATATCCTTTTTCCCATTTTTTCCGGGAAAAAATGGAATCAGGGGGTTTTCGGGGTCACTGATCACGAATTCGGTGTTAGATTTTCAAAATTCAAAACGGAAGGTCCTGTAAGGATAACGCAAATATCCTTTTTCCCATTTTTTCCGGGAAAAAATGGCATTAGGGGGTTTTCGGGGTCGCTGATCACGAATTCGGTGTTAGATTTTCAAAATTCGAAACGGAAGGTCCTGTAAGGATAACACAAATATCCTTTTTCCCATTTTTTCCGGGAAAAACTGGCATCAGGGGGTTTTCGGGGTCGCTGATCACGAATTCGGTGTTACATTTTCAAAATTCAAAACGGAAGGTCCTGTAAAAATAACGCAAATATCCTTTTTCCCATTTTTTCCGGGAAAACTGGCATCAGGGGGTTTTCGGGGTCGCTGATCACGAATTCGGTGTTACATTTTCAAAATTCGAAACGGAAGGTCCTGTAAAGATAACGCAAATATCCTTTTTCCCATTTTTTCCGGGAAAAACTGGCATCAGGGGGTTTTCGGGGTCGCTGATCACTAGGGCTGCCAAAAATATGCATTTGCATATTTCTTCTCGTTATGATTTCGGCTCCGGGAGTTTTTTATTCATCCGAATCAATAAGTTTAGAAGCGAATGAAGGTCACTTGTTGTTGCATATTTCGCATATTTGACACGCTAGTGCATATTTGCATATAAATGCATATAAATGCATATAATGCATATTTAGTTGCATATTTTACAACTTTCATGAACAACCAAATTTTTTTTATACAATTCAAATTATAATTCGACTGTTTCAGCTAGAATAAATATTAAAAATAAATAAATATGTGTTTTTACTTTCTTCTACGAAGTATAATACAGTATTGTATTCATGAAAAATTTCAACCTTTTAATTTAACCTAAAAAAACATTTCCCGATCACTCCTTAGTCGATTGGAGTCATATTACAAAAATGTCTTTCTGTATGTCAGTCTGTGTACAAGATTTCTCAAAAACTAATAGAGCTAGCGCCATGAAATTTTATAGGCATATTTGGTCCTGGAATGGGACGATCCTATCAACTTTTGGTGGAGATCCGTTAACCGGAAGTATCCAAAATGGCGGTTTTTCAAAAATCGCAATTTCGTTTTTTTGGAGAAAATAAAATTTCCCACACTTTTGTCTTTAGCTATAACTCGATATCTCAACCTGTTATCGAGATAAACCGTTATTTCAAAACAAATAACTTGTGTTAGATTTTCAAAATTCAAAACGGAAGGTCCTGTAAGGATAACGCAAATATCCTTTTTCCCATTTTTTTCGGGAAAAAACGGTATTAAGGGGTTTTCGGGGTCGCTGATCACGAATTCGGTGTTAGATTTTTAAAATTCAAAACGGAAGGTCCTGTAAGGATAACGCAAATATCCTTTTTCCCATTTTTCCCGGGAAAAACTGGCACCAGGGGGTTTTCGGGGTCGCTGATCACGAATTCGGTGTTAGATTTTCAAAATTCAAAACGGAAGGTCCTGTAAGGATGACGCACATATCCTTTTCCCATTTTTTCCGGGGAAAAATTGCATTAGGGGGTTTTTGGGGTCGCTGAATCCGATTCTGACATTTAAAATTCTGTAAGGATAACGGAATGTCCTGCAAAGATAACGTGAGTTTCCTTTTGCTCAAATTTCCAGCGAAAGATCTTTTCTGGTGGTTTTTGGTAGGCTAATTCAAGACTAAAAAGTATAAAATAAAAAAAACACTTTAAAAAACAAGTTTTATAACCTTATACACTTTCAAAATGCACTAAAAAGTAAAAAACAAGTTCAAAGTTTCACAAAAATTGTTTTTATAAATTGCGTGTTGTTGTGAAAATATAAAGTGTGTGACGTTGCATTTGCTCTTGAATCTGTAATAGCGGTTTCATACTGTGCAACGCAGCACACTTTATACTTTCACAACAACACGCAATTTATAAAAACATTTTTTGTGAAACTTTGAACTTGTTTTTTACTTTTTAGTGCATTTTGAAAGTGTATAAGGTTATAAAACTTGTTTTTTAAAGTGTTTTTTTTTTTATGTGGATACGTCTTGGATTTTGGTTATGGGGGTACAAATTAGAAAATCGGTTTGCTGCCATGATAACAAATTTGCAATCGATGATACTCGATGGTTTGTGGTGACATCCGAACAGAAACTGTGTTATAAGATGAGGCCTACATTAAAGCATTGTTTAGGGTATTTTGTTATGTTAAACTATGTTCAATTATCTTTTTAAGAATCAAAATCTAAATTTTCACTGCCGCTGTTATGCTATGTTTGCTGCTTGTAGTACAGAATTCACATTTATACTCTTTTTATGCTTCTCCTTTATGTGTATTGAATCTGATGTATTGAAAGCCATGTTATTTCGTTCTTTTCGCTCTAAAAAGTGTCGCTCTTAACGGCAAAATCGTTTGGTGTGGTTTCCGACTCTCGTTCTTGGGAACGAAAATGATTTCTATTTAAGTTTTCGCTTCTTGTTCAAAGCGTTTTGTGGGTCTCGCATAAAAATGAATGAAAGCCTCGAGCGATGGCTGTTGGGTATGATGCACACACACATATAAGTATGCATTTTACTAATGAGAGAACGATATTTCGCTCCCAGCATAATAGTTGTGTTCAGGGTTGTGAGATTTTTGATCTTCGAAATCGTAGTAAATCGGTCGAAAAATAGTAGTAGAATCGATGAAATAGTAGTAAATTTATGTAAAACCTTCGTCATTATATATATATGTAACTAATTTGAACGAAAGACTAGAAATGGGAGTGTTTTGAACACTGTATGTATGATAATTACTTCATACTTCTCTTATCATAAACCAATTACTTATAAATAAAATTATTATATAAAATTATTATTATAAATAAAATTATTATATTATAAAATTATGAAACCGAATATCTCAAAAACGGTGCATCTTATCAAAACTGTGCAAGAACAAAAGTTATTTAGGATATGATTCTACATAAAACTCCCATACATCAAAATCCGATTGGAATAAATTTAAAAAAAATCTAATTAGAAAGTTTGACTTCAAACTGGAATTTTGATACAACTGTTCGCCGTTCACTTAAATCACCATACGGATTTTCAATAATTGCCAGATTGGCAATTATAGCTTTTGTTATGTTTTAAATAAAAATTTGTTTCCTTAATTTCCTTTTCACTAAAATTTCTTACTTAAATATCTATTGGCGATCGTTTTAGGCGGATCCACGTCTTCTGGCCGTCTCTACGAGACAGACACCTTGCTTTTTTGGAAAATATCATACGGCAAAATAAAATGATACAGAATATTTCTGAACAGCACGTGATTTTGTTATACAACAAAAAATCGATTTTTTTTGGAAAATATACAGCAAAATGAGATTACACAGCACGTGACATTCTTATACAGAAAAAATGAAATATCTCTAGCTATTTGTTGTATAAGAAAATCATGTGCTGCTCAGGAATTCAAACCTTAATATGCATATTGACTTTTATTTGAAATTTACTGTTTATTAGCAAATATTTTCGAAATTTCAGGTTGAAAAATATATAGGTATAAATACACGACAAAATAATTATTACCTTACATATATTATTGTTTTCACTTCTGTTGGGAGTCCCAAATGACTGCCTGTTTTTTATTACTTAATTTATCTTTAAAGTTTATATTCTTACTACTGAATAAGTGTAAACTACATCGCGCCAGGTACGGGTTCAATTCTGAGCGGTGGCAAAATATTTTTATTTTATTTTTTTTTTTTTTGAAATTGAGTTTTTTAAACGTGAAACTAAAAATATCTGTTACGCATCGTCTTTTATTGGAAAAAGTGAAAACCATCTTCTCTATATATAAAACCGTTTAACCTGACGCCCAGCCCAAACCCCTGAAGATAGAGACTTGAAACTTTCAAAATATGTCCCAACCATCGCGTAGGCACTCACTAAGGCGAGATTTTTCGAAATTTTAGCGCTAAGGGGGTGAACAGGGCTTAAAGGGGGTTTGGGTGTTTTTAAACCGTAATTTTCGCCATGAATCCTGCTCAATAGGAGGCTGAAAAGTATCCCTCGGGGGTTTTTGGGGTCGCTGATCACGAATCCGGTGTCAAAATTCAAAACGGAAGGTCCTGTAAGGATAATGCAAATACAAAAAAAAATGCAAGAAATAACTTTTAGAAAATAAACGTGTTCCGGGAAAAAATGTCATTAGGGGGTTTTCGGGGTCGCTGATCACGAATCTATATATTTAAAGGGCAAAGCGATTTTGTTTGGATTTCTTTCTGCAGAGCTCCAGCGGCTCCGATTTTGAGGATCCTTTTTTAAAAAAAAGAAAGCTCTCTATCTTTAGATGTGTCCATTTTACTTTTCCACCAATTTTTAATAATATTTTACTAGATGCAGACCCATCGCTGTCGGGCTAAAAACTTCCAGAAATAACTTTTAGAAAAAAAAAACGTTTCGCTTTACGACTTTCGGTTTTGAATTTTAAAACTCTAATACCCAATTAGTTTTTCCAGCCTCCTCACGGGCAAGCTAACTTCAGTCATAAAATATTATCATCACGGACAATAGTGAAAATCTGATCAAAATCGTTTTCGGTTTATAATTAGTGTCTCTATTTTTGTTTTAAACAGTTTTCACATACAAAAAAAAAACACAAAAATCACAAAGAAAAAAATTGGTTTTAACTAAATGAAAAAAAAAAAATTGAAAAAACAAAACCTTGGCACCAGCAACCCTGGCTTCGAGCATGGGTATTTTACCCCTTCATTAAACGCCCAGCTGCGATCCGTGTTGTTAAGATCGAAGGCTCATCTACATATATATTTAAACATAACAAAAGCTATAATTGCCAATCTGGCAATTATTGAAAACCCGTATGGTGATTTAAGTGAACGGCGAACAGTTCACTTTGAAGTCAAATTTTCCAATAAGATTTTTTAAAATTTACTCCAATCGGATTTTGATGTATGGGAGTTTTATGTAGAATCATATCCTAAATAACTTTTGTTCTTGGACTTTTTTGATAAGATGCACCATTTTTGAGATATTCACAAAAAACTATTTCGTTCGTATGGGGGGTACCCCCCTAATGGTCCATTTTTGCCCATTAACGAACTCAGCCTCGCATTTTACGAAAAACGGACCTGTGAAAACTTTCAGGTCTCTAGCTCAATCCGTGAGCCCGCAATCCGCGCCACAGACAGACGGACAGTAGGACGGACGGACGGACGGACATGCAGAAATTAAACTTTTTTCATCATTCTAAACACACTGGTGTAATTCATTTTTTTGTGTGATGACGGGATCTTAGCGTTACAAACGGTAAGGCAAATCTAATATACCCTTTGGTTTCACCATACGGGTATAAAAATGCCTGTGACTGGAGTACATCTTGCTTTGATGTTTCGAGGTTATTATTTAACGCTACTTGGTATTGTATTAGTTCTTGCTTAGACGTTTCGAGATCGTCCTTCAACGGCGCCTGAGATTGCAATAGGTCTTGCTTAGATTTTTCGAAACCGTTCTTTAATGCTGCCTGGGACTGTATAGAAGTTTCTAACTCTTCCTGCGATTGCTTTCTGCGATTATTCGCTGTGCTGCGACTATTATTGCACTAAGATCGATCCCAAATGCTGGAGTAATGGAAACGGGTGAGGGTGGGAACGTATAGAGCCACCGGTGCAGCAGCGCCCTCTTTGACCTCTGATTCCTCGAGAATGAGCATCTCAAAAACATAACAAAAGCTATAATTGCCAATCCGGAAATCATTGGAGACCCGTATGGAGATATTCGTATCAAAATTCGAACAGTTATACCAAAATTCCACTTTGAAGTCAAACTTTCCAATAAGATTTTTTAAAATTTATTCCAATCGGATTTTGATGTATGGGAGTTTTATGTAGAATCATATCCTAAAAAAGTTTTGTTCTTCGACTTTTTTGATAAGATGCACCGTTTTTGAGATATTCACAAAAAACGATTTCGTTCGTATGGGGGGGTACCCTCCTTAATGGTCCATTTTTGCCCATTAACGAACTTAGCCTCGCATTTTACGAAAAACGGATCTGTGCAAATTTTCAATTCTCTAGCTCAATCCGTGCGCCCGCAATCCGCGCCACAGACAGACGGACGGACGGACATGCAAAAATTAAATATTTTTATCATTCTAAACACACTGGTGTAATTCATTTTTTGTGCGATGACGGGATCTTGGCGTTACAAACGGTAAGGCAAAGTTAATATACCTTTTGGTTTCACCATACGGGTATAAAAAGCATACATTGATATATTTGATGTATTTGGTCGCCAAAAATGACATTTTTATACCCGTATGGTGAAACCAAAGGATATATTAACTTTGCCTTACCGTTTGTAACGCCAAGATCCCGTCATCACACACAAAAATGAATTACACCAGTGTGTTTAGAATGATAAAAATAATTAATTTCTGCATGTCCGTCCGTCTGTCTGTCTGTCTGTCCGTCCGTCTGTCTGTCCGTCTGTCTGTGGCGCGGATTGCGGGCGCACGGATTGAGCTCGAGATTTGAAATTTTACGCAGATTCGTTTTTCGTAAAATTCAAGGCTAAGTTCGTTCATGGGCAAAAATGGACCATTAGGGGGGGTTCCCCCCATACGAACGAAAAGGTTTTTTGCGAATATCTCAAAAACGGTGCATCTTATCAAAAAAGTTCAAGAACAAAAGTTATTTAGGATATGATTCTAAATAAAACTCCCATACATCAAAATCCTATTGAAACAAGTTTTAAAAAATCTTATTGGAAAGTTTGACCTCAGACTGGAATTTTGATACAACTTCGAATTTTGATAGGAATATCACTATACGAGTTTCTAATAATTGCCATAGTGGCAATACTGGCAATTATAGGTTTTGTTATGCTTAAAATTTATGTTTGTCCGTCTGTCTGTATGTCGGTCGGTATTTCTGTCTGTTTGACTGAATGTTTGTTCCGGCATCACGCAAAAACGGCGCGGCCGATTACACACAGGTACAGTTATTGACAGAATAAGGGATCTGATTCTTTTTGATGTCAATCCCCGTTTCTTCTGATATCTCTTACTCAAGGGTGTCGGGTCCAGTTTAATAGCAACCCCTTTCCCTCTCTTGAAACCTCTTTATGCGCTTAAGGGTTTCGGATCTGGTTTGTACCATGAGAGAGGTCAGCCCGCAGGAAAAATTTTTGCTCACTAATATCTACCCCTCCTTTTTATGTATAGCTAACGATAATATCTTTTTTCGGACAAAAAACAGTATATTTCACCCAAAAATTTAAAAAAGCAGTAAATCTATTTGAAAAAACAGTATTTTTCGCAGTATAAATTTTATTCAATGAAAATTTGTGTCTTTGCTTTTAATTTCGACATTTTTATTCTTTTAAATTAACAATGGAAAGCAAAATCAAAGTAACGCGTTCTGAAGAAGGATGAATAATGACAAGACAGTAATCGATGGGGAAAGGAAGAAGCGAATCTATATGACAATACTTCGCTGTTCGTCGTTTGAATGTATTTACACTTGCCATGTGTTGCCACTGTTTTGTGTGCCACTGACGTTTTGCATTGCTATTAATAAATTTGAATTTCGAAACGTTAAAGAATTAAAGTTTTCTGAGTATTTAAATACAGTATTTTGGGGAAAAAAGCAGTAATGCAGTATTGGAGTCTGAAAAACAATATAATACTGCGAAAAACAGTATAGATACCATCGTTATGTATAGCCCTCGCCTGCTATCTTCTGCAATTCTAAAGGGATTTGGTGCTTCAATGTATGACATGAATTAAAAAGAATAACATTTCCCACAATATTGTCTTTCCCCGTGTGGATAACCACCTTTAACCGTTATTGAATATATTGTAAGTAAACAGTACGATTTTGTAATACACCGTTGGGTCACAAAGAAAAATGTCTCTAAAAAATTTCCCTTTTTTGGGTTAACTATATGCTTTTGACTCGAAAGAGGAAGGCGAGAGCTGAAATATATTTAAATAATTTTACAATTCAAGCGTGAGGGGCGAGGCCGTAGACCGACGTGGGCAGGGAGGCCGAAGGCCGACCTGCGGAAGGGGGATAAACCGCGAAGCGGTTCGGGGCGCAGCCCCTAGTACATACATTAAAGCATTATCCCACATAAGAATAAATCGTATTAAAATTTACCTCAATCTAAAATCTCATTATGATAATGTTCATAAAAACATATGTTGATCTTTAATGCGCATTTCGTTATAATGAACCCGATTTAACGTACGGGCTGAATATTATATATGTAAGTTGTCACTGAGTTTCAGTTCATACAAAATATTGGGCAAAGTGACTGTACTACCGAAGATAGAGGTAAATCTTTTGCGGTCTTCTAGCACTTACTACTTTTTCTCCAAACAACAGTTTGTGACATGATAACTTTAGAGCAGGCCTCGTAGAGGCTAGTTTCGCATTAAAAGCGCCACTATTTCGTCAATCTGGGGCCACGCTAAGGCCAAGCTAGTTTCACCTTAAAATTTCACCACATTTAAGTTTTTCGTATTTTAGTTGTAATTTTTTACACAATCTGTTCTATTCTAACATAGGTTGTCTTTAAACTTTGATCGACATACACATTGTGTGACACAAGGAGGTAATAGTAAGCCTCGTAGAGATTAGTTAGTCCCTATATTCGCCATTAATATGAGTTTTTTTTAAATAATGTATCAATCGGGTTATTTACTTTAATAAAAAAAAGTATGACTTCAAAAAAATGTATACAATTTTGCAGTGCCATACCTTTTTTAATTGTATAAATTATTGTATTGTGAATTCTATAACTCCAACTTCCAACTGCGATTTTTCTAAATCCAATTTGATCGGGTACTATAAGAGTAAAAGCGTTACAATTTTTATCACAAATAAATACATACATACTCACATACACATCAAAATCTTTGAGGTTTTCTTAGGGTATCTCAAACATATTTATACACATTCACACATATTTAGATATTCGCGATTGGCATGATTAGTAAATCTCCCTGGAAAAAGCATTTCTAAAGGGTGGTTAAATTTTAAGGGCCGATGTTGAATGTGAACCACACTTAAACGTCAAGTTTTTTTCTGCATTTCATTTGACATTTCTCAATTTCAGACTAACTCAATTTGAACCATGGAAAGATACACAATCGAGCAACGCGTCGTCAATGGTCAGAATGGTGGCAAGAAATGGCAACAGTGGATGATCAATTTTCGAAGAAAATCATCTTCAGTGATGACATTTTCACCTCAGTGGATTCGTCAATAAGCAGAACAGCCGAATTTGGGCGAATGATAATCCAAGAGTGATTGTCGAAAAACCAATGCACCCACAAAGAGTGACTGTTTGGTGCGGTTTATGGGCTGGCGGCATCATCGGGCCGTATTTTTTCCAAAATGAGGCCGGTCAGGCAGTTACTGTGAATGGTGTTCGCTATCGTGAGATGATAACGAACTTGTTATGGCCCGAATTGGAAGATATGGATGTGGACGATATGTGGTTTCAACAGGACGGTGCCACTTGCCACACAGCTACCGAAACAATCGCTCTTTTGCGCGACAAATTTAATGGCCGTGTTATCTCACGTGGTGGCGATCTCAATTGGCCGCCAAGATCATGTGATTTGACACCGTTGGACTTCTTTCTTTGGGGTTATTTGAAAGAAAAGGTGTACGTCGATAAGCCAGCAACAATTCAAGAGCTAAAGGATGAGATAATTCGGCACATTAACGGCATAGAACCTCAATTATGCCTCAGCGTCATCGAAAATTTGGACCATCGGATGGAGGTGTGCCGCCGAGGTCGCGGCGGCCATTCGATTGTGTATCTTTCCATGGGTCAAATTGAGTTAGTCTGAAATTGAGAAATGTCAAATGAAATGCAGAAAAAAACTTGACGTTTAGGTGTGGTTCACATTCAACATCGGCCCTTAAAATTTAACCACCCTTTATATTTTATTTCAATTTTCAAGACCTTTTTAGACGTAAGAAAAGTTGAAATTAAAAACATAACCAAAGCTATAATTGCTAATCTGGCAATTATTGAAAACCCGTATGGTGATTTAAGTGAACAGCGAACAGTCAAACTTTCCAATAAGGTTTTTTAAAATTTATTCCAATCGGATTTTGATGTATGGGAGTTTTATGTAGAATCATATTCTAAATAACTTTTGTTTTAGCACTTTTTTGATAAGATGCACCGTTTTTGAGAACTTTCTCGTTCGTATGGGGGGTACCCTCCCTAATGGTCAGTTTTTGCCCATTAACGGACTTAGCCTCGCATTTTACGAAAAACCAATCTGCGCAAAATTTGAATTCTCTAGCTCAATCCGTGCGCTTGCGGCTACTAACTCATGCTCCTGGGTCTGTAATCTGACCATAACTTTTGCATTTAAATCCATAGTACGAGTGTTTCTGACTACCTTTGCGAGTGCTGTGGGGTTTGAAAGAGTTTTCGCGTCATATAGCCAGTTTAGAACTTCATCTTCGGAGTGCATATGCTACTGTCTATCTTTATTAATTCTTCTCGGCTGTGCTTACTATCTCTCTTTTGAATAATGCCAGAGCCGACAGCTTCCAACCAATCTGCAAATCCCTTCTCACGCATATTTGTCTTAAGAGAAATCGGCTTAAATATGTTCCACAGGTTACTATACTTGTGTGTCAGCTGAATAATTTACTGCTCTGAGGCATCAACGACAACAGGCAATAGTTGTTTCCAGTCTCCTCCCATTAACACAGCAACTTCTCCAAATGGTTGGTGACTATATTCAGGAAGTGCCATATCTCTGACGAGCCTGTCAATGGATTCGAGTAGAGTTCGAGGCTGCATTACACATTCATCAAATCTACTTGCCGCAGCCCTTGTCCCTCTTCTGTATGCGCTTGAAATCCGCTTACAGATAGATCGTTCAAATCAAGTGGCAGTTTGAACGCAGTATGAGCAGTACGGCCTCCTGTCACCAGTTGGGTAGCTATCCCGGTAGAAGCAACAGCAATAACATTTTTGGACTTTGCTGTACATGCATCGATGATGGCATTAAATAAGAAGCTTTTTCCAGTGCCGTTTGATGCTTGGCAAAAGAACCAACCGGAAGAATCGGTTTTTGGTTTATCTAATGCACTTAAAAACAAGTCCGTTACCTCTTTCTGCTCTGAATTCATCATACTGTTAGCTGATTGGAAGTTATTTGCCGCAGTTTGTACCGTTTCTGCGGCGTCCACTACGTCCAAAAAGCTTTTATTGAACGATGGTAAATCAAAGTCAAGCAAAGTTTTCCCCCCTTGCTGGAGGATGTGAGCAATGTGTTGCAGTGGCTTTTGTTCCAAGTATATGATCGATTTTGTAGGGTGCTTACCGATCATGAATTTTTTGTACTTTTCCCAGAGTGCATGAAAGTTGGTATTGGATCTATTTAGCATAATTACAGCGATTGTACGGCGCAAAGCAGCAGGAAGCTGAAATTTGCACGCTTCATTTAAGGTCAAGTCCCATTCTATATCATCCGTCATGAACCCTTTTGCAACCGCTGCTGTGTCGTATATCCTACCATTTACCGTCCATAAAAATTCAAAACTTTCTACTCCTTTTGTTCTGTACAAAAGAACTCGAATTGCATATAATTCTTGCTTTCTTACGTCTACCCAGCGTATACGGGTAACCATGGGCATTAACCTAGCTCTAGTACACCATGCAAACTTTTTCTTATTCCATGAATAATGAAGTGGTATTTCAAGATAAGAGAGCTGTTTTGATTTGGTATCTCCATCTTTACAAAGTTTGAGCTCATGTACAGTATGTGACATTCCAAAAAGTGGATAACCATTTATTCGATAAGCTGCTTCGCAGGATGTCATGAATCGAAGCTGTTCATATTCTGCGCACTCGTCTATAATCAAAGGTTCGTCCTTTGCGAAGGCTGCATTAGCTTGCTGTTCTCTCATTTCGACTAGTGCTTGGTCGGATCCTTTATTAATGTACTTAACATTAATTTATACTTAACGTATAAATTATTGAAGAATCTGGACAATTAATGTACTCAACATTGCAGTGCGATTCAACCAGCATAAGAAGATATGGATTATGTGTGACTACATGCTGATTAGTAGCGATTCGTGAGTGAAATACATGTTGTCGTCCATCATTCGGTCTTTGAAAAATCTTTAGGAAACCATTTAGACCATTTTCCTTTGGACTTTATTTTTATTTTGTCTTTTCGGCATGGCCAAGGATCACTACCACTTGAAGTTTCACATGGCCCGTGAATCATATGCCTTGTCGTAATACTTCTGTTTCTTCCCACTATCTGAGTCTCCTGCGTTCGGTGTTAGTGGCAAACGCGCCGACACCCATTGGTCTAGTTCTTCAGCTATGTTTATTTTTATATTTGTTGAAAGAAGAAGATGCAAATGTGGCATGCCTCTTTTTTGAAACTCTATGTGATAAGCGAAAGCTACCACTTCTCCCATTGCACCTTCTTTAATGGCTCGGATGAATAAGTCCGCCTTTTGTTTGAAAACCCGTACTATTAATGGACTACTATCATATGGCGACTGTCCTGGCAAGAGGTTATCTTTGATTTCAGGCCAGTTTGGATTTCCGGTAAAAGTGATAAACCATGTGGGGCGACCAAGGGCGGTGGAAAGAGCAGAGCAGTTATGGAATAGGTGCGCCTGATATGAAGGACCTCCTATGAAAGTGGATGGAAGAGGAATATGTTTGCCTAGTTTCACTTTCTTTGCAGCTTAGGTTTTTCGAGGTATTCGAAAACATCACTTTTCAGAGCCGATCTCATTTTCTGGTGAAGAAGTCGCACGTAGTTTAAACGATCGCTTTCACATGCTAAATACTCATCTATTAAGTACTGCTGACCTAGCTTTCCAGTATCAAAAAGAAAATGATGATTATCTTTGCGGCGTTGTTGCAAATAGTAATTGATCACATCACGCCTGGACGCAAATTTTCGCTTAATGGTGCGATAAGCGAGTTGATCATCGTCATTATCACTATCTTTTTTTTCGTCGTATTCTGCTTCATCTCCACAGTTGTCAATTGCGCCATATTTTTTGCGCTTTCGGATCATTGCCACATCTGCCAAAGGAATATGACTGTGAAATATTTGTTCTCCCCTTGGGAAAAGAAGAGGATAACTTAGTGGGCGAACGTCTGGATAATGATGAGGGAGAATGTTAAAAGGAGCATCATTGGTACCACGCATTCTTGGAGTTACAATTACATACTGATCATTAAATTTCATTAAGTCCTCTTCTCTATAGATAACTGCCAAACAATCTTTCAAAATCGGTGCATTTAACCTTCCTTCATGAGTAGTCCTATTTAAAATTGTTGTCGCTGTCTTGTCCCTGTTTGAAAGAATTGTAATACGCATATTTATTATGACATGTTTGTACACTTCAACCCATCATATAAGCCGAACAGAGTTTATTTTCAGATCGTAGCATCTCATCTAGTTCTTTTAAAAGCTCTTTGTCTACATTGACACCAAATATAGTTTTTGAATTTGTAGCCTTTTTTTCTGCAGCTGTATCTACATCATAGAAAAAGTATTGCGCAAAATCAGGTTCGTGGGTTTCGTGTGGAAACAGGTGCGACTGACGGTGCATCATTTTCCCTTGTACAGTAACTACTGGCAATCCTCTTTTGCTCAAATCGGAGCGGCGTGAAAAACAATTGGACGCAAATGCCATATAATTATTGTACATTCGGGTCTGTTGTATGTACTCTTTCCATTTCGGATTTGTACCCATGTAGAGAGAACGCAACGGTTCTGGGTATTGTTCAATTTCTATACGCGGCAACTGTACTTTTCCTTCACGACAACACTTGGCTGTTTCCATAGAAAACATAATAGCTCCGCAATATTGGCAGATTTTGGCACCAAAAATTCCTAACGTCAAGGAGTTGGGTAGTGGGTTGCCAACTTTTGCCGCTTTGTATAAACGCATAGAATTCTTTGATTTAGCTTTTTCCACACCGTATGTTCGTTGCTGCGGATCTATATTTTTAGACTGAATTCCCGCATTTAATTGTGGAGATTAATCTAGGCAACGTATCTTATTAATTTTAGGACGTTGTTGCTCGTCTTCTTGATCGGATAAGCTTTTTTTGTGCTTCTTTGCAGTGTTTTTGACAATTTTGGGTTTACGAGATAAGGATTATTGGAAATGTCTGCTTCTAACACGGGAAACAATATATTTGGTAAATTTTGTGACAAAAATCACGATTTATGTCATTATTTCCGACTGTTTCGGAATATTTGTCCTTGAGAGAAACGGTTATTCGGACGGATTTACCATACAGATGTTTTCCAATCGACAACAGAAACGTTCTTAAGGTTTTAGTTCCAACAAGATCATAAGTTGCATGAACCTTACATTTGTAATCTCGTTGGTACGTAACACAAAGGTAGTGTGACGGTTCATAAAATAATGGTAACGCTGCTAAGTCCTATGTCAATTTGCCGGTGTCTTGGAGCGGTTTGACAAATAAGAAATTCTCATCAAATGTTGTAGGTGAAAGGAGTTGTAGGTGAAAGGAAGAATGTTATTTTGGAAAGCACCTGGTAACGATTGAACCCATTCGCCTATCAAAAGTTTTGCCATTGCTACAGGTAAAATATTGTTCTTGATTTTTTTTTTGAGTGAATAAACACCAAAAATTCTTGCCATCCTGGACTTTCAACATTATTCAAGGAAAGAATTTTTTTGTCGTCCACTTCTTTTTGACATTAGTATTTTTTCTTTCACTATCGGTAGCCACACTTTCATGAACAATCATATTTTCGGCACTCCAATTTTGTTGTGAAAGTCTTTGAAGGTTTGTCCTGCTCAACTCATGGCGAATCAAAATATTCCAAAATCTAATTCTTTCTGTTTTCATATTAAAATTTCGACAATGTAAGTGGAACAACCTGCCACCAGTGTTGGGCAAAACGGCGTAAAAAACAGTTTTTTACATTTTTCACGTAAAAAACGTAAAAAACTGGTAAAAAACGTAAAAACCTTAAAAAACGTAAAAAACTGTAAAAAACCTAAAACATTGATGATAAAAATTTTAATAAGTAGCAATTCACTAAATATAGCAATTATTTGTAAATAAATCACCTTAGAACAATAAAAAGGTTAATAGTCTTCAGCAAACACAGAAAAGTATTCAAAAGCATTTCCAAATTGCACTCTAGAAAGTGAAAAGGATTTTAAACTCGGAGTTCAAAAACTGTTTTTATCCTTTCATTACATTACGCCCGCCTACTCATTTTAACGTTAATTAATGTGAATAATGTGGAGAGATTTGTGACATATGGGCTATTTTAAAGAAACATATCTGGACTAGATCTTGCAGCAACAAGCGTAATTTAAAAGTTTGCATAAAAAAATCGTTTTTAAACACAAGGAGACTCATTTCGAAGGCCGGAAATTGAAACACAAAATGTATAGCAGAGCCTTGACAAGATCTGAACTTTCGTTTCGAAGTTCCCTTCGTGGCTTTACTTCCGCTAAAAGCCCTTTGATGGTTAGTTCGAATTGTAAAAATAAATTCATATCACTACTACATTTTTTTGAAATTTTTTATTCATTTTTTTTACATTTCATTTGCTTATATCAGCGTTTCTCAACCTTTCAGTATTCACGGCCCAATTTTCAATCAAAATTGTCATCGCGCCCCCCCCCCCCCTGCATACAATAAAATGTATACAATAATAACGTAATTTGAGTATTTTGGCGCTAAACCTACACTACTACCCTAATTTTAAACACAAATTACCAAGAAAACAGTAATTTATTGACATTTGGCAACACCGATCCTCAGCGTTGACAAAACAAGAATCCGGTGCCTTTTTATTGCTCTTGCGTCATTTTTGCGGGTTCGCGAGAAGTTGTTTTAACTAGGGGATGCAAAATTACCGATATTTTAATTTACCGGTAAACGGTAAAAATTGCACTCTTAACCCTAGGAGGTCTGTGCAGACTTTTTGCATATAAATGTGTGCATAACTTTTTTGTTTTGCGTGTTAGAGACGAATCCGTCCATGACTTCCTAGAAGCGGCTACGGCGAGCACAATTAGCACAAAATCAGACCCGTTATGTGTTTGTGTTCGGTTTTATTCGTGTTTACAAACCAAATGGTTCAAACGTACCAAACAGGTCTGTGCAGACCTATATGTGCAGACCTAGAAATCTGCTTGTTCCGTATGATATGCATGGTGTGGCAGGCGATTGAAACCGGTTTTGACTTGAATAGAGCGCAGGCAACATGTTAGTATGCAGCAGCGTTTGTACTGTAAACACTGTGAGTTTTTATTTGAAGTGAATTTATTTGGGGTTTTTCGGCAAAAACACAAGGAAAATGGCATCAGCTTCAGCATTTAGTATTGATAATGATATGATGGACGTGGTGAATCGCACCACAAGATATCATAATTTATCGCAAGAAGAGAGGAGTCAAATGGATGAAAGGTTAGCCGGATGGTTGGCCGGTGATTTTATATCGCTGCCTAGACATCAAGAGGACGATGAAATTGATCCATTCGAAGGTGACGACGACACGGATCCTGATTATGTGCCGCCGTTAGACGGTGCGGCTTCCGATGCTGAGACAGACTTGGTTATAGAAAGCGAGGCTCCATATGACAATGACGAGGATTTAGAAGATTTATATGATGCCGCCGGAGCGATTCAAATCGTCGATATGGGCGAGGAGCCATGTGTACCGAGCAGGATTATAAAATACCTTTCAAAGGATGGCAAGCTTTGGTCAAGCGTTCCGCCGGCCACAGGTAGAATTCGTGCGCATAACTGCGTTAGTATGGGTCGTGAAGGCCCGGTTCCAGGTATTATGCGAAACCCAATTTCAATATTTAAATCGCTAATAACACCCGAGATCGTAAGTATAATTATGCGTGAAACAAACCGGAAGGCCAAGGAACTATGCCGTCTATGGTGTGACAAGAATCCTGACAAGACACCGCGAACGTGGACGCAACCTATAACCGAAAATGAAATATACGCCTTTTTTGGCCTAACTTTGTTTGCCGGCATATTCGGGTCAAACATGAGCTGTGGGGCCGCAACGCAAACCCTATCTACAAGGCGACGATGTCTAGGCAGCGATATAAAGCTATTTTACAATATATTCGATTCGATAACGGCAACACGAGACCCGCTCGACTATTAGAAAGCAAGTCGGCCGCCATCGACGACATTTGGAACATGCTCATGGAAAACTTGGAGCGTCTATATGTTCCGGGTGCCCAGATAACTGTCGATGAGCAATTGTTCCCGTACCGAGGGCGCACGCGCTTCACCCAGTATATACCGTCAAAACCAGCCAAATACGGAATAAAAATATGGTGGATGTGTGACGCCAATTCTAATTACCCACTGAAAGGAATAATATATGCTGGAAAACAGCCAAATGAAGAGCGTGCGGTAAATCAAGGCGAGAACATTGTTCTGAAATTGGTCGAAAAATACGCCGGTTCTGGACGAACAGTATATGCTGATAATTTCTTCTCGTCTTTTGATTTGGCCTCGGTTCTGCTGACAAAACGGTTAGCATATGTAGGAACCATGCGTAAAAACAAAGCCTGCATACCGAAGGAGATGTTGGATCCAAAACGAGATGTATTCAGCACAGTATTCGGTTACCACGAAAATAACATCGCGCTATGCTCATACGTGCCAAAAAAGAAAAAAGCTGTGGTTCTCATCTCGACCGAACATTACAACAGCATCGTCGACTCGTCGAAGCCATCGCAGAAGCCATATCAAATTCTGGACTACAATAGATATAAATCCGGAGTGGACACCATGGATCAGATGGTTGGCGGTTACACGTGCAAACGGGGCACAAAGCGATGGCCGTTAGCTCTGCTTTATAACATGTTGGACGTGGCGGGCTTGGCTGCATTTGTCATTCATGACAAATTGGGGCATGTCAAAAGGAACGACCGAAGACGTGTCTTCCTTATGGAATTGGCAGAACAGCTGGTGATCCCTCACATGGAGCAGAGAGCTGCGAATCCCATAGTTCGAGGATTGCAACACGTCAAACAAGCAATGGAGGTATTCGGTGTAGAGGTAAGCATTTCGTTTATTCATTCATTCAAATTCTAAAATCAATTGTTCAACGTTTTTTCGAAGGTGGCTCTAGGCCCACCAATAGATGACCAACCAGCCCATGCCGTTTCCTCCTCAACTCGACCATCGTGCTCGCTGTGCTTCAAATTTGATAAAAAAACAGCGAAAAACTCGGTTTCATTGCATGGTTTGCAAGAAACCGGCTTGCCTACAGCATTCACATGCCACGTACGCGTGTGTTGAATGCCGTGTGGAACCTTAATTTTATTAGAATAATAAATAAAATAGGGTAAATTGTTACCTAAACAATGTAAAAATATGGTTTTATTGTTAACTTTATCTTTTTCTTAGCATTTACACACACTTTCAGGACACCTGCCTATGAATTCCCATACCAATCCCATATAGATCTGCGCAAACTCAAATACTTTCCTCGAGTTTTTTCAGTTTCAAATACGGATAATTCTGTCTTCACCAGTTTTGTTAAATTAATGGCACTAGACGTTATTGCCGATGTGTTAGATTGAACTTCACTTTTTTTTATTGCCAGCTGCAACCTTTCTTTCATTGATATGGGATGTTGAGCCATTTGAGTTGTAACGATACCAGTATCCGAAGAATCAGGATAAGCGCATATGATTTCATTTTCATTCTCACTTCCGTTTTTGGCGTTCAAGCGCTCAATGAGCGAAACAATTGTTTTTGTAAAGTTAAGTTTATTAAACTTAAATAAATCATAGTTATCTCTTTCAAGAACGTTTTTAAAATTGTCTGGATTCTGTAGAAAATAAATCACATCTGAATAGATGGTACGCCGTTTTTTAATTTGAATCAGTAATTCATTTTTTAATTCTTTGCTTAATAGTGAATTTTGCGATGACAATTCATCTAGCATGAACTTAAGCATTCGGCACTCAGCAATGTAGCACCTAACGCTTCTACAGCTAGCTTTATAGGTTGCAATGCCTGTATTATATCATTGATTAAATTAAATTCAAGTTCTGAAAAAGAAATGTCTGAATTCAAGTCAATGAGACTTTTGCGAACACACAAGTTTAATTTAAAAAATCGCTCCAACATATGCAACAAGCTGTTCCATCTTGTCTTACTGTCCAAAATTAAAGCTATTTCTTCGCCAAACTCATTTTTAACGTGCTTTTGCAGAATCGCATCATTTTTGGTCGGTGAGCGTCGGAAAATTTTAACCACTTTTCGAATTTTATATATTATTGAGGAGATATCCCCATGTGAAACATCATTCTCTTCATCTAACGACTCAAATGTTAAGTCGAATCCTGCGGTCGAATCCAAATCATCTTCATCCTGTTCATATTCTGCGGTCTGCTCCTGATCGTCTTCATAAAACGCAGCAGAGTTATCATCATGATCTGCAGGGGATGTATTCTTTTTATATAGTACCTTAAGAATAGCAAGCTGGATACCATGCGCTAAACATAATTGGTGGTGTGTATGTAATAGTAGCCCCAACTTCTTCATGACGGCTGCACCGTCCGTTGTTATAGACACGATATCACTAATATTTAGACCAAATTCGCTACATCTGGCTCTAACTAGAGGTCATAGATCCATATCCCCTTATAAGACCCAAACTTCAAAACTGATGCTCGTTATGAACGTTGATATTCATATATCTTCTATTTTTAAGAGAGGTCCATTCATCAAGTGTGAGGCTAAATTTGGCACCATTCATTAACTCAGCTTGAATGTTTGTACGAATTTCCCTGCGAATTTGAACTCCATACTCCATCACAATATTTTTAATAGAATTGGGCGAATAGCCTTGCGCTGTCAAGAGTTTTCTTAGATCGTAGGAGGTACAAAATTTCTTAAATGCCAATCCATCTTGTGCTACCATTCTGGAAATAACTGCCGCTAGACTAATGTCAACAGAAGGTTTAAAGAATTGTTCTATTGTTTTAGTATTCGGAGAGTCGAAATTTGAAAATTTGTCTTTTTTATATAACCCAGTTGAAGACGAAGACTCCTCTGGTTTAGCCTGTTTCAATAGATTTACTTGGTGTTGACTTTTAAGATGAGCGTGCAATCCACTAGTTGACCCCCCAGAAGATTTTAATATCTTTTTGCAATAGTTGCACTTCGCTGACTCTTTGCCGCATCGCGTATAGCAATCCCATAACTTGTTAGGTTCTCTTTTTGAGTCCATGACTCTAAAAAAATGATTAAACTGTTTCAATAAATAAAAACGAAAACTGCGTTCAACTTGCCTTTTTCAATTCCAGCAGATTTCACAATAACGAAAAACTATTCTACAAAGAAAGAACACGAACACGAAAGTTGATGTATCAAATCAAATTATTTGACAGTCGTTAGTGTTGCAAGATAATTTGGGGGATTCCGATGCAGGGATATTAGGTATTGGCAGAGCAATCTACATCAAACCCGTGCAATTGCATTATTACACTAACATAGAGGCGGCAAGTGGCTAACAAAGTTTTCTTCGCCGCGTGTAAATACTCAGTGAATTCCACTCACAAACATATAGGCACAGAGGTACCAGTATGCCACGGCTTTGATGTAGATCGCTCTGGTACTGGTACTATTTTCAATAATTGTACTTGTTTGAAATATCTACACTACACTAGTTGAATCTAGTACAATATATTTTGATTATGTATTTTATCCACACTCTGGTTTATAGGCACTCTACTTAGAAAGAGATTCTGAAAAAAACTTTAAAATTTACCGGTTTTCCCGGTAATTTGTAAAAAAACCGGTAAGAGTTTTAGCCGGTAAAACCGGTTTACCGGTTAACCGGTTATCGGTAATGCATCCCCTAGTTTTAACCCTGAAATCACAATGAACGCGAAACCGACGCGAAACTGGCGCAGAAACTGTCACTTAAAAGTTTGGTTCCCACAAATTGTTTGAAGTGAGCACAGTGAACGTATAGAACGTAACCGCAACGCAAAACTTTTGCAAACTTCTAACTTTACCGTAGAATTCTGCGTTGACAATTCATAAAGTGAAATTGGAAAAATGTCGTTTGAGGAAAAATTGATAGCCTTACACAGGGACTACATTAGGTTTTATTTCTGGTATACTAGCTGGTTCACCAAAAATAATAGCCTACTAGTTTTTTTTGCGTGGGCCAATTCTGGTATGACATTTCAGTATGATTTTGAATTTTGACATGCCGTTAAACCGCGAACAGAAAATAAAAATTGCCAAAATATTGGCTTTAAATCGTCTAGAAAAGAACGAATCGACTCTCTGCCCTCTCAAATCTACTCTCTTGTAATATTCAGAATGTAGATTCCATTGAAAATTCCTTTTATCATAATATAATGATAAGCAGCCATATATAATTTCTCGAAAATTTAGTTTCCGCCATTATAATTTTGTTGCCTGCCAAAATCTGGTATACCAGCGCTGTCTACGAAAATTGTATACCAATGCTGTCTTACCAGAAAAACTGGTAAACCAGATTGGTCAACACAGGCTTTTTAGCGAGCAATTTTGCTGGTATACCAGAAATAAAAGCTAATGTAGTCCCTGTGTTAGTGCAAATAACAAAGATAAAAACCAACAAAGCAAATTATCGCTTCAAAATTATCCATTTTTGTAATTTTTCCAAGTTTGTACCACTTTGTATTATGTCACTTGTATTACTTCACCGCTAGAATTTTCCACTGCGTGACAGTTCAGAGCGTTGTAGTTGCGTTGGTTTCGCGTTCATTGTGCTCCAAGCGTAAGTTAATAAGTTAATTATTAAATATTATGTCGAAATGTATTTTGTTTTGTATGTGGGTATGTACTTTCCTTTCAGTCAATTAATAAACTTTATTAAATATTTTGTCTTGGATATGCTCGCGCCCCCCCTTAAATGTACTCGCGTCCCCCTAGGGGGGCGCGCCCCACAGGTTGAGAATCGCTGGCTTATATTGTTTTTGAAAAAAGATTTTACTACTGTCTCAGCGGCCCAACAATTGAATGTTTTCACATTCGAAAAGGTGAAAATTTCCTAGAAACAGTCTTGTAGTATTATTAACTAGGAAATCTTCGCCTAGATTACTGCAAGTAAATTTTCGAATGTGAAAACATTCACACAGTTGTATCGACAACACATAACGACAACCAGTTCGAGTCCACACGCTGTTGTTACCAGTTGTGTCAGTTTTGTATGTGTGAGTGTGAATATTGTCATTTGTGGTTTGAACGTCAGTGGAGAAACGTCGTAGGGCGAGAAATCATAATCTTCTTGGCAGTATTTTAGAAAGGTAACGTTGAAATTTTATGTGTTTATGTTATTTTAAATTGTATATTTATATTTAAATAGACAAAAATGGATATTATTCATACAAATGCTGGGGTTTTAGTTGTGGCAACATATAACACGAAACTCACAAGATAAGTTGATGTGTTGCCTTCGAGACACTAAATGCGAATGATTACGAATAAACAAATGAAAATTTCTTACCCATGGAAAATTTTTATTGCTGTTCATCACTTGCAGAACCCCCTCCACTAGTCACTGACCAATGAGAACCCGATCCGCAGATGCAAGAATACACGTGTGGAAAGGCCCTATGACTGTACAAAGTATCCAAGTTTCGGCTAGATACAATGCTATCAATGGGCCTTTCCACACGTGTATTCTTGCATCTGCGGATCGGGTTCTGATCGGTCAGTGACTAGTGGAGGGGGTTCTGCAAGTGATGAACGTTTGGGCGAAGTTCAAGAGTGACCAAAAGTTCTGCATGCACTAACACAAGTAAACAGCAATAAAAATTTTCCATGGGTGAAATTATGATTTCTCACACTACGATGCTTCTCTACTCACGTTCAAACCACAATGCCAATATTCGCACTCACACATATAAAACTGACACAACTGGTAACAACAGCGTGTGGACTCGAACTGGTTGTCGTTATGTGTTGTCGTTACAACTGTGTGTGGAAATGCCCAATGTAGTCAAAATACTCTTCACGACGTCCATTCTCCATTGGTTTTGTCATAGACTCTACTTGACACTCAAATAATTGAAATTGTCTCCTCCATGTTTCCGTCATATACATAGTTATCGTGATTGTTTTGAATCTTTAAACGGTCTTCTCCGAAATTCCTGGCGTGATAGATTGGTCGGGTATCAGTTATAGACACCAATCGGCCACGGCATATGATGTAGAAAGAGTCCGTTATGACATCATCTGTTATCCATGCTGTATGATTATTATTTATCAATCTATATACAGTGGAGTCCGCTTAAGAGCACTATGGCTTAAAAGAACATCCCGCTTAAAATCACAATTTCTTGTAGCATTTACTTTTCTATATTATTGCCATTCATTATAATTTGCTTAAGAGAACACCGTTTAAAAGAACAATCCGCTTAAGAGAACAGCATTTTGTGCGCAGTTTTTTATAACTCATACAAAAAAATCGTTTAAACGAAAATAGCGACAAAACATGTGACTCTACTAAAAAACGCCCATAACACATGTTTAAAAAATGTTTCATTGAAATCTCGTAAACAATTTTTTTCTGTTAAACAGAAAATCGAGATTTTGGATAAATTGAAAAGTGGTGCCAACAGAAAAGAGATTGCAAAAGAATATGAGTGCGGTATTTCTACATTATCAAAAATATTAAAGGCAGAAAATGAGTTGAGATCTATTGCTTTGCAATCACCTCTATTCTTGAAAACGGCGTTAGGAGCAAAATCGTAACGCGCTCGATTCGATTCGCTACGCAATTGGTATTCTGGAAAACGCCGGGAGCTTCGCCTTTGGTATATAAAGTATCGCATGGCAACGCGCTGTCAAACATCAGCTGATTTGATTGTTTGTTCTTAATTTTCAATAAAAGTGAAGTGTTTGAAGTGATTTGTTTCAGTAGCCATGGATTCTACACTGCTGTATCATTTATTGAGGCAAGAGGAGCTGAATTCGTTACGCCAGCAAAAAAAATTTCTAAGACACTCTTCAGATTTGATGAGCTTAACCGATGAAGCAAAAGTGCATACAAATACTGGGAATCTCATAGATTTTTATTTGTATTTTTTTAGATTCAAAAAATATTTCCGGTTGAACAAGACTGCTTTCGAATACATTGAATATCCTCCCACAATAAATTCATCTCTATCGACGACTTCCTCGTATATCCCTTGGCAATGTCCGGATTGTTTTTCATTTTTGAAATTAAACATGCAAACTAGTCTGTGTTTGTAGTATTTTTCTTTGCACTCCTATTTTAAGAAATCACTGTTAAAATCTTTGATTTAAACATATAATAGATTTACCTTACATTTTTGTAAACACTCAATTCAAACGTCAATGAAACGCGAGAAATTTGAAGTGAGTGATTTAACCTCAAAAAAATGCTCCCGGCGTATTCAAGAATAACAAAAATCGAATGCGTTGCAATGCGTTATTCCAAATCGAACGTTGATAGATACTGCGTATTCAAGAATACCGATTGCTCACGATCGAACACTAATCGAGCAAACAAACGTAACGCCGTATTCAAGAATAGAGGTGAATACCTTTCTTCTAAAGAAGTGAAAAAAGGAGAATTAAAGATATATGTATTTTTACATTGTTCGTAAAATACATTATTTGGTTTTTTATAAATCTTTAGGTGCCTCGGAATCAAAAACACCGCTTAAAAGAACAACCCGCTTAAGAGAACCAATTTTGCTGACATTTTCAGTGTTCTTTTAAGCGGACTCCACTGTATATAAAACTTTTTAAAAAAAAGTAAAAAAAACCGACTTAAAAATGCACTAAAAAGGAAAAAATAATTTTTTTTTGGAAGTTGGTGCCAAAATAGAAACAAACAATTTGCTCTCTTTTATTGTACAATATATAAAATTAAAAAATTTCTAATAAATAAAATTATTATTTATTGAATTGTACCAAAAGTTTTTGTTTTCTAATAAGTCACAGAGATGAGATTCAAACCATTATTTTTTTACAGCCTACCTACATAATATAAACATAACAAAAGCTATATTTGCCAATCTGGCAATTATTGAAAACCCGTATGGTGATTTAAGTGAACAGTTGTACCAAAATTACACTTTGAAGTCAAAGTTTTCAATGAGATTTTTTAAAATTTGTTCCAATCGGATTTTGATGTATGGAAGTTTTATGTAGAATCATATCCTAAATAACTTTTGTTCTTGCACTTTTTTGATAAAATGCACCGTTTTTGAGATATTCGCAAAAAACGATTTCGTTCGTATGGGGGGTACCCCCCCTAATGGACCGTTTTCGCCCATTAACGAACTTAGCCTCGCATTTTACGAAAAACGGATCTGCGCAAAATTTCAAGGCTCTAGCTCAATCCGTGCGTCCGCAATCGAGTTCACAGACAGACGGACAGACGGACGGACGGACATGCGGAAATCAAAATCTTTTGTCATTCCTAACACACTGGTGTAATTCATTTTTGTGTGTGATGACGGGATCTTGGCGTTACAAACGGTAAGGCAAAGTTAGTATACCCTTTGGTATTCCATACCATACGGGTATAAAAATTTCAGCGGTATTGTTCCTTACTTGGCACGTTGCCCTTAACCCAGGTCAACATTAACAAATATTCTTTTGTTTTTGGGTAAGCTCCGTTAAAATTAAAAAAATATTCTTTTGTCAGATGTCGTCACGAAAGATAAAATATTTTCATTTGGATAGCAGTAATAGAATTGGTGATAGCTGTAAAAGTAACACTCAAGAAATATGAATAGAAGTCCTCTTTAAGTTTCTATTTTGGCCCCAACTTCCAAAAAAATTATTTTTTCCTTTTTAGTGCACTTTTAGATTGTACAATAAAAGAGAGCAAATTGTTTGTTTCCATTTTGGCACCAACTTCCAAAAAAAAATTATTTTTTCCTTTTTAGTGCATTTTTAAGTCGGTTTTTTTTACTTTTTTTTAAAAAGTTTTTTATTTTATAATTTTTAGTGACTTTTGGTATATACATATTATATAGATATATTTAATGTTAGGAAATGGGTAGAGCAAAACTTTAATCGTTCCAAACAGCGAATTTTTAGGGATGGCAACAGTAAGTTGTAAACTAAATTTTAAAGGTCGACAGCAAAAATTTTGGTCACCAACATTTTTTAGATCGACAGAAACCTTTCGTTAACCTTACAGACTTCTAAACATTAGAATTGGATTAGGCGACCCTAAAAACCCCCATATGTGTTTGTTTTTTATCTGGAAAATTTGAGGGTTGAAGGATTCGCTGCCCCCCAAAATATACGCATAAAAATTTTCAGACCGATCGGACCATCCGATTAGGGGACAGGGGAGGGGTTAAGAAGCGAAAGGGATAGGGGAAAATAGATAAAGGGAAAACACTAGCCGTCCCCCAAAATGTGAGCATACAAATTTTCAGATCGATCGGACCATCCGATTGGGAGTTGACAGGGGAGGGGTTAAGAAGCGAAAGGGCTAGGGGAAAATAGATAAGGGGAAAACACTAGCCGTCCCCCAAAAAGGTACGCATACAAATTTTCAGACCGATCGGACCATCCGATTAGGGGACAGGGGAGGGGTTAAGAAGCGAAGGGGGTAGGGGAAAATAGATAAGGGGAAAACACTAGCCGTCCCCCAAAATGTGAGCATACAAATTTTCAGATCGATCGGACCATCCGATTGGGAGTTGACAGGGGAGGGGTTAAGAAGCGAAAGGGGTAGGGGAAAATAGATAAGGGGAAAACACTAGCCGTCCCCCAAAAAGGTACGCATACAAATTTTCAGACCGATCGGACCATCCGATTGGGAGTTGACAGGGGAGGGCTTAAGAAGCGAAAGGGGTAGGGGAAAATAGATAAGGGGAAAACACTAGCCGTCCCCCAAAATGTGAGCACACAAATTTTCAGATCGATCGGACCATCCGATTGGGAGTTGACAGGGGAGGGGTTAAGAAGCGAAAGGGGTAGGGGAAAATAGATAAGGGGAAAACACTAGCCGTCCCCCAAAAAGGTACGCATACAAATTTTCAGACCGATCGGACCATCCGATTGGGAGTTGACAGGGGAGGGGTTAAGAAGCGAAAGGGGTAGGGGAAAATAGATAAGGGGAAAACACTAGCCGTCCCCCAAAAAGGTACGCATACAAATTTTCAGACCGATCGGACCATCCGATTGGGAGTTGACAGGGGAGGGGTTAAGAAGCGAAAGGGGTAGGGGAAAATAGATAAGGGGAAAACACTAGCCGTCCCCCAAAAAGGTACGCATACAAATTTTCAGATCGATCGGACCATCCGATTGGGAGTTGACAGGGGAGGGGAAGGCCGGGAAACGTCGGAGAGAGGGGAAATTAAAATGGGACCAACTAGGGAGTGAACTCTGTCATCCACCAACGTTTCAACAAAATCCATGCAACGGCACCCAAGTACTGCGTGAACATACAGATATAAAATAAATAAATAAATAAAGTTGGACCAAAACGAATTGATAACCTCCTCCTTTTTTGGAAGTCGGTTAAAAACCGTTTAACCTGACTGAGTGAGTGACTAACTGACTGACTGACTCATCAACGCCCAGCCCAAACCCCTGAAGCTAGAGACTTGAAACTTTCACAGTATGTCCCTACCATTGCGTAGGCGCCCACTAAGGCGGGGTTTTCCGAAATTTTACTCCTAAGGGGGTGAACGGGGGGTAAAGGGGGTTTGGGTATTTTTAAACCGTGATTTTCGCCGAGAATCCTGCTCAATAGGAGGCTGAAAAGTTTCGCTCGGGGGTTTTCAGGGTCGCTGATCACGAATCCGGTGTTAGATTTTCAAAATTCTAAACGGAAGGTCCTGTAAGGATAACGTAAATATCCTTTTTCCCATTTTGACGTGGATACGTCTTGGATTTTGGTTATGGGAGTACAAATTAGAAAATCGGCTTGCGGCCATGATAACAAATTTTCAATCGATGATACACGATAGTTTGTGGTGACATCCGAACAGAAACTGTGTTATAAGATGGGGCCTACATTAAAGCATTGTTTAGGGTATTTTGTTATGTTAAACTATGTTCAATTATCTTTTTAAGAATCAAAATCTAAATTTTCACTGCCGCTGTTATGCTGTGTTTGCTGCTTGTAGTACAGATTTCACATTTATACTCTTTTTATGCAAAAATTTGCATTATAGGGTTCTTGGGGTCGCTGATCACGAATCCGGTATTAGATTTTCAAACTTCGAAACGGAAGGTCCTGTAAGGATAATGAAAATATCCTTTTTCCCATTTTTCCCCGGAAAAATTTGCATTATAGGGTTTTTGGGGTCGCTGATCACGAATCCGGTATTAGATTTTCAAATTCGAAACGGAAGGTCCTGCAAGGATAACGCAAATATCCTTTTTCCCATTTTTCCCCGGAAAAATTTGCATTTTAGGGTTTTTGGGGTCGCTGATCACGAATCCGATATTAGATTTTCAAAGTTCGAAACGGAAGGTCCTGTAAGGATACCGCAAATATCTTTTTTCCCATTTTTCCCCGGAAAAGTTTGCATTATGGGGTTTTTGGGGTCGCTGATCACGAATCCGGTATTAGATTTTCAAAATTCAAAACGGAAGGTCCTGTAAGGATAACGAAACTATCCTTTTTCCCATTTTTCCCGGGGAAAAAATGGCATTAGGGGGTTATCGGGGTCGCTGATTACGAATCCGGTGTTTCAGTTTCAATAACTCTAACGAAAGGTCCTGTAAGTATTACGTTGATTTTTGAGTTTTTTAAGTTTATTTTTTGGTATTCTAAATCTATATGTGCAAAAATAATAGACTCAAAAACTACTGGACCGATTTTTACTTGGTTCATTGTAAAATGATCTGCGTTGTCAGGAGCGAGGTTTTAGCTATGCTAGATTTTCAAAATTCGTAACGGAAGGTCCTGAAAGGCTAACGCAAATATTCTTTTTTCCGTTTTTCCCGGGTCGTTAATCGCGAATCCGGTGTTAGGTTTTTAAAATTCTAAACGGAAGGTCCTGTGAGGATAACGAAAATGTCTTTTTTTCAATTTTTCTCGCAAAAACTGGCTTTGCAAGTTTTCAGGGTTGCTTATTACGAATCTGGCGTTGGAATTTCATAATTCGAAACGGAAGGTCCTGTAAGGATAACCTTTTTTCCAAAAACTTTTTAAGTTATTTATGTTTTTTTGGCATTCTAAAATTTATACAAAAAACTTTTAGCTGGCAACGAAGGGTCTGATAGTTATATATATAACTAATTTGAACGAAAGACTAGAAATGGGAGTGTTTTGAACACTGTATGTATGATATTTGGCAATTATAGCTTTTGTTATGTTTTAAATAAAAATTTGTTTCCTTAATTTCCTTTTCACTAAAATTTCTTACTTAAATATGTATTGGCGATCATTGTAGGCGGATCCACGTCTTCTGACCGTCTCTACGAGACGGACACCTTGCTTTTCTCCGGGGAAAAAATTGCATTAAGGGGTTTTCGGGGTCGCTGATTAAAAATCCGGTGTTAGATTTTCAAAATTCAAAACGGAAAGCCCTGTAAGGATAATGAAAATATCCTTCTTCCCATTTTTTCCGGGAAAAATTGCATTAGTGGGTTTCTGGGTTCGCTGACACGAATCCGGTGTTAGAATTTTAAAATTCGGAACGAGAGGTCCTGAAGGCATAACGATCGAAAGTTTTTAAGTTATTTCGTTGTTTTTTTTGCGCAATAAAATTTTTCCAAAAAACTTTTACCCAACAACGGCGTGTATGCAAGCTATCTACACATATCATAAATCTGTAATTCTGTCTGTCTGTCGAATTTTGTTCCGACATCACGTGAAATCGGCCCAACCGGTTTCGACGAAACTTTGCAACACGTAGAGTTACTGGCAGAAAAAAACATGTGTGTGCAGTGCACACGCGGTAGAAGTGAAACCTTAGGAAAACTAAACAGCGAGAGAATGAGACAAATGCGGTATCAGGAGTGGGATAGTTATAGCGTTTATTTATTATAATATTGGTACCAAGTTCAAAAGTCATATTATATTTTTTATACAGACTCTTTGTTTTCAATTTCAATAAATGACACGAGCGGCTTATGATAACTAAAGTTAACATGAAGGCTTTGGTTTGGGTTTGATCAATATATCTTTGAAATACAGCGTCAATTACTATTTTCGATCTAGTTGTAGATTTTGTCGAATAACTTAAAAAGTTTTGGGAAAAAATGTTATTCTTATAGGACCTTCCATTTCGAATTTTAAAAATCTAGTACCGGATTCGTGATCAGCGATCCCAAAAACCCCATAATGCAAATTTTTCCGGGGAAAATGGGAAAAAGGATATTTTCATTATCCTTACAGGACCTTGCGTTTCGAATTTTGAAAATCTACATAGCTAAAAACCTGCTCCTGGCAACACAGCTCATTTTGCAAAAAAACGTGTAAAAATCCAGTAGTTTTTGAGTTTTGAATTCTCAGACAGACAGACAAACATCCATTTATATATATATATATATATATATATATATATATATGTATATATTGCAATGTATGACGAAACATCAGTAATTTATCTCCTCCTGTCTCCACTTCCTCTCTCCACCTACCACCCTCCTACCACTTCTCCCCTTCCCCCTACCCATCACTCTTGTTTACGATAAATTGACCGGCACCCATCTGTATTCTATCTCATTTTCTCGCAGGCTAAAAATCCTATATCTTTTTATTGTCGCATTTTCGTTTCATCGAGTTTGAAATCACTCACAACGGCGCTAAAGAAGTTTTCACTTCAAAAATGATAGACTAATTTTTATTGACCTCCCCCCTCTTCTTCGATACCCCTCCCCTGATAACTTTCGAACCGTTCAACCGATTGGGGTGCGGCTTTCACTAATAGAGAAGTCATTCCTCAAGGAAATTTTTCGACCACTAATATCTACCCTCCCTCCTCTCAGTAAACCCCCTCGTCTGCTATCTACTACAACACTGACCGGACTTGGATTAGGTTTTCTCCATTAGGAAGGCCTGCCCTCCGGGAAATTTTCCCGGGAATTTTGAATGATTCTCTGAAAGATTAAGTCTCGTCTGTAACGTGTATTTAATTTCTAATTTTTAAACCATTTGTGGTTAAAGATTTACCAGTGGTAAAAATAGTGTCGTCTCCTAACATTTTTATCAAGTCTTTATTCGCTCAGCAAGAATAGACCACGTAATTCAATTTCTTGATAAACTCTTTGTATTTTTCATGTTGAAATGAATTAAAATTAGAATTTTTGGGAGAAAAAAGTTATCAAAATATGCTAAAACGAAGTAATTAAAATATTATTTACCAACCAGTACTGCAAAGCAATATAATTCTAACGATTTTAACTATTTTATTATCACAAAACTAAACTATTTTATTATCACAAAACTAAACTATTTTATTTTCACAAGATTATTTTATTTTCAAATATATTACAATTTTTTTTAAGTATTTGATAAATATTTCAATTTTAAAAATTTAAATATTTTTCACTCCTCGGGCAAAGTTATTTAAATATTTTTATTCCTTTAGAGTGTTACCAAAAACCAAACAAGTGTTTTTTTTTCAATGCCTCAAAATTTCTTAAATTAATACAATATAATAATAGCTTTGTCAAAATTTGCGCTTGTAATTAATCATTAAAGATAAATTTCTACCAACGGCTGAGTATTGAAAAACTAATTTATTTGCATAAGTTTTAATGAAAAACTTGATGATTTATTTGAGTAAAATTATGAAATCAAACTTATTATTTTTCACATCGAATGGACCATTCCTTAGATTTTTTAGATACAGTTAAACCTGTATAAGCCGGGCCCTGTATAAGCCGGGCCCTGTATAAGCCGGAAACCTACCTAAGCCGAACAGTTTTCAAGTCCCGTGATTTTGAAGTGGTTTTCCATGAATCTGGATAAGCCGGAACCTGCTTAACGCGAACCCGGACATAATTTTTTTTGTGTAAGCCGGAAACTTTTTCTATATAAAAATGTTTTTAAAGTTAGTATACCATTTTTAAAGCATAGAACAAATCGCCCGATCAAAAAATTAGTTACAGTAGTGTGTCTAGCATGATATAAAAATTTGATTTGCCCTAGTCAGTGGGTAAAATCGGAATATTTGCTCTCTCCTCCCCCATACAAATAAAAAAAGATTTTAGGATTTTCTGAAAAATACTTCGAGCCAAAAAGGTTCTAAAGATCAAAATAAATATATAGTTTGAATTCTAATTGGAGTTCTATGAACATTTTAACAGAAAAATCAACGTAAAATGATTTTGTTCGTTTCCAAGCTCCGGAAGGTTTATTCAAACCCACAGCAATAATTTATGCTAAAAACCATATCCGCAAGTTTTGAAATGCATAAAATCTTGCACAAAGTTATTAACTTATGTTATAAAAAGACGTTTCATCTTGTTTCAGCAAGGAGAAGGGAAGACATAGTTTAGAGGAAAAATTTCTTGCATAAAAACGTCAGACAACAGTTTTATTGAGAGTATTTTTCATGTCTCTAATTGAAATCAATTCGAAATCTTCCTACTTTTTATTGTCACATGTATGTCGAAGAAACATATTTTTGAAGTGAAAACTTCTTTAGCGCCGTTGTGAGTGATTTCAAACTCGATGAAACGAAAAAGCGACAGTAAAAAGAGATAGGATTTTTTAGCCTGCGAGAAAATGAGATAGAATACAGATGGGTGCCGGTCAATTTATCGTAAACAAGAGTGATGGGTAGGGGGAAGGGGAGAAGTGGTAGGAGGGTGGTAGGTGGAGAGAGGAAGTGGAGACAGGAGGAGATAAATTACTGATGTTTCGTCATACATTGCAATATATACATATATATATATATATATATATATAAATGGATGTTTGTCTGTCTGTCTGAGAATTCAAAACTCAAAAACTACTGGATTTTTACGCGTTTTTTTGCAAATGAGCTGTGCACTATGGGGTTTTTGGGGTCGCTGATCACGAATCCGGTATTAGATTTTCAAAATTCGAAACGGAAGGTCCTGTAAGGATAATAAAAGTATCCTTTTTCCCATTTTTCCCCAGAAAAATTTGCATTTTAGGGTTTTGAGGTCGCCGATCACGAATCCGGTATTAGATTTTCAAAATTCGAAACGGAAGGTCCTGTAAGGATAATGAAAATATCCTATTTCCCATTTTTCCCCTGAAAAATTTGCATTATAGGGTTTTTGGGGTCGCTAATCACGAATCCGGTATTAGATTTTCAAAATTCGAAACGGAAGGTCCTGTAAGGATAACCCAAATATCCTTTTTCCCATTATACCCCGGGAACATTGGCATTATGTTTGGGATCGCTGATCACAAATCCGATATTAGATTTTCAAAATTCGAAACGAAAGGGGGTTTTTGGGGTCGCTGATCATGAATCCGGTATTAGATTTTCAAAATTCGAAACGGAAGGTCCTATAAGAATAATATATTTTTCCAAAACTTTTTAAGTTATTCGACAACAATCGACAACAAGATAGAAAACAGTAATTGACGCTGTATTTCAAAGATATATTGATCAAACCCAAACCAAAGCATTTGTTGACGCCTCAACATACGAACTCTGCAACATGATGACACTGCGACATGCGAGTGGCCTCGAATAACCAAAAAGACCGGTCCCCCACTGTACACCTATAAAAAGGGAAAACAAACATGAGATGTTAAGCAGTTATTGGGCAGCCGCCCAAGAGGGAACGAGCTGCCAAATAAAAAAGGGACTTACCGCATTCTCTCCGTGGTTCGTTCCTCCAACTCCAAACCCTGTCTCCTCACAATATCACCTACAATTAAAAACGAAATCAAGAAACAACAATCAAAAACATTGCAAATTTCCATTACACTTTTTACACTTGACGTCTCCAACTGATTAGACGTCTCCAGCTGGTTTCCACCACACTTCCCATACATCACCAATGTAGTTCGATCATAAGGCTACATTTAGATCGTTCGCTTTTACAGAGTGTTTGTTTACACCATTCTTTTCTGGCAATACTTTGAAAGTATGGTTAATAAACACGAACAAAATACATTATTACACAAATTAATGTAAATCGAAGTGAGGATTACCGCTATTTCGGCCCATATAAATAGCCCTGCTGTACCAAGCAGAAATCACTTCGGTTTCATCTCTCGATCCAACCACATCATTTAACTAACTAACAAATCCTCATTCCTATCCTATTTAGGACGAAACTTAGAAGTCATTCGGCAGAAGCTACGCTGCATAAGGCAGAAGATACTCTGCATTCGGCAACAAACTCGTTGCATTCGGCAGAAGCTACGCTGCATCAGGCAGAAGATACTCTGCATTCGGCAACAAACTCGTTGCATTCGGCAGAAGCTACGCTGCATAAGGCAGAAGATACTCTGCATTCGGCAACAAACTCGTTGCATTCGGCAGAAGCTACGCTGCATCAGGCAGAAGATACTCTGCATTCGGCAACAGACTCGTTGCATTCGGCAGAAGCTACGCTGCATCAGGCAGAAGATACTCTGCATTCGGCAACAGACTCGTTGCATTCGGCAGAAGCTACGCTGCATAAGGCAGAAGATACTCTGCATTCGGCAACAGACTCGTTGCATTCGGCAGAAGCTACGCTGCATAAGGCAGAAGATACTCTGCATTCGGCAACAGACTCGTTGCATTCTGCAGAAGCTACGCTGCATCAGGCAGAAGATACTCTGCATTCGGCAACAGACTCGTTGCATTCGGCAGAAGCTACGCTGCATAAGGCAGAAGATACTCTGCATTCGGCAACAGACTCGTTGCATTCGGCAGAAGCTACGCTGCATAAGGCAGAAGATACTCTGCATTCGGCAACAGACTCGTTGCATTCGGCAGAAGCTACGCTGCATCAGGCAGAAGATACTCTGCATTCGGCAATAGACGGATCTCGGAATATTTATAGCAGCAAAACCAGTAGGAACTACAGAATACATAGCTCAGAAGAAACCTCATCCCGTGTGCGAGCGATTCTACTAACGACTAAAAGACGGAGCAACTAGAGTACCACATCAGAAACATCAAGAGCCATTAAATTATTAAATTTGAATTATAAGTAAAATATACTGAATTGTTTGATTAGAATAAATTATTGTAAGATTGAATAATTGGTATTATTTGATTCGGCACCTCTTTTTTATGCTCGAGCTCTGGCCCGAACAGCATTCATTTTATACTTTAGTTATCATAAGCCGCTCGTGTCATTTATTGAAATTGAAAACAAAGAGCCTGAATAAAAAATATAATATGACTTTTGAACTTGGTACCAATATTACAATAAATAAACGCTATAACTATCCAACTGATACTGCATTCGTCTCATTCTCTCGCTGTTTAGTTTTTCTAAGGTTTCACTTCTACCGCATGTGCAAAAAAATGTTTTTTTTATAAACCGGATCATTGTTTAAGAACTGGGACATTTTAAGGCTCAAAAGTAATGCACAAATTCAAAAGTTTACACTACGAGGTTTCATCGTATAGTATTATAGTTACATTATCGTAAAACAAAATAAAAACCCGTGTTTTTTAGTCCAACCTGTATAAGCCGGAAATCTGTCTCAGCCGGACAAATTTCTTGGTTCTGTGCGAGTCCGGCTAATACAGGTTTTCCTGTATATCAGGTTTTCCTGTATTGGATCATTTCAGATCATTTTCGATAAAGCTTCACAAAAATCAAATTTACCACAAAGAAAAATCTCTAAAAATCAATTAACCAAAATTTTGTCATGGAACTGAAAAATCTGCAATTAGACCATAGCTTTCCCCGTGTTGCTTCGTCCAAATCGCTTGAGTACTTCTCAAATTTTGAACACAAGCCTTAAAACATATAAGGTTTATAGGTAATATATAAATAACATTTAAACAATAAAATCAAAAAAAATTTTCTAAAAAAAATAAAACCGACTTTAAAAAAAAAACTGAAAAGAGAAAAAAGCACTAAACAGAAAAAAATAATTTCAAACTATGTCCATTAATAGCGTATTTAAAATTTGGCTTTTTTGGAGTGGCGTTAAATTTACACTAAATAAAATCGTTGTAAAATTTCTATTGTAAGAGCCGTGTCTATAGTTAATCTGTTTGACAACAAAATTTTTGGAGTCGATCTTAGTTCTTAGTTAGCCTTAAGGGTTAGAAAGTATGTAAACGATTAGCCTTAAGGGTTAGAAAGTATGTAATTTATTTTAGTTGCAAATTTAACGCCACTTCAAAAAAGCCAAATTTCAAATACGCTATTAATGGACATAGTTTGAAATTATTTTTTTCTTTTTAGTGCTTTTTTCTCTTTTCAGTTTTTTTTAAAGTCGGTTTTATTTTTTTTAGAAAATTTTTTTTTATTTCGAACGTTTTTAGTTTCAATTTTTAATATAGGTAAAATTACAAAGGGTTTGAGGGGATAAGTCCGCAGATGAGAAATATATAAAAGAATCTTCCAAATATTGTACTGAACACAATACAAAGAATTTTACTCGATATCCCAAGCAGGGAGGGGTTTGAAGGGGTAGGTTAACACGGGGGAAATATATAAAAGAACCCTCCTTGTGTTGTACTGAACACAACGTAAAAACATAACAAAAGCTATAATTGCCAATCTGGCAATTATTGTACAGGTTTGATATTGGTATCTTAATCTGAGCACTTGTACCAAAATTACACTTTGAAGTCGAACTTTCCAATCAGATTTTTTAAAATTTATTCCAATCGGATTTTGATGTATGGGAGTTTTATGTAGAATCATATTCTAAATAACTTTTGTTCTTAGACTTTTTTGATAAGATGCACCGTTTTTGAGAAATTCGGAAAAAACGTTTTCGTTTGTATGGGGGGTACCCCCCCTAATGGTCCATTTTTGCCCACGAATGAACCAGGGTCCAACCAGGAACTTTCTCTACAACTTTCTCTTTAGGATGACCAAAATCGGTCCACCCAGTAAAAAGTTAGGCGTGAACATACATTAAAAAAAAAAAAAATATTCAGGTGGAATTGAGAACCTTTTCCTTTTTGGAAGTCGGTTAAAAATTTCACAAAAAAAAAGCAGGTGTCTGTCTCGTAGAGACGGCCAGAAGACGTGGATCCGCCTTCTACGATCGCCAATAGATATTTAAGTAAGAAATTTTAGTGAAAAGGAAATTAAGGAAACAAATTTTTTTTTAAAACATAACAAAAGCTATAATTGCCAATCTGGCAATTATTGAAAATCCGTATGGTGATTTAAGTGAACGGCGAACAGTTGTATCAAAATTCCAGTTTGAAGTCAAACTTTCTAATTAGATTTTTTTAGAATTTTTTCCAATCGGATCTTGATGTGTGGCAGTTTTATGTAGAATCATATCCTAAATAATTTTTGTTCTTGCACTATTTTGATAAGAGGCACCGTTTTTGAGATATTCGGTTTCACCATACGGGTATAATAATTTTATTTATAATTGGTTTATGATAAGAGAAGTGTGAAATAAATATCATACATACAGTGTTCAAAACGCTCCCATTTCTAGTCTTTCGTTCAAATTAAACGAAAGTTTGACATAAATTTACTATTCCATCGATTCTACTACTATTTTTCGGCCGATTTACTATGATTTCGAAAATCAAAAGTCACAACCCTGAACAAAATTTTAATGCTGGGAGCGAAATATCGTTCTCTCACTAGTAAAATACATACTTATATGTGTGTGTGCATCATACCCAACAGCCATCGCTCGGGGCTTTCATTCATTTTTATGCGAGACCCATAAACCGCTTTGAACAAGAAGCGAAAACTTAAATAGAAATCATTTTCGTTCCCAAGAACGAGAGTCGAAATCCACAGCAAACGCTTTTGCCGTTAAAGGCTAGTACTGTAATACAGCGAAACGAAAACGAAATGTCAAATCCCATATAAAATTCCAAAAAAATTTCGCTGTGCGAAATTTCGTTCGCAAAAGTAGTACTGTGCACCAGCGAAAACGAAAAAATTTTGGGAGAAAAAATCAGCTGGTTTGATCGGCTTCAGCTTTTCACCAAGAGATGTCAGACACAATTTCTCCACATTTTTCGCATCTGAAAAGAACGCCCTGAGGCATTCTTTTCGCACGAAATAATGACAGTTCAAACCAGCTGATTGTGATTTGATATTTCGGTGACAAGAAAATAGATGGTATGTACAATATTTATATTTAATTTGAATAAATAAGCGAGAAAACCTTTGTTTTTTTATGTATTTTGTAGGAAATATGAGCCAAAAGGTAAAAATAGTGTGGTCATCAATTGAGAAAACAAAATTGGCGGAATTAATGGAAAGATATCCGTCACGCAAATATGGGGATGTTTTTTTCTTGGGAAATCAAGATTTTTCACATAAAACAACGTTACTACAAATGATTTTTTTAGTATACGAAACACAAACACAGAATGACAATTCAAATGTCTCCAAAATCTCCAAAGCGAAAATTTTCGCAGTCGATTAATGCCCAGATTTTTTCGTTTTCGTTTCGCTGTGTTACAGTACTAGCCTTAAGAGCGAAAAGAAAGAAATAACATGACATTCAATACATCAGATTCAATACACACAAAGGAGGAGCATAGAGTATAAATGTGAAATCTGTACTACAAGCAGCAAAAACAGCATAGCAGCGGCAGTAAAAATTTTGATTTTGATCTTTAAAAAAATAATTTAACATAGTTTAACATAACAAAATACCCTAAACAATGCTTTAATGTAGGCCTCATCTTATAACACAGTTTCTGTTCGGATGTCACCACAAACTATCGTGTATCATCGATTGCAAATTTGTTATCATGGCAGCAAGCCGATTTTCTAATTTGTACCCCCATAACCAAAATCCAAGACGTATCCACGTCAAAAAATCCCACATGAGGAGTTGAACCCACAGAAACATTTACTCGTAGCTAATCATTTCCACGCTACAATATTCAGTCACTCAAAAATTTGGTGACGAAAATACGTTTAAAAAACTTTGTTGATTTATCTGTCAAACATATTTTTTTTTTTAAATTTCTAAATACGTCAAAAACTTTTTTGAATTTATAATTTCGATCAAAGTTTGCTTAATTTGTTGCACCTATAATACATTTAAAAAACTAATGCCAGAATTGTGAGTGGCTCAATCGCTATGTCTGTTGGCTATTGGTCCCTGCAAGCTATTGGTCCCTGTTTCGAATCCTATGTGCGGCAATTTTTATTATTTTTAAAATAAGCTTGAGAGTGAGGGGAAAACAATTTGAAATAGGTGCCTTTAGTATAATAGGATGCACAAGTTTTCACTTTAAATGCACCAATAACCCACCTGTTCAATCGGTTCGTTTCCGTGAAAGTGCACTGCTCAAGAAAATTGCCCTCTCCTTGGCTAACGAGGAATTTAGCTTTCAAAATATACAAAACAATTCTTACTGGCGAAAATTGGAAAATCTATAAACGCTATCGCAACAAAGTTATTCAATTAAATAAAAAATCGAAGTCGGATTATGAGGTGAGTCGTTTTACCACTGCACGGGATAGTAGAGATTTCTAGAAAGAAGTTCAAAGCCTTGGGTTAGAAGATCACAAAGATTCTCAGGCACACTTCAAACAAAATACAATAAACTCTTACTTTGCCGGCCTTCCTAACCCCTCGATGTCCGATCTGATACCACCATCAGTGAGTCTCATGATTCTTTTTCTTACCAATGTGAAGTTACCGACCAGGTTAGCGACCAACTTTTTTCGCTTAGTCGCCGCTAGGGGCGCTGCTAGTCTAGTCAATCATCTTTCTACAATAACAACTTAGCGACCAAAATTTCAACTTATCTGCTGATTATTTAATTATATTAAATGACTTGTTTCTGTGGGAAAATAAATATAAATTCAATATTTTTGATATGTTTTATTTGAAGAACCCTTCGATCAGCTTTTCTTCCATACTGATCGAGTAAAAAAAAATTTTTTTTTCAGGTATTAAACATGGAATTTTTAAATCAAATTGATATTTCTCGAAAACAAGAAATAACACCAGATTTAAATTTTCGGTTTTTAGTCTTCCTCAAGGGCTTTCTATCGGCGCAACCCCCATACCCGGGTCACAGGGAATAAGAGAGAAATTCCCCTTATTGTGTGACACTATATAAATTTCTATGGAAACAACGACATTTTCAATCAAATATTTCTCGGACACGAAAAATATCACAAGATTTAAATTTTCACAGTTTGCAGTACTCCTCAAGGGCTTTCTATCGACACCACCTCCATACCCGGGGGACTGAGAATAAGGGAGGAACATTAGAGTGCTTTAGAATTACATTTGACTGATTTAAATTTAACCCTGTCGCATAGAATTTAAAACCTTGTGTATAACGCAAAAGTTATTTTTTTTGAATCAGCGTAACAAAAAACATTTGAGTGGTTTAAAATTACATTTAACCCGTGTCGCATGGAATTTAAGACTTTATGTGCAATGCAAAAGGTATTTTTTTTGCGAATCAGCGTAATAAAAATTTGTTTTTCGTTAGGGCAATAAGGGTTCCGATGGAATTTCTTGCAATTTATTTCCAAATTGATAAGTTTGAGATATAAACATTTCCGAGTAAATTGAAATGCACATTTTTAAATAAACTAATATTTTATTCCTCTATCTACAGTAATTCCCGTATAACTGCTTCTCGAATAACTGCATAGCCCTTTTAAGTGTAACAGTAAGTCGAACCCCGTAAAATTTTGCAATTAAAGGAGTATTGGATAAGTGCAAACCCCCTTAACTGCACAACAAGTTTCGCTGTACCAGCTCTACTTTTACCGATGTGAAGTTACCAGCCAGGTTAGCGGCCATCATGCCAACAACAACAACCAATTGAATGATATTAAATACCTCTGTGGTCACAAGGAAAAACCGCTTAAGTCGAGTTATCTACTCTTAAAGGTTGGTGAATATTTGAATTCTTCATATCCAGTTCTATATTTTGTCAAAGTTTGGTTTTCATGCTGTACGTCTCTGAGGAATGGCAGAGCAAAAACCATATAACCTAAGTCAGTTTTGCTTTACTATGGGTTTGGAAAAACTTATATGGAAGAAACGCCTTTTTTATGATAACACTTTAACCAAATGGGATTTTAAGATTCTTTTGAGTTTAAAGTAGTCTTTAATGTGTTTACTTCAAACCTGGAAACATTTTTCGTTTGAAAGAATAACCAGAAAGTAATCAAAACTTTAAACCCAAATTACTCAAAACACGCTTTTTCGACTTAAGTAGTTTTTCCTTGTGACCACAGAACTTCTTTTTATTATAAAAATAAAGATAAATTAAACATTTATTATTGGTTTTATTTTAAGCAGCGCTCGGTCAATATTTCTTTCAGACTGATCAAGTAAAAAAAACTATGTCAGGTATAAAATACGGCATTTCGAAAACAAGAAATATCAATAAATTTAAATTTTCACTGTTTATAGTTCAGAATGGCAGAGCAAAAACCATATAACCTAAGTCAGTTTTGCTTTACTATGGGTTTGGAAAAACTTATATGGAAGAAACGCCTTTTTTATGATAACACTTTAACCAAATGGGATTTTAAGATTCTTTTGAGTTTAAAGTAGTCTTTAATGTGTTTACTTCAAACCTGGAAACATTTTTCGTTTGAAAGAATAACCAGAAAGTAATCAAAACTTTAAACCCAAATTACTCAAAACACGCTTTTTCGACTTAAGCAGTTTTTCCTTGTGACCACAGAACTTCTTTTTATTATAAAAATAAAGATAAATTAAACATTTATTATTGGTTTTATTTTAAGCAGCGCTCGGTCAATATTTCTTTCAGACTGATCAAGTAAAAAAAACTATTTCAGGTATAAAATACGGCATTTCGAAAACAAGAAATATCAATAAATTTAAATTTTCACTGTTTATAGTCCAGTTTGTACTACACCAGCCCCATATCCGGGTCAGCCATTTTGTGTAACACAGATATCAACCATTTTGTGTAACACTAAACATATTTGTATGGAAAATATCAAATTTTCAATCAAATATTTCTCGAAAACGAGAAATATCACCAGATTTAAATTTTCACAGTTTTCAGTCCTCCTCAAGGGTTTCCATCGACACCACCCCATATCCGGGTCAGTGGGAATAAGGGAGATATTAACCCTTTTGTTTGTTAAAAAATATTTAGCATAAGAATTTATTTCTTGCTGGCATTGGTATGGCGAATCTTTTAAATTGCATTTGACTAGTTTAGGGTTCAGGTGTTTGCTAACCCGCGTCGCATGGAATTTAGAATCTTGTGTAGAGTGCAAAAGGTTTTTTTTCGCGCATCAAAAAATGTTTTTTGTTAGGGCAATAAGGGCCCCAATGGAATTTACTGTAATTTATTTCAAAATTGAAAAATCCGAGACTTGTTTTGAAATTAAAATCAACTAAATTTAATAACAGTTAAAAAATTTGTATTTTGTATTTTAGGCGTCCGACTATTTTGCTACCAAAAGGAGGAGAGACGGAGAAACGGTTCTATCAAACCCTACTACCCGAAGACTCGGTTCCGAGTTCAAGAACCAAGAATCGAGAACCGAATCCAAAAACAGAATCCAAAACCGGATTCCGAGTGCAAAATCAAAAAAACATTTAAAAGAGGATTTTGGCTGTCTTTTGGTTAGCTTTTAGATTGTTAGTTTAATTGTTAGGCTCAAGTCATGTAATCTCATTTTGACCCACTTCCCTTCATCAGTTTGACTTGCAGTTTTACACACACATAGCACAGAAAAAAAAATGATGGTCAACAGACATCATTTTGTCCAAATCGAACTGTCGAAATACCCATCGAGAGACCCCGGAAACCCCCTAATGCAGATTTTCCCGGGAAAAAGGATATTTGTGTTATTCTTTCAGGACGTTCCATTTAGAATTTTAAAAATCGAACACCGGGTTTTGCGATCTGCGACCCCGGAAAACCCCTTATGCCGATTTTCCCGGGAAAAACGGGAAAAAGGATATTTGAGTAATCCTTACAGGTCCTTCCGTCTCAAATTTTGAATATCTAATACCGGATTCGTTATCAGCGACCCCAAAAACCCCACAATGCCAGTTTTTCCGGGGAAAAATTGGAAAAGGATATTTGCGTTATTCTTACAGGACTTTTCCTTTCGAATTTTGAAAATCTAACATAGCTAAAAACCTGCTCCTGGCAACACAGATCATTTTGCAAAAAACCGCGTAAAAATCGGTTTGTGAGTTTTGTAATCTCAGACAGACAGACAAACAGACAAACATCCACTTTTATATATATAGATTTATGTAATTCTTAAAATTTAATTAATGTAATGTATGTTTAACCCTAATCCGCACACCCGGTGACTTTGAGTCACCGATTCAGTTTTGAGAGTGATTGTTACGAATGTTAGAAAAGTTATTGCATTCATGCTCCTTGACTTTATTTTTTTATGCCAATACTATTTAAAAATGAAAAAAAAATTAAATTTTTTTACTACAACAATAATATTTTGCTTTTATGAAATTCACCCTTAATCAACGCGGGCGGTGACTTACAGTCTCCGTAACGGTTTTACCAGGAAAGAAAGGTTGTTTTGGTATTACTTTGCTTCTGTTTCGCAAAATATCGGACCGTAGTAGGGGATAATAACTGTAGCATTTCCCAAAAGTTGCTTCCTGTGTCCCTATTGCTAAAGTCGCGCTTTGAAGCAAGTATGTGCAAATGCAAAAAAAATGTTTGTAACGAACATTTTTGAAAATTTTTTTTATGCTACAATTATAAAGAGTACGAATGATGTACATATAGTATATAAATAAATATTATTAACTGAATTAAAAAATGCAAACTTACAATTTTTTTTTTTATTAAATTATTCTTTTTTTTCGGCTGTGAGTCACCGCCTGCGTGGATTAAGGACAAAATTAGCCTGAGCTGATTAGGGTTAAAAAGCCGCCATTTTGTTTTCTTCCGGTTAACGGATTCTCACCAAAAGTTGATAGGATCGTCCCATTCCAGGACCAAATATGCCTATAAAACTTCATGGCTCTAGCTATATTAGTTTTTGAGAAATCTTGTACACAGACATACAGACAGAAAGACATTTTTGTAATATGACTTCAATCGACTAAGGAGTGGTCGGGAAAAGCTTTTTAGGCAAATTGAAATTTTTCATCAATACAATACTTTTTTTATATACTTCGTAGAACACACATTTATTTATTTTTAATATTTATTCTAGCTGAAACAGTCGAATTATAATTTGAATTGTACAAAAAAAATTTGGTTTTCATGAAAGTTGTAAAATATGCAACTAAATATGCATTTATATGCAAATATGGACTAACGTATCAAATATGCGAAATATGCAACAACAAGTGACCTTTATTCGCTTCTAAACTTATTGATTCGGATGGTTAAAAAACTCCCAGAGCCGAAATCATAACGAAAAGAAACATGCAAATGCAAATTTTTGGCAGCTCTAGTCATGATCAATTCCATTGCTCGCAGTCAAATGTTCATACTCACGAATTTTTTTTTATAATACATCGGCTCGTAAATTTCCCATGGAATAGTAACATAGGGGAAACACCAAACTAGGAATCCACCCGCCCCCCCCCTCCCCGCCTTTACTCTACTTTTCAATGGGTGTACGTTAGAGCTGGGCCCCTGGCGAATATTTGTGCCGAATTTCGGGCCGAAAGAGGAACAACTAAGCTTCGGACTCTCGGCATAATTTATTGTAGGTTCATGTTGGAACCTGTTCTAGAACGAATATTAATTACAAATCTCAAGTCAATCGGTTCAGCCATTTTCACGTGAAAAAGGAACAGTCTGACAGGCAGACAGACACTAACTAATTTTTATTTTTATATTTTCACAACAACACACAATTTATAAAAACATTTTTTGTGAAACTTTAAACTTGTTTTTTACTTTTTAGTGCATTTTGAAAGTGTATAAGGTTCTAAAACTTGTTTTTTAAAGTGTTTTTTTTATATATATTAGTATTATTATTGTATGTCTGATTTTCAGGAGGTGACTGGGTGTGTTCGATGAAGCTGGAATTTAATAAATTAATGCCTAATGGTGTTAGTGCTGGACCTTCGCGGATTTGAACGCAGGTCTATTTATTAATATGCATTAATTTTAATTGCTTTTATTGTAAAAGAGAAAAATAATATTGTAACAAAGAAACAAAATAAATATTAGTTAAATCATCAAATTTCTAGTTTTTGAGAATTAATTCGGTCAAATTTCAAATGAAAAAAGAAGGTGCCTGTCTCGTAGAGACGGCCAGAAGACGTGGATCCGCCTACAACGATCGCCAATGGATATTTAAGTAAGAAATTTTAGTGAAAAGGAAACTAAAGAAACAATTTGATTGACCGTAATGTTACGTTTGCCTTACACGTTCAATATTTTTGCTTCAATATATTGAAGGGTATTCAAAATCGTATGGATCGCTTCAATATAGTCCTTACACGTTCAATATATTGAACACAACCAAAATATTGTTCAATATATTGAACGTATTAAGGGATGTGCCTTTCCGTTTGGTGAATTTCGGCATCTTGTACCTAAAAGCCAAATTTCACTTGCAACACAACCAACAAATGTTTAATTCTAAAATGTTATAGGGCATTTTCATAAATATACTCGGAAGTTGCGCAAATTGCACAAAACATTTTCTTCCATCTCCCCGTAATACTTAGTTGTTCAGTAATTTGCGAAAGTAAACTAACTAAACGAATAACAAATAACTGGGTTTATTATTATCAAAATCTTTGGTGTTATTTGCAGAACTTACATTCATGAAAACGCCCATAGATGAAAAACAAATAAAAATCAAAATAAAATAAAATTACACGATAAAAACAACAAAGCAATTTCAATTTACAGCAACTAAAATCTTAAACACAATCCGCCAGCTTACACAACTCGTATACAGAAATTAAAGGAAACACTGGGCAATCAAGAGAAACAATCAAGTAAAATTAATTTCCAGAACCAGAACAATCCATATGGAGAATAGAAACAATCAAGAGTAAAAGCTTTCACTCAACCTCAACATACTTCGTCGTGTTCTCTTCCCTGTGCCTCTTCCAAATATTCAATACCACAAAGAAAACATTAAACTTTAATTGATGAGGTGGGTCCAGTGGACCCACATTAACTTTTCTCTCGTTGCTATATCTCTCATGTTTTCAGCACAGTGACTTTGATTTGGTATGTGATTAGAACGTAGTGCATTTGGCTCATGTGGATCCATTGGACCCCAACTCATCATTTACGCATATGATTTTCACCTCATAAATTAAGCGTTAAAAGAGTATAAATGTGAAATCTGTACTACAAGCAGCAAACACAGCATAACAGCGGCAGTGAAAATTTAGATTTTGATTCTTAAAAAGATAATTGAACATAGTTTAACATAATAAAATACCCTAAACAATGCTTTAATGTAGGCCGGATCTTATAACACAGTTTCTGTTCGGATGTCACCACAAACTATCGAGTATCATCTATTGCAAATTTGTTATCATGGCAGCAAGCCGATTTTCTAATTTGTACCCCGATAACAAAATTCAAGACGTATCCACGACAAAATTAGTTTATTTATAATTGGTTTGTGATAAGAGAAGTATGAAAAAAATATCATACATACAGTGTTCAAAACGCTCCCATTTCTAGTCTTTCGTTCTACTTCCAGGCAGGAATTGAAATCAATGGAAAATAAAAATTCAGCATTTCAGTAAATTCCTCAAAGAACGAGAACGAAATTATGGTTTTTACGTTCGTGCTCTTAAGATCTTTACATTTGCGTTTTGTTTTTACGTTCTTTGAGAACAGAACTTTAATACTGGGAGCGAAATATCGCTCTCTTACTAATAAAATACATACTGTTATAATTTTATTCCACTGTATTTCACATTTGGTGACTTTAGGATTCGCCGTAAATTAGTTGAATAACCAAATTCTCCACGTCCGTCAAGTTAGCAGTACAACTTTTGAAATTAGAAAAACTTCAATTGTCGTACTTTTGTCGTGAAAGAAAAAAAATTGTCGCGCCCATATTTAAAAAAAAAAAAATAAAAAATTTTTTTTAACACGTTGACGGACAGTTGCGGCTATAGCCGTCAAGTTCAAGTTCACTATGTGACATGACGGCAATAGCCGTCCAATACGAAACGGTCGTTTTTAGACACTGCGGCTGTAGCAGCACAAATGTGCATTTACCAGCGTACAAGTAGAAGCCTAGTGTCAATTTTCGAATTTCACTTGTTTCTACTGTCGAATTTCACTTGTTCGAATTTCACTTGTTTCTACTGTCCGTCAACGTGTTAAAAAAAAGCTTTTATTAAAAAAAATGCACTAAAAAGAAAAAAAAATTTTCTGGACGCTGTGTATCACAAATATAAAAGCTTTTAAAAAGCGAGATAAATGTTTATTTTATTGTTTTATGCTTTATCTCGCTTTTTAAAAGCTTTTATATTTGTGATACACAGCGTCCAGAAAATTATTTTTTTCTTTTTAGTGCATTTTTTTTAATAAAAGCTTTTTTTAAAATTTTTTTTTTTATTTTTTTTTATTTTGTTCTTTTAGTCTTAGAATATATAGCTTTACATTTGAGATGTCCTTACAGGCTTTTTAACTTGAGAATCGTATTCATCGAACCCCAAAACCCGCAGAATATATTTTTTCCCGGAACAATTGAGAAAAAGGATAATCACGTTATCCTTACAGGACATTCCGTTATCCTTACAGACTTTTTAATGACAGATTCGGATTCAGCGACCCCAAAAACCCCCAGAATAGATTTTTTTCCGGAAAATTTGGAGAAAAGGATAATCACGTTTGTTAGGGTGGCAAAACTAGGCTCGGTGAATAAATCGTTTGAGGGTAAAGATGTAGTCTCCGATGTCGTGCGCCGGTCCAGTTCAATCCTGCAAATAAACAAAAACAACACGTAAGTCTATAAGACTTAGTGAGGGCTTACAGTTACCCGCCCTCTACCTCGGACAGACCAAGAAGGACACGACGAACGTGTCTCTTCCTTCTGGACCTCTGACGCTGACAAGAGACACAGGCTCAGGTGAACGACACACGTTCACCTTCCCTGATTCGTCACCTTGTTCAGCGACTTAACAAACCAACAGACGTAAAACAATCTCCCTCAATACTTCCCTTCCCGAATCATCCCCAAAGAACGACTACAAATATCTACTCTAATCTATCTTTACTACTTAACAATTAACTATAAACACTCACAATAACTGTTTAATTCCAAACCACTCACTCGTTTAGCAATCCGTATTTGACATATCGGTCAGCCATCACTACTTTGACTACTAGTAGCCAACTACGATATGCAGTTCAAAGTAGATTTGAGTGAGCTAAATAACAAATCCTTAATAATTACCCTAACACGTTATCCTTACAGGACCTTCCGTTATCCTTACAGACTTTTTGATGACAGATTCGGATTCAGCGACCCCAAAAACCCCCAGGATAGATATTTTTTCCGGAAAATTTGGAGAAAAGGATAATCACGTTATCCTTACAGGATCTTCCGTTATTCTTACAGACTTTTTAATGACAGATTCGGATTCAGCGACCCCAAAAAACCCCAGAATAGATTTTTTTCTGGAAAATTTGGAGAAAAGGATAATCACGTTATCCTTACAGGACCTTCTCTTATCCTTACAAGGACGAAGTAGAGAAAATATTGTATTGTCATCGGACTTATATAAGTGTACAAAATTTCAAGTGAATCGGATGAGTGGAAGTGGGTCAAAATTTGATTGCAAGATTTGACCCCGACAAACAAACAAACAAACAAACAAACAAACAAACAGACAAGATAGCGAGCTAAATAAAAGCTTTTAAAAAAAGTGTGTGTAGTGCTAACTGTGCTGCATAGTTAGCACTACACACCCTAAAACTCGGGTAATTCTCACGTTGGACTGAAAACTAATGATTGGATTAATTGTCGCTCAACTGTCGTGATTTTTTCGTGAAATAAAAAAAAACCCATCCCAAACAATTTTTTTAAAAATTACCCCGTGTAAAGCTAACTGATGGTCAAGTTAGCATTACACACCCTAAAACTCGGGTAATTAGCACGTTGGACTGGAAACTAATAATTAGATTAATTGTCGCTTAATTGTCGTGAAATAAAAAAAAACCCATCCAAAACAATTTTTTAAAAATTAAAAAAAAAAAAGTTAGCACTACACTCCCTAAAACTCGGGTAATTCGCACGTTGGACTGGAAACTAATGATTGGATTAATTGTCGCTTAACTGTCGTATTTTGTCGTGAAATAAAAAAAACCCATCCCAAACAATTTTTTTAAAATTACCCCGTGTAAAGCTAACTGATGGTCAAGTTAGCATTACACACCCTAAAACTCGGGTAATTCGCACGTTGGACTGGAAACTAATGATTTGATTAATTGTCGCTCGACTGTCGTGATTTTGTCGTGAAATAAAAAAAACCCATCCCAAACAATTTTTTAAAAATTACCACATGTAAAGCGAACTTATTGTCAAGTTAGCATTACACACCCTAAAACTCGGGTAATTCGCACGTTGGACTGGAAACTAATGATTTGATTAATTGTCGCTCGACTGTCGTGATTTTGTCGTGAAATAAAAAAAAACCCATCCCAAACAATTTTTTAAAAATTACCACGTATAAAGCTAACTGATGGTCAAGTTAGCATTACACACCCTAAAACTCGGGTAATTCTCACGTTGGACTGGAAACTAATGATTGGATGAATTGTCGCTTAATTGTAGCGATTTTGTCGTGAAATAAAAAGAACCCATCCCAAACAATTTTACAAAAAGAACAGCATTTTTTGGCGATTTTCTCAGAAACCGTGAGTTGAATCGAAAAAGTTTCAATCAGTAAAGTATTTACAATGCGATTTTACATGATTCCTCTTTATATCAAAATTTGGTCCGACCACTCCTTCCCGCCCTTTTGGGAAAATATCAGTTTTTGACAATTTTCTGGAAAACTGTACCGAATTGCAAAATTTTCATACAGGCATGTGTAAAACACATCTCGAAATCATTGGAAATAGTTCGAATTTACAATATTTTCACATACACTTAGAGTGACCATTAGGGTGGATCGCTTTTCCTTTTTCTCGAATTTCGGAAACAGGGGGGGGGGGTGGAAAAGTTGTGAATTGATATAAAAACAAATTGTGGAAAGTTTCAGCTCGATCGGAGGTCATCTTCAGGTTCCGCTTTTCGTTTGAAAATTTGGTATAAAAATTTGGTGAATTTCTATGTATTTTCGCTAATCACTTTTGCTGTGTCGCCGTGTGGAGGCATTTGTAATTCGAAATCCTTTTTGGGTTTTTTTTTGTTATTTGTTAACTAATTCAAGCTTTTTTGGAAATCCTCCTTGGTTTTGGTGAAAGTTGAAATTTTTAGTTTAATACCAGATTTTCAAAATTTCAAATGAAAAGCGGAACCTGAAAATGACCTCCGATCGAGCTGAAATTTTCTAAATTTCATTTTTACATATATTCACATCTTTTCCATACCCCCCGATGTTCACATTGCCACATTTATTTTTTTTGTTCTAGCCGCGATCCACCCTAGTGAGTGACCATATAAGAGTAGAGTTTTAGAACCGTCTTTTAAAACCTTATTTAGAACCGTCTTTAAGAACCTTATTTAGAATCTTTTTTAAGAACCTTTGTTTGCGCCCCAGCTAGGGGGGTGTAAACTGAAAATTGCCAAAAGAGATGAATAAAAATACTCAGCAAGTTTTGACTAAAACTATATTAACTTTATAATTTAAATTCAAATACAAATAATTTACAATTCAATGAAATTCAAAATTAACAATATAGAAATTGAAATATAATTTAAAAGATTATAATTGAGTTCAAATATTTAAATGATTGATCGATGTAATCCAGTACATGTGGTTGATTCCAGTACTCTAGTGTGAGTGTGTTAAGCAACGTAGTCGTACCCTGATTGGACCGAGCAGTGACGTGCGTCTGTATGAATGATATGAGCGATGTAGTTTGATGAAGTCTAGCGGCGTGACGTACCCCGATGAGAATAGTGACGTGCCCCTAGATGAATGGTATGCTGAGCAGCGTGACGTGCGACGTGCTCTCTTATGTATGATATGGGCGATGTAGTTTATGATGCTGAGCAGCGTGACGTGCGACGTGCTCTCGTGAATGATATGAACGATGTGGTTTATGATGCTGAGCAGCGTGATGTGCGACGTGCTCCCGTGAATGATATGAATGACGTAGTTTATGATGAATGCCTAAAGAGGCAGTTTGGCTTAAAAAAGCGATTGGCCTTAAGAGGCGATTTGGCTTAAAGAAGCGATTTGGCTAGAAAAAGCGTTTGGCCTTAACAGGCGGTTTGGCTTAAAGAAGCGTTTGGCCTTAACAGGCGGTTTGGCTTGAAGAAGCGTTTGGCCTTAACAGGCGGTTTGGCTTGAAGAAGCGTTTGGCTTTAGAAAGCAGTTTGGCCTTAGGAGGCAGTTTGGCTGAAAAGCAGTTTGGCCTTAAGAGGCAATTTGGCTAAAAATAGCATTTGACCTAAAAAGGTAGTTTGCCAGTCAGACTGGATGAGAAGTGTCCACTTCGAGTTGTGATCGACTTCTCGTTTGCTAAGAGATTGCTTCGGCTTATATAGGGCCTTTAGCTTGGTCATGACGTGGGAATGTGGATGCGCTTTGTAAGGATGTGATGTTAGCGCCAGTGGTGAAATCGCGCACTGCTTGACGTTGATTGTAATTTTATTTAGTTTGATTGGATTTGATCGTGGAATTTGATGTGGATCGTTTAGCTGCCAAAGTAAGTGATTTTAATTTCGTGTTAATAAGTGTTTTTATGTTAAATAAGCGTTTCATGTTATGTGTTCATTATGTGTACTGTAGTCTTCGAGTCGTTTGTCGTGTTGTCTTATTTGTTGTGTTTGTTCGTCTTGTGTTTTATGTTATGTGTTCCTTATGTGTAATGTGATCTTTGAAACGTTTGTCGTGTTGTCTTATTTGTTGTGTTTTTTATTCGTTTTGTATTGAAGTTAATGAATTTGTGGTCTGTTTGTAATTCGTTCTCCTTTTTGATATTTTAATGTTTGTTTTCTTTTTCAGCTCATGACGGTACTGAACATACTCCCCCCCTTGAAAATTGAAAATTTTCAATAAACCAAGGATGAAATGTAAAAATGGCACACTGTGATTTGCTCTTGTTTGTGGTAGATCACAAGGTTTGCCTTTTATCGAACGCATGTTGTGCATTTGTTTATTTCTAGGTGGACGATATTTCCAGACTTTATTTTGGATTGTTGCGGATGTTAATTGAGCCTCTCCATGTAGACCCAAGCCACTGCATTTTTTGATCATCAATTTGGCCAGTGGACGGCTACTTGACGCCATGATAGGGTGCTCCTTTAGCCATGCAAACCCCACTTGCGAGTTAGACCATGCAAATGTTGGAGCATCGTCCAAGTTCAACGTGTTCTCTGTGAATTCACACAATTTTGAGAGCAAGATGGCACGGCCAAGTTCCAATTTGGCTAATGAGATTAGTTTCAACGGGGCCACTCTGGTTATAGAAATCAAGAACTGTGTTGAAATCTCTCCCCTTTCCCATACTACCCTGACAAATATTAACGCTGCGCAGGCTCTTCGTGAGGCAATACGGCTTTTACGAAGAGTAATATTGTCTCGTGGAAGTTTTGAGTTCGTTTTAGTCCATCGAGGAAGCCCAATGCAGTCAATTACCTGTAGTGTTCTTTCAAGAGTGCTCTCTTTAATCAACGGCTCGGTAGACCGAGGCTCGTCCCAGCCCAGTTTAGAAATCCAAAGAGATTGTAAAGACATATTTCCCATAACAACTACCTTGATTGGTAGAATTTTTGAATGTTGTCCTTTGAGGATCGTTGGCCCGACTAACAGTTGGTCATTAAGAGACACCCCCGTGGAAGTCTTTAAAGATTTGTCAAAAACAACTCTGAGTCGAATAATAGTACTACTTTCCTTGGCTACACACTGGTGAGATGGGTATGACGATATATAATAGCCTAAGTTGTCTTCTGTTTTGATGAAATAGTCTTCTTCCGTTGTATGGGTTTCGCTGGTGGAAGCGAAGGACAGTCTCGTGACGTATCTGCCATCAGATTTACGGATTGTATTGTTGGTATGCAATTGTTCGTAAAGAGTATTTGCAGGCGTACCAAAGGACTTATCTGTGATCTCTTCGAGCTCCCAAAAGCGTTTTAGTTCTTCGTCAATGGTCGAATGCGATGTCGTGACTTGGTATGAGGAATTTGTACTGGCCGTTCTCCCTGATAGTACCCAACCGAATTGCGTGTGTTGAGCCGTTGGAGATGGAATTGGACCACGTTTAATACCATCTAAAACAATGTAATTCCATATTTCAGCGCCCAAAATCATGTCAATTTTGCCTGGTTTATAATAGGTGGGGTCTGCCAAATTTAAATCAGCTAAGTGAGGCAACCTTTGGGGTTTTATGTATGTTGATGGTAAGTGCCTTGAAAGGTTGTTCAAAACGTAAGCTGGTTCGATGGTTATTGTGAAATTTGGATTGGACTGAGATTGAAGAGTGATTTGAACATATTTAGGATTTCGACTAGCTTCGACATTTCCGATTCCCGAGATTATTGTATTAGAATTTTGTTTTTTGAGTTTTAACCGCTGAGCAGTTGCTTCTGAAATGAAGCTTACTTCAGAACCTTGATCTAGGAGGACTCGAAGTTGTTTTGGGTCATCATCCGTCATAACATTGACTAACGCTGTGGCTAATAATATTTGTCCATCGTGTTGGTAGCTTGTAAGAGCTGACGCTTGAGTTGACGGTTGGACAGTTAGCTGTTCTTCCGCTTGGGTGTTCGAAGTATGGGGTAAGTTATTTGGATGAAGTAGAGTATGATGACGTTTTCCACAATGTTGACAGTTGGATTGACTGAGACAATTGTTCGAGTTATGACGTGATCCTAAACAATTTTTGCACAATCCCTTTTTCGTGATTTCGTCCATTCTCGTTTGGGGTGTCATGTCTTTTAATTTTTGACAGTGGCGAGAGGGATGGTCTTGCTCGCAGAACACGCATTTTGTACTGTATTGAGTAGATGCGAAACATTTGGAATGAGTCTCTCCTTTAATGAATGAGCGGTTGACCTTACGGCTGTCTACTGCTTCTAGAGTTCGGAATCGCGTTTCTAAAAATATGATTAGGTCTTGAAGTTTTGGCAAGTCAGTGTTATCTTTTAGCGACTGTTCCCAGAGCAAATGGGTGTCGGGATGTAATTTTTGAATCAAGAGATGTATTAAAATTGGATCCCAGTTAGTAGTTTCGATTCCTAAATTTTGCAGAGCTTGAAGAGCTTCTGTAGTGGTATCGAGTAACCTTTTATTGTTTTCAGCAGTATCGGAAGAGATTACTGATTGAGAAAGAAGGCGTTTTAATTCAGTGGATACTAAGATTCTCTTATTTTCGTACCGATTTTTTAAAGTGGTCCATGCTGAATTATAGTTAGCGTCTGTGACTTGAAAATGGCTGATTAATCGAGCTGCTTCCCCTTGTAAACTTGATCTTAGATAATGAAGTTTTTCGACATTACTCAAATTGCTCGAATGGACAAGAGAGGTGAATAAGTCGTGGAATGATGTCCACTGAGAATAATCACCGGAAAATATTGGTAGATTGATTCGAGGAAATTTCATGGCTCTAGAATGTCCGTGATTATTGGATATGTTAAGTGTTGATTCATTTGAATAAGAGGGAGAGGCAGGAGGTGATAATTTTGATTTTAGTTCCTCTAATTCAGAACATGCAGAGATGTATATTTCCTCTGTTTGCGAAAAAAGTTTGTTTTTGAAGTAATCGAGTTGTTTGTAGTTTGCGGGTAATATGTTTAGCATTTTATGATCGTTTATTTTAAATTCGTTCCAACGATCGTTGAAAATTGTTATACGTTTTTCTAAATACGATTTAGTTTTAAGTTTAGGTGAGTCCTTGCTATAATTTATCATGGACGTTTTGATTTTTTCGAAAATCATTTCTTGTTGTAGAGCGAGTTGATTAAACTCGTCTAAAGTTTCGGTTTCTTCTCCCATGATTGTAAAGTTGAGTTATTGAGAAGAAACAAAGATAAAATTGAATGATTGATAAGTTAATTTGTATGAATGAAAGTTTGGAATTGCGTTTGAAGTTTGTAAAATTAAAAATCTGAACTCACTAGTTATTTACGTTAATGAATCTCACAATGAATTTGAAATGTAACCGAAATAATTTTTATTCATCTCGATCCGGCTCGAAGGACCAAAAAATGTTTGCGCCCCAGCTAGGGGGGTGTAAACTGAAAATTGCCAAAAGAGATGAATAAAAATACTCAGCAAGTTTTGACTAAAACTATATTAACTTTATAATTTAAATTCAAATACAAATAATTTACAATTCAATGAAATTCAAAATTAACAATATAGAAATTGAAATATAATTTAAAAGATTATAATTGAGTTCAAATATTTAAATGATTGATCGATGTAATCCAGTACATGTGGTTGATTCCAGTACTCTAGTGTGAGTGTGTTAAGCAACGTAGTCGTACCCTGATTGGACCGAGCAGTGACGTGCGTCTGTATGAATGATATGAGCGATGTAGTTTGATGAAGTCTAGCGGCGTGACGTACCCCGATGAGAATAGTGACGTGCCCCTAGATGAATGGTATGCTGAGCAGCGTGACGTGCGACGTGCTCTCTTATGTATGATATGGGCGATGTAGTTTATGATGCTGAGCAGCGTGACGTGCGACGTGCTCTCGTGAATGATATGAACGATGTGGTTTATGATGCTGAGCAGCGTGATGTGCGACGTGCTCCCGTGAATGATATGAATGACGTAGTTTATGATGAATGCCTAAAGAGGCAGTTTGGCTTAAAAAAGCGATTGGCCTTAAGAGGCGATTTGGCTTAAAGAAGCGATTTGGCTAGAAAAAGCGTTTGGCCTTAACAGGCGGTTTGGCTTAAAGAAGCGTTTGGCCTTAACAGGCGGTTTGGCTTGAAGAAGCGTTTGGCCTTAACAGGCGGTTTGGCTTGAAGAAGCGTTTGGCTTTAGAAAGCAGTTTGGCCTTAGGAGGCAGTTTGGCTGAAAAGCAGTTTGGCCTTAAGAGGCAATTTGGCTAAAAATAGCATTTGACCTAAAAAGGTAGTTTGCCAGTCAGACTGGATGAGAAGTGTCCACTTCGAGTTGTGATCGACTTCTCGTTTGCTAAGAGATTGCTTCGGCTTATATAGGGCCTTTAGCTTGGTCATGACGTGGGAATGTGGATGCGCTTTGTAAGGATGTGATGTTAGCGCCAGTGGTGAAATCGCGCACTGCTTGACGTTGATTGTAATTTTATTTAGTTTGATTGGATTTGATCGTGGAATTTGATGTGGATCGTTTAGCTGCCAAAGTAAGTGATTTTAATTTCGTGTTAATAAGTGTTTTTATGTTAAATAAGCGTTTCATGTTATGTGTTCATTATGTGTACTGTAGTCTTCGAGTCGTTTGTCGTGTTGTCTTATTTGTTGTGTTTGTTCGTCTTGTGTTTTATGTTATGTGTTCCTTATGTGTAATGTGATCTTTGAAACGTTTGTCGTGTTGTCTTATTTGTTGTGTTTTTTATTCGTTTTGTATTGAAGTTAATGAATTTGTGGTCTGTTTGTAATTCGTTCTCCTTTTTGATATTTTAATGTTTGTTTTCTTTTTCAGCTCATGACGGTACTGAACAACCTTATTTAGAACCGTCTTTTAGTCTTATTTCGAAAATTTTGTTGGAAAAATCAACTTTATTTTCAGTTTTTTTAAAGAATTTCTGCAATTTAAATTTCTTAAGCCCTTCATTCATAAAAATAGTATACTTAAATTAATCCATTAAAACATTTTTCGTTCAAATCTCTGATAATGACTCAAAAATTTGAAAATTTCAACGGACAATTTGAAAATGTCAACGGAAAAGAGTTTCACGATGGCCACACTCTACTTTTATATAGTCATTCTAATGAGACTAGACCGATCAAACAAACTTGATTTTTAAATAGAGGCTTTTATTTAAAAAAATCGGGTGCCGGTCAATTCATCGTAAACAATTTATCGTAAAACAATTTATCGTAAGAACAATTTATCGTAAGAACAATTTATCGTAAGAACAATTTATCGTAAGACAATTTATCGTAAGAACAATTTATCGTAAGACAATTTATCGCAAGAACAATTTATCGCAAGACAATTTATCGTAAGAACAAGATTATTGCGGGAAGTTAGGGAAATGTTGGGGAGATGGGTTGGGTGGGTGATGGGTTGGGTGGGGAAGGGGAGGAGGGGGGAGGGGGGAGGGGGAGGGGGGGATAAATTGATGACACACACACACACACACACACACACACACACACACACACACACACACACAATCCATTTTTTTTTTGTGTTTATTCTTGACCGCTGGATGTTTTATTAATTCACAAATATCTTGGGGTTTCTGGGTCTAATTATTGAAAATTTTTTAGATTAATTCATATAATCTTTATTGCGCCTCTACGTTTCGCCTGCTGTCGCTAGGCATCCTCAGGAGGTCTTAACTGTTATAAAACTTTTTAATGATTAAGCTTCCAAAATGTTTAACAAAAATCACCTTTTTCACAATAAAAACTTTTACAAATCGATATCAAGCAATAATAAATTAAATAAATTAACATAAATTAACAGAAAATCGAGGTCTACTCTCGTCCAAATCGTCAAATAAACTAACTTTAATAAAAGCTTAAATTTTTTTGTATTGTTACTGTAATAAAGCACAATAAACGTCGTTCACATTGTCAATATCTGTCCTTTTATTGATGCTATTTTTGGACCTACAAATTTCTAACGCTTCAAGAGTCATTCTTTTGTAATAATGATTCTCTTTGTGCAAAATTTTTACCCTATCATAATTAGGAATATGGTGTTTGTTGACACAGTGTTCTGCTAATGCAGTTTTTTGGCCAGATTTTGACTTTATGTCTGATTTATGTCCCGAAATTCTATTTTTTAGACATTGACCTGTTGTGCCTATATATACAGCAGAACAACTTTCATTTTTGTTACCCTCACAAGGAATCTCATACACCACGTTGGATTTCATGTCTCTTTTAACTTTATCTTTGAGCTTTGTAAAGCATCTATTAAGTGTAATAGAGGGTTTAAAAGCTACAGAAAGCGAAGGATTAGATTTTTTTAAAATATTACCAATGTTTTCAGAGAGACCTGGTATATAACGTAGGCTTCTGTAACCCCTTGTGGTGTCAACATTATCATCTGTTGTTCTGTTATCTCTATCCGTGACTTGTTTATTTATTACATTTCTTATAACCGTTTCTATAATTTTTCTAGGATACCCATTATTTAGAAGAATGTTCTTTACTTGTGTTATGTTTTTACTATGGAATTTTTCATGACTTAATGTAAGTACTTTCGAAACGAAATTTCTCGCCGTATTTATTTTAATATGCTTCGGATGGTAGGAGAGAAAGCTGAGCATTCTCCCCGACGCCATATTTTTTTGATACCAATCCGTGATCAACACATCTCTCTCCCTTATCACCTTCACATCGAGATAGGGTAACATTCCCTTCTCTTCAATCTCCACGGTGAACTGAAGTTTATGGTGAAAATCATTTAAAGCATTGAGCATAGTTTCTGTTTTCTCACGTGGTACAATCGCGAACATATCATCTACGTATTTATAAAACATCTTAGGTACAAAGGTCAATTTCTTCATTGTTTCATCAATCAATTCTTCCATAACTATATCCGCCAATATCGGTGATAATGGACTACCCATTGGTACTCCAAATATCTGACGATATACTGCTTTATTGAATGTAAAGTAATTGCAATCTATCACACAAAATTTAATAGCTTCCATAAATTTTTGTTTCGTTATTTTGGTGTATTGAGCAATAGTTTCCCACTTCTGTTCAATTAATTTTAAGCATAATGAAACAGGTATATTGGTAAACAATGACTTTACATCGAAAGAGACCATATTTTCATTCGGATCAATTTTGAAATTGTTAACCTTCTCTTTGAAATCAAATGCATTTTTGACATTGTACTTAGAGTTAGTGGTTAAGGTATTTAAAATACTCGCGAGATATTTTGCCAATTGAAAGCTTGGAGAATCAATTGATGAGACAATGGGGCGTACCGGATAATCTTCTTTATGAATTTTCGGTAATGCATATAATTTAGGTGACACCGCTGTATATGTTATTAACATTCTCTTTTCATTGTCGTTAATATGACCGTTACTTCTAAGTTGCTTTATTAATTCATTGTTTTTATTCTGTAGATTAGTGGTTGGATCTAGTCGGGATTGTCTGTACGTAGATTTATCATTCACAAGTGTGTTAACTTTTTTAATGTATTCCGTCCTCGAAATTGCCACGGTAACGTTCCCTTTATCAGACTTAAGAATAATTATTTCCTTGTTTTGGCGAAGAAATTTCATAACATCATCATAAATTTTCAAAATTAATTTGTTATTTACTTTACTACCAATTTTTCTAGAAAAATTCCATATTGAATTACTAAAAGAGGCTCTGGCAACACCTCTTTCCTGAATATCGGGTATTGTTTGTAAACAAGACTCACCATCAGCTATCAGCTGAAGTAACGGAAAATCTCTTTGGCTAACTGGTAAAGAGAATTTCGGGCCAAGAGACAAAAGCCAAACAACATCAGCTGGTATTTGAATTCCGCTGATATTTTTGAACCATTTTTCATTACATTTGATGCATAATGAATCAATGGCTTTCTTTTTTAATTTCTCGAATTTGTTGTTATTTAATTCTTGTATTTTTTGTGTTCGTTTTTTAAAAGCTCGTTCTTGACTATCAAAGAAACGAGAAGCGATATTTTTCGCGGAGCTAATGTTAATGTTTTGACGGATATTGACAATATTATTACGGCAAATTTTAATTCTTTTACAAACTTCTGTTATTTTAAGATTAAGTAACCTATTTTGAAATGCTTGTGTTATTTTTTTAACCGATTTGGACATAAATGAACTATCCTTAAATAATTTTTCTGGTTCTTTAGTTACATTATTAATGAATTTTGGTGTAATACCATAATCTCGACATTTTAATAGAAAAATCCTTGATTGTGTTAATGTGACGTTCTTCTTTTGGAGCTTGCTGTAGTTCTTAAAAAGTTGACAAAGTGCTGGTCCGTACATGGTACGAATATGCTCATACGAAGGTGTTATTATTCCGGTATCTGCCCACCGGTGATTATAATCCATTTTTTTTGTGTTTATTCTTGACCGCTGGATGTTTTATTAATTCACAAATATCTTGGGGTTTCTGGGTCTAATTATTGAAAAATTTTTAGATTAATTCATATAATCTTTATTGCGCCTCTACGTTTCGCCTGCTGTCGCTAGGCATCCTCAGGAGGTCTTAACTGTTATAAAACTTTTTAATGATTAAGCTTCCAAAATGTTTAACAAAAATCACCTTTTTCACAATAATAACTTTTACAAATCGATATCAAGCAATAATAAATTAAATAAATTAACATAAATTAACAGAAAATCGAGGTCTACTCTCGTCCAAATCGTCAAATAAACTAACTTTAATAAAAGCTTAAATTTTTTTGTATTGTTACTGTAATAAAGCACAATAAACGTCGTTCACATTGTCAATATCTGTCCTTTTATTGATGCTATTTTTGGACCTACAAATTTCTAACGCTTCAAGAGTCATTCTTTTGTAATAATGATTCTCTTTGTGCAAAATTTTTACCCTATCATAATTAGGAATATGGTGTTTGTTGACACAGTGTTCTGCTAATGCAGTTTTTTGGCCAGATTTTGACTTTATGTCTGATTTATGTCCCGAAATTCTATTTTTTAGACATTGACCTGTTGTGCCTATATATACAGCAGAACAACTTTCATTTTTGTTACCCTCACAAGGAATCTCATACACCACGTTGGATTTCATATCTCTTTTAACTTTATCTTTGAGCTTTGTAAAGCATCTATTAAGTGTAATAGAGGGTTTAAAAGCTACAGAAAGCGAAGGATTAGATTTTTTTAAAATATTACCAATGTTTTCCGAGAGACCTGGTATATAACGTAGGCTTCTGTAACCCCTTGTGGTGTCAACATTATCATCTGTTGTTCTGTTATCTCTATCCGTGACTTGTTTATTTATTACATTTCTTATAACCGTTTCTATAATTTTTCTAGGATACCCATTATTTAGAAGAATGTTCTTTACTTGTGTTATGTTTTTACTATGGAATTTTTCATGACTTAATGTAAGTACTTTCGAAACGAAATTTCTCGCCGTATTTATTTTAATATGCTTCGGATGGTAGGAGAGAAAGCTGAGCATTCTCCCCGACGCCATATTTTTTTGATACCAATCCGTGATCAACACATCTCTCTCCCTTATCACCTTCACATCGAGATAGGGTAACATTCCCTTCTCTTCAATCTCCACGGTGAACTGAAGTTTATGGTGAAAATCATTTAAAGCATTGAGCATAGTTTCTGTTTTCTCACGTGGTACAATCGCGAACATATCATCTACGTATTTATAAAACATCTTAGGTACAAAGGTCAATTTCTTCATTGTTTCATCAATCAATTCTTCCATAACTATATCCGCCAATATCGGTGATAATGGACTACCCATTGGTACTCCAAATATCTGACGATATACTGCTGGCCAAAAAACTGCATTAGCAGAACACTGTGTCAACAAACACCATATTCCTAATTATGATAGGGTAAAAATTTTGCACAAAGAGAATCATTATTACAAAAGAATGACTCTTGAAGCGTTAGAAATTTGTAGGTCCAAAAATAGCATCAATAAAAGGACAGATATTGACAATGTGAACGACGTTTATTGTGCTTTATTACAGTAACAATACAAAAAAATTTAAGCTTTTATTAAAGTTAGTTTATTTGACGATTTGGACGAGAGTAGACCTCGATTTTCTGTTAATTTATGTTAATTTATTTAATTTATTATTGCTTGATATCGATTTGTAAAAGTTATTATTGTGAAAAAGGTGATTTTTGTTAAACATTTTGGAAGCTTAATCATTAAAAAGTTTTATAACAGTTAAGACCTCCTGAGGATGCCTAGCGACAGCAGGCGAAACGTAGAGGCGCAATAAAGATTATATGAATTAATCTAAAAATTTTTCAATAATTAGACCCAGAAACCCCAAGATATTTGTGAATTAATATATATATATATATATATATATATATATATATATATATATATATATATATATATATATATATATATATATATATATATATACAGTGGTGGCTCGATAATTCGGACACTTTGTAATTCGGACACCTCAGTAATCCGGACAGAAAGTTTTTAATATTAAAGACTCTGTAATTCGGACATAAGACAAAAAGTCTGATTCAGTAGTCCGGACACTAGATAAAAAATCGTATTTGAACCTGTCACATATGTTCAACAAAGACTTCTCGCGATTAACGGTATAATAAGAATACAAATACGTATATGTATGTACGTAGAATTTGGTTATGTTTATTTAGTTTCCTTCATAATGTTGTTCAAAGTAAGTTGTTTTTTCAAGTGCTCTATTTGTTTAAAAAAATAACTATGGCTTCAATTAATAAAATTAAACACAACTCCCTAACAATAACAGAAAAACTTGAAATTTTAAATAAATTAAAGAAAAGCAATAGCTTTAGAAAACTGGCACTCGAATATAATGTAGGGAAATCCACAATATCAGACATAAAAAAATTTAAAAAAAATATTTTTTTAAAAAAAGCTTTTATTTTAAAAAAATGTACTAAAAAATGCACTAAAAAGGAAAAAATAATTTTTTGGGTGCTGTGTATCACAACTGGAGGACATCGGCACGCGACCGGGACCTCTGGGGAGAGACATTGCGGCAGGCCAAGACCGGAAACCGGTTGTAGCGCCGAAAGAGAGAGAGAGAGAGAATCACAAATAAAAGCGAGATAAATATTTGTTTTATTTTATTATAATTTATCTCGCTTTTATTTGTGATTCTCTCTCTCTCTCTCTTTCGGCGCTACAACCGGTTTCCGGTCTTGGCCTGCCGCAATGTCTCTCCCCAGAGGTACCGGTCGCGTGCCGATGTCCTCCAGTTGTGATACACAGCACCCAAAAAATTATTTTTTCCTTTTTAGTGCATTTTTTAGTACATTTTTTTAAAATAAAAGCTTTTTTTAAAAAAATATTTTTTTTAAATTTTTTTTATTTTATCCTTTTTAGTTTTTGTATTTGGTTTCTATTTATTTTTATTTGTATTTGTTTTAATAAAAGCTTATTTTAAATTAAAATAAAATTATTTTATCCTTTTTAGTAATTTTGTATTTGACTTGTATGTTTATTTATATTTGTACAGCGCTTGTAATTTATATATATTTTTCGATATTTCTAAGAATAATACTATGAGATTCATATTCAACGTTGGCCGAAGCCTCTCAATCCTAAATCCTATATATTTGTTGGGGGGTAAATTTTCATGCGCTTCATTTCACCTAACGCATCATTGTTGCAAGGCTTAGTTCCGGTTAACTTAGAGCAGTCCAATTCATCAATTTGCAGACCATCCAAAGATCTAACTCTACTAAGTGCTACATATGCCTGACCATCTGCGAAGAGCTTAGAGCCTAAATATACTACACCGTAGTCTAAAGTGCTACCTTGCATTTTATGCACTGTTGAGGCCCATGATAATATCAGCGGAAGCATTCTTCTTTCTGCAGTACCGTAGCTGTATTTTGCTGGGAATTGTACTGATTTTGGTTGTATTAGGTGGATTCCGTCTTTACCAAAATCTACTCTAACTGAGGGGATGTCTGCATCATATAATTGTGCTCTGCGATAGTGTGGCCAGATGATTTCCGTTATATTTCCTATTGCACCGTTGACCAATCCTTTAGCGACATCGATGTTGGATCTCAACATCACTTTGGCTCCCACAAATATCTCCAGCTCCTTCGGCAAGCCTCCAGTTTTGTTAATATCAGCTGATAATAAATCGTTTAAATCCACATTTCTGATATTTCGTGTTGCATCTACCAGTTGGTCCTGTGCTATAATTTTGAATATTTCGGCATTTTGTTCTCTGAAGCGTTGCATGACTGCTTTGTTATGGTCATCTACTTGTTGATTTGTTGGGTATATGCGCAGAGCCTTCTCTAATGAAAATTCGCCAGTTGCTTCATTATTTACTTTGCCCAGTAATATCGCCATATGCTCAGGACGAAGTTCTCCAACGCGCAGTGAATTAAGAATATCTGCGAATGTGGCGTCTTCATGTTGTCTCATATTCTGCTGCAATTCAACCAATGTGAATAGCCGCCACAAGTTCGTTGCGGGAGCTAATCTAGATGGTTGGTTGAACACTTGATTTCCTCTAACAGGCGGCAATTGCATCAAGTCACCGAAGAGTAGCACGTTGATTCCCCCGAAAAGGTCTTCACTATTTTTTAGTTGTTTCAGGCGTGAGTCTATCATGCATAACATCTCATAGGGGACCATTGAGATCTCATCTATGAAGAGGAACTCAATGTTTTTCCATTGCAGACGCATGGTTCTGAGGAAGTTGCCAGTCAGATGTGGCATGTTGACAAGTCTACCATCTTTCTGAACTGGCAACTTTAGCAAGCTGTGTAATGTAGTTCCGCCTACTATTCGCGCTGCTACTCCAGTTAATGCTCCTACTTTGACTGCTTGCCTTCCATAACATCGGTTGACTTGGTTTTTGAGAAGCTTGAACACGAATGTCTTGCCGGTACCTGCTCCACCTGTGATAAACAATCTCTCTCGCTGGTTACTTTTGTTGATTTGTTCGTGTATGCTGCGAGTTATATTTCTAAATATTTCTCGTTGGCCTAGATTCATCGCTTCTTTTGCGGTCTGGAATTGTTCATCACTCATTGCCTGCTCCGGCAGTTCTTCTTCTAATTCCTGTTCGATATAAATTGGTAGTGCCTGGTCTAGGATCTCGAATGCATGTGCCTGGTTGAATGCATTCTCCAGTTGTCTATCTCGCTGTCTGAATTCCTCCATGTGCTCACTAATTTCTTTTAGGCATCCCTCACGTTCTAGAAAGGCTTCTCTTGCTGTGTCGAAGTTTTGTAGGAGCTCATTTTCTGATCGATATGGCATGTATTGTACAAGAAGACTATAGTAGTAATTTTCAGGATCTGTAGATACAACAAAGTGTGGTACTCGTATTACTGCTGGAACATTTCTTATATTCATTTTTGAATTGTCTGTCAGTCGAATTAATTTCCTTCGTTGATGTTGTTCAGGTTCGGAAGCATCCTCGTCCTCATCCTCATATTGTTTCTTATAGTATGGTTCGAAGAGCATTGCAAACTCAGTCAAGCTCATGTTGTCGAAGTCATAATCTGCATGTTGCAGTGGACGCTTCTCATATCTCTCGAAGATGTTGCTGCAGTATCCAGTAGCTCTATTTAACTCATCAAATCTCAGCACTCTGTAACGTTGATCTGGCTTGCGAGTATTGAGAAATACAGATTTTCTTGAGCTATTACGCATATTGATGTGACTGAGTCTGTAGGCGCATTCACAAGCTGAGACTTGTCGTTCCTTCAGTATTCGCATACAGATTTTGAAGAGTTTTCTTGAAACATCTGACTCTTCCCGCTGTATGAGACGAATTGCTTGTGCAATGCTGGCGTTGAGTTCAGTAGGTTCTGACTTTGACATGTACTTGGCGATGTAGAATGCTATCGCCTCGTTAGATCCACATGGTTGGATGTCCATATTACCTTTCCATAGCTTCAAGAGTTGTGGGTTGTAGTTGTTAATCCATCGATCTTCCTTTCGACGCTTCAACAGGCATATTCGTCCTCCACTTCTCACGAAGTCATCTGATGAATGGGCGACGATACGGGTCTCAGAACATTCTTGACGGGGGAAGCTAAATCTACATGTTGATGTTCCAGTCTTGTAACATGTATGTGTGTGGTGATGAATCTGGCATTTCTTTACAAGCTCATATAAGTCTGTATCCTCTGGTGGCATCTCAGAGGAACACACTTTGTCAAGTTGTTGGATGCCCTCTGCAGTGTCAAAGGATCTGTGATCCTTTACCCATGTTAACATATGAAGATGTGGACTACCGCGATTTTGAAACTCTATTCTCCACCAGTAATCCTCCACTTGTCCTCCGAATACTTCATGATTGTTCTGGATAAACTTGATAAGGGCGTTGACTCTAATCATGAAATGCCGGCTCACGACGACAGGATATTGCTCAATTAAGCGTTGCGTCGCTTGCATATCAAGTTCAACGGGGTCGTCATCAGGTCTTCCATCAGCTATGAGTAGAGCTTTTCTCATATCCAGCCAGTTGAGATCGTTACAGCTGAAGGTTACGAAGTAGGTAGGTGGACCCAGACATCTTATTTGTGCTATTAACTCGTTCAGAGCTGTGCGCCAGTATGCTGATGATCCTCGCAAATTCTTCATATAGAGGTGGACATCTTCGATCCTTCCCTCTTGGCCTTCAATCTTCTTACCGCATGCTGCAATTGTGGATTTAGCTCGATGATATTCAAACATGGATAATGCATAGAATAGGTAGTCGTTGCGTTCGAATCTTGTGTCGCTACCTAATATTCTATATTGGAAGTAATCAAGCGGTGATATGTTCACAGGTCTATTTTCCTTCAAGCCATTTTTACCATCGGGGAAAAGGTAGAACCATGCAAACTCTTCAGCTTTCAATTCGTGTGCCTCATTCACGATATTATCCTTTGTCTTGCGTATGATTTCGTTGGCATTCTCCGATATGTCCAATTCGTCATCCACATCTGGCTGTTTACAATCTATGGGAGCCATCAATGATGTTTGTATTGCTACTGACTCCATTTGTTCTAGCTGGTGTACAATTGGTGTTGTCTCAAACTCTTGTGGTGGTATTCTCTCTACGTTAGATTCCAGGTCTTGTTCTATTATACTGTTCTCAGTCTTGAGTTGCACATCTATGTAATCCAAGGTGTACTGAACATTTCTTGAACGCGTAGTTCGCTTACAAACTCGATGAAGCTCTTCGATATTGTCGCATTGTATGATGCAGGCCTTTCCATGTTCTGCACGGGCGCCTTTCGGTCCGCAGGAATGTGAATCCGTGAAGTAGTATTTGTTATCGTAATACAGTACTCCAAATGACTTTGATTCTGCTATTAGTATTCCTGCATTATGATTGGCAAATAGATTCCCCAAAGCTTGTCGTAGTGTGAAGCCAATGGTATGATTCTCAGAATCATCTAGACTTCCATAAAGTTCTGGATCTTCATTATAATTCATGGAGAATGTGTTGCCGAACATAATAAAGTCTGTCTTGATGACATCGAAGTTACGTACAGCTAAGTATCCACTATCAGAAATCGGATAAGCATTCGGATTGTTGTTTGAGGCAGTGTGTATGACTTCGTACATTTCATCAGCCTGGGTCATGTTCCCATCCAAGGTAACCTGGTTCCATAATCGTGGTGGAAGTATAACTGCCCGTACGATGTTTGATAATACCATTACACAGCACTGTACTCCAGCCCATCTCGATGTGAAGAAACTGTCTTGTGCTTGGTGCCATGAAGCTCGTAAAATTCTGGATATATCTCCAATTGATTTGTAGGCGCTTTCGTCTTGTAGCGTATTGATTGCTTCAGCTTGTGGTGGTGTATCAACAACTCGTATCAAATCTTGTTCATTAATTTCTACGTCTTGGTCGACATTGACATCTCCGTATAATGGATTGTTAGCCATCAGCCACCGTAGCGCAGCCAGCAGTCTTGGCCTGCATATTGAGAACTCTCTTGTGATGTTTAGGTTCTCAAGATGTTCGGTTACAACGACAATTCCTGAATTCTGGGTCGATCTTGGTAGCATTTTTGGTAACTTTTCACTAACTTCGAAGATATCCTGGGCAAAGAGTACTGCTTGTCCACGGAAACCATATTGTCCAAATCGTCCGTCATACTTCACTACCTTAAGAAATGGTGTTATTCTTGCCAATAGTCGCTGTTCGGCTTGTGATAATACTCGAATTACTTCAGGTATATCTCCGGGTTGCATGTTGTTCCAATATGCTTTCGACGGATATGTAGTCTTCTTGCTGGTTAGGTGAGTCTTACAGCGGTGGCACACGAGCAAACTTCGTTTCGATGACAACTCAGGTGGCAAGTATGTCCTGGCAACGACACTCGGTCTACATGTAGCGACTTGATTAGGATAGCATCGCTTGGTGCAAATTTCACAAATGCTAGCGCAGAATGTATTAATGGCTTTTTGAAATGTCACAATCCCGGCATTCAATCGTTCATGTTGTAGGCGAGCTTGTTCCAGTCGTGCTGCATGTTGTTCTGGTGTTTCTGAGGCTCTGGCTTGTGACGTATGTTGTCTGTCGTGCTCCAGTCGCACTGCATGTTGTTCTGGTGTTTCTAAAGCTCTAGCTTGTAGCATATGCTTTCTCTCGCGCTCCAGTCGTGCAGCATATTGTTCTGGTGTTTCTGAGGCTCTGGCTTGTGACGTATGTTGTCTGTCGTGCTCCAGTCGCACTGCATGTTGTTCTGGTGTTTCTAAAGCTCTAGCTTGTAGCATATGCTTTCTCTCGCGCTCCAGTCGTGCTGCATATTGTTCTGGTGTTTCTGAGGCTCTGGCTTCTGACGTATGTTGTCTGTCGTGCTCCAGTCGCGCTGCATGTTGTTCTGGTGTTTCTGAGGCTCTAACCTCAGATTTATCTTGCCTATCTTTGTCTAAGCGGGTTTCACGGTGTTGACTTGATTCTCGCTGCTTGCTTTGTTGCCGCTTGTCTAGCCGTGAACGCTTAGCATCTTCACATTCGGCTGCTCGGTTTTCCTGATATTTACGACGAGCCTTCTCCAACCGTCGTTTACTCTGCGTTGCAGTTTCTCCCTTTGTGCTTTGCATTTTGTTATTTATTTGATTTATTTATTAAAAATAGTTGTTAAAACTTTTGTAGAAGAAATGAGAACTTCACTATTCAAAAAATTACAATCAACTAAATATTTAGGAAAATCTATCCACTATTTATTGCAAAAAAATCTGGAGAAAAGTAATTAGCACAAAAGTAATTAGGACACAGGTAATTAGGACACAGGTAATTAGGACACAGGTAATTAGGACACAGGTAATTAGGACACAGGTAATTAGGACAAATGTAATTAGAACAAAAGTAATTAGGACAAATGTAATTAGAACAAAATTAATTATATCCAATGTAATTAAATTTTATTACTTCCTTTAATTACCTTATTATTTATTTGTCAAGCGTACTTGTTCAGGTAAATCCGAATGTGAAATTAAAGTAGGGCAATAAATTTAATTAGCGTGCACTGGAATTAGGTTTTCTGTCTTAGAGGACCTTCAGTAATCCTGACAGACTTCTTAATGCCAGAATCTGATTCAACGATCCCAAAAACCCCCAGATGAGATTCTTGCCAGAAAATTTTTTCAGGTAAATCCGAATGTGAAATTAAAGTAGGGCAATAAATTTAATTAGCGTGCACTGGAATTAAGTTTTCTGTCTTAGAGGACCTTCCGTTATCCTGACAGACTTCTTAATGCCAGAATCTGATTCAACGATCCCAAAAACCCCCAGATGAGATTCTTGCCAGAAAATTTGAGGAAAAGGATAATCACGTTATCCTTACAGGACCTTCCGTTATCCTTACAGACTTGTTAACATCAGAATCGGATTCAGCGATCCCAAAAACCCCCAGGTGAGATTTTTTTCCGGAAAATTTGAGGAAAAGGATAATCACGTTATCCTTACAGGACCTTCCGTTATCCTTACAGACTTGTTAACATCAGAATCGGATTCAGCGATCCCAAAAACCCCCAGGTGAGATTTTTTTCCGGAAAATTTGAGGAAAAGGATAATCACGTTATCCTTACAGGACCTTCCGTTATCCTTACAGACTTGTTAATGGCAGATTCGGATTCAGCGACCTCAAAAACCCCCAGAATAGATTTTTTTTCCGGAAAATTTGGAGAAAAGGATAATCACGTTATCCTTACAGGACCTTCCGTTATCCTTACAGACTTGTTAATGGCAGATTCGGATTCAGCGACCCCAAAAACCCCCAGAATAGATTTTTTTCCGGAAAATTTGGAGAAAAGGATAATCACGTTATCCTCACAGGACCTTCCGTTATCCTTACAGACTTGTTAATGGCAGATTCGGATTCAGCGACCTCAAAAACCCCCAGAATAGATTTTTTTCCGGAAAATTTGGAGAAAAGGATAATCACGTTATCCTTACAGGACCTTCCGTTATCCTTACAAGGACGAAGTAGAGAAAATATTGTATTGTCATCGGACTTATATAAGTGTGCAAAATTTCAAGTGAATCGGATGAGTGGAAGTGGGTCAAAATTTGATTGCAAGATTTGACCCCGACAGACAAACAGACAAACAGACAAGATAGCGAGCTAAATAAAAGCTTTTAAAAAAACATAACAAAAGCTATAATTGCCAATCTGACAATTATTGAAAACCCGTATAGAGATTTATGTGAACGGCGAACAGTTGTATCAAAATTCCACTTTGAAGTTAAACTTTTCAACAAGATTTTTTTAAATTTATTCCAATCGAATTTTAATGTATGGAAGTTTTATGTAGAATCATATCCTAAATAACTTTTGTTGTTACACTTTTTTGATAACATGCACCGTTTTTGAGATATTCGCAAAAAACGTTTTCGTTCGTCTAGTTTTGCCCATTAATGAACTTAGCCTTGCATTTTACGAAAAACTGCGTAAAATTTCAAGTCTCTAGCTCAATTTGACTTAAATACCCTTGGATTTTTCGCTTTTCCTATCATAAGGTGTTTTAGTCGATGCTAGCTTGTAGCATTCGCGCAAACTAGAAGAGTAACTCTTTCTTTGCCTATTTTACCTCCTGGTGCAGACGTAATGACAAAGTTTTTTCTGTTAATTTTTGCCAGAAAGTAGCTATTTCATCAGCGTTATAGATTTGGGCTAGTTGCGAGTTCATTTTTCTTATTTTTTCTTTAAATTTAATGTGAAACGGCTACACAGAATTGAAATCGCTACTTAATTTTTCACCAGCAATCTGTAACGTTTTGATTCCATATCCATAACGAGATCTAAATATATAAATCTATCCTTAACTGGCGTAAAACATAAAAATCCGATTGGAAAAACATCAAAATCCGATTGGAATAAGTTTTAAAAAATCTTAATGAAAAGTTTGACTTCGAAGTGGAATTTTGATACAACTGTTCGCCGTTCACTTAAACTTCGAACAATGCGAAATCACCATACGGGTTTTCAATAATTGTCAGATTGGCAATTGTAGCTTTTGTTATGTTTAAATCAAAAATTAGGATGGAAATATATAGGTTTTGGTAATTCGGACAAATCGATAATTCGGACAACGTCCGGTTTGCAATTGTCCGAATTATCGAGCCACCACTATATATCTATATATATAAAAATGAATCGTGGTCCGTTTGACTATCCATAACTCGGCTGAATATAATCCGATTTGCATGGGGTTTTTTTTTGTTGGATTCGTATTGCAACAATGAAAAAACACAACGGAGCCGAAAATTGGAAATTTCTACCGGAAAAGTTGGAAAATCTTGGAAAACCGAAATTGCATACTTTCAGGGGAGCGGTTTTCTGGTTTGCACTTTCAGTAATTCCAAATCAAAAATCTCGAATCTTTTTTCGTTTTGTTGGAAAAGTCGAGAAAAATTTTGGGGAAAAACGGGAATATCGGAAAAATTGAAATTTGCATTTTGTATGGGATTTTGGTATGGAAGGAGAAAATATTGTATTTGGAATTGAAAAACGGAAAATTTTGTACCTCACAATAATTTTATCGCCAACAGATGGCGTTACGCTCTCAGACTCGCGTTTGACAACTGAGAATTATATTCGCCCTTTCCTTATTGATGATCGATGCGAAGCGGTTGTTTATCGATATAGTGCGCAAATTATCGCTGTTTTTCCCACTTTTAAATCGTCGAAAGTATTTTATTTTGTGTACAACGAAGTGAATCAAGGTATTTACTCAGTGACCAAGTAAAATTAAATGGATTGGTGTTGAACGATTTGATAATTTAAATTATTCATTTTGTGGAGAACGAATTTAAATAAGGTATTTTGTCACCGCCCAATTCGTTTATTTAAAAAAAAATCTATTTGTATGGGAGAGGGAGGTAGGAGTGGTCCAACTGAATAGATAAATCATATTCTAAACAAATTTCGTCTTCATAAACTTTTCGATACGATGCACAGTTTTCGAGAAAATAAAGAAAAAGTATTCAATTTGTATCGGGGAATGGAAAGAGGTAGTCTAACTAAATTTTGATGTATAGATAAGTTATGTAAAATCATATTCAAAACACATTTTAGCTTTATAAATTTTTCAATGCGATTCACCGTTTTCGAGAAAATTGCGAAAAAAGTATCATTTATATGGAGAAGGGAATGGTCCGATTTTGCCAGTTCAAGAACTTATCATTGCCATTTACGAGAAAAGCAACTGTAAATATTTCAAATCTCTCAATCCTTCCGAAAGTTATGATATTCACGGATATATAGACGGACAGACGACAGATAGACAGACGATCGGACATGCCAAAATCAAAATCTTTTGTCATCCCAAACACCCTGGTGTAGTTCATTTTTGTGTCCAGCGATTGGTTTGATACGTTACAACTAAATCTAATATACTTCAATATGATTCTCATATAGTGTGGAGGTCCCCAATCTGGAGTGCAGCAACAAACTTATTGGGGTGCGGAAGCGTTTTTTTTTTGATTTGTGAGATAGAGTTATAAATTTTTTTGATTTGTGAGATGGAGTAACGTATAAACTCAAGAACTACTGCACCAACATAGACTATGTATCATGACCACGGTTTATAGTTAGGTGTGGTCGCGATATCGGCTCCCCTTTCACCCCCTCGCCTGTTATCTTCTGAACCACTGAAGGGATTTGAATACGGTTTTCAGTGTTGGGCAGGTCAATCATAAAATAAATTTTCACCCACTCAAACTACTCCGCTCTACATGATGCGAGCCCCCTCTCCTGCTATCTACTAAACTACAGATCGGATTTTTATAAAATGTTGGATAGGTTATCTGTCAGGGTAAATTTTCGACCAATCCCCTTCTCAGCTATCTCTGAAACTATTTTATGGTTGTTCAACATCTGTTACAACATAAATGCTAAAATCTTAAGTGTCTGGCAATAAGGGAATTCGCTCTATTCCCTTTCTCCCAAGCAGATGGAAAAAATATTTGCAATTTTCTTGAAAACACTTTTGAAAAAAAAAAAAAAGATTTTTTCATATTCAAAAATTTATTACTACCCGGGCAACGCCGGGTTCTTTCAAGCTAGTATATATATATCTATATAAATGAATCGTGGTCAGTTTGACTATCCATAACTCAGCTGAATATAATCCGATTTGCATGGGGATTTGTTTGTTGGATTCGTATTGGACCAGGTAAAAACACTACGGAGCCAAAAATTGGAAATTTTCACCGGAAAAGTCGGAAAATCTTGAAAAACCGAAATTGCATAGTTTCAGGGGAGCGGTTTTCTGGCTTGCACTTTCAGTCATTCCAAATCAAAAATCCCGAATCCTTTTTTGTTTTGTTGGAAAAGTCGAGAAAAATTTCGGGGAAAAGCAGGAATATCGGAAAAGTTGAAATTTGCATATTGTATGAGATTATGGTATGGAAGGAGAAAATATTGTATTTGGAACTGAAAAACCGATAATTTTGTCCTTCACGATAAATTTATCGCCAACAGATGGTGTTATGCCCTCAGACTCACATTTGACAGCTGAGAAATATATTCGCTCTTTCCTCATTGATGATCGATGCGAAGCGGTTGTTTATTCATATAGTACGCAAATTATCGCTGTTTTTCCCACTTTTAAATCGTCGAAAGTATTTTATTTTGTGATGAACGAAGTGAATCAAGGTATTTACTCAGTGGCCAAGTAAAATTAAATGGATTGGTGTTGAACGATTTTATAATTTAAATTGTGGAGAACGAATTTAAATAAGGTATTTTGTCACCGCCCAATTCGTTTATTTCAAAAAAATCTATTTGTATGGGAGAGGGAGGTAGGAGTGGTCCAACTGAATAGATAAATCATATTCTAAACAAATTTCGTCTTCATAAACTTTTCGATACGATGCACAGTTTTCGAGAAAATAAAGAAAAAGTATTCAATTTGTATCGGGGAGGGGAAAGAGGTAGTCTAACTAAATTTTGATGTATAGATAAGTTATGTAAAATCATATTCAAAACACATTTTAGCTTTATAAATTCTTCAATGCGATTCACCTTTTTTGAGAAAATTGCGAAAAAAGTCTCATTTATATGGAGAAGGGAATGGTCCGATTTTGCCAGTTCAAGAACTTAGCATTGCCATTTACGAGAAACGCAACTGTAAATATTTCAAATCTCTAGTTCAATCCTTCTGAAAGTTATGATATTCACGGATATATAGACGGACAGACGACAGATAGACAGACGGTCGGACATGCTAAATTCGAAATCTTTTGTCATCCCAAACACCCTGGTGTAGTTCATTTTTGTGTCCAGCGATTGGTTTGATACGTTACAACTAAATCTAATATACTTCAATATGATTCTCATATACAGCCTTGGCCAAAAGTATTGAGCACCCTGTAAATTTTACTAATATACAAAATCTAATGCTCCAAATCAATCGTATTGTTTATTAAAGTTTTGTCGGCATCTAAAAAATAAAATTTAAACAATAGTCAAGTGGCTGGTTAGTAACAAAACATCTAGAACCTTAAAAATTTGCTTTTGTGGTGTTTTTTGATATCCGATTAGTTCGCTTTCTCAGCTCGCTGTGAAGACATACAGTTCTGTAGTGCCTTGAAGTGATTTTTTTTCAATAAATTAAATATTTTAATGTAAATATGGCGAAAAAAAGAGAACTGACATTGCAACAGCGGGTAGAAATTCAACTTTTGATGCAGCAAGGCAAGTCCCAAGTGGAAATTTCTAAAACCGTTAAATGTTTGCGTCGAGCTGTGCAATATGTTATCGAACGGTTCGAGAAGACTGGATCGCATAAAAATAGACACAGATCTGGACGAAAACGACTTACTATAGATCGTGAAGACAGAATATTAGTAAGGGATTCACTGAAAAATAGGAGAAAAACGTCTTTCGAGCTCGCTGCTGATTTTTCAGTAACAATTAAAAAGCCAATATCTGCCAGGACGACATGAAGAAGACTGCAGAAAGCTGGTCTAAAAGGCCGCAAAGCCAGGAAGAAGCCGTGGCTTTCCGAAAAAAAAAAACAAAAAGGCTCGCTTCCAATGGGCTCTAAAACACAAAAGTTTAACCGAGCAAGATTGGTCAAATATTCTATGGTCGGACGAATCAAACTTTCAGGGGAGTAAAATAATTCCTTTTTCTGTAGAAAAACATTATTTTCGACCCGATAAATATGTGTAGTGTAGTAAAATCCAACGGTTTACAAATCATATTTTTTCATTATTTTTTAGCTTTTCGGGACACCCGGTGCATCTTATGTCCGCCGCCGAATAGGCGAAGAGTATAATGTCGAATGTGTTGTACCAACCGTAAAATACGGGGGTGGCAGTATAATGGTTTGGGGCTGCATGGCTGGATCTGGAGTTGGTGAAATGTTCGTATGTGAAGGCAAAATGAACTCCAAAAAATACATAGATGTGCTCAAAACTACACTTATTACGTCGTTTTCATGCACTTTTGGAGATACAAACATGGATGGCGTAAAGTTTCAGCAAAACAACGCACCATGCCATAAATCCACCGAAACAAAGAATTGGTTTGAAGAAAATTGCATCGATGTTTTAGAGTGGCCTTCGCAGTCTCCGGATTTAAACCCCATAGAATATTTATGGGCTATACTAAAGCGTAAGGTGCGGGCACATCAAATTTCGTCAAAAGAAGATTTAAAAAGGCACCTCCAAGAAGAGTGGAGCGCGATAAGCAGCGATGAATGTAAGAAACTCGTCGCATCCATGCCTAAGAGGGTCGCTGCCGTTATAAAGGCGAAGGGTGGCCCCACAAATTATTAAATTTTTATCATACAATAAACGATTAACTTCTACTAAAACTTTTTTTATTTGACTCCATCTAAATATAACGGTTATTTTGCCATATATCATGGGTGCTCAATACTTTTGGCCAAGGCTGTAGTGTGGAGGTCCCCAATCTGGAGTGCAGCAACAAACTTATTGGGGTGCGGAAGCGTTTTTTTTATTTGTGAGATCGAGTAACGTATAAACTCAAGAACTACTGCACCAACATAGACTATGTATCATGACCACGGTTTATAGTTAGGTGTGGTCGCGGTATCGCCTCTTCTTTCACCCCCTCGCCTGTTATCTTCTGAACCACTGAAGGGATTTGAATACGGTTTTCAGTGTTGGGCAGGTCAATCATAAAAGAAATTTTCTCTATCTACTAAACTACAGAACGGATTTTTATACAATTTTTAGTGTTGGATACGTTATCTATCAAGGTAAATTTTCAACCAAACTCCTCCTCAGCTATCTCTGAAACTATTTTATGGTTGTTCAACATACAGCCATGTTCAAAAGTGTTAGGCACCCCCATTTTTTACAAAGAAATCATAGATTTTGATAGAGGATTTGTGGAGTATTTTGAAGAAAAATATCCGGAAACACAAAAATATCATCAGAAGATACCCTGAAAAGGGCTATTCAGGAGGAATGGGATTTCATAAGTGACGACACGAAAATAGGCTTGTAGCGATAATGCCGAAAAGACTCGCTGCTGTAATAAGGGCTAGGGGTGGGCCCACCTAATATTAGTCGGGCGCCCGAATTTGTAAAAATAATATTCCTTACGATAAATTGTCTTACGATAAATTGTTCTTACGATAAATTGTCTTACGATAAATTGTTCTTACGATAAATTGTCTTACGATAAATTGTTCACGATAAATTGTTTTACGATAGATTGTTCACGATAAATTGTCCGCGAATCAAAAAAATCGAATATAATATTGTATTCGTAAGATTGGTTCACTAAATTTTCCAAGCCTACTTTGTTTTAGTCAACCAAATGTTTCAATCCTTGACATAATGTAGTGTTCACAGACGTCGCGGTACATATTTTCCAAGAAAAAATTATTAAGGCTTTACCGATAAATAGCCTTTAAGGTTTGCGGTCAGCTTAGTTTTACCGGGAGCATGATCTGATTTGCTTTCTGGGAGCGTATGCAGATCTATTTGAAAACTGTACTATTTCCACCACATTATGGTTATTATCATAGCAATCTAGCGGCGCTTCTAGCTGGGTTCTAAGTACTTCGATAGATCTTAAACGTTATTTCCACAACATACTGGCTAATATTACCCCATGATTTGTGTTAACTTAAAACAAATTTAAACAAAAAATCGCAACGTCTTTTTAAAAATCCGGATCATTAAAAAAAAGGCTTTTACTGTGTTTTTTTTTCATAAAAAATGAGTTATAATCATTTCAAGCGAGGCAAGGTTTCAGCTGACAAAACTGAGACTTTGGTTGAAACTATATTACGACATAACGTTATAAGTGGCGACAAAATCGTTTCAGCAACTCATCCTGTGTGGAAAGATATCGTCAAAGAATTGGAAAATAAATACAAACCATCGAGTGTACATTCGATGGTTGCAACAATCGATGTTTTATTCGTGATATACTTTTTGGAAGAAAAGATGACTCTTATAATGACAGCAGGGTCAGCATGTGTGTGGATTCCTCAGCAGTATCAATGCATGAAAGTATCCCGAAAACTTATGTCGTTTCTCTGACAGTACCGAAAACAGAGTTCAGTGAGTTGGTTACCGAAACATCGTACGTAATCAGCCGCAAATTGGACAGAATTCTTGGCCAAGAAACTCTACGATGAAACGCAAACAAGGCATGGTTTCAATTTCAAAAACCACTACATATCGCGAGATGCTGCAGATGGGAATTTTTCCGGTACGATTACCTATACTGGAATTTCGTGAAGAATTTATTCCACAATATCCTTGCCAATATTTTGAGTATCTTAAAAATAAGTTTTTGATTCCTAATTTATAGTAAGACTGCCGGGCTTTCTATTTGGAGTGCATTGGCGCGAGCAAAATGAATATTGGTCTAATGACCGTGTGAATGGAAGATATTTCGACGAAATACTTCTGTATTTCTAAACTGACTCACTGTTTCGACTCACGACTTCGATGTATGTGAAGTACTTCGTGGACGCTGAATTGTCACTTTTTTTTGCTTTTTTGTTTTCCTTCAGTGAAGCAATTTGCTTGCTTTAGGTTTTAAATAAAAAATTTAACCGCAAATTTGCCGAACAAATGTACATTCCTTTTCCGAACAAATATTCATTTTGTCTCCCGATAAATGCACTTCGGACAAAAGCCAATCGTTAAATAGCATTTTTGTGGTGGCTAAAAATATATTGAATTTTAGGGAATTGTGCTTGTGGCAGTAAGCTAATGTGCACATTTTCTTCCTCGGATGCGAACGTTGTTAACCCTAATCAGCTCAGGCTAATTTTGTCCTTAATCCACGCAGGCGGTGACTCACAGTCACCATGCCGAAAAAAAAAGAATAATTCAATAAAAAAAAATTTTGTAAGTTTGCATTTTTTAATTCAGTTAATAATATTTATTTATATATATGTACATCATTCGTACTCTTTATATTTGTAGCATAAAATAGATTTTCAAAAATTTTCGTTACAAACATTTTTTTTGCATTTGTACATATTTGCTTCAAACCGCGACCTTAGCAATGGGGGCACAGGAAGCAACTTGGGACACAGGAAGCAACTTTTGGGAAATGCTACAGTTATTATCCTCTACTACGGTCCGATATTTTGCGAAACAGAAGCAAAGTGATACCAAAATAACCTTTCTTTCCTGGTAAAACCGTTACGGAGACTGTAAGTCACCGCCTGCGTGGATTAAGGGTGAATTTCATAAAAGCGAAATATTATTGTTGTAGTAAAAAAATTTAATTTTTTTTTCATTTTTAAATAGTATTGGCATAAAAAAACAAAGTCAAGGAGCATGAATGCAATAACTTTTCTAACATTCGTAACAATCACTCTCAAAACTGAATCGGTGACTCAAAGTCACCGGGTGTGCGGATTAGGGTTAAAATCACGTGCAATATCACGGAAGGGGACAAAAATTGTGGAAAGAGGCAACTTCGGGGTCCAACTCGGGAACAGATAGCCGAAGAGCTGATACATTAATCAGTTTTTCGATACCGAAATGACAAAGCTGCAGACATGGTCAAAGAGGATGTCACTTTGGGTCGATTATATGGGAAAAAAATTAAAAAAAAATTTTTAAAAAAAGCTTTTATTAAAAAGAATGCACTAAAAAGAAAAAAAATAATTTTCTGGACGCTGTGTATCACAAATATAAAAGCTTTTTAAAAGCGAGAAAAATTTTTATTTTATTGTTTTATGCTTTATCTCGCTTTTTAAAAGCTTTTATATTTGTGATACACAGCGTCCAGAAAATTATTTTTTTCTTTTTAGTGCATTCTTTTTAATAAAAGCTTTTTTTAAAAATTTTTTTTTTATTTTTTTTTATTTTGTTCTTTTTAGTCTTCGAATATATATCCTTACATTTGAGATGTCCTTACAGGCTTTTTAACTTGAGAATCGTATTCAGCGACCCCAAAAACCCCCAGAATAGATTTTTTCCGGAAAATTTGGAGAAAAGGATAATCACGTTATCCTTACAGGACCTTCCGTTATCCTTACAGACTTTTTAGTGACAGATTCGGATTCAGCGACCCCAAAAACCCCCAAAATAGATTTTTTTCCGGAAAATTTGGAGAAAGGGATAATCACGTTATCCTTACAGGACATTCCGTTATCCTTACAGACTTTTTAATGACAGATTCGGATTTAGCGACCTCAAAAACCCCCAGAATAGATTTTTTTCCGGAAAATTTGGAGAAAAGGATAATCACGTTATCCTTACAGGACCTTCCGTTATTCTTACAGACTTTTTAATGGCAGATTCGGATTTAGCGACCTCAAAAACCCCCAGAATAGATTTTTTTCCGGAAAATTTGGAGAAAAGGATAATCACGTTATCCTTACAGGACCTTCCGTTATCCTTACTGATTTTTAATGACAGATTCGGATTCAGCGACCCCAAAAACCCCAGAATAGATTTTTTTCCGGAAAATTTAGAGAAAAGGATAATCACGTTATCCTTACAGGACCTTCCGTTATCCTTACAGACTTTTTAATGACAGATTCGGATTCAGCGACCCCAAAAACCCCCAGAATAGATGTTTTCCGGAAAATTTGGAGAAAGGGATAATCACGTTATCCTAACAGGACCTTCCGTTATCCTTACAGACTTTTTAATGGCAGATTCGGATTTTGCGACCTCAAAAACCCCCAGAATAGATTTTTTTCCGGAAAATTTGGAGAAAAGGATAATCACGTTATCCTTACAGGACCTTTCGTTATCCTTACAGACTTTTTAACGACAGATTCGGATTCAGCGACTTCAAAAACCCCCAGAATAGATTTTTTTCCGGAAAATTTGGAGAAAAGGATAATCACGTTATCCTTACAGGACCTTCCGTTATCCTTACAAGGACGAAGTAGTGAAAATATTGTATTGTCATCAGACTTATATAAGTGTGCAAAATTTCAAGTCAATCGGACAAGTGGAAGTGGGTCAAAATTGGGTTGCAAGATTTGATCTGACAAACAGACAAACAGACAGACAGACAGACACGAAGGCAAGCTAAATAAAAGCTTTTAAAAAGTATTGAGAAATGTGAAACACGAAAAAAAAATCACAGTTCTTGGACAAAAACTCCATCAAAGCATTGTCTATTCTTAAACGAAAAACCATAAAAGGTCAAAACGTAGTGCATGACATCGGCTATGATCCCTTTTTCGTGCATTTTTGGTCTAGCCACCAAATACGATTGTGCAACAGCTTTAATAATAGATGCAACTGGGAAAGTAGCACCAAAGTTGAAACACGTCGATGGAGCAGTGTCAAAACACTTATTTTTGTATATGACAGTCCTTCAATGCCAGTTCGGGCCTTTTCCTGTGATCCGCCAAGTCACTGAATGCCACGATGCCGTGTCAATCAGCAATTGGTTGAAGCATTGGTTGAAATCAGGAGGCAAATTTCCTAATGAAGTTGTAAAGAAAATAATTATAGTAGAAGCCAAATGGCGCTTGAGTGCGTGCGTTAGGTTTGACACCGAAATTCCGAATCGCGTTCAAAGTTAAACCCAAGGTTTAGTTTTGTCGACTCGAGTCAAATCAATATCGCGTGAAATACCTACTTTCTATTTGTTTTACTTTGTATTATTTAACGAAGGAGTAATATTTAAAAAAGGTTTTTTTAATTATTCGCCCAAAACTTCGTTTTGTTTGAAAACCAAAAGATTAGTAACTATTTTTTGCATAAACTCATCATCTGAAAATATGTGAACATTTAAAAAAATCAAAACTTGCATAATGTGCAAAAGCACTGGGGACTTATCGCCGAACTTGATCCGAATGGTTCTAGTCATAAATTCAATGTTGTTGTTGGTATAAAACATTATGAAAAATGACTGTTTTGGCTTTTGGTGTATTTTTTTATTGTCATATAGGTAGTGACAACCTATAACTGCTTAACACTATAGATTGCCCTGCTTTTTAATTTCAATGAGAAAAACAATTATGTATATAATGACACAATTTGTTAGAATTTTGTGACTTTTTGTACAACATATAAATGCGTTTATTAATAATTGTAGTTACCTCCCCCCTCCTTCATTTCCGGTATATATATGTATATATGTGTTATACCTATATTGCCAAAAGCAGTCATTTTGACTGCTTGACTTCCTTGGGCAATCTAGTGTTAAGTCGACTTCAGTATATTTTCAATATGAGCTGTATTTGAACCTGCAAAATGAACATTGTCGCTTCATATGAAAATCGACTTAAGTCTCTTATGCCCGAGGTCTTCATATTTAGTTTTTCTGTCAGATAGCTATACCGCAGATAAAGATATATCGAAGATATCTTTAACTTGGGCATCTTCATGAAAATTCCAACTCGGTATAGCAACTCTCGAAATAAGGTTCCACAACTCCTGCATACTGGATACAATAAAACACCACCTTGATACAAACTATCGTGACGTCACATAAAGAGGTATTTTCTATAATTGTGTGTTCTTATTAAAGGATTTTCGAAGTGAAAGGTACGATGCAAATTATCCGTTATAGCTTTCGAGTAATTCACCACCTTTATATCTTGTTTCGCGAAGCAAAGAACCGAAGAAATCAATGAAATCGTGGTCGAAATAGTGACCTTAAATTTATAATCAAAAGCAGCATCACGGCTTGTTTCTAATCACGAAGGCTATTGTTTTGAATGTTTTATTGTCCGATCGTGGCGCTGAAAGCACTTCTGTCAAATGGAAACGATTTTCGGATTTCTTGTATGGTGTTTGGGATTTTTATCATATCATGATCCAGCGCCGCAATAGCTTTTGAAACCTTAGCTACCACACGACCAGTGAGACTAGCCGAAACTTTTGAGAAATCAGCACACGCCCTTTAAAAACAACCTGTCGCATAAAACCGTAAAGCCAACAATGGTTAATCTCTGGGTGGCATTGCTCTGCTTCTGAAAATATTTAATAACAATAAATAACAAATTTCGTTTTTACCTACAGTGAGTGTAAAAAGTCAGCGTACAGTGACGATTTTTGAATAAAATACTAAATATAGCAAACACTGTATTTATTTTTCAAATTCTGGTTACAAGATTTTGTTGCTTGGACAATTCTTTACAGATCTGTAAAAAAAATAATTAAAAAAATAATAATTTATTACTTAAATTTATTACTTTAACTAAAAATATGCTTTTTTAAGAGCGCAAAAAGTCACCGTACAGCTATTAAAACAACTGTGGTGAGTAGGTATTCTCATGTTTAAATAAGAATTATGTACTTTGCACCCTCGGTTAACTTGGGTTCATCGTACGAATAATGGAAAACATGAATATGCTAACTTCTGCATGTCTTCAAAGTTCAATAAATTAATAATAATTGTAATTAATGTAAGTTAAGCAATTATAAAAGAAGTGACCCAAATCTTAAGCTGATATAGCTTGGTCACCAAATAATTGCTATTTCCCAATAACTAAAAGATTTATAATTGTTATTTCCCAATAACTAAAAGATTTAATGTCAAACCAGTACATTGGACTTTGTAATGGTAATCGATCGATGATCGATTCAGTGAGTTTAACAAGAGAGTTCTGGTTGGATCACGGAAGTAGTCGGACGTGCAGTTTTAGTAACTTATTAATTGTTAATCGAAAGTTGTAATTCATATTATTAATTTCATTAAGTTAATCGAAAGTTGTAATTACCTATTAGAAAAGTGTTACTTAAATAAATTGAAAGTAAAATTTATACAGTGTTTTATTTTGTGAGAAGTGTATATGTCCACTCGGCGTGTTTAGGAAAAACACAACACGACATATTGGCGCAGCCGGTAAACGTAAAAAAAAAAAAATTTACGTAAAAAGAATCTACGAACGATAATAATAAAGTGAAAGTTAATAACAATCTAAAATTGAACAGTCGTTAAACGTACACAAATTAAATAATCCGTACGTAAAAATAATCTTCGAACTACAGTGTAAAGTGAAAATTAGTGATCATCAGAACGGGAAACGTAGCAGTGAACATCAGCAGTAGGCAGATATCGGACTTGGCAGCAGAAAGTTTCAAATTAACCATAAAACAATAAGCGGAAAAGTGACCAGAGGCAGCAACATCAGACTAGTAAATCGAATTTTCATTTCAACAACGAAAAATCATCAGTTGAATTACTCTGCAAGTCATATCAAGTGCAGGGTAACAGAAAACCAAAACGAAAAAGAAACAGCAAAGCAGCCAACATAGGAAGCAGTTTGGAGGAATAGAATCAGCGAACGGTAAAACACCGCATCAAGTGCAACAACAATTGCGTGCAGTGTCATCTTACAAGAAGTGTGCTACAACTAGGTCAACGTTGGAATCAGCTTTCAAGTGGCGTTTTAAAGGCGGACAATCAACTTTATAATTAGTGGGAAAACATTTCGTCAGCTGAAAATCAAAATTGGGAGAGGTCAGGAACAGTGCAACACAACGATGCAGATCAAATTTTTCGGAGGTACGTGAAGTAATAATAAAGTAAATAAATTGTATTGGGTAGTTTAAAAAAAAAAAATTAACTATGGTATCCGCAAAAAAATTATAAGTAAAATGAAAATATTTTGTTTTAAATTTATAAATGAGTAAAAGAAAAGGGGAGAACATTCTCACAAAAGAAGAGCTAGATCGGTACAAAACAATTGAAATAGAATTAGAACAAGTAAAAAATCAAAAGGAACAGTTTAGACAAGTGATACTTAGGCTTAGAGAAGATTTTGGTTATACTCAGGAAATTTTATTAGAAGAATTAAAACTACTGCTTAACAGTGAACAGGTACGAAGGTTAGAACAGTTAATTAAAGAAAACCCAGATAAATTATCAGCAAGCCAGATCACAGTAACATCCCTCCAGACATATATAGAAAAGGTGAAAGAAAAGAATATAGAGTTCGAGAACGATATTAGGAAATTACAAATTACAGAAGCTACGTTAGAGGATAGAATTAAGGAAAATAAGAAAAATTTAAAAGAAGCTGAGAGTACTAACGAGGAATTACTAGGCCAAATAAACAGGGTAAATGAAATAGCCAGAAACTGCCCAAATAACGATAAGAATTGCTTAACTAAAAGTGTTATCGAAATTAGAAAAATAACAAGTAGTGTAGGGTCTAGTAGTATTTTTGAGGAACTAACAAAAGTACACGATAAGGTTAGGGATTACGAAAAAACTATAGAACATTTAAGAGTAGAAAACCAAAAGCTAATAAAAATGAAAGACGCACAAAATTTAACTGGTAACGCGAACGGACTAGAAGAAGCATCAAACAGCTCGTTTATAGATAATGACAAAACACAGTTGATGATAGACTTCATAAGTAGGCAACTTCCCCCATTTTCCGGTGCTCCTTCACCAACAAGAAGGAATGATATTCAGAGATTTTTGCAAATCGCAAAAAGTTTCTACCAAATTTTGCAAACTCCCGAACAACAAGCGACATATGTGGAATTTATTTCCACTATGGGGTTGCAGGGCGAGGCATACACGCTAGCCCAAATTTCAAATATATCGACGTTCAGTGAATTGGAGAAAGTCTTAGTGCAGGCCTATATGCCATCCAAATTGCCCATGGAACTTCGGGATGAATTAAGACAATGTAGGCAAATGACAGGAGAATCGGTAGAAACATACGGGAGAAGAGTACTGCAAATTCTAAACGAATGCAAACAGGCCTCTCAAGCCAGATATCCGGGGCAAGAAGAAGCGTTCAACGCGGAATTTGATCAAATAGCGTTACGGACTTTCAAACTAGGTTTACGGAACCCCATGTTGAAGCAATTAGCTCACACACAAGAAGGGGATATTAAAAAAATAATGAAAAAAGTAATCGAAGTGGACAAGTTTGAAAGTCAGTCCGTTACAGATTATGCGTTAATGAATCAAAAAACAAATCAGTTAGGCTATGATCAACAAAATTCAGATTTCCGCGGAGGTAGTATAGGTCAAAATTTTAATCAAAACAGTCAAAACAGGATTTTCGACAATTTTTCTAGAAATCAAAATAGAAACAATTATGGTAATTCCAGTAGTGCAAATAGGTTTTCATCGACTCGATTTGAAAATAGACAGCCTCAAAGAAATTCTAACGCGGCTCCAAGAAATTCTACTCAAAATTCAAAATGTTTTAATTGCGGTAATACGGGCCATTTTGCGAGAAACTGTCCGAAAAGTCGTCAAAATGATCCGTATGTATTTTGTAATAGGTGTCAAAAAAGGGGACACAAATCGCAAGATTGTCGTAATCCACCGAACCTTCGAATGATACAAGAGGATGCATGCGAATTTTGCTTATGTAGCGGACATAGGATAGATTCTTGTTATCCGCATCAAGTTTGGCTAGAAAAGCAAGGTAACTCAGCGGGAAACGGGACACGGGTGGCTGCCAACACCCCAGTCAACCGCCAGTAAATATTCGTAAAGGGTGTACTCAGCACTCCGAGATGCTACCCGTGACAGTACCAATGGTAACGTTACCTTTGGATATTGTACACAACAAAGCATCTGAATTTTTAGTGGACACGGGGGCTGAGATAAATTTGATAAAGGAAAATAGTTTAAAAGAGGAAACTATAGTCGATAAAAGTAATAAAGTAAAATTAGCAGGAGTATATGGACAAGGTGAAACATTAGGTAGTTGTCAGGGTACAATTTTGATTGGGGAAGGAATTTCAGAGAAATTCCAAGTTATAAATAATGTTAAGAATATTCCAGGGGATGGAGTATTAGGTAATAAATTTTTGTCGACGAAAGCTAATATATTCGGGCCTCAGCGATGTATGCAATTCCCAGCATACCAAGTCACAATTCCGATTCATGAGCCATATGTATCTCAGGATCGAAATTTTGAGGATCACTCTATGAAACCTTCTGAACAATTAACAGTAAACCCAAGGATGTCGTCAGGTGATACCAATAAAGGTCGTAAATCGTTCCCTTACGGGGGTTATAAGGCTCCAAATCTCGTGAATTTTTCTGAGGAAAATAATGTCACAGAGGAGATCCAACGTCGATCAGGTCATCAAAATGATTTGACAAAAGGCTCATCAATTTCTGAGGGTCTGGCAACCACAGGGGATGTGTGTAAAGTTCAGGTTGAACATACTGCTGTTTCACAGCAAAATGTCGGCAGGGAATCTAGCAGAGTTTTTTCTTCAGAGAAATCGGAAAATTTCGGAGACAAGGATATTGAGTCCAAGGTGATTCATGATTATCCTGTTGATTCGCAACTCAACATGTCCATGAAAGTCGATTTCGTTAGTGACCAAGAGCATACCAATATAAATGCTTCGCCGAAAAAGTTTATGAATAAGAGAGAAAAAATGTGTAAGGATACTAGGGAAATAGAAATAAAAGATATAGAAAAAGGGATATTAGTAGAAAATAGAGAAAAGGGTAATTATATTGAAAAAGAAATAGAGTCTCCGCTAGAGGTAAAAACCGAGGGAGTTGAAATAATGGAAAATGTAGTACAGTGTAACCTCGTTAGTTCGGATCAATTAAAACGGAGGTGATCCGTACTATCGAAATATCCGGATTACAGAAGAACTTTATTATTTTGCTGTAAAAGTTACGAAACAGACTCCCAGTACATCCAAGAAATATATTTTATTGTTGAAGACAAGATATCATAAAAAAAACAAAACTGTTTATTAAAAAACTCAGTAATATTAGTTTGTTTTACAGTTTTTTTAGTTTGTAAAATGACTGTATTGCATACTCCCTTAATCTCCTTATAGCAAGGGTGTCTTGAAATGCCGCTTGATTTTCTTCCACCCATTGTAGACAAGACATACACTGAAGCTGTTGATGACGACTATATGTTTAATACTACCTCTCATTTCAACCACTTCAAGACCTTACTCTTCTTCGTTACACACGTCTTCTAGAGGCAGCAAGTTATCATTTCCATTGATCGATTCCTCTATCTATACTTCTGTTAATTGATCCTCTGTTCTTTTTGACGTCCGATATGGTTGAAGTTTCTACTTGGAATTCTCTAGCTAATGCCTTACCACTATCTCCCCTGCCCAGTTTCCAAAATGGTGTTTTTCTCGGCCAGAGACAATGTTTTATGTGATCTTTCGGTGGCATTTTGAAATACTTCGAAATCACATGAATAACCAAATGCAATGCCAGAGACAGGGATGACAGATGCCTATCGAAGAATCATCCTGTGGGCTCAAAATAGCTCTAAAATCGGATGTGAAGCCCTCTGTATATTTTCTTGGCCAGAAATACCTACAAAATTACTGTCATTCTGTGAATCCGGATTACCAAAATAGTTCAAATCCGGATTACAATATGCAGAATGCAATGAATTAGCTTGTCCGAATTATTGAATAATTCGGATTACTGGAGGTACGGACTAACAAGGTTGTACTGTACCAGGATTTAATATGATAAGGATTCCGGCACGAAGCCGTATTATAGTTGAAGTACCTTCCAGAGGAAGTGGGGAGGTAATATGTTTGAAAAAAGAGTTGAGACCAGGAGTGTACCTGGGAAATTGCATAAGTGTTGTGCATAATAATAAAATGAAGGTAGGAATAATAAACGTCAAGGAAACGGAAGAATGTTTCGAAAATATTGAGATATCAGCCATCCCAATATCAGAGTTTGAAGTTTTAAGCGATACGGAAGATGTAGGAAATAGGAAGGGTAGTCTTAAACAGGAACCTGAAAGAATTAAAACGATAAGAGGACAAAATAGTGCCCGGACAAATAAATTGATCACAGAATTAAACCTGAACGACGGTTACAATGGAGAAGAACGCGAGGCATTAATGGAAATTTGTAGGGAATATAATGATATTTTCCATTTGCCTGGGGACAAATTAACATTTTCAAATGCGCAAACGCATTATATAACCACTAAACCAGGGTACCCCCCAATTAATCAAAAAATGTATCGGTTGCCCGAAACTCAAAGGGGTATAATTCAAGAGCAAGTCTCCAAGATGCTAGAAGACGATATCATTGAACCCAGTAATAGTCCATGGAATTCACCGCTTTTGGTGGTTCCTAAGAAAGCTGGTCCAAATGGCGACAAGCGCTGGAGAGTGGTGGTGGATTATCGTAAATTAAACGAGATCACCGTTGGGAATGCTCATCCTTTGCCTAGAATAGAAGATATTCTAGACCAGCTAGGGCATTCTAGATATTTCACCACACTCGATTTAGCCAGTGGGTATCACCAAGTCCTGGTGAACGAAGCCGATAGACCCAAAACTGCATTCAGTACGCAGTTTGGACATTATCAGTTCAAAAGGATGCCTTTCGGTTTAACCGGAGCTCCTGCTACGTTCCAGCAATTAATGAATTATGCTCTTTCCGGTTTACAAGGGATAGAGTGTTTCGTGTATTTAGATGACATAGTAGTCTATGGGAAAAACTTACACGATCATAACAGAAAATTACGAGAGGTCTTGTATAGATTGCGCAAATACAACCTTAAATTACAGTTGGAAAAATGTAAATTCCTGAAAAGGGAAATAGTGTACTTAGGACACAAATGCAACAGTGAGGGTGCCAAACCCGATCCTGAGAAAGTAAAATGTGTTCACACTTTTCCACGGCCCAACACAGTACGGCGGGTACAATCATTTTTAGGGCTTGCCAATTACTATCGGAAATTTATCCCGGAATTTTCAAGAATAGCTGAACCACTAAATAAGTTAGTACGAAAAGATACTCGGTTTAAGTGGACTGAAGATTGCGAGAAGGCGTTCGTTAATTTAAAGAATGCTTTGATTAACCCACCCTTGCTCGCCTACCCAGATTTTGCCAAGCCATTCGTCTTGACTACAGACGCAAGTAACGAAGCGTTAGGGGCCGTATTGTCACAAGGTGAAATTGGATCAGATCGACCTATTGCTTACGCGAGTCGAACATTAAGTGACACAGAAAGACGGTACTCTACTATAGAAAGGGAACTTTTGGCCATAGTTTGGGCCACAAAAAATTTTCGATGTTACTTATATGGACGACCTTTCACAGTAGTGACAGATCATAAGCCACTAAAAGGCCAATGCAAAATCAAGGACACTACGTCTAGGTTAATGAGATTTCGGCATAAATTATCGGAGTACGATTACTCGATTGTTTACAAACCGGGAAAATATAATACCTGCGCGGACGCGTTAAGCAGAATACCGGAAAAAGAATTGGATAGTCAAGAAGGCGATGAAGAAACACCATATTTGGAGATAGAAAAAGAATTGTTGACAGTTTCAGACCAACCGATCAAAACTAGTAAGGTCGCAGATGGCCCTTCGATCCGAACGGTTGAACAAGCGCGGGAATTGGTAGAAAAATTCAAAAAAGATTCCGCAGAAACATTTGCGAAATGCTTTGTAACAACACGACTCCAATCACGAAAAGAAAAGGAGGTGAATGATAAAAAATTGCCCGAAAAAACTATAACCGAAGATTCGGTTCTGAATAACACTGTAGAGAAATCAAGCGTACAAGTACTTAATGACAGGGAGGAAATACTAAAAGTTATCAGGGCATACCATGACAGTCCTTTAGGCGGACATCGGGGAGTAGCAAAGACCTTTAACAATATTAGAAGAACATTCAAATGGAAAGGCATGTTTAACGATGTTCTGGAGTACATCAAGCGATGTGACTCTTGTCAGAAAAACAAGCAGGGCAAAGCGCATGTTGTACCACTGATGATATCATCAACATCGCTAACTCCATTTGAAAAGGTGTCTCTAGATATCGTAGGTCCTCTAGAGGAAACCCCAGAAGGAGATAAATATATCCTTACATTCCAGGACGATCTCACGAGATTCACGGATTGTTATGCTCTGCGTGACATCGAAGCGACCACGGTAGCCAGAGTGTTTTTTGATCAAATCATAAGCAGGTACGGAATTCCTAAGTCGTTATTAACGGACCAGGGTTCTAATTTTTTGAGTGACATATTCAAACAGGTTTGCAAATTACTGAAAATTAAGAAATTGCAAACAACGGCGTATCATCCGCAAAGTAACGGAGCCTTGGAGAGGAGTCACAAAGACTTAGTGGAATATCTAAGAACTTTTGTAGACAAGAACCCAAGAACATGGAACCAGCATCTTCGTCAGGCCATGTTCGTACATAACACTACAGTGCATCGTAGTACTGGGTTCACTCCAATGGAAGTTTTATTTGGATTCACTCCTGCAATTCCGACGGAATTGAGACGAGAACCCGAACCGGTTTATAATTACGAAAATTATGTATTCGATTTGAGAAGAAAACTGCAAGAGGGTTATAAGATCGCTAGGGATAGTTTGGTTGCCAGCAAGAACACCAATAAGGAATATTATGATAAGAGAGCAAATCCGAAAATAAGATATCATGTAGGGGATAAGGTACTGCTAAAAGATGCCGCGCGGAAAGGAAAATTAAGCCAAATTTGGACAGGGCCTTATGTAATAGTAGATATTCCCAACGATGTAAATTCGGTGTTATCAATTAGGAAAAAGAAGAGAAGGGTACACAACAATCGTTTAAAACCATATTTCGATTAAACAATAATAGTATCAAAAGGAAATATAGAATAATAGTATTAAAAAGAAATAGTATATTCGTATTAGGTAATAAAAGATATTTAAAAAGAGTTAACCAATAAATCATTGAATTAGGCTTAGAAGAATGAAACTCGCGTAAGCGAGAGTCAGGTAAAGGAATAAAATCAGACACTAGGAAAAATAGGAACTTTCGAAAAGTAGCCTCACATGTCGAATTTTCAATAACACATTTTGCAGGATTGATTATACATTTTGCAGGATTGAGTATGCTGCATAGGCAAAGAAAGTACCGAAAGTTCATTTCTTTTTTGAGAATGTTCACTCAAAAAAAAAAAAAAATATATATATATATATCTATATATAAGTAACCATATAGGTCATGAAAATAGAATTATTGTAACGCTTTTTTGTAAAATAAAATTATAAGCAACAATTTTAATTTAAAAAAAAAAAATTTTGTATTCTTAATTTTATAAAAGTAAACTAATGTTGTAAGCGATTTTGTTATATAAACATATTAGGATTTGAAAATCCATACCTTTTTAAAGTAATTTTGTTAAAATAGCACATAAGAATAAATATAACATACACTTTACCGAGGAGGATGATTTGTAGAAAAATAAATTTTTCTTTTTCAAAAGGGGGAGGAATGTGGTGAGTAGGTATTCTCATGTTTAAATAAGAATTATGTACTTTGCACCCTCGGTTAACTTGGGTTCATCGTACGAATAATGGAAAACATGAATATGCTAACTTCTGCATGTCTTCAAAGTTCAATAAATTAATAATAATTGTAATTAATGTAAGTTAAGCAATTATAAAAGAAGTGACCCAAATCTTAAGCTGATATAGCTTGGTCACCAAATAATTGCTATTTCCCAATAACTAAAAGATTTATAATTGTTATTTCCCAATAACTAAAAGATTTAATGTCAAACCAGTACATTGGACTTTGTAATGGTAATCGATCGATGATCGATTCAGTGAGTTTAACAAGAGAGTTCTGGTTGGATCACGGAAGTAGTCGGACGTGCAGTTTTAGTAACTTATTAATTGTTAATCGAAAGTTGTAATTCATATTATTAATTTCATTAAGTTAATCGAAAGTTGTAATTTATATTATTAAAGTGTTATTTAAATAAACTAAGAGTAAAATTTATCCAGTGTTTTATTTTGTGAGAAGTGTATATGTCCACTCGGCGTGTTTAGGAAAAACACAACACGACACAACCAATAAATATGGGCTAATTTACCGTTAGTATTTGGTTAGGTATCCATTAGATCGAATTACTGCTTGAAGTTGCCTGGGCATCGATTCTACCAACTTCCGGGTCACTTCCGGGTCACTTCCGGGGTTATTTTTGCCCAATTCTTCTTGCAACACCGCCTTAAGCGTTTTCTCGCTAGTAATAGTGTGGCTGCGGATTTTCTTGTCAAGCAAGTCCCATAGATGTTCGAGGGGGTTTATATCAAGAGAATGGGCTGGCGTTTAGAAATATTTGGGAGTGTTGTAGAGCAGCCATAAGCGTGTATTGAGTGATCTATGCTTCAAATCGTTATCTTGCATAAACACAAACGTGTCCTTAAATTTTGTTTTTATTTGTCAATATACACATACTGGTCCATAACCTCATCAATAAAATGCAGCCTACCCACCCCCCGCCCCGCTCATGCCGCCCCATACCCTGACTCCATACTTGAGGTTTTCCTTTTGAAACTCCATATTCTTTTTACGCCACAAAATTGGCCTTTCTTTCGATTGGAAAATGTTAAATTTACTCTCGTCAGTAATATTTACTATTTACTGACTAATATTTACTGGCGAGAGTAAATTTAACATTTTCCAATCGAAAGAAAGGCCAATTTTGTGGCGTAAAAAGAATATGGAGTTTCAAAAGGAAAACCTCAAGTATGGAGTCAGGGTATGGGGCGGCATGATCGGGGCGGGGGGTGGGTAGGCTGCATTTTATTGATGAGGTTATGGACCAGTATGTGTATATTGACAAATAAAAACAAAATTTACATGCTAGCGCTGAAGAAATGGGACTAAGGACACGTTTGTGTTTATGCAAGATAACGATTTGAAGCATAGATCACTCAATACACGCTTATGGCTGCTCTACAACACTCCCAAATATTTCTAAACGCCAGCCCATTCTCCTGATATAAACCCCCTCGAACATCTATGGGACTTGCTTGACAAGAAAATCCGCAGCCACACTATTACTAGCGAGAAAACGCTTAAGGCGGTGTTGCAAGAAGAATTGGGCAAAAATAACCCCGGAAGTGACCCGGAAGTGACCCGGAAGTTGGTAGAATCGATGCCCAGGCAACTTCAAGCAGTAATTCGATCTAATGGATACCCAACCAAATACTAACGGTAAATTAGCCCATATTTATTGGTTGATTTAATAGCTGTACGGTGACTTTTTGCGCTCTTAAAAAAGCATATTTTTAGTTAAAATAATAAATTTAAGTAATAAATTATTATTTTTTTAATTATTTTTTTTACAGATCTGTAAAGAATTGTCCAAGCAACAAAATCTTGTAACCAGAATTTGAAAAATAAATACAGTGTTTGCTATAGTATTTTATTCAAAAATCGTCACTGTACGCTGACTTTTTACACTCACTGTATTATGATTAATACAGATTTCAGCTTCAATTCTAGGCAAAAGTGCTTGAAATGTTGCTTTTGTTAAGCGAAATCTCATGACAAATTCACTTTCACTCCAAGTATCAAAATGATTCACCCTTATTTGCAGTACGTAGGGTCTTGAAATGATTGCTGGTTCATCACTGTCAGAGTCACAAAAAATATTCACTTCCATCAACGAATCCATAGGTTTTTTCATACATTTTAACTTTCCGATTTCAATATTTTAATTTTATTCTATAACTGTCAACAACAGCTTTAAAAAGGGAGTGGTGGCGCTGGGGTAAAAATATAAAGATATCTCGACCTCAGACAAAGAGATAACTTTACCCGAGAGATATCTTTATCTCGATGTTTTTTCCTACGAAGACTTCCATTTTTACTTTCTTCTACGGAGTATAATAAAGTATTGTATTCATGAAAAATTTCGACCTCTTAATTTTGCCTAAAAAACATTTCCCAATCACTCCTGAGTCGATTGGAGTCATATTTAAAAAATGTCTTTCTGTCTGTCAGTCTGTTTGTCAGTCTGTTTGTCAGTCTGTCAGTCTGTCAGTCTGTCAGTCTGTCAGTCTGTCAGTCTGTCAGTCTGTCAGTCTGTCAGTCTGTCAGTCTGTCAGTCTGTCAGTCTGTCAGTCTGTCAGTCTGTCAGTCTGTCAGTCTGTCAGTCTGTCAGTCTGTCAGTCTGTCAGTCTGTCAGTCTGTCAGTCTGTCAGTCTGTCAGTCTGTCAGTCTGTCAGTCTGTCAGTCTGTCAGTCTGTCAGTCTGTCAGTCTGTCAGTCTGTCAGTCTGTCAGTCTGTCAGTCTGTCAGTCTGTCAGTCTGTCAGTCTGTCAGTCTGTCAGTCTGTCAGTCTGTCAGTCTGTCAGTCTGTCAGTCTGTCAGTCTGTCAGTCTGTCAGTCTGTCAGTCTGTCAGTCTGTCAGTCTGTCAGTCTGTCAGTCTGTCAGTCTGTCAGTCTGTCAGTCTGTCAGTCTGTCAGTCTGTCAGTCTGTCAGTCTGTCAGTCTGTCAGTCTGTCAGTCTGTCAGTCTGTCAGTCTGTCAGTCTGTCAGTCTGTCAGTCTGTCAGTCTGTCAGTCTGTCAGTCTGTCAGTCTGTCAGTCTGTCAGTCTGTCAGTCTGTCAGTCTGTCAGTCTGTCAGTCTGTCAGTCTGTCAGTCTGTCAGTCTGTCAGTCTGTCAGTCTGTCAGTCTGTCAGTCTGTCAGTCTGTCAGTCTGTCAGTCTGTCAGTCTGTCAGTCTGTCAGTCTGTCAGTCTGTCAGTCTGTCAGTCTGTCAGTCTGTCAGTCTGTCAGTCTGTCAGTCTGTCAGTCTGTCAGTCTGTCAGTCTGTCAGTCTGTCAGTCTGTCAGTCTGTCAGTCTGTCAGTCTGTCAGTCTGTCAGTCTGTCAGTCTGTCAGTCTGTCAGTCTGTCAGTCTGTCAGTCTGTCAGTCTGTCAGTCTGTCAGTCTGTCAGTCTGTCAGTCTGTCAGTCTGTCAGTCTGTCAGTCTGTCAGTCTGTCAGTCTGTCAGTCTGTCAGTCTGTCAGTCTGTCAGTCTGTCAGTCTGTCAGTCTGTCAGTCTGTCAGTCTGTCAGTCTGTCAGTCTGTCAGTCTGTCAGTCTGTCAGTCTGTCAGTCTGTCAGTCTGTCAGTCTGTCAGTCTGTCAGTCTGTCAGTCTGTCAGTCTGTCAGTCTGTCAGTCTGTCAGTCTGTCAGTCTGTCAGTCTGTCAGTCTGTCAGTCTGTCAGTCTGTCAGTCTGTCAGTCTGTCAGTCTGTCAGTCTGTCAGTCTGTCAGTCTGTCAGTCTGTCAGTCTGTCAGTCTGTCAGTCTGTCAGTCTGTCAGTCTGTCAGTCTGTCAGTCTGTCAGTCTGTCAGTCTGTCAGTCTGTCAGTCTGTCAGTCTGTCAGTCTGTCAGTCTGTCAGTCTGTCAGTCTGTCAGTCTGTCAGTCTGTCAGTCTGTCAGTCTGTCAGTCTGTCAGTCTGTCAGTCTGTCAGTCTGTCAGTCTGTCAGTCTGTCAGTCTGTCAGTCTGTCAGTCTGTCAGTCTGTCAGTCTGTCAGTCTGTCAGTCTGTCAGTCTGTCAGTCTGTCAGTCTGTCAGTCTGTCAGTCTGTCAGTCTGTCAGTCTGTCAGTCTGTCAGTCTGTCAGTCTGTCAGTCTGTCAGTCTGTCAGTCTGTCAGTCTGTCAGTCTGTCAGTCTGTCAGTCTGTCAGTCTGTCAGTCTGTCAGTCTGTCAGTCTGTCAGTCTGTCAGTCTGTCAGTCTGTCAGTCTGTCAGTCTGTCAGTCTGTCAGTCTGTCAGTCTGTCAGTCTGTCAGTCTGTCAGTCTGTCAGTCTGTCAGTCTGTCAGTCTGTCAGTCTGTCAGTCTGTCAGTCTGTCAGTCTGTCAGTCTGTCAGTCTGTCAGTCTGTCAGTCTGTCAGTCTGTCAGTCTGTCAGTCTGTCAGTCTGTCAGTCTGTCAGTCTGTCAGTCTGTCAGTCTGTCAGTCTGTCAGTCTGTCAGTCTGTCAGTCTGTCAGTCTGTCAGTCTGTCAGTCTGTCAGTCTGTCAGTCTGTCAGTCTGTCAGTCTGTCAGTCTGTCAGTCTGTCAGTCTGTCAGTCTGTCAGTCTGTCAGTCTGTCAGTCTGTCAGTCTGTCAGTCTGTCAGTCTGTCAGTCTGTCAGTCTGTCAGTCTGTCAGTCTGTCAGTCTGTCAGTCTGTCAGTCTGTCAGTCTGTCAGTCTGTCAGTCTGTCAGTCTGTCAGTCTGTCAGTCTGTCAGTCTGTCAGTCTGTCAGTCTGTCAGTCTGTCAGTCTGTCAGTCTGTCAGTCTGTCAGTCTGTCAGTCTGTCAGTCTGTCAGTCTGTCAGTCTGTCAGTCTGTCAGTCTGTCAGTCTGTCAGTCTGTCAGTCTGTCAGTCTGTCAGTCTGTCAGTCTGTCAGTCTGTCAGTCTGTCAGTCTGTCAGTCTGTCAGTCTGTCAGTCTGTCAGTCTGTCAGTCTGTCAGTCTGTCAGTCTGTCAGTCTGTCAGTCTGTCAGTCTGTCAGTCTGTCAGTCTGTCAGTCTGTCAGTCTGTCAGTCTGTCAGTCTGTCAGTCTGTCAGTCTGTCAGTCTGTCAGTCTGTCAGTCTGTCAGTCTGTCAGTCTGTCAGTCTGTCAGTCTGTCAGTCTGTCAGTCTGTCAGTCTGTCAGTCTGTCAGTCTGTCAGTCTGTCAGTCTGTCAGTCTGTCAGTCTGTCAGTCTGTCAGTCTGTCAGTCTGTCAGTCTGTCAGTCTGTCAGTCTGTCAGTCTGTCAGTCTGTCAGTCTGTCAGTCTGTCAGTCTGTCAGTCTGTCAGTCTGTCAGTCTGTCAGTCTGTCAGTCTGTCAGTCTGTCAGTCTGTCAGTCTGTCAGTCTGTCAGTCTGTCAGTCTGTCAGTCTGTCAGTCTGTCAGTCTGTCAGTCTGTCAGTCTGTCAGTCTGTCAGTCTGTCAGTCTGTCAGTCTGTCAGTCTGTCAGTCTGTCAGTCTGTCAGTCTGTCAGTCTGTCAGTCTGTCAGTCTGTCAGTCTGTCAGTCTGTCAGTCTGTCAGTCTGTCAGTCTGTCAGTCTGTCAGTCTGTCAGTCTGTCAGTCTGTCAGTCTGTCAGTCTGTCAGTCTGTCAGTCTGTCAGTCTGTCAGTCTGTCAGTCTGTCAGTCTGTCAGTCTGTCAGTCTGTCAGTCTGTCAGTCTGTCAGTCTGTCAGTCTGTCAGTCTGTCAGTCTGTCAGTCTGTCAGTCTGTCAGTCTGTCAGTCTGTCAGTCTGTCAGTCTGTCAGTCTGTCAGTCTGTCAGTCTGTCAGTCTGTCAGTCTGTCAGTCTGTCAGTCTGTCAGTCTGTCAGTCTGTCAGTCTGTCAGTCTGTCAGTCTGTCAGTCTGTCAGTCTGTCAGTCTGTCAGTCTGTCAGTCTGTCAGTCTGTCAGTCTGTCAGTCTGTCAGTCTGTCAGTCTGTCAGTCTGTCAGTCTGTCAGTCTGTCAGTCTGTCAGTCTGTCAGTCTGTCAGTCTGTCAGTCTGTCAGTCTGTCAGTCTGTCAGTCTGTCAGTCTGTCAGTCTGTCAGTCTGTCAGTCTGTCAGTCTGTCAGTCTGTCAGTCTGTCAGTCTGTCAGTCTGTCAGTCTGTCAGTCTGTCAGTCTGTCAGTCTGTCAGTCTGTCAGTCTGTCAGTCTGTCAGTCTGTCAGTCTGTCAGTCTGTCAGTCTGTCAGTCTGTCAGTCTGTCAGTCTGTCAGTCTGTCAGTCTGTCAGTCTGTCAGTCTGTCAGTCTGTCAGTCTGTCAGTCTGTCAGTCTGTCAGTCTGTCAGTCTGTCAGTCTGTCAGTCTGTCAGTCTGTCAGTCTGTCAGTCTGTCAGTCTGTCAGTCTGTCAGTCTGTCAGTCTGTCAGTCTGTCAGTCTGTCAGTCTGTCAGTCTGTCAGTCTGTCAGTCTGTCAGTCTGTCAGTCTGTCAGTCTGTCAGTCTGTCAGTCTGTCAGTCTGTCAGTCTGTCAGTCTGTCAGTCTGTCAGTCTGTCAGTCTGTCAGTCTGTCAGTCTGTCAGTCTGTCAGTCTGTCAGTCTGTCAGTCTGTCAGTCTGTCAGTCTGTCAGTCTGTCAGTCTGTCAGTCTGTCAGTCTGTCAGTCTGTCAGTCTGTCAGTCTGTCAGTCTGTCAGTCTGTCAGTCTGTCAGTCTGTCAGTCTGTCAGTCTGTCAGTCTGTCAGTCTGTCAGTCTGTCAGTCTGTCAGTCTGTCAGTCTGTCAGTCTGTCAGTCTGTCAGTCTGTCAGTCTGTCAGTCTGTCAGTCTGTCAGTCTGTCAGTCTGTCAGTCTGTCAGTCTGTCAGTCTGTCAGTCTGTCAGTCTGTCAGTCTGTCAGTCTGTCAGTCTGTCAGTCTGTCAGTCTGTCAGTCTGTCAGTCTGTCAGTCTGTCAGTCTGTCAGTCTGTCAGTCTGTCAGTCTGTCAGTCTGTCAGTCTGTCAGTCTGTCAGTCTGTCAGTCTGTCAGTCTGTCAGTCTGTCAGTCTGTCAGTCTGTCAGTCTGTCAGTCTGTCAGTCTGTCAGTCTGTCAGTCTGTCAGTCTGTCAGTCTGTCAGTCTGTCAGTCTGTCAGTCTGTCAGTCTGTCAGTCTGTCAGTCTGTCAGTCTGTCAGTCTGTCAGTCTGTCAGTCTGTCAGTCTGTCAGTCTGTCAGTCTGTCAGTCTGTCAGTCTGTCAGTCTGTCAGTCTGTCAGTCTGTCAGTCTGTCAGTCTGTCAGTCTGTCAGTCTGTCAGTCTGTCAGTCTGTCAGTCTGTCAGTCTGTCAGTCTGTCAGTCTGTCAGTCTGTCAGTCTGTCAGTCTGTCAGTCTGTCAGTCTGTCAGTCTGTCAGTCTGTCAGTCTGTCAGTCTGTCAGTCTGTCAGTCTGTCAGTCTGTCAGTCTGTCAGTCTGTCAGTCTGTCAGTCTGTCAGTCTGTCAGTCTGTCAGTCTGTCAGTCTGTCAGTCTGTCAGTCTGTCAGTCTGTCAGTCTGTCAGTCTGTCAGTCTGTCAGTCTGTCAGTCTGTCAGTCTGTCAGTCTGTCAGTCTGTCAGTCTGTCAGTCTGTCAGTCTGTCAGTCTGTCAGTCTGTCAGTCTGTCAGTCTGTCAGTCTGTCAGTCTGTCAGTCTGTCAGTCTGTCAGTCTGTCAGTCTGTCAGTCTGTCAGTCTGTCAGTCTGTCAGTCTGTCAGTCTGTCAGTCTGTCAGTCTGTCAGTCTGTCAGTCTGTCAGTCTGTCAGTCTGTCAGTCTGTCAGTCTGTCAGTCTGTCAGTCTGTCAGTCTGTCAGTCTGTCAGTCTGTCAGTCTGTCAGTCTGTCAGTCTGTCAGTCTGTCAGTCTGTCAGTCTGTCAGTCTGTCAGTCTGTCAGTCTGTCAGTCTGTCAGTCTGTCAGTCTGTCAGTCTGTCAGTCTGTCAGTCTGTCAGTCTGTCAGTCTGTCAGTCTGTCAGTCTGTCAGTCTGTCAGTCTGTCAGTCTGTCAGTCTGTCAGTCTGTCAGTCTGTCAGTCTGTCAGTCTGTCAGTCTGTCAGTCTGTCAGTCTGTCAGTCTGTCAGTCTGTCAGTCTGTCAGTCTGTCAGTCTGTCAGTCTGTCAGTCTGTCAGTCTGTCAGTCTGTCAGTCTGTCAGTCTGTCAGTCTGTCAGTCTGTCAGTCTGTCAGTCTGTCAGTCTGTCAGTCTGTCAGTCTGTCAGTCTGTCAGTCTGTCAGTCTGTCAGTCTGTCAGTCTGTCAGTCTGTCAGTCTGTCAGTCTGTCAGTCTGTCAGTCTGTCAGTCTGTCAGTCTGTCAGTCTGTCAGTCTGTCAGTCTGTCAGTCTGTCAGTCTGTCAGTCTGTCAGTCTGTCAGTCTGTCAGTCTGTCAGTCTGTCAGTCTGTCAGTCTGTCAGTCTGTCAGTCTGTCAGTCTGTCAGTCTGTCAGTCTGTCAGTCTGTCAGTCTGTCAGTCTGTCAGTCTGTCAGTCTGTCAGTCTGTCAGTCTGTCAGTCTGTCAGTCTGTCAGTCTGTCAGTCTGTCAGTCTGTCAGTCTGTCAGTCTGTCAGTCTGTCAGTCTGTCAGTCTGTCAGTCTGTCAGTCTGTCAGTCTGTCAGTCTGTCAGTCTGTCAGTCTGTCAGTCTGTCAGTCTGTCAGTCTGTCAGTCTGTCAGTCTGTCAGTCTGTCAGTCTGTCAGTCTGTCAGTCTGTCAGTCTGTCAGTCTGTCAGTCTGTCAGTCTGTCAGTCTGTCAGTCTGTCAGTCTGTCAGTCTGTCAGTCTGTCAGTCTGTCAGTCTGTCAGTCTGTCAGTCTGTCAGTCTGTCAGTCTGTCAGTCTGTCAGTCTGTCAGTCTGTCAGTCTGTCAGTCTGTCAGTCTGTCAGTCTGTCAGTCTGTCAGTCTGTCAGTCTGTCAGTCTGTCAGTCTGTCAGTCTGTCAGTCTGTCAGTCTGTCAGTCTGTCAGTCTGTCAGTCTGTCAGTCTGTCAGTCTGTCAGTCTGTCAGTCTGTCAGTCTGTCAGTCTGTCAGTCTGTCAGTCTGTCAGTCTGTCAGTCTGTCAGTCTGTCAGTCTGTCAGTCTGTCAGTCTGTCAGTCTGTCAGTCTGTCAGTCTGTCAGTCTGTCAGTCTGTCAGTCTGTCAGTCTGTCAGTCTGTCAGTCTGTCAGTCTGTCAGTCTGTCAGTCTGTCAGTCTGTCAGTCTGTCAGTCTGTCAGTCTGTCAGTCTGTCAGTCTGTCAGTCTGTCAGTCTGTCAGTCTGTCAGTCTGTCAGTCTGTCAGTCTGTCAGTCTGTCAGTCTGTCAGTCTGTCAGTCTGTCAGTCTGTCAGTCTGTCAGTCTGTCAGTCTGTCAGTCTGTCAGTCTGTCAGTCTGTCAGTCTGTCAGTCTGTCAGTCTGTCAGTCTGTCAGTCTGTCAGTCTGTCAGTCTGTCAGTCTGTCAGTCTGTCAGTCTGTCAGTCTGTCAGTCTGTCAGTCTGTCAGTCTGTCAGTCTGTCAGTCTGTCAGTCTGTCAGTCTGTCAGTCTGTCAGTCTGTCAGTCTGTCAGTCTGTCAGTCTGTCAGTCTGTCAGTCTGTCAGTCTGTCAGTCTGTCAGTCTGTCAGTCTGTCAGTCTGTCAGTCTGTCAGTCTGTCAGTCTGTCAGTCTGTCAGTCTGTCAGTCTGTCAGTCTGTCAGTCTGTCAGTCTGTCAGTCTGTCAGTCTGTCAGTCTGTCAGTCTGTCAGTCTGTCAGTCTGTCAGTCTGTCAGTCTGTCAGTCTGTCAGTCTGTCAGTCTGTCAGTCTGTCAGTCTGTCAGTCTGTCAGTCTGTCAGTCTGTCAGTCTGTCAGTCTGTCAGTCTGTCAGTCTGTCAGTCTGTCAGTCTGTCAGTCTGTCAGTCTGTCAGTCTGTCAGTCTGTCAGTCTGTCAGTCTGTCAGTCTGTCAGTCTGTCAGTCTGTCAGTCTGTCAGTCTGTCAGTCTGTCAGTCTGTCAGTCTGTCAGTCTGTCAGTCTGTCAGTCTGTCAGTCTGTCAGTCTGTCAGTCTGTCAGTCTGTCAGTCTGTCAGTCTGTCAGTCTGTCAGTCTGTCAGTCTGTCAGTCTGTCAGTCTGTCAGTCTGTCAGTCTGTCAGTCTGTCAGTCTGTCAGTCTGTCAGTCTGTCAGTCTGTCAGTCTGTCAGTCTGTCAGTCTGTCAGTCTGTCAGTCTGTCAGTCTGTCAGTCTGTCAGTCTGTCAGTCTGTCAGTCTGTCAGTCTGTCAGTCTGTCAGTCTGTCAGTCTGTCAGTCTGTCAGTCTGTCAGTCTGTCAGTCTGTCAGTCTGTCAGTCTGTCAGTCTGTCAGTCTGTCAGTCTGTCAGTCTGTCAGTCTGTCAGTCTGTCAGTCTGTCAGTCTGTCAGTCTGTCAGTCTGTCAGTCTGTCAGTCTGTCAGTCTGTCAGTCTGTCAGTCTGTCAGTCTGTCAGTCTGTCAGTCTGTCAGTCTGTCAGTCTGTCAGTCTGTCAGTCTGTCAGTCTGTCAGTCTGTCAGTCTGTCAGTCTGTCAGTCTGTCAGTCTGTCAGTCTGTCAGTCTGTCAGTCTGTCAGTCTGTCAGTCTGTCAGTCTGTCAGTCTGTCAGTCTGTCAGTCTGTCAGTCTGTCAGTCTGTCAGTCTGTCAGTCTGTCAGTCTGTCAGTCTGTCAGTCTGTCAGTCTGTCAGTCTGTCAGTCTGTCAGTCTGTCAGTCTGTCAGTCTGTCAGTCTGTCAGTCTGTCAGTCTGTCAGTCTGTCAGTCTGTCAGTCTGTCAGTCTGTCAGTCTGTCAGTCTGTCAGTCTGTCAGTCTGTCAGTCTGTCAGTCTGTCAGTCTGTCAGTCTGTCAGTCTGTCAGTCTGTCAGTCTGTCAGTCTGTCAGTCTGTCAGTCTGTCAGTCTGTCAGTCTGTCAGTCTGTCAGTCTGTCAGTCTGTCAGTCTGTCAGTCTGTCAGTCTGTCAGTCTGTCAGTCTGTCAGTCTGTCAGTCTGTCAGTCTGTCAGTCTGTCAGTCTGTCAGTCTGTCAGTCTGTCAGTCTGTCAGTCTGTCAGTCTGTCAGTCTGTCAGTCTGTCAGTCTGTCAGTCTGTCAGTCTGTCAGTCTGTCAGTCTGTCAGTCTGTCAGTCTGTCAGTCTGTCAGTCTGTCAGTCTGTCAGTCTGTCAGTCTGTCAGTCTGTCAGTCTGTCAGTCTGTCAGTCTGTCAGTCTGTCAGTCTGTCAGTCTGTCAGTCTGTCAGTCTGTCAGTCTGTCAGTCTGTCAGTCTGTCAGTCTGTCAGTCTGTCAGTCTGTCAGTCTGTCAGTCTGTCAGTCTGTCAGTCTGTCAGTCTGTCAGTCTGTCAGTCTGTCAGTCTGTCAGTCTGTCAGTCTGTCAGTCTGTCAGTCTGTCAGTCTGTCAGTCTGTCAGTCTGTCAGTCTGTCAGTCTGTCAGTCTGTCAGTCTGTCAGTCTGTCAGTCTGTCAGTCTGTCAGTCTGTCAGTCTGTCAGTCTGTCAGTCTGTCAGTCTGTCAGTCTGTCAGTCTGTCAGTCTGTCAGTCTGTCAGTCTGTCAGTCTGTCAGTCTGTCAGTCTGTCAGTCTGTCAGTCTGTCAGTCTGTCAGTCTGTCAGTCTGTCAGTCTGTCAGTCTGTCAGTCTGTCAGTCTGTCAGTCTGTCAGTCTGTCAGTCTGTCAGTCTGTCAGTCTGTCAGTCTGTCAGTCTGTCAGTCTGTCAGTCTGTCAGTCTGTCAGTCTGTCAGTCTGTCAGTCTGTCAGTCTGTCAGTCTGTCAGTCTGTCAGTCTGTCAGTCTGTCAGTCTGTCAGTCTGTCAGTCTGTCAGTCTGTCAGTCTGTCAGTCTGTCAGTCTGTCAGTCTGTCAGTCTGTCAGTCTGTCAGTCTGTCAGTCTGTCAGTCTGTCAGTCTGTCAGTCTGTCAGTCTGTCAGTCTGTCAGTCTGTCAGTCTGTCAGTCTGTCAGTCTGTCAGTCTGTCAGTCTGTCAGTCTGTCAGTCTGTCAGTCTGTCAGTCTGTCAGTCTGTCAGTCTGTCAGTCTGTCAGTCTGTCAGTCTGTCAGTCTGTCAGTCTGTCAGTCTGTCAGTCTGTCAGTCTGTCAGTCTGTCAGTCTGTCAGTCTGTCAGTCTGTCAGTCTGTCAGTCTGTCAGTCTGTCAGTCTGTCAGTCTGTCAGTCTGTCAGTCTGTCAGTCTGTCAGTCTGTCAGTCTGTCAGTCTGTCAGTCTGTCAGTCTGTCAGTCTGTCAGTCTGTCAGTCTGTCAGTCTGTCAGTCTGTCAGTCTGTCAGTCTGTCAGTCTGTCAGTCTGTCAGTCTGTCAGTCTGTCAGTCTGTCAGTCTGTCAGTCTGTCAGTCTGTCAGTCTGTCAGTCTGTCAGTCTGTCAGTCTGTCAGTCTGTCAGTCTGTCAGTCTGTCAGTCTGTCAGTCTGTCAGTCTGTCAGTCTGTCAGTCTGTCAGTCTGTCAGTCTGTCAGTCTGTCAGTCTGTCAGTCTGTCAGTCTGTCAGTCTGTCAGTCTGTCAGTCTGTCAGTCTGTCAGTCTGTCAGTCTGTCAGTCTGTCAGTCTGTCAGTCTGTCAGTCTGTCAGTCTGTCAGTCTGTCAGTCTGTCAGTCTGTCAGTCTGTCAGTCTGTCAGTCTGTCAGTCTGTCAGTCTGTCAGTCTGTCAGTCTGTCAGTCTGTCAGTCTGTCAGTCTGTCAGTCTGTCAGTCTGTCAGTCTGTCAGTCTGTCAGTCTGTCAGTCTGTCAGTCTGTCAGTCTGTCAGTCTGTCAGTCTGTCAGTCTGTCAGTCTGTCAGTCTGTCAGTCTGTCAGTCTGTCAGTCTGTCAGTCTGTCAGTCTGTCAGTCTGTCAGTCTGTCAGTCTGTCAGTCTGTCAGTCTGTCAGTCTGTCAGTCTGTCAGTCTGTCAGTCTGTCAGTCTGTCAGTCTGTCAGTCTGTCAGTCTGTCAGTCTGTCAGTCTGTCAGTCTGTCAGTCTGTCAGTCTGTCAGTCTGTCAGTCTGTCAGTCTGTCAGTCTGTCAGTCTGTCAGTCTGTCAGTCTGTCAGTCTGTCAGTCTGTCAGTCTGTCAGTCTGTCAGTCTGTCAGTCTGTCAGTCTGTCAGTCTGTCAGTCTGTCAGTCTGTCAGTCTGTCAGTCTGTCAGTCTGTCAGTCTGTCAGTCTGTCAGTCTGTCAGTCTGTCAGTCTGTCAGTCTGTCAGTCTGTCAGTCTGTCAGTCTGTCAGTCTGTCAGTCTGTCAGTCTGTCAGTCTGTCAGTCTGTCAGTCTGTCAGTCTGTCAGTCTGTCAGTCTGTCAGTCTGTCAGTCTGTCAGTCTGTCAGTCTGTCAGTCTGTCAGTCTGTCAGTCTGTCAGTCTGTCAGTCTGTCAGTCTGTCAGTCTGTCAGTCTGTCAGTCTGTCAGTCTGTCAGTCTGTCAGTCTGTCAGTCTGTCAGTCTGTCAGTCTGTCAGTCTGTCAGTCTGTCAGTCTGTCAGTCTGTCAGTCTGTCAGTCTGTCAGTCTGTCAGTCTGTCAGTCTGTCAGTCTGTCAGTCTGTCAGTCTGTCAGTCTGTCAGTCTGTCAGTCTGTCAGTCTGTCAGTCTGTCAGTCTGTCAGTCTGTCAGTCTGTCAGTCTGTCAGTCTGTCAGTCTGTCAGTCTGTCAGTCTGTCAGTCTGTCAGTCTGTCAGTCTGTCAGTCTGTCAGTCTGTCAGTCTGTCAGTCTGTCAGTCTGTCAGTCTGTCAGTCTGTCAGTCTGTCAGTCTGTCAGTCTGTCAGTCTGTCAGTCTGTCAGTCTGTCAGTCTGTCAGTCTGTCAGTCTGTCAGTCTGTCAGTCTGTCAGTCTGTCAGTCTGTCAGTCTGTCAGTCTGTCAGTCTGTCAGTCTGTCAGTCTGTCAGTCTGTCAGTCTGTCAGTCTGTCAGTCTGTCAGTCTGTCAGTCTGTCAGTCTGTCAGTCTGTCAGTCTGTCAGTCTGTCAGTCTGTCAGTCTGTCAGTCTGTCAGTCTGTCAGTCTGTCAGTCTGTCAGTCTGTCAGTCTGTCAGTCTGTCAGTCTGTCAGTCTGTCAGTCTGTCAGTCTGTCAGTCTGTCAGTCTGTCAGTCTGTCAGTCTGTCAGTCTGTCAGTCTGTCAGTCTGTCAGTCTGTCAGTCTGTCAGTCTGTCAGTCTGTCAGTCTGTCAGTCTGTCAGTCTGTCAGTCTGTCAGTCTGTCAGTCTGTCAGTCTGTCAGTCTGTCAGTCTGTCAGTCTGTCAGTCTGTCAGTCTGTCAGTCTGTCAGTCTGTCAGTCTGTCAGTCTGTCAGTCTGTCAGTCTGTCAGTCTGTCAGTCTGTCAGTCTGTCAGTCTGTCAGTCTGTCAGTCTGTCAGTCTGTCAGTCTGTCAGTCTGTCAGTCTGTCAGTCTGTCAGTCTGTCAGTCTGTCAGTCTGTCAGTCTGTCAGTCTGTCAGTCTGTCAGTCTGTCAGTCTGTCAGTCTGTCAGTCTGTCAGTCTGTCAGTCTGTCAGTCTGTCAGTCTGTCAGTCTGTCAGTCTGTCAGTCTGTCAGTCTGTCAGTCTGTCAGTCTGTCAGTCTGTCAGTCTGTCAGTCTGTCAGTCTGTCAGTCTGTCAGTCTGTCAGTCTGTCAGTCTGTCAGTCTGTCAGTCTGTCAGTCTGTCAGTCTGTCAGTCTGTCAGTCTGTCAGTCTGTCAGTCTGTCAGTCTGTCAGTCTGTCAGTCTGTCAGTCTGTCAGTCTGTCAGTCTGTCAGTCTGTCAGTCTGTCAGTCTGTCAGTCTGTCAGTCTGTCAGTCTGTCAGTCTGTCAGTCTGTCAGTCTGTCAGTCTGTCAGTCTGTCAGTCTGTCAGTCTGTCAGTCTGTCAGTCTGTCAGTCTGTCAGTCTGTCAGTCTGTCAGTCTGTCAGTCTGTCAGTCTGTCAGTCTGTCAGTCTGTCAGTCTGTCAGTCTGTCAGTCTGTCAGTCTGTCAGTCTGTCAGTCTGTCAGTCTGTCAGTCTGTCAGTCTGTCAGTCTGTCAGTCTGTCAGTCTGTCAGTCTGTCAGTCTGTCAGTCTGTCAGTCTGTCAGTCTGTCAGTCTGTCAGTCTGTCAGTCTGTCAGTCTGTCAGTCTGTCAGTCTGTCAGTCTGTCAGTCTGTCAGTCTGTCAGTCTGTCAGTCTGTCAGTCTGTCAGTCTGTCAGTCTGTCAGTCTGTCAGTCTGTCAGTCTGTCAGTCTGTCAGTCTGTCAGTCTGTCAGTCTGTCAGTCTGTCAGTCTGTCAGTCTGTCAGTCTGTCAGTCTGTCAGTCTGTCAGTCTGTCAGTCTGTCAGTCTGTCAGTCTGTCAGTCTGTCAGTCTGTCAGTCTGTCAGTCTGTCAGTCTGTCAGTCTGTCAGTCTGTCAGTCTGTCAGTCTGTCAGTCTGTCAGTCTGTCAGTCTGTCAGTCTGTCAGTCTGTCAGTCTGTCAGTCTGTCAGTCTGTCAGTCTGTCAGTCTGTCAGTCTGTCAGTCTGTCAGTCTGTCAGTCTGTCAGTCTGTCAGTCTGTCAGTCTGTCAGTCTGTCAGTCTGTCAGTCTGTCAGTCTGTCAGTCTGTCAGTCTGTCAGTCTGTCAGTCTGTCAGTCTGTCAGTCTGTCAGTCTGTCAGTCTGTCAGTCTGTCAGTCTGTCAGTCTGTCAGTCTGTCAGTCTGTCAGTCTGTCAGTCTGTCAGTCTGTCAGTCTGTCAGTCTGTCAGTCTGTCAGTCTGTCAGTCTGTCAGTCTGTCAGTCTGTCAGTCTGTCAGTCTGTCAGTCTGTCAGTCTGTCAGTCTGTCAGTCTGTCAGTCTGTCAGTCTGTCAGTCTGTCAGTCTGTCAGTCTGTCAGTCTGTCAGTCTGTCAGTCTGTCAGTCTGTCAGTCTGTCAGTCTGTCAGTCTGTCAGTCTGTCAGTCTGTCAGTCTGTCAGTCTGTCAGTCTGTCAGTCTGTCAGTCTGTCAGTCTGTCAGTCTGTCAGTCTGTCAGTCTGTCAGTCTGTCAGTCTGTCAGTCTGTCAGTCTGTCAGTCTGTCAGTCTGTCAGTCTGTCAGTCTGTCAGTCTGTCAGTCTGTCAGTCTGTCAGTCTGTCAGTCTGTCAGTCTGTCAGTCTGTCAGTCTGTCAGTCTGTCAGTCTGTCAGTCTGTCAGTCTGTCAGTCTGTCAGTCTGTCAGTCTGTCAGTCTGTCAGTCTGTCAGTCTGTCAGTCTGTCAGTCTGTCAGTCTGTCAGTCTGTCAGTCTGTCAGTCTGTCAGTCTGTCAGTCTGTCAGTCTGTCAGTCTGTCAGTCTGTCAGTCTGTCAGTCTGTCAGTCTGTCAGTCTGTCAGTCTGTCAGTCTGTCAGTCTGTCAGTCTGTCAGTCTGTCAGTCTGTCAGTCTGTCAGTCTGTCAGTCTGTCAGTCTGTCAGTCTGTCAGTCTGTCAGTCTGTCAGTCTGTCAGTCTGTCAGTCTGTCAGTCTGTCAGTCTGTCAGTCTGTCAGTCTGTCAGTCTGTCAGTCTGTCAGTCTGTCAGTCTGTCAGTCTGTCAGTCTGTCAGTCTGTCAGTCTGTCAGTCTGTCAGTCTGTCAGTCTGTCAGTCTGTCAGTCTGTCAGTCTGTCAGTCTGTCAGTCTGTCAGTCTGTCAGTCTGTCAGTCTGTCAGTCTGTCAGTCTGTCAGTCTGTCAGTCTGTCAGTCTGTCAGTCTGTCAGTCTGTCAGTCTGTCAGTCTGTCAGTCTGTCAGTCTGTCAGTCTGTCAGTCTGTCAGTCTGTCAGTCTGTCAGTCTGTCAGTCTGTCAGTCTGTCAGTCTGTCAGTCTGTCAGTCTGTCAGTCTGTCAGTCTGTCAGTCTGTCAGTCTGTCAGTCTGTCAGTCTGTCAGTCTGTCAGTCTGTCAGTCTGTCAGTCTGTCAGTCTGTCAGTCTGTCAGTCTGTCAGTCTGTCAGTCTGTCAGTCTGTCAGTCTGTCAGTCTGTCAGTCTGTCAGTCTGTCAGTCTGTCAGTCTGTCAGTCTGTCAGTCTGTCAGTCTGTCAGTCTGTCAGTCTGTCAGTCTGTCAGTCTGTCAGTCTGTCAGTCTGTCAGTCTGTCAGTCTGTCAGTCTGTCAGTCTGTCAGTCTGTCAGTCTGTCAGTCTGTCAGTCTGTCAGTCTGTCAGTCTGTCAGTCTGTCAGTCTGTCAGTCTGTCAGTCTGTCAGTCTGTCAGTCTGTCAGTCTGTCAGTCTGTCAGTCTGTCAGTCTGTCAGTCTGTCAGTCTGTCAGTCTGTCAGTCTGTCAGTCTGTCAGTCTGTCAGTCTGTCAGTCTGTCAGTCTGTCAGTCTGTCAGTCTGTCAGTCTGTCAGTCTGTCAGTCTGTCAGTCTGTCAGTCTGTCAGTCTGTCAGTCTGTCAGTCTGTCAGTCTGTCAGTCTGTCAGTCTGTCAGTCTGTCAGTCTGTCAGTCTGTCAGTCTGTCAGTCTGTCAGTCTGTCAGTCTGTCAGTCTGTCAGTCTGTCAGTCTGTCAGTCTGTCAGTCTGTCAGTCTGTCAGTCTGTCAGTCTGTCAGTCTGTCAGTCTGTCAGTCTGTCAGTCTGTCAGTCTGTCAGTCTGTCAGTCTGTCAGTCTGTCAGTCTGTCAGTCTGTCAGTCTGTCAGTCTGTCAGTCTGTCAGTCTGTCAGTCTGTCAGTCTGTCAGTCTGTCAGTCTGTCAGTCTGTCAGTCTGTCAGTCTGTCAGTCTGTCAGTCTGTCAGTCTGTCAGTCTGTCAGTCTGTCAGTCTGTCAGTCTGTCAGTCTGTCAGTCTGTCAGTCTGTCAGTCTGTCAGTCTGTCAGTCTGTCAGTCTGTCAGTCTGTCAGTCTGTCAGTCTGTCAGTCTGTCAGTCTGTCAGTCTGTCAGTCTGTCAGTCTGTCAGTCTGTCAGTCTGTCAGTCTGTCAGTCTGTCAGTCTGTCAGTCTGTCAGTCTGTCAGTCTGTCAGTCTGTCAGTCTGTCAGTCTGTCAGTCTGTCAGTCTGTCAGTCTGTGTACAAGATTTCTCAGAAACTAATAGAGCTAGCGCCATGAAATTTTATAGGCATGTTGGGTCCTGAAATGGGACGATCCTATCAACTTTTGGTGGAAATCCGTTAACCGGAAGTATCCAAAATGGCGGTTTTTCAAAAATCGCAATTTCGTTTTTTTCGATTTACTCCCAAACTACGCGTTTTTTAGTGGCCTTAAGTATGACAAAACTTGGAGAAAATAAAATTTCCCACACTTTTGTCTTTAGCTATAATTCGATATCTCAACCTGTTATCGAGATAAACCGTTATTTCCAAAAAAACAGTTTTTTGCGATTATCTCGAAAACTAACGGGTTTTTGCTGACTGAATGTATGAAGTGAATGAATGAGAATGGCATTCTGCACAATTTTGTCTTTTACCCGTATCCGTTATCTTTTACCGTTATTCAGATATTTTCATTAATATGTAAAAAATCATATTTTTGCGAATAATTTGCAAACTAACGGTTTTTCGACAAATCACTTCAAAGAATAATTAAGGATGTTAACATTTTCTACATTTTTGCCATTTACCGTAAATTGATATCTTTTACCGTTCTCAAGTTATCTCAAATTTTGTACGTTTTTGATATTTTTGGATGAACCAACAATTTATTGGGAGGTCGTCTTAGGTTGACAACGCGACAGGGCTCTAGCGTAAATTGCTCAGGGTCGTAGATTTTGTAGAAGAAAGTTTTGTGTTGACCACAACTGATATTTAAAATTGTATTCGCGAATGGAATGGAAAATTTTACGAATGGAAAATTAAAATTCGCTCACGAATTTATCGCAAAAGAATGATTTTCGAATGGAATTATTATATGAAGTAAAAGTAACACCATAACTTTCAAAAGGATTGAGGCAGAGACTTGAAATTTCGTACAGTAGCGTTTCTCGTAAACAGTAAAGCTAAGTTATTGGACGGGGAAAATCGGACCACTCCTTCCGCCATTCGAATGAAACAGTTTTTTACAATTGTCTCAAAAACGGCGCTTCATATCGAAAAATTTATAAATGTAAAATATGTTTAGAATACGATTTTACATAACTCTATACATAAAAATTCAATCAAACCACTCCCTCCCCGCTAACAAACGATAACAAACGTTAAAATCAACAAATAAACAAAAATCACTCATAATACACTATTACTTACATTAAACACTAGTCAAATATTATTAACTGATATTAAATTAGTGAAAAATTACTCTAATACAAGTTAAACACTAGTTAATAAATATAAACAAAACAAAACTATTCAAATATTTCCGTTTTGACAGCTCTATTCTACGTACATTTCGGAATGAGGTGAATATGGTGACGTTTTGTGACCAGAATACGATCTTTCAAACGTTTCGGATTTAGATTACGGAAAAAACATTTCGGCGAGATTCGTAATCCGTAACGTAACGAAAAATCCGAAACGTTCCGAGAATAGCCTCCCAGGACCTTCCGTTTCGAATTTTCAAATTCTATAGAAAATCCCTTTGATATTAATCTACTCGAAAATAAGATATTCGCATCATCCTTTAATCCCATAAAAAACCCATAAAAAACCCCTAATGCCAATTTTTTCCGAGAAAAAAATGAGAAAAAGGATATTCAAGTTATCCTTACATTCGCCGGAACAGTCCCGGATTTAGGCATAATTCGATTTAGTCATGAAACCAAAAATTTTTGTTTGTGACGGAGTTTCTCCATAAGACCTTCATCGTGTTTTCCTTCATTTTTTCCATCGAAAAAATGCCATAAAAAGTGATTGAAAATTCACTTATTTTAGAAAATACCTGGCGAGGGGTCTCGAGGGGAGGGAAAAGTCAGGTTCGTAGTGGAAAAATCGAAAGCCCTCAGCACCCTCAGTAATACTGTAAAGTTTCATTAAAATCGGACCACCCAATTCGAAGATAACAGGCGAGGGGAGAATTTTCTCAGGGGTGAGACCTATCTAGATCGATTTCTTGTCCCCAAAAATCCCTAACCCCCAAGTTTCGTGAAAATCGTTAGGCGGGTTTTCGAGATCGTTTGTGCAGACAGACAGACATTCCTCGTATTATATTATAGGATAAGTCGTTGTACAGGATCCATTTTCCACGGCTTCGGCATGTTATAGCCGTGTAGTGTCCTAAGCATGTCGACCCTCGAGATTGGACATCTGGCCCAGAATAGTCTACAAAACCAATTAGGTGGTAGTTGTTTTGTGAGTTGGTATTTTCAATTGCCAGTTGTAACAAATAAAGAAATGTAATCTGGCAATACCAGACAATTGTAGGCGTCATACTGGTAACACTGACGCCTCTGTCACTTTGACAGAACCGACGCCTCTAAAAGGACAGTTGGCATCCAAACTTTGTACGAAGCAGTTCATAATAAATAAAGTTGAAATCATTATTCTTTTATTTGTGAGGCCTACAAAACTTCAGAAGTGGAATGAACAAGTGTGAATTGAATAAATTACGGAAGGAGGAGTTGATCGAGTTGTGCGAGTCGAAAGGGATATCGAAAGCCGGTAACAAAGCCGACTTGATAAAGCGACTTCTTGGTGAAAATTCCCAGAATGGCGATTCAGACGAGGCATTTGACGATGCTGAAGAGGGGAGTGAAGCGGTGAGCCTTGCTGCCTTGCAAAAGCAGTTAGAAGAATTAAAACGACGACCAGCAGCTCGTGGGGCAGAGGGTGCATCGTTGAATTATATTTGCGATTTGCTTTTCGAATTCTCTGGAATGGAGGATAATTTTCAAATGTGGAGGCATCAAATCAACACAATTAAGGAAAAATATTGTTTGGAGGCCAACGAAGTTAAGTTATTAATTATTAGAAAATTATCTGGAAAGGCCAAAATGTGGTATCAGGCCACGCCATTAAATTTAGTGGCATCAACTGACGAAGTTCTCGATGGCTTGGAAATTTTTTTCGGAAACAAGACATCGATTGCAGAAAGGCGAAGAAAATTCGATTCTCGAAAATGGAAAGGCGAAGAGGCATTTTCCGATTATTTTTTTGAAAAAGTCGTATTCGCTGGGCATTTGGAGTTGTCAGAGGCAGAACTTGTAGCGGGGGTTATTGACGGTTTCAATGATTTACAGCTAGAAAATACCGCTAGAATTCTGAAAATTCAAACAAAAGGCGATTTATTGTTGTCTTTTAGGGACGTAAAAAAGACAACCGTAGCAGCAATTAATCCAACGAAAGAGACAGTGCGATGTGATAACTGCGGACGGTTAGGCCACGGACTGAGTCAGTGTACGCGTCCAGTGAGAGAGAAGGGTAGCTGTTATGAATGCGGCGAACAGGGACATTTTATTGTTAACTGCCCACATCGAAATAAGAACGATAAAAAATCATCAACACCGGTTCCGGTAGAAGCAAGCACATCTGGTTATCGACGATCATCATCCAACACGAATGAGGAAAGGAGAGCTTGACTAGAGATGAATGATATTTTTACGATTACTGTAAGTAATTATCAGCATTGTACACAGTCAAAAACTTTAGTGGACAAAAAAAAATTTTTTTTTCAATTACTGGAAAAAATATGAATTAAGAAAAAAATATTTTGGAATTAATAACACTAAACTTAATATTATTGGTATAACTAAATTATTTATTAAATATAAAAATAAAACAGTTCAAAATACTGTATTAGTAGTTGATGAAAAAATGATGAAAACAGATTTTTTTAATTTTTTTAACAGATACTCTGAAATTAATAATTTATATGATTGCAATGAAAACAAGATTATTCGAAATGTAAATCTGGATTTAGAAATTGAGCAAAAAAAGGTCAATAGATTATTCTGATTCGAAAGGATCTTCTAATTATTCTTCTGATTATTCAAACATTAACATTAATGAAAATAGTAATTATTCTGAAAGAAACGAGTTATATTATTTAATTGACAATTATTGGAAATCATTAAAGCATAATGGAAGAAAATCAATTAATACAGATGAATTTCAAATGGAAATTTTATTTTATAAAGCTAATAGTGAACCTTTTCATTTTAATCCTCGTCGATAATCATATTTCGAAAAAATAAACTTCAAAAAATTTTGGAAGAATTGAAAAGTCAAAACATTATTCGTGAGAGTAAATCGCCCTATTGTTCTCCTATTACTCTGGTAAAATGAAAAAATTATGAATTGGTTAATGACATTAAACAAATTATTCGATTATTACAAATGTGAAAAAAAAATTATTTATAAAACTTTACTAAGATTATTCCAAAATCATATTATTCATACCATTATTCTCAATTATTCTCAATAATTATTATATTATTCAAGTTAACACATTCTGTCATATATCAAATCATTACCACACTCCTACCGATCCCCATTATCTCCATCATACAGCATAATTCCATATTGCCACGGACGATTCATCATGCAAACAGCGAAAATTCTATATTTAATGTAAGTTCTCTCAGTAATTTTCCATTTTTTTAAGTTAAGAAACGAAAAAGAAAACGTAAATATTAATTAAATAACTTCAAACAAAAGAAAATAAAGAAACGTGTAACGTAAAGTCATAAATAGTGAAACACAATATTTGCATATTATTGTACGAATAAAAAATATTAAATATAACACATGGATCAATAAGTCCCGAGACTAACAATGAAAACAACATTTTTTTTGCAAAATTTTTTTTTATTCATCAATATAATCACCTTTTAGGGTGATACAATCGTCACGCCATGCGTATCCCAAAAAACTGACGCCATGACTTTGCCAGCTGACTGCTGCGTTTTCGGACGCTTCGGACGGCTTTCGCCAGCTGTGCGCCACTCAGATGACTGCCGCTTCGACTCTGGAGTGTAGTGATGTATCCATGTTTCGTCCATGGTCACGTAACGACGCAAGAAATCTTTTTTATTGCGAGTAAATAGCGATAAACAGCTTTCTGAATCATCGACTCGTTGCTGTTTTTGTTCCATCGAAAGCAATCGCGGCACCCACTTGGAAAAAACCTTTTTCATGCTCAATTTTTCATGAAGGATAGTAAATGCACTTCCATATGATATCTGTGTTATCTCAGCAATCTCACGGAGCTTCACTTTACGATCTTTCATTATAATTTTTGTCACTTCACTCACATTTTCCGGTGTAACGGCTTCCACAGGTCTACCCGAGCGTTCCGCGTCATTTGTGTCGGTACGACCACGTTTAAACTCGGCAAACCACCGACAAATCGTTGCTTTTGATGGACAAGAGTCCGGGTAACATTTTTCAATCCATTGTTTCGCTTGCACGGTGTTTTTACCCATTAAAAAACAATGTTTTATCAGAACACGAAACTCGGTTTTTTCCATTTTTTAAACAAACTACAAAACGACTTTACTCCAACCTCGATAACTCAGCTGTTTCTGGTCCGATCGACTTAAAATTTTGACACGTTTCAAGCAAAGGTTAGTACTCTAGAAAGACGTGGTTACTGGTTTACTACGAGCGTCATCTCTGGGTTAGTCTCGGGACTTATTGATCCATGTGTTATATGAAATAACAAAAAATAAGAAGTCGTAAAAAGTTATATTCAAGAAATAAAACATATTGTTAAACAAACATATTCTTTAGAAATTAAGATCGTGTTATCATATCCAATTAAAGTAAAAAGTTTATTGTTAAGATTGTTGTGAGCTATTTTCGTTGCTACGCGATCGTTAACAAAATAACATAATCGAGTTGTGCCTTAGATTATTCTGATTATAATATCATCTTGCTCTGATTCGTGAACATCCTACTCCTTAAACCTATACAAAATGGATACTCTCCAACAAACAATTGTGCAATTGACCGGAGCAGTTAATGCTCAGATCGAGCAGATTAGAGTAATAGAAAATCGATTAATACAACTCGAAAATAAACGGGAACAAATTGATACACACACAGAACAAACAATTTCGGGTCCTAAAACCCCAGAAGATCTCGAAGCAATAAAAAAGCTTCCCGACTCTGTTAGGGATCTTCAAGCTTTTGACGGTAATCCGGTGCAGTATGTGTCATGGATTCACAATGTCGAAACAATATTGGACGATTACAAAATAGTTAAAGACAAACCCATATTCAGGGCAATTTTAAGACACATCAGACAAAAAATAAGAGGCCCGGCTGACGCCGCCCTAATTTCTTACAATATTTTCGATGATTGGCCCAGCATTAAGAAATGCTTGTCCCTTCATTACGCAGACAAGAGGGATGTAAGAACCTTAGAGCATCAGCTACACGCGATGACTCAGAAAGATAAAAGCGTTGATGAGTTTTACGCAGCCGTTAATCATCAGCTATCACTTTTAATAAACAAAATAAAAACAGAGGACTATTCTAAAGAAACGGTAGTTGCGCTGACCGAAAACTATCGAAACAGGGCACTAGATGTGTTCGTTCGGAGACTAAATGGAGATCTCTCCAGAATGCTTATAATTCAGAAACCACAAACACTCCCAGAAGCTTACGCATCCTGTTTAGAGTTTCAAAACCTAAACTTTAGGAACATCCCAATACACAATAGGAATTTTAACAATTCCATATCTGCCCCAGTGAACCAAATATTCACTCCACGGTTTAACCACGGTAATAAGCGAATTCCAATATCAAGTTTATCTAATCAAATTAAAGCCTACAACGCACAACACGATGCACATAACCAACTTTACAGAAACAATCCACCACCCAGACCCAACTACCCTAAGCCACCAGTTCCAATGGATGTCGATAGGTCTGTACAAACTCGTCAAGTAGACTATATGAATAAGCCATCGTCCTTTCACCTTAACAAACGATCGAATGATTCCAATCAATTCGCTAGGAAAACACAGAGAATAAATAATCTTCAAACCCAAGAAGAAAATCTCGAATTCTATAATCAGCAGGAAGAAGATGCTTTCGCTGAACCAGATCAATCAGAAGATGAGCTAAACGAATGCGATCTAAATTTTATGATAGACGCCTCTCTAGCATTCCATACATAGAATATAAGAAAAAAGACGGCCAGGTGCTGAAATTCCTGATCGACACCGGAGCCAATAAAAATTTCGTTTCAGTTCAATTATCACAAAACGCCAAACCAGTTCAAAAACCATTCAACATTCATTCAGCCGCAGGCAACATACCTATAACCCATAAGGTTACGGGTCGTTTTTTTCAAAGCATTGGGAATAACTCCACACTAGAATTTTTCGTCCTACCTGGACTTAAGTCGTTCGATGGTATCATCGGAGACGACACTCTAAAAGAGCTAGAGGCTGTAATAGATCGAGGAAACCATGTCCTCAAAATAAAACCCAATATTAAAATTCCCTTAAAATCTAGAGTATCTAGACAAGTCAACAATATCGAAGTCAAGTGCGATGAGCTGGACCAAAAACTCCAAAAAAAGCTGCACACTATTCTAAACAACCACCCACTGATTTTCGGCCCCGTAAACGACGAAGACGTAGTTGAAACTAATGTCAGAGCCGAGATAAGAACTTCAACGTTCGAACCAATATATACGAAGTCGTATTCCTATCCTGTCAACTTGAGACAAGAAGTGGAATCACAAATATCAAAAATGCTTAAAGATGGAATTATACGTCCATCAAAAAGTCCATACAATTCACCCCTTTGGATAGTGCCCAGAAAACCGAATTCAGCCGGAGAGCAGCAATATAGACTCGTTATTGACTTCAAAAGGCTAAACGCCATAACAATACCCGACACCTATCCAATCCCGGAAATCACCAACACCCTTGCAAGCTTTAACCAAAGCAAATACTTTACAACCATCGATCTCACTTCAGGGTTTCACCAAATACGCATGAAAGAGAATGATATCGCCAAAACCGCTTTTTCCACAGCAAATGGCAACTACGAGTTTACCAGACTTCCTTTCGGTTTGAAGAACGCACCGGCGATCTTCCAAAGAATGATCGATGACGTACTTAAACCACTCATCGGTAAAATATGTTACGTCTATATCGACGACGTAATTATCCTTGGCAAGACAGAAGAGGAACATTTACTCAATCTGGAGACTGTTCTAACTCATCTGGAAAAAGCCAACTTAAAAGTAAACTTGGAAAAATCAAAATTTCTGAAAAAGCAAGCCGAATTTTTGGGATATGTTGTTTCGGAAGAAGGAATTCTACCAGACCCCAAGAAAATTGCTGCCATTAGAAATATCAAGCCCCCTCAGAACCTGAAAGACCTACAAGCCTTTCTCGGTTTGGCCTCGCATTACCGAAAGTTTGTCAGGGATTTTGCAAAAGTCGCAAAGCCATTGACGCAGCTAACGAGAGGTGAAAATGCCCAAATCAAGGCCAATCAGTCTAAGAAGAAAGATATTCAATTGGGAATCGCAGAGATCGAAGCTTTCAACTGTTTAAAAGAACTTCTCACTTCCTCAGAAGTCCTAGCATTCCCGGACTTCGAAAAACCTTTCATCCTGACAACAGACGCGTCAAACTACGCAGTCGGAGCAGTTCTTTCGCAAGGCGAAATCGGCAAAGATAGACCGGTAGTTTACATATCAAGATCTCTAAACAAGACCGAGGAAAATTATTCCACGGGAGAAAAGGAAATGTTAGCCATAGTGTGGTCCTTAGATAAACTTCGAACATACCTCTACGGAGCAAAAAAAATTAAAATCCTCACTGACCACCAGCCACTAACATTCGCCCTTAGGAACCTGAATCACAATGCGAAGCTAAAAAGATGGAAGTCTCGTATAGAAGAATACAATTACGAACTCATCTACAAACCAGGGAAAACTAATGTCGTTGCAGACACCCTTTCTAGGTTACCAACCGAGGCAAACGTACTAACAAACAGCTCTGGAACGGCTCACAGTGCAAATGAAGACAACAGCGACCTCATACCAAGTTGCGAGGGACCAATAAACGTCTTCAAAAAACAAATCTTAATCTCCGAAGGTAAAGAGATATACGGCCACGAAGAACCTCACTCAGGATACTTTAGACATTACATTCGACTACATCAAATCAATAGACAAAATTTAATAAAAATACTAAAGGAATACCTAAACCCAAATGTGGTCAACGGCATCAAAATCCCGGAAAACTACATTCAGCTACTACAAGAAATCTATAGGGAACACTTTTCAAAATTCAAGATACGAATCACACAACGAGTAGTTCAAGATATCTCCAATGAAGATAATAAAATCAAAATTATACAGGATGAGCACAAAAGAGCCCATAGGAATGCCAGAGAGAATAAGGAACAAATCTTAGAAAAATACTATTTTCCTGCGATGAGTAAATCAATAAAAAAATATACGGTAAATTGCGATACTTGCAACAGTTGCAAATACGATCGCCACCCGCACAAACCGGAATTACAGGAGACACCGATTCCACAGTTTCCGACGGAAATACTACATATAGACATAATGACGCTAAAAGGCGAAAAATTTTTAACTTGCGTTGACAAATTCAGTAAATTTGCCAAGTATTTCCACATCAAAAACAAATCTGCTCCTTACTTACGGAAAAAGATAGCTAATTTGATCCATTATTTCACGGTCCCAAGAATGATAGTTTCGGACAATGAAGGCAGCTTCATTAGTCCCACGGTTCTGAACTATGTCGAATCGTTAGGCATAACCGTCTATTTGGCTCCGCCACAAAAAAGCGAAGTTAACGGTGCTATCGAACGCGTTCACTCTACGGTTCTGGAAATTATAAGATGCCTTCAAAAGGAAAATACAAACCGGTCCCTAAAAGAAATTGTCAACATTTCTGTCGACAGATACAACAACTCATTTCACTCCGTCACCAAAACTAAACCATCCGACATATTCTACGGAAGATCTCAGAGAATTAACTATCAAAATTTGACGAACTTCCAAGAAAAGTTACATGAAAATCTACAATGCGAGATTAGACGGAAACAGAGGAATCAAATCGACAGGCACAACGCGAAACGAAAGAAACCAAAACAATATCAACCAGGCGATACTGTGTTTAAAAAAAATAAACAAATTAAAACTAAAGAAAAACCACTATTCGTAAAGGAAACAGTAGCTCAAAACAATCGCGTCACCATTACCACAGCTACGGGGAAAAGAATTCACAAATCCCACTTAAAAAACGTTCCATCTATTCTAGAATAACATTATGGACGGTAGACGCATCTCTTAACATCTACAAATACAACAAACCGCTTATGACAATGCGATTAGGATTTGGGAAAATCATGAGTGGAGATTTCAAACTAATTCACACCATAAACCTAGCAAACTACGAGGCGATACTAAAGAATATTGATCAAACAATAAAACACAAGCTTAACAGATCCAGCATCTGAGTACCACAACTCCATCATCGAGTTTCAAAAATAGAAGGATTACTCAGACAGCTCCAAACAACTAGGCCAAAGCGTGCCATAAACTGGATAGGCTCAGCTTGGAAGTGGATTGCGGGAAACCCCGACGCAACCGATTGGAACAATATCCTTAAAAGTCAAAACGAAATAATTAGCAACAACAACAAACAGTACAAGATCAATGAATATATTACCAAAATATCAACTGAAATTATAGACAATTATAATCGAATCGTCTCAGATATCAGCGAGTACGACAATGGTAAATACGAACAAATGATTTTCAACAAGCTAGGAATCATTGAGGATGAAATCCACGAAATAGTATTGGCCAGCCAACTAGCTAAAAGCGGCGTAGTCAATTCAAATCTTCTGGACCACACGGAGATATCCGAAATTCTATCCCAAATCGAAACACTGCCTTACGACAATGAAATTCAAGCCATCGAATATGCACAACCTATGATGCTAATGAAGGACTCGTTACTCCTGTACGTTGTATGTTTAAAACGGAACGGAAGCCACGAACTTTAACCACATTCTAATTCGCTCAACGATCACTGAAAGCAAAATGATCCTTCTAAATTATTCCAGCCTACTGGTAACGCAGCAAACACGGTATGGCGTGCAAGGGAGCTGCACAACGATGCAAAATATAACAATCTGCAACAGGAACCAGCTAACAAAACTAGCCCCTGACGATTATGTATCACAAATCCTCGACGGAATCAACGCATCCTGTACTTATCAGTACCATAGTAAACCAATAATCGAAGTCATCAACGAAAATACGGTATTTCTTACGAACTTTAATGGGAAACTTCATCATCAAAACAAAACACAAAACCTCAACGGAACATTTGTAGTCAATTTCCAAAATGACACAATACGAATTAAAAACGTCGAGTACACCAGCACGGAAATTCAAACATTTCATCCATTACCCACAGGCCTCCTAGGAAACCTCACTGAAAAGGATATAAAACTCGACTTGGAATACTTACATAGGCTTCACCTGGATAACGTTAAAAAGCTTGATTACTTTTCTACAAATAACATAACATCTATTGCATCCGACGCAATAATAATTATCCTAATATTATCCCTAGCTTTCATTTTTTACCTTCTTCGGTCAAAACTCTTGACCACAAAATTCCAAACTACTACTCCATATACTAATTCAGATCCTGTAACATTATCCTTCCCGAACATTAGTTAAAATTGCAATATGTGGGACACAGATTTTTTAAGGAGGGAGGAGTTAACACATTCTGTCATATATCAAATCATTACCACACCCCTACCGATCCCCATTATCTCCATCATACAGCATAATTCCATATTTCCACCCAAAATCGTTCTCATTCCCACGATTCACCCAAGATGGTCTTCGCGGAATCAAACATGTTGCAACGAGTATAGAATCATATTTCGTCTAAGAATTTCGAATGCACAGGTAACGCTTGTAACGTTACACGTGTGCACGTTTTGCAGAATAAGCTAAATTAGGTTATAAAATACTTAGTTAAGGTAAATTAAGTTTGTCATTTGCCAATTGTATCTTAAAGCATTCAGATCTAAATAAAGAGCTTTTTATAAAAACAAGTTAGTTTTTTTTGAGCTAACGCGGAGGAAAATCCATAACTTTCATACCATTATTCTCAATTATTCTCAATAATTGTTATATTATTCATATCATTATTCTCAATTATTCTCAATAATTATTATATTATTCATATCATTATTCCCAATTATTCTTAACAATTATTCCAACTCATTATATTCGATTATTCATGTATTATTCTAATTCCAAAATTAAGAAATGTATACTAGTAAGTAATTATTCTCATTAATAAGAAAAATTATAACTATTATTCCATAAACAAATGTATATAAATTGATTTTTTTTAATGAATTTGTAAGAATTTAAAATTATTTCTTTAAACAACTGGAATGATAAATAGCAATATATAAATAATGTTAAAATTATAAGGAAAAAAAACAAATGTAATCAATCGGGTCGATTGAATGTCAGGATAGCCGAGTTGTAGGCGTCATACTGGTAACACTGACGCCTCTGTCACTTTGACAGAACCGACGCCTTTTGTCACTGCATTGCGCTCACTAAGTTTGGATTGCAATTTCGAAAGCCTCAGAGATAGTCTAATCAGAGATCAAATTATAAGAGGAATCAAGGAAAAAAATATTCGTCAAAGATTATTAAAGGAGTCCGAACTGGATCTAAACAAATGTCTTAAAATATGCAAGTCATACGAATTGGCTGAGAAACAACTGAAGGAATTTTGCAGATGACATACCATCGGTGGGTGCGATAAAGAAAAAACCAAATTACACTGATCACGAAAATAAAATATCAGTTGTGGTCAACACAAAACTTTCTTCTACAAAATCTACGACCCTGCGCAATTTACGCTAGAGCCCTGTCGTATTGTCAACCTAAGACGACCGCCCAATAAATTCTTGGTTTATTCAAAAATATCAAAAACGTACAAAATTTGAGATAACTTGAGAACGGTAAAAGATATCAATTTACGGTAAATGGCAAAAAGGTAGAAAATGTTAACATCTTTAATTATTCTTTTAACTGATTTGTCGAAAAACCGTTAGTTTGCAAATTATTCGCAAACATATGATTTTTTACATATTAATGAAAATATCTCAATAACGGTAAAAGATAACGGATAACGGTAAGAAACAAAATTGTGCAGAATGCTATTCTCATTAATTCACTTCATACATTCAGTCAGCAAAAACCCGTTAGTTTTCGAGATAATCGCAAAAAACTGTTTTTTTTTTTAGAAATAACGGTTTATCTCGATAACAGGTTGAGATATCGAGTTATAGTTAAAGACAAAAGTGTGGGAAATTTTATTTTCTCCAAGTTTTGTCATACTTAAGGCCACTAAAAAACGCGTAGTTTGGGAGTAAATCGAGAAAAACGAAATTGCGATTTTTGAAAAACCGCCATTTTGGATACTTCCGGTTAACGGATTTCCACCAAAAGTTGACAGGATCGTCCCATTTCAGGACCCAACATGCCTATTTCATGGCGCTAGCTCTATTAGTTTTTGAGAAATCTTGTACACAGACTGACAGACAGACTGACAGACTGACCAGTGGCGGCTCGTGTATATTTGAAATGAGGAGGCAAAGGTTTTTTTAGTTCGATAAAATTTTTTATGATACGACATTAAAAACGGAATTACTTATATATGAATTCCATTCTTCGCTCTTTTTTTGTCGCGAAATGATCAATAACGTCGTCATACCATTTATCATTTTTCTCCATGTCTTTGACCAATGGCTTCTCTATACTTAAAAGAGCAAGATCACTTAACCGATTTTGACCAATACTATTTCTCGAATAATCTTTTATTCGTTTTAAAGCAGAAAAAGATCTTTCGGTGCTGACAGAAGTAGCTGGGATAGTTACTATTAATTTGATTAGTTTTGTCACTTCCTGCATAACTTCAGAAAGCTCATTCTCGTAAAAATGTTGTAAAATTTCAAGTGGCGGTTGCAGTTCATTCAAAATTGATTCGTCATTGAAAAGTACGATCAACTCACTTCTTAGCTTAGAATGATTGAAAAACTTTCCATAGAACTTTATCAAACATTGATATTCTACTTCTGGAAAAAGGTTCTTATAGTTTTTAAAATTTTCAACAGAAAGCAAATTTAAAAACAAAAGACACCAAAAATCTGAAAATCTAGTAGTCATTTGGTTAATGACGTTGTCGATAATTTGAAAATAAAGCGCTCTATAACGATTTTCTGGATCTGGAATATCACAGTCCAATTGTCGCTTGCGTCGAATAATTGGTGAAGCTTTTTCGGAAGTTTCGCCAAAAACTTTTTGAGCTTGAAAGTCTGTGCGCAAGTTTTTAATATTGTCAATCGTAATATTGATTTGCCTTTGGCAACAATTTATATCCGTTTTTTTTGTCTGTAAGACATCCCATAAATTAGACGTAAAATTAAAAATATATTTAATGTTTTTCTGGGCTTAGCGGCCTGAATATTTTATAATTTGGTCCAAAAATTAAAAAAACAATATGTTTTCGAATATTTTTGTCCTTTATTATTTACTCCGACGTTTCGACATCAATATCTATGTCATCATCAGGGAGTTTGTTCATATACTACAATCAAACAAAACCACTTCTTAAAATTTATGTATGCACAACAATATTTAGACTTACATGACTATGTTTGAAAACAGTGATAAATGTCTGGATACATTAAAAACGGGTTACACAAAAGTATAATAAATAAATAAAAGTCACAAAACGAGGAAAGAAAGAGAAACACAAATTATTTTAAACTTCATATTTGATCAGCTGTGCTTCGTCTTATCAGAATTGATAGCGGTAACAATGATGCGTCAGCTGATTTTTGAAAAACGCGATAAATACACAAACAATCTAAAGATGTGTTAGTGTGTACGTATTATTGTCTCGATCGTTTCGTCAAGTTTTCGTTATTTGTTTCAGTCCTTTTCCTTTTTCGATTTTTCTTCTCTTTCTCACTGTCTAGCATTGCACAATACGTAGAGCTGATGCAGTCTGTGTCTCTTTTTTTGTTATATGTATCTTCTGTGTAGATGTGCAATGCTTCGGAAGTGAGGCGTTTGAAATATTTTGATTCGTATGAGAGAATTGTAGTATTATCGAAATCAGGAGTATGTCCAGTATCATGACTATGATCTACTAATGCTGTATGGGGTCCCGACCAATGTTCTCTTTTTAAATCGTTTTTATGATTACTTATTCTCTTCTCAAGGTGTTGTTTTGTTTGTCCTACATAAGATAGAGAACATTGAGATCCAGTGTTGTTGTCTCCAAGACATGGAATTTTATAAACAACATTGGATCTCCTTTTCTCTGGAACAGCGTCTTTCAATTTTGTAAAAACATTGCGTAATGTTTTATTGTTTTTGTACGCCACGCTAATATTATTTGTATGTTCTTTGATGACTTTGTTAATTTTTTCGCTTGTTCCATTTACGTAGGTCAAACTTTTATATGTTTTTTCCTCTCTTTGATTCAATGTATTGATTTCGGATTGAGTGCCATTATTTTTATTGTACCATTCTTTAAAAAGGTTGTTTATTAGGTAATTTGGATAATTATTGTTACCTAGAATGTTCTTAATTTTATTTTTGTTTTGCTCTTGGTATACACTTGAACTAAGACACATGACCGTGTTGATAAATTGTCTTGCAGTATTTATTTTTTGGAATTTTGGATGTTGGGAATAGAAATTTAGAATTCTGTTGGACGCTACATCTTTTTGGTACCAGTCTGTGTTTAAACTTTTATTTTCATTTCTGATAACTATGACGTTAAGGTATGGTATTCTATTATTGTTTTCTTTTTCTATTGTAAATTGGAGTTTTTGGTGGTAGGAATTAAGGGTTTCGAGAAAATTGCTAATTTCTGAGTTCGGGAAAATTCCGAAAAGGTCGTCTACATACTTTACTAGTAGTTTAGGATTGTACGTAAGTTTAGATAAAGTTTTATCTAAAAGACGCCTCATCACAATATCTGCGATAATAGAGGATATCGGGTTTCCCATTGGCATCCCAGATTTTTGTTTGTAAAAACAATTATCAAATGCACAGTAATTGGCATCTATTAGGCAAAATTCTAATATCTCAAAAAATAAGTTTTTGGGTATATTAGTACTTTCCTCTAGTTTGTGCCACTCTTCTTTGATTATTTTTATAGCAAGGAGACAACAACACTGGATCTCAATGTTCTCTATCTTATGTAGGACAAACAAAACAACACCTTGAGAAGAGAATAAGTAATCATAAAAACGATTTAAAAAGAGAACATTGGTCGGGACCCCATACAGCATTAGTAGATCATAGTCATGATACTGGACATACTCCTGATTTCGATAATACTACAATTCTCTCATACGAATCAAAATATTTCAAACGCCTCACTTCCGAAGCATTGCACATCTACACAGAAGATACATATAACAAAAAAAGAGACACAGACTGCATCAGCTCTACGTATTGTGCAATGCTAGACAGTGAGAAAGAGAAGAAAAATCGAAAAAGGAAAAGGACTGAAACAAATAACGAAAACTTGACGAAACGATCGAGACAATAATACGTACACACTAACACATCTTTAGATTGTTTGTGTATTTATCGCGTTTTTCAAAAATCAGCTGACGCATCATTGTTACCGCTATCAATTCTGATAAGACGAAGCACAGCTGATCAAATATGAAGTTTAAAATAATTTGTGTTTCTCTTTCTTTCCTCGTTTTGTGACTTTTATTTATTTATTATACTTTTGTGTAACCCGTTTTTAATGTATCCAGACATTTATCACTGTTTTCAAACATAGTCATGTAAGTCTAAATATTGTTGTGCATACATAAATTTTAAGAAGTGGTTTTGTTTGATTGTAGTATATGAACAAACTCCCTGATGATGACATAGATATTGATGTCGAAACGTCGGAGTAAATAATAAAGGACAAAAATATTCGAAAACATATTGTTTTTTTAATTTTTGGACCAAATTATAAAATATTCAGGCCGCTAAGCCCAGAAAAACATTAAATACATAACTACGGCCGTATCACCTAATAAGGATTTTTCAACATTAAGTTGCGGGCATAAGCAACATGGGATACTACAATCAAATCAGTACAACATACGGAGAGGACAGCAAACACATTTTAAAGAAATACGCAAGACAGCTCAAAACCACAGCTAAGGTAGAAACCACCAAAGAATTTTTAATTAAATGTCGAAAGTATGCACTAGTTCCAGACTTTATAACTAACAGCACAAAATCTGTTAAAAAATCATTATGTTTAGATAATAAGAACACCTGTAAACTGACTAAAGTATTAAACAACTGTCATGTTAGAATTTTAAACTTAATAATTAACGATAGATGTTACAAGGCGAAGAAGGAAATGAACACATTAAGCGATTTACAAGAGGAAATTCTAAACTCTTTCCCTGAAGATGTATCAGATGATTTCCTCACAAGACGGAAAAAAGTATATGATAGTATACGCAATAATAGACGCAAAACAAAAAACAAAAAATTCGATAAACTATACAATACATTTTTGAAGACTTTAAAAATCAATGTTGACGAAAAACGTTTTACTAATCTGACTAACATACATATCCCAAATGACATAAAATGGTTACTTTCTCTCGGTCCTAAATTTGCTTTAGAACCAAACTATCATGATTTCCCTCTCTTTGATTTAATAACTGACGTAGAAGAAATAATACGAACTATTACTAATCCTCAAATTAAAGACATCGCGAGAACAAAAATTGCTAATATTATTTCTAATGACAAAAATAACAGAAACAAACACTCAAATCACTTAACATTTGTCATCAATTGTATGTACAATAAAACAAAAGAGTTCTTAAAACAACACAAAGACATAATTGTTTTACCCAGCGACAAATGTAAATCGACCGTGGTAATGTTCAAGAAAGATTATAACGAAAAGGTCAAAAATATACTAGCCGATGTAAACACTTATACAAAACTAAATAATGACCCAACTGATAAATTACAAAACAAAAATAACATTCTAATTAAACGCTTATTTGACCTAAACATCATTGACAAACCCGAAAAATCCAAACTGACAATATACAATTCCATTGCTCCAAAATTATACTGTTTACCAAAAACACACAAAGAAAACATACCTATGAGACCTATTGTTGCATCTTTGAATACACCCTCATCAAATATTTCGAAACTGATAGCCCAAACTTTAAAAATACTTACCAACGACGATCCATATAACATAAAAAATGCATTTGATTTTAAAGAAAAAATAAATAACATAAACATTGAAGAAAACGAAATAATGATAAGTTATGACGTAGTATCTCTTTTTACTAACATACCCGTAGATCTTGCTATAAAAATAATCAAAGAAGAGTGGCACAAACTAGAGGAAAGTACTAATATACCCAAAAACTTATTTTTTGAGATATTAGAATTTTGCCTAATAGATGCCAATTACTGTGCATTTGATAATTGTTTTTACAAACAAAAATCTGGGATGCCAATGGGAAACCCGATATCCTCTATTATCGCAGATATTGTGATGAGGCGTCTTTTAGATAAAACTTTATCTAAACTTACGTACAATCCTAAACTACTAGTAAAGTATGTAGACGACCTTTTCGGAATTTTCCCGAACTCAGAAATTAGCAATTTTCTCGAAACCCTTAATTCCTACCACCAAAAACTCCAATTTACAATAGAAAAAGAAAACAATAATAGAATACCATACCTTAACGTCATAGTTATCAGAAATGAAAATAAAAGTTTAAACACAGACTGGTACCAAAAAGATGTAGCATCCAACAGAATTCTAAATTTCTATTCCCAACATCCAAAATTCCAAAAAATAAATACTGCAAGACAATTTATCAACACGGTCATGGGTCTTAGTTCAAGTGTATACCAAGAGCAAAACAAAAATAAAATTAAGAACATTCTAGGTAACAATAATTATCCAAATTACCTAATAAACAACCTTTTTAAAGAATGGTACAATAAAAATAATGGCACTCAATCCGAAATCAATACATTGAATCAAAGAGAGGAAAAAACATATAAAAGTTTGACCTACGTAAATGGAACAAGCGAAAAAATTATCAAAGTCATCAAAGAACATACAAATAATATTAGCGTGGCGTACAAAAACAATAAAACATTACGCAATGTTTTTACAAAATTGAAAGACGCTGTTCCAGAGAAAAGGAGATCCAATGTTGTTTATAAAATTCCATGTCTTGGAGACAACAACACTGGATCTCAATGTTCTCTATCTTATGTAGGACAAACAAAACAACACCTTGAGAAGAGAATAAGTAATCATAAAAACGATTTAAAAAGAGAACATTGGTCGGGACCCCATACAGCATTAGTAGATCATAGTCATGATACTGGACATACTCCTGATTTCGATAATACTACAATTCTCTCATACGAATCAAAATATTTCAAACGCCTCACTTCCGAAGCATTGCACATCTACACAGAAGATACATATAACAAAAAAAGAGACACAGACTGCATCAGCTCTACGTATTGTGCAATGCTAGACAGTGAGAAAGAGAAGAAAAATCGAAAAAGGAAAAGGACTGAAACAAATAACGAAAACTTGACGAAACGATCGAGACAATAATACGTACACACTAACACATCTTTATATTGTTTGTGTATTTATCGCGTTTTTCAAAAATCAGCTGACGCATCATTGTTACCGCTATCAATTCTGATAAGACGAAGCACAGCTGATCAAATATGAAGTTTAAAATAATTTGTGTTTCTCTTTCTTTCCTCGTTTTGTGACTTTTATTTATTTATTATACTTTTGTGTAACCCGTTTTTAATGTATCCAGACATTTATCACTGTTTTCAAACATAGTCATGTAAGTCTAAATATTGTTGTGCATACATAAATTTTAAGAAGTGGTTTTGTTTGATTGTAGTATATGAACAAACTCCCTGATGATGACATAGATATTGATGTCGAAACGTCGGAGTAAATAATAAAGGACAAAAATATTCGAAAACATATTGTTTTTTTAATTTTTGGACCAAATTATAAAATATTCAGGCCGCTAAGCCCAGAAAAACATTAAATACATAACTACGGCCGTATCACCTAATAAGGATTTTTCATTAAAAATATATTTGTATGTAAATAAGCAAAATATGAAATCAAAATTATTTAAATTATTTTGAAATCCTACAGCTTCCCGTGTAGATTCCATATCAAATTCTTCGTCATCAATAATGCTTTGAAAAACTTCCTTATAAAGATCAATATTATCAACTATAACATTTACTAAACGAGAGTTATAAGTCCATCTCGTAAGGTTAGTTGAGGGGATGTGTGCTGCTTCTAATCTGTTAAGAACGTTTTGTCTTTTCGGAGATTTGGAAAAAAAGGATGGAAACCCGCTTAAATTAGCGAAAAAAATTCTGGATTCAGAGATAAATTTGGCTGCTTTCAATAATGCAAGGCTTAAAACATGAGCATAACAGTGAACAAATATTGCTTGGGGGGCAACTTTTTTGATTTTTGTTTGCAATCCGTTTAGATCTCCAGACATGACAGCAGCACCATCATATGTTTGGGCGATAAGTTTGTCTTTAAAATTATATTTAGCAAGATGTTCCTGCAGAACCGAAAAAAGTGCAGAAGCATTCTTACCAGAACTAACATCAAAAAATCCCATAAATCTTTCAACTAAATTATCTTTGATCACATACCGTAAAATAACGGACAGTTGTGACTTACAAGATATATCTGTTGTTTCGTCTACTTCCCATGCAAAGAAATCACAATCAGTAATTTCTTTATCTATTCGAAATCGAACGACATAAGCGATAGATTCTATGAGGTCGTTTTGAATGGTTTTGGACATTCCCGAGAAGGTTTTGGATTCAAGAACAGGTTTAAGAATTAAATCATATCTACTAAAGACTTCAAACAGCTCCTTATAGTTGCCCCTATTCGCAGAACTTTCACCTTCATAATGTCCACGAAAAGCTAAATTCTGTCTTGATAGTAAAGACGTTACATCGATGAAACGTCTAAGTACCTCTCTATTTTTTGAAGTGAAAACTTCTTTAGCGGCGTTGTGAGTGATTTCAAACTCGATGAAACGACAGTAAAAAGAGATAGGATATTTTAGCCTACGAGAAAATGAGATAGAATACAGATGGGTGCCAGTCAATTTATCGTAAACAAGATTGATGGGAAGCGGGAAGGGGTAGGGGAAGAGGGCGGGGTACGGGAAGGGAAAGGGGAGAAGGGAGAAGTGTTAGGAGGGAGGAAGTGGAGAGAGGAGGCGATAAATTATGTTTCGTCATAAATTGCAATATATACATATGTACTCGTATATAAATAAAAATGGATGTTTTATTGTTTGTCTGCCTGCCTGAGATTACAAAACTCAAAAACTACTGGACCGATTTTTATGCGGTTTTTTGCAAAATAATCTGTGTTGCCAGGAGCAGGTTTTTAGCTATGTAGATTTTCGAAACGGAAGGTCCTGTAAGGATAATGAAAATATCCTTTTTCCCATTTTTCCCCGGAAAAATTTGCATTTTAGAGTTTTTGGGGTCGCTGATCACGAATCCGGTATTAGATTTTCAAAATTCGAAACGGAAGGTCCTGTAAGGATAATGAAAATATCCTTTTTCCCATTTTTCCCCGGAAAAATTTGCACTATAGGGTTTTTGGGGTCACTGATCATGAATCCGATATTAGATTTTCAAAATTCGAAACGGAAGGTCCTGTAAGGATAATGAAAATATCCTTTTTCCCATTTTTCCCCGGAAAAATTTGCACTATAGGGTTTTTGGGGTCACTGATCACGAATCCGATATTAGATTTTCAAAATTCGAAACGGAAGGTCCTGTAAGGATAATGAAAATATCCTTTTTCCCATTTTTCTCCGGAAAAATTGGCACTACGGGGTTTTTGGGGTCGCTGATCACGAATCCGGTATTAGATTTTCAAAATTCGAAACGAAAGGTCCTGTAAGGATAAATATCCTTTTTCCCATTTTTCCCCGGAAAAATTTGCATTTTAGGGTTTTTGGGGTCGCTGATCACGAATCCGGTATTAGATTTTCAAAATTCGAAACGGAAGATCCTGTAAGGATAATGAAAATATCCTTTTTCCCATTTTCCCCGGAAAAATTTGCATTTTAGGGTTTTTGGGGTCGCTGATCACGAATCCGGTATTAGATTTTCAATAAAAATATAATATTACTTTTGAACCTGGTACCAATATTATAATAAATAAACGCTATAACTATCCCACCCCTGATACCGCATTCGTCTCATTCTCTCGCTGTTTAGTTTTCCTAAGGTTTCACTTCTACCGCGTGTGCACTGCACACACATGTTTTTTTTAACTTCCTCATTATGTTGTGACACCTGTAATTTTAGACCTTCATTTATTGCCTGATCAACTCTATGTTTCCCAAGCAATTTTAAATTTATCTGAGCTCTAATATGCTCTTTACTTATATGATGACGATCTTATGCTCTACTCAAATTTTTGATGTCGTCAAATCCTATTTTTTGCCAAACATCATTGCTCGCATTTGTTGGAAACAATACACAAGGCCAGCAAAACAATTTTGACCGACTAGAACTTCCCGAAAGCCAGTCAAATCGAGAATACCATTCAGCATTGAATGATCTATTAGATTTTCCATCTGATTTTAAAATTTTAATATCAGGTGTAGGTCTTCCCTGTTCCTTCAAAGACACTTTTTCTAAAAAGTTTCGCCTTGAAAAAGGCGTTTTTAAAATTTCATCGATATGATCGGTCATCATCATTAGCAATTATTCGCAAAAAATCAATCTTATATCGGCAACAGTCCATACAAGAGTGAAAGAGTTTCCAGTAATCCTCCTATTATGTTTAAGTACCGGGAGACCGAGCTTTGCTATGCCAAAAAATTGCGGAATTATGTAGGAAGACCTTTTGTAGGAAGACCTATTCTTCTGGAGGGAAAAAGCGAAACAGAGATTGTATGAAAGTATTTGTACGAATCGGAGGCTAGCCTCTATGAAGAGATTTTTTTACGGAGATTGGTGTTCGTATTCTATATGCGGTTATTCTTCTGCTTAGCAAAAGCTGTATGAAAGTATTTGTACGAATCGGAGGCTAGCCTCTATGAGCCTGTTCACATTGGTTGAAATAGTCCGCCTAAATAGGACAGAAAGTGGCAACATTAGGGCAAGGTGAGGAAGTGGGACTGCTAATAGGAAAATCATCCTCAAAACTAAAAACTCCATTCTCAGAGTTCCGCCTGTCGTGCTCTGATTGGTTGGCTGCCACACTGAATGTGTTCCATTGTCATTATTGTTTCGGTCGTCGTCGATGCAACACGTCGCAGAGCAAAAGGCAGCCACGTATTACTTGCAATTCTTTAGAAATGTTCCGTTTCCCAAATGTTTCACGCCAGTCTGATTGCTCACAGCTACTGGTTCAAATAGTCTCAATCTGAACACGAGCAATATTTCAACCGTCCTATTTAGGCGGACTATTTCAACCAATGTGAACAGGCTCTATGAAGAGATTTTTTTACGGAGATTGGTGTTCGTATTCTATATGCGGTTATTCTTCTGCTTAGCAAAGGCTGTATGAAAGTATTTGTACGAATCGGAGGCTAGCCTCTATGAAGAGATTTTTTTACGGAGATTGGTGTTCGTATTCTATATGCGGTTATTCTTCTGCTTAGCAAAGGCTGTATGAAAGTATTTGTACGAATCGGAGGCTAGCCTCTATGAAGAGATTTTTTTACGGAGATTGGTGTTCGTATTCTATATGCGGTTATTCTTCTGCTTAGCAAAAGCTGTATGAAAGTATTTGTACGAATCGGAGGCTAGCCTCTATGAAGAGATTTTTTTACGGAGATTGGTGTTCGTATTCTATATGTGGCTATGCTTGTTCTTAGCAAAAGCTGTATGAAAGTATTTGTACGAATCGGAGGCTAGCCTCTATGAAGATAATTTGTAGTTTATGTTTTAGAGAATTCGACATTAGAGAATTGGATTTTCTTTTAAATTATTATTTTCTGAACATACACGTTAGAAAAACATTTTTATAAAATGTTATGAGGAGGCAATGCCTCCGTTGCCTCCCCTATAGAGCCGCCACTGAGACTGACAGACAGACTGACAAACAGACTGACAGACAGAAAGACATTTTTTAAATATGACTCCAATCGACTCAGGAGTGATCGGGAAATGTTTTTTAGGCAAAATTAAGAGGTCGAAATTTTTCATGAATACAATAGGTACTTTATTATACTCCGTAGAAGAAAGTAAAAAGTGAAAGGATGGCCACTTTCAGAGAAGCATGACAGGCCGGGAACATCACATCGGGGAATAAAACAGCAAAATCAGCAGCAATAGGGTGTTCAGTGCACAAGGTGTGGTTATGTAACAAATGCCGCAAATTTGGACACTTTGCAAAAATGTGTCAAAAAAGAGTACAACAGATAAAGGATTCAAGCAGTACATCGAGCAACTCAAATGATATCGTCCTAGGTGCCATCACGGTAGGAGGTGTAAAAAATCGTCCCAATGAATTGTTTGAACCACTACAAATAAAAGGAAAAACGATTGACTTCAAGTTGGACACTGGATCAGACTGCGATGTATTGCCATTAAGATATTTTAAGAAATTAGCTTTAACAGGTAATATTAGTAAGAATTTGACTAATTTGTTTAACTATGACGGAACAAAGATAAATTGTGTGGGGAAAACAATGTTAGAATGTAAATTGATTAATGGAGAGAAAGTGATCTTGGTGTTTCACATTGTAGACAGTAATTGTATCCCAGTTTTAGGGCATAGCTCGGTAATGTCGTTAATCTTATTAGAGAGAAAGTATTTAAGAGAAATTAAAGCAAATAAAGACGAAAGTTATGAACAAATAGTTATAAGATATCATGAATTGTTTGATGAAAAATGTATTGGACTGCTAAAAGGGGTGGAATATGATATAAAGTTAAAAGAAAATGCAATGGGTAAAATTGAATCGTGTAGAGGGTTACCGATAGCCATGTATAAACTCTTGAAGAGGGCGCTTGATAAAATGGAAAAATTGGGGGTTATAGAAAAAGTGACAGAACCGACAGAATTTGTTAGCAACATAGTAATAGTAAAAAAACCTGATGGGAAAACTAGAGTATGTCTGGACCTGGACCCTGTTTATTTGAATAAATGCATTAAAAGAGAACATTTTAAGTTGCCAACTTTTGTCTAAAGTCTTTAGTAAACTAGATACATCAACAGCTTTCTTTCACATAAAGCTAACAAATGAAAGTGCCAAGCTTTGTACTTTCACGATACCGTTCGGCAGATATTTCTACAAACGTTTACCATATGGATTGTCTTCTGCACCTGAAATCTTCCACAGACAATATTCACAAATATTTGAGTCCTTAGAAGGGTGTAAGGTTTTTGTGGACGATATTATAGTATATGGAAAGAATAAGAAAGAACATGATGAACGTTTGATCAGGGTACTCCAAATTGCAAAGGAAAATGGCATTAAGTTAAACCTTACAAAATGCGAATTTTCCAAAACAGAAATAAGTTATCTAGGACATGTTTTGTGTCAGGATGGAATAAAACCAGATCCACAAAAGGTTGACGCAATATCAAAGCCAGAAAAACCTAAAAAAGCCAAAGACCTCCAAAGGATTCTTGGGATGATCACTTATGTAGCCAAATTCATTCCCTCATTGTCACAGGTATGTGGTCCGTTAAGACAACTGATAAAAATATCAGTTGTGGTCAACACAAAACTTTCTTCTACAAAATCTACGACCCTGTGCAATTTACATTATAGCCCTGTCGTATTGTCAACCCAATACAACCTCCCATCCAAAATTTTGTTCATCCAAAAATATCAAAAACGTACAAAATTTGAGATAACTTGAGAACTGTAAAGGATATCAATTTACGGTACATGGCAAAAATGTGGAAAATTTTAACATCTCCAATTCTTCCTTAAATTAATTTGTCGAAAAATCGTTAGTGTGCAAGTAATTTGCAAAAATATTTTTTTTTATATGTTAACCCTTTCAGACCTGAATTATTTTTTTAAAAAATTTGGTTGTGATAAAAATTTGTGTTGATAAAGTGGGTAAATAAGAGTAAGAAAATATTGAAAGAAAAAATCCAAGATCTATTACTGTTTTCGATAGCTTGTAATGTGTACAAACGTTCGCAACCGGTCTCAAATACGAAATAATCTTATGAAATTGTTATATTTGGGAAAAACTTTAGTGTGTACAAATGTAACCGGCGGGTCTGAAAGAGTTAATGAAAATATCTCAATAACGGTAAAAGATAACGGATAACGGTAAGAGACAAAATTGTGCAGAATGCCATTCTCATTAATTCAATTCATACATTCAGTCAGCAAAAGCCCGTTAATTTTCGAGATAATCGCAAAAAACTGTTTTTTGGAAATAACGGTTTATCTCGATAACAGGTTGAGATATCGAGTTATAGCTAAAGACAAAAGTGTGGGAAATTTTATTTTCTCCAAGTTTTGTCATACTTAAGGCCACTAAAAAACGCGTAGTTTGGGAGTAAATCGAGAAAAACGAAATTGCGATTTTTGAAAAATCGCCATTTTGGATACTTCCGGTTAACGGATTTCCACCAAAAGTTGATAGGATCGTCCCATTTCAGGACCCAACATGCCTATAAAATTTCATTATTAGTTTTTGAGAAATCTTGTACACAGACTGACAGACAGACTGTCATAACGGTTTTTCGACAAATCAGTTAAAAGAATAATTAAAGATATTAACATTTTCTACATTTTTGCCATTTACCGTAAATTGATATCTTTTACAGTTCTCAAGTTATCTCAAATTTTGTACGTTTTTGATATTTTTGGATGTACCAACAATTTATTGGGAGGTTGTATTGGGTTGACAATACGACAGGGCTATAACGTAAATTGCACAGGGTCGTAGATTTTGTAGAAGAAAGTTTTGTGTTGACCACAACTGATATTTTTTTTAACCGACTTCCAAAAAGAAAAAGGTTCCCAATTCGACCTGAATCTATGTTTTTTTTTACTTTCTTATAAAAAGTATAATAAAGTATTATATTCATGAAAAAATTCGACCTCTTATTCTTGCCTGAAACGGATTTCCCGACCGGGTCGATTGGAGCCCTATTTCAAAAGTGTCCGTGCATCTGTCTGTAGGTCTCTCGTTCTGTCCACATTTTGTGTTCATTATAACTCAAAAATGCGCTGAAGTTTTTTTTATATCAGTTTTACCAAAATCGTAGTTCTCTATCAACTTTTAGGAAAGTACCGTTAGCTATAACGGATACTTCCCATACAAAATTTTCAACGTATCCACTCTAACTCAAGAATGCGTTGAGCTATAGACTTGAAAATTTTTGTGCCTGAGTTTTACTAAAATCGTAGTTTTCTGTAAACTTTTGGGAAAGTGCCGTTAGCTATAACGGATACTTCCCATACAAAATTTTCAACGTATCCATTCTAACACAAGAACGCGTTGAGCTATCGATTTGAAAATTTTTGTGCCTGAGTTTTACTAAAATCGTAGTTTACTATAAACTTTTGGGAAAGTTCCGTTAGCTATAACGGATAACTCCCATACAAAATTTTCAACGTATCCACTCTAACTCAAGAATGCGTTGAGCTATCGATTTGAAAATTTTTGTGCCTGAGTTTTACCGTAATCGTAGTTTACTATCAAATTTTGGAAAAGTACCGTTAGCTATAACGGGTGCCTGCCATACCACTTTTTTTATGTATTGAATATAACTCATTCTTAATTTTGCGGCTTCAAATATTTTGTGGATACGTTTTATCAAAATAATAGTTTTATACCAACTTTTAGAAAAGTAACGTGACCCTTTTTACGGTTCTCAGAAAATTAAAAAAAAAAAAAACTTTCCTCTCAAATATTTAGTTTAAAATGTCTTTCTCATATAAAATTTATCGTTTTAAAACTATACAATTAACCTATTTATTATCTAAAAAAGTTATGTAAATTTTAATAAATTTAGCTCTAAAATTATTTATATAATTTGTTTTTAAATATCACATTTTTAAAATACAATGGAAGTACAAAATATTTTCTTCTTAACTTTTTTTATATATCGCTAATTAGTAGTCTCTTTGAAACAAATTTGTCAGAGGATCGTACTTTTTGTATAAGAAAGTAATGTGCTGGTCACATCAGATATTTTTACTTTCTTCTACGGAGTATAATAAATGTTATATTATTTTTTTCTCACCTTTTATTAAGTAACGTTGTTTAATGTAAAATAATGTTGTGTTCTTTTTTGTTACTTTTATTTTATACAATTTAATTTCTTACACTCAATTATTTTTCTTAACTTGCTTCACAATGTTATGGTTACCAATCGTAAAATACAATTCTCATATTATACATATTTTTTTCATATTATACATATAGTACATATTTTTTTCTATGGGGGTTAAAAATACTCTCTATACAAATTATTGATGTTTAAGCTATTAGTATTCATTTAAAACAAAAAAAAAAAAACAAAAATTTTAATTTTTCTTAACCCTAATCCGGTGTCAGGGGTTCAAAGTCACCCCAGCCCAACTTTGAAACGGCATATTTTTTTTTCTATCAACTTTTGCGAGCTGGGATTTTTAGCTACTACTACAAATCTTGTTTTCTATATAATTTGATGTGTTTGACGATCTGGGATTTCGTTAAATATTTTTTCTGGATTTTTTTTCAAAACTCTACAAATTCAGTGCCTGGGGTTCAAAGTCACCCCAATGCATATAATTATAACAAAAACAAAGGTGGCGGGGACCTATTTGATCAAATGGTTAGTACATATACTTGCTCTCGGAAGCCTAGACGTTGGCCCATGGTTGTAATTTATAATTTGCTCGACGTTGCTGCCCTCGCACCTGTCATTTCTTATCGCCATTTCCACGATCCTACCTCTAATAAAAGAAGATTTCGGCAATCACAACTTATTGAACTTTCTCGTCAATTGTGTGCAAAGGAAATTGATTTTCGAAAGAACACAGGTGTAAATTTATCAAAATCAGTAAAATAAGCATTTCATGCGTTGGATCATGCAATTCCTGTTGAATATCCCAGAATGAATGAGCGTCTACCACGGAAACAGGTAATTAATATAATATATAAATATAAATATGGTATTTAGGAACAGCGTTCTATATGACTTTTCCTCTTCTTTTGAGCAGGCTAGATGTCACTTATGCCCACGGAAGGATGATAAAAAGTCTAAGACAGTGTGCGATAGGTGCCAGAAGAACGTATGTCATCAGCATTATCAGATCCATTGTGTGAAATTCTTAAATGAGATATCTGCTACCTAATCCGGTGGCACCTCTGAATTACAAGTACAGTGGCAGGGGTGCCATCTCACCCCAATATAATATGACATACAAAGAATACACAAGTATGTTAATATATTCTACCAGATGAGATTATTTATTACATTCGTAACAAATTACAATGAGTTTAGTTCACTGAAGATGACACATTAGAGGTAGAACTATGAGAAGAGGTGGATGTTCCTTGTGTTGAACAGGTAGCAGATATCTCATTTAAGAATTTCACACAATGGATCTGATAATGCTGATGACATACGTTCTTCTGGCACCTATCGCACACTGTCTTCGACTTTTTATCATCCTTCCGTGGGCACAAGTGACATCTAGCCTGCTCAAAAGAAGAGGAAAAGTCATATAGAACGCTGTTCCTAAATACCATATTTATATTTATATATTATATTAATTACCTGTTTCCGTGGTAGACGCTCATTCATTCTGGGATATTCAACAGGAATTGCATGATCCAACGCATGAAATGCTTCTTTTACTGATTTTGATAAATTTACACCTGTGTTCTTTCGAAAATCAATTTCCTTTGCACACAATTGACGAGAAAGTTCAATAAGTTGTGATTGCCGAAATCTTCTTTTATTAGAGGTAGGATCGTGGAAATGGCGATAAGAAATGACAGGTGCGAGGGCAGCAACGTCGAGCAAATTATAAATTACAACCATGGGCCAACGTCTAGGCTTCCGAGAGCAAGTATATGTACTAACCATTTGATCAAATAGGTCCACGCCACCTTTGTTTTTGTTATAATTATATGCATTGGGGTGACTTTGAACCCCAGGCACTGAATTTGTAGTTTTGAAAAAAAATACAGAAAAAATATTCAACGAAATCCCAGATCGTCAAACACATCAAATTATATAGAAAACAAGATTTGTAGTAGTAGCTAAAAATCCCAGCTCGCAAAAGTTGATAGAAAAAAAATATGCCGTTTCAAAGTTGGGCTGGGGTGACTTTGAACCCCTGACACCGGATTAGGGTTAATGTAGTTTTAGGTTTTGTGTTATATTTAAGTTTAAAAAAAAATCTCTTCTTGCCATGTTCCTCACTCAGCCCGGGAATTATTTTCAATTGTCTTTTAATTTTTCCATGATTTCCCATTGTTGTTTAATATATATATTTTTTTTCAATTACAGTTATCTTTGAAAAAATTTAGAGAATTATTCTCAGTATTATTTATTATTATTTTTTTTTAATTCTTACGTCAATTACAAGTAAAATTGTTTATTAATTTTTTTTTTATGTTTTTAAAACTTTTACCTTTAGGCGTACATGTTTATCTTTCGTATTTTCTTTAAAAAAAATTAATTTTCTCTGTCTGTTGATGTATGGTTGTACTTAAAATTACTGGTCTTATGTTTAAAATTTATTTTTTAAATAGTAACGTGCCGTATAGGGCGGAAAATTACAATTGAATCAAATTTCTTAAAATTACTGATTTTTTTGTTTTTATACCCGTATGGTGAAACCAAAGGGTATATTAACTTTGCTTTACCGTTTGTAACGCGAAGATCCCGTCATCACACACAAAAATGAATTACACCAGTGTGTTTAGAATGATAAAAAAAATTGAATTTTCCATGTCCGTCCGTCTGTCTGTCTGTCTGTCTGTCTGTCTGTCTGTCTGTCTGTCTGTCCGTCCGTCTGTCTGTGGCGCGGATTGCAGGCGCACGGATTGAGCTAGAGACTTTTGCGCAGATTCGTTTTTCGTAAAATGCGAGGCTAAGTTCGTTAATGGGCAAAAATGGACCATTAGGGGGGGTACCCCCCATACGAACGAAAACGATTTTTGCGAATATCTCAAAAACAGTGCATCTTATCAAAAAAGTACAACAACAAAAGTTATTCAGGATATTATTCTACATAAAACTCCCATACATCAAAATCCGATTGGAACAAATTTTAAAAAATCTTATTGGAAAGTTTGACTTCATAGTGGAATTTTGATAAAACTGTTCGCCATTCACTTAAATCACCATATGGGTTTTCAATAATTGCCAGATTGGCAATTATAGCTTTTGTTATGTTTTTTACATATTGTTAGAGGAATTTCCTGAATTGGAGCAAAAACTTAATCTTTAGTATCATTTAATGAAAAATAATTTCTCCCTTTTTTAACCCATTTCTTGCCATTGGTGCGTTTTCGCACCAGTAACTTTGAGCAACTTTGAGCCTTTTTGTTACCACATAGGAGTCAAAGTTGCTATTATGGAATATAAATGGTGGCAAGAAATGGGTTAAAAGCTTTTATTTAGCTTGCCTTCGTATCTGTTTGTCTGTCTGTCTGTCAGATCAAATATTGCAACCCAATTTTGACCCACTTCCACTTGTCCGATTGACTTGAAATTTTGGACACTTATATAAGTCCGATGACAATACAATATTTTCACTACTTCGTCCTTGTAAGGATAACGGAAGGTCCTGTAAGGATAACGTGATTATCCTTTTCTCCAAATTTTCCGGAAAAAAATCTATTCTGGGGGTTTTTGGGGTCACTGAATCCGAATCTGTCATTAAAAAGTCTGTAAGGATAACGGAAGGTCCTGTAAGGATAACGTGATTATCCTTTTCTCCAAATTTTCCGGAAAAAAATCTATTCTGGGGGTTTTTGAGGTCGCTAAATCCGAATCTGCCATTAAAAAGTCTGTAAGGATAACGGAAGGTCCTGTAAGGATAACGTGATTATCCTTTTCTCCAAATTTTCCGGAAAAAAATCTATTCTGGGGTTTTTGGGGTCGCTGAATCCGAATCTGTCATCAAAAAGTCTGTAAGGATAACGGAAGGTCCTGTAAGGATAACGTGATTATCCTTTTCTCCAAATTTTCCGGAAAAAAATCTATTCTGGGGTTTTTGAGGTCACTGAATCCGAATCTGTCATTAGAAAGTCTGTAAGGATAACGGAAGGTCCTGTAAGGATAACGTGATTATCCTTTTCTCCAAATTTTCCGGAAAAAAATCTATTCTGGGGTTTTTGGGGTCGCTGAATCCGAATCTGTCATCAAAAAGTCTGTAAGGATAACGGAAGATCCTGTAAGGATAACGTGATTATCCTTTTCTCGAAATTTTCCGGAAAAAAATCTATTCTGGGGGTTTTTGAGGTCACTGAATCCGAATCTGTCATTAAAAAGTCTGTAAGGATAACGGAAGGTCCTGTAAGGATAACGTGATTATCCTTTTCTCTAAATTTTCCGGAAAAAATCTATTCTGGGGTTTTTGGGGTCGCTGAATCCGAATCTGTCATTAAAATTTTTTTATACCCTGTATCCTAAAACCAAAAGAATATTGTGACTTTGCTTTATCACACACAGTCACACATTCATTAACAGTCATTAACGCACAGTCATTAACACATAGTCATTAACACACACAGTCATTAACACACACAGTCATTATGACTAACACAAAAGTTCTGCCATCTGAGTGCGTTTGTAATCCCATTAAAACATCATCAGGTTTTCTCGTCGTGGCTCTCACTAAAACAACCTCGTTAGGTTTTCTCTTCGTGGCTCTCACTAAACACAACTAATTGTTCTTTTCCCCTCAATTGAGTGAGAAAGTTATTTAGTAATTTAGTAATAAATTTAAATAATGCAAAGTGCAAAGGGAGAAACTGTAACGCAAAGAAAACGACGGTTGGAGAAGGCTCGTCGTAAATTTCAGGAAAAGCGGGCAGCCGAAGATGAAGATGCTAAGGGTTCACGCCAAGACAAACAGCGGCGAGAATCAAGGCAGCACCGACAAACTCGCGTTGAACAAAACAGCAAACATAAATTTGATGTTAGAGCCTCAGAAACACCAGAGCAACATGCAGCACGACTACAAGCCGACAGACAACATACATCACAAGCTAGAGCCAAAGAAACACCAGAGCAAAATGTAGCACGACTACAAGCCGACAGACAGCATACATCACAAGCTAGAGCCAAAGAAACACCAGAGCAAAATGCAGCACGACTACAAGCCGACAGACAGCATACATCACAAGCTAGAGCCAAAGAAACACCAGAGCAAAATGCAGCACGACTACAAGCCGTCAGACAGCACACATCACAAGCTAGAGCCAAAGAAACACCAGAGCAAAATGCAGCACGACTACAAGCCGACAGACAGCATACATCACAAGCTAGAGCCAAAGAAACACCAGAGCAACATGCAGCACGACAGGAACAAGCTCGCTTACGACATCAACAATTGAATGCCGGAATTGTGGCATTTCAAACAGCCATCTATACATTCTGCGATCGCTTTTGTGAAGTTTGCACCAAGCGATGCTATCCCAATCAAGTCGCTACATGTAGACCGAGTGTCACTGCCATGATATACTTGCCACCTGAGTTGTCACTCAAACAAAGTTTGCTCGTGTGCCACCGCTGCAAGACTCACCTAACCAGCAAGAAAACTACACATCCGTCAAAAGCATATTGGAACAACATGCAACCAGGAGATATACCTGAAGTAATTCAAGTATTATCACAAGCCGAACAGCGATTATTGGCAAGAATAACACCATTTGTCAAAGTAGTGAAGTATCACGGACGATTTGGACAATATGGTTTCCGTGGACAAGCAGTACTATTTGCCCAGGACATCTTCGAAGTTAGTGAGAAGCTACCAAATATGTTACCAAGATCAACACAGAATTCTGGGATCGTTGTTATAACCGAATATCTTGAGAACCTAAACATCACAAGAGAGTTCTCAATATGCAGGCCAAAACTGCTGTATGCGCTACGGTGGCTAATTGCTAACAACCCATTATACCGAGATGTCATTGTCGACCAAGACGTACAAATTAATGAGCAAGATTTGATACGAGTTGTTGATACACCACCAGAAGATGAAGCAATCAATACGCTACAGCAAGAAAGCGCATACAAGTCAATTGGAGATATGTCCAGAATTATACGCACTTCATGGCACCAAGCACAACACAGTTTCTTCACATCGGGATGGGCTGGAGCGCAGTGCTGTGTCATTGCATTATCAAACATCGTACGATCAATCATACTTCCGCCACGATTATGGAACCGGGATATCTTGGATAGGAACATGATCCAGGGTGATGAAATGTACGCTGCCATACAATCAGCCTCAAACAACAATCCTAATGCCTATCCTATTCCTCATAGTGGATACTTTGCCGTACGTAACTTCGATGTCATCAAGAGAGACTTCAGTATGTTCCACAACACATTCACCATGGATTATAATGAAGACCCAGCACTCTATGGAAGTCTTCAAGATTCTGAGAATCATACCATTGGCACCACACTACGAGAAGCTTTGCGGGTCCTATTTGCCAATCATAATGCAGGAATACTAATAGCAGAATCAAAGTAATTTGGAGTACTGTATTACGATAACAAATACTACTTCACCGATTCACATTCATGCGGACCAAAAGGCGCCAGTGCAGCAAATGGAAAGGCATGTATCATAGAATCCGACAACATCGAAGAGCTTCATAGAGTTTGTAAGCGAGCTACGCGTTCACGCAATGTTCACAACACTTGGAATTGGACAGGGAGGCGATACCACAACAAGAGGCAACACCAACTGCTCCCGTTCAAAAACAAATGGAGTCAATACCAACACAAACATCAGTGATGGCTGCCATAGATTGTAACCAGCCAGATGTGGATGACGAGTTGGAGATATCGGAGAATGTCAACGAAATCATCCGCAAGACAAAGGATAATATCGTGAATGAGGCACACGAATTGAAAGCTGAAGAGTTTGCATGGTTCTACCTTTTCCCCTATGGTAGAAATGGCTTGAAGGAAAACAGATCTGTAAATATATCACCGCTTGACTACTTCCAATATAGAATATTGGGTAGCGATACAAGATTCGAACGCAATGACTATCTATTCTATGCGTTATCCATGTTTGAATATCACAGAGCTAAATCCACAATTGCAGCATGCGGTAAGAAGATTGAAGGGCAAGAAGGAAGGATCGAAGACGTCCACCTCTATATGAAGAATTTGCGAGGATCATCAGCATACTGGCGCACGGTTCTGAACGAGTTAATAGCACAAATAAGATGTCTGGGTCCACCTACCTACTTCGTAACCTTCAGCTGTAACGATCTCAACTGGCTGGATATGAGAAAAGCTCTCCTTATAGCTGATGGAAGACCTCATGATGACCCCGCTGAACTTGATGTGCAAGCTACGCAATCCCTAATTGAGCAATATCCGGTCGTTGTAAGCCGCCATTTTATGATTAGAGTCAACGCCCTTATTAAGTTTATCCACAACAATCATGAAGTGTTCGGAGGACAAGTGGAGGATTACTGGTGGAGAATAGAATTTCAAAATCGCGGTAGTCCACATCTTCACATGTTAACATGGATTAAGGATCACAGATCCTTTGACACTGTGGAGGGCATCCAACAACTTGACAAAGTGTGTTCGTGTGAGATGCCACCAGAAGATACACAATTACGGGAGATTGTAAAAAAATGGCAGATTCATCACCATACACATACATGTTACAAGACTGGGACATCAACCTGCAGATTTAGCTTCCCCCGTCAAGAATGTTCTGAGACCCGTATCGTCGCTCATTCATCAGATGACTTCATAAGAAGTGGAGGACGAATATGCCTGTTGAAACGTCGAAAGGAAGCTGGATGGGTTAACAACTACAACCCACAACTCTTGAAGCTATGGAAAGGTAATATGGATATCCAACCATGTGGATCGAACGAGGCTATAGCATTCTACATCGCCAAATACATGTCAAAGTCAGAGCCTACTGAACTTAACTACATCGCCAAATACATGTCAAAGTCAGAGCCTCAAGCGATTCGTCTCATACAGCGGGAAGAGTCAGACCTTTCAAGAAAACTTTTCAAAATCTGTATGCGAATACTAAAGGAACGAGAAGTCTCAGCTTGTGAATGCGCCTATAGACTCAGCCACATCAATATGCGTAATAGCTCAAGAAAAACTGTATTTCTCAATACTCGCAAGCCAGATCCACGTTACAGAGTACTGAGATTTGATGAGTTAAATAGAGCTACTGGATACTGTAGCAACATCTTCGAGAGATATGAGAAACGTCCACTGGAACATGAAGATTATGATTTCCATAACATGAGCTTGACTGAGTTTGCAATGCTCTTCGAACCATACTACAATAAACAATATGAGAACGAGGACAAAGATGCTTCCGAACCTGAACAACACCAACGAAGGAAATTAATTCAGCTTACAGATAATTCAAAAATGACTATCAGAAATGTACCAGCAGTTATACGAGTACCACACTTTGTTGCTTCTGCAGATCCTGAGAACTACTACTATAGTCTCCTTGTACAATATATGCCATATCGATTAGAAGATGAGCTCCTAGAAGACTTCGGCACAGCAAGAGAAGCCTTTCTTGCACGTGAGGAACGCCTGAAAGAAATTAGTAAGCTCATGGAGCAATTCAGAGAGCGAGATAGGCAACTGGAGAATGCATTTAACCAGGCACATGCATTTGAGATCCTAGACCAGGTACTACCAATTGATATGGAACAGGAATTAGAAGAAGAACTTCCGGATCAGGCAATGAGTGATGAACAGTTCCAGACCGCACAACAAGCGATGAATCTAGGCCAACGAGAAATATTTATCAATGTAACTCGCAGCATACAAGAACAAATCAACGGAAGTTACCATCGACAGAGACTGTTCATCACAGGTGGAGCAGGTACCGGCAAGACATTCGTGTTCAACGTTCTCAAGAACCAAGTCAACCGATGTTATGGAAAGCAAGCGGTCAAAGTTGGAGCCCTTACTGGAGTAGCAGCGCGAATAGTAGGCGGAACTACATTGCACAGTCTGCTAAAGTTGCCAGTTCAGAAAGATGGTAGACTTGTCAACATGCCACATCTGACTGGTAACTTCCTCAAAACGATGCGCATGCAATGGAAAAACATTGAGTTCCTCTTCATAGATGAGATCTCCATGGTCCCCTACGAGATGTTATGCATGATAGACTCACGTCTGAAACAAGTAAAAAATAGCGAAAAACTTTTCGGAGGAATCAACGTGCTCCTCTTTGGTGACTTGTTGCAATTACCGCCAGTTAGAGGAAATCAAGTGTTCAACCAACCAGCTCGATTAGCTCCCGCAACGAACTTGTGGAGGCTATTCACATTGATTGAATTAAAGCAGAATATGAGGCAACACAAAGACACCACATTTGCAGATATTCTTAATTCGCTACGAGTTGGACAACTTCGTTCTGAGCATCTAGCGGTGTTACTTGGCAAAGTAAACAATGAAGCAACTGGCGAATTTTCATTAGAGAAGGCCCTGCGCATCTACCCAACAAATCAACAAGTAGATGACCATAACAAAGCAGTCCTACAACACTACAGAGAACAAAATACCGAAATATTTAAAATTATAGCACAGGACAAACTGGGAGATACAACACGAAACATCGGAAATGTGGACTTAAACAGTCTATTATCAGCTGATATTAACAAAACTGGAGGCTTGCCAAAGGAGTTGGAGATATTTGTGGGAGCCAAAGTGATGCTGAGATCTAACATCGATGTCGCTAAACGATTGGTCAACGGTGCAATAGGAAATATAACGGAAATCGTCTGGCCGCACTATCGCAGGGCACAATTGTATGATGCAGACATCCCCTCAGTTAGAGTAGATTTTGGTAGAGACGGAATCCACCTAATACAACCAACATCGGTACAATTCCCAGCAAAATACAGCTACGGTACTGCAGAAAGAAGAATGCTTCCGCTGATATTGTCCTGGGCCTCAACAGTGCATAAAATGCAAGGTAGCACTATAGACCACGGTGTAGTATATTTAGGCTCTAACCTCTTCGCAGATGGTCAGGCATATGTAGCACTTAGTAGAGTTAAATCCCTCAATGGTCTGCAAATTGATGAGTTGGACTGCTCCAAGTTAACCGGAACTAAGCCTTGCAACAATGATGCATTAGCTGAAATGGAGCGTATGAGATTTTACCGCCCACCAAACATATAGGATTTAGGATTGAACGACTTCGCCCAATGTTGAATATGAATCCCATAGTGCTCTTGTTATAAATACCAAAAAATATACATCCAAGCTAAATACAAAATATCGGTAGGCGGCTTTTAGTAATTGTATAATTAGGTTTTAAATTTTTTTTATATAAAAATTATTATTACATAGAAAATTTTTAAAAGGATAAAACAACTTTTTTTTGGAAAAATTTAGTATTTAACATTTTCCCCAACTTCGTCATTGTAAGGATAAGAGACGGACCTGAAAGGATAACGTCATTATACTTTTCCTCAAGGGTGTTTTTGGGGTCGCTGAATCCGATTCTCAAGTTAAAAAGCCTGTAAGGACATCTCAAATGTAAGGATATATATTCGAAGACTAAAAAGAACAAAATAAAAAAAATAAAAAAAATTTTTTTAAAAAAAAGCTTTTATTAAAAAAGAATGCACTAAAAAGAAAAAAATAATTTTCTGGACGCTGTGTATCACAAATATAAAAGCTTTTAAAAAGCGAGATAAAGCATAAAACAATAAAATAAAAATTTATCTCGCTTTTAAAAAGCTTTTATATTTGTGATACACAGCGTCCAGAAAATTATTTTTTTCTTTTTAGTGCATTCTTTTTTAATAAAAGCTTTTTTTTAAATTTTTTTTTATAAATCTTACATATAAATCTAATATTTAGTCCTGTTGTCAAAGGCACATCGTTACACTTATTTAATTTTTATACCCGTATAGTGAAACCAAAGGGTATATTAACTTTGCCTTACCGTTTGTAACGCCAAGATCCCGTCATCACACATAAAAATGAATTACACCAGTGTGTTTAGAATGATAAAAACAATTAATTTCTGCATGTCTGTCCGTCTGTCTGTCTGTCCGTCCGTCTGTCCGTCCGTCTGTCTGTCTGTCTGTGGCGCGGATTGCGGGCACACGGATTGAGCTAGAGACTTGAAATTTTGCGGAGATCCGTTTTTCGTAAAATGCGAGCTAAGTTCGTTAATGGGCAAACATGGACCATTAGGGGGGGTACCCCCATACGAACGAAAACGGTTTTTGTGAATATCTCGAAAACGGTGCATCCTATCAAAAAAGTCCAAGAACAAAATTTATTTAGGATATGATTCTACATAAAACTCCCATACATCAAAATCCGATTGGAATAAATTTTAAAAAATCTTTTTGGAAAGTTTGACTTCAAAGTGGAATTTTGGTACAACTGTTCGAATTTTGATACGAAAATCACCATACGGGTTTTCAATAATTGCCAGATTGGCAATTATAGCTTTTGTTATGTTTTCTTTGATTGTTGGTAAGCATAAGTCGTGCGTGTCTTCAATTACAACGATTGTAAATTAAAATAATCTATGAATGGTTTTTATAATCTTTTCATGTTATTTATTGAGTATAATTGAATGGATAGGGTATCCCTCCCCCCCCTCCCCCTTCACCATTCACCCTCCACCCTTCCCACTCCCCCCTCCCCCTTCCCCCTACTTCTATTTGTTTTTTGAATACAGTGAAACCCATATATATCGTTCAGAAATTCTGTAATTTGATTTTTATGTTGAAAATTTGTTTTTCTCTTTTTTGTTATACACTTTCTATTAAGTTGGATTGTCGCGACCTACCTACCTACCTATGTGTCTATCTCTGGAATCTTTGGAACCTTATATCTCCAAAACTATGCAACCCAGGAAGATGAAATTTTGTCACCTTGCGTAGTTCCAGTGACAGTTCAATATTTTTACTACTCCATCCTTGTAAGGATAATGGAAGGTCCTGTAAGGATAACGCAAATATCCTTTTTCCCATTTTTTCCGGGAAAAAATGGCATTAGGGGATTTTCGGGGTCGCTGATCACGAATTCGGTGTTAGATTTTCAAAATTCAAAACGGAAGGTCCTGTAAGGATAACGCAAATATCCTTTTTCCCATTTTTTCCGGGAAAAACTGGCATCAGGGGGTTTTCGGGGTCGCTGATCACGAATTCGGTGTTAGATTTTCAAAATTTAAAACGGAAGGTCCTGTAAGGATAACGCAAATATCCTTTTTCCCATTTTTTTCGGGAAAAAATGGAATCAGGGGGTTTTTGGGGTCGCTAAATCCGATTCTGACATTTGAAATTCTGTAAGGATAACGGAATGTCCTGCAAAGATAACGTGAGTTTCCTTTTGCTCAAATTTCCTGCGAAAGATCTTTTCTGGAGGTTTTTGGTAGGCTAATTCAAGACTAAAAAGTATAAAATAAAAAAAAACACTTTAAAAAACAAGTTGTATAACCTTATACACTTTCAAAATGCACTAAAAAGTAAAAAACAAGTTTAAAGTTTCACAAAAAAATGTTTTTATAAATTACGTGTTGTTGTGAAAATATAAAGTGTGTGACGTTGCATTTGCTCTTGAATCTGTAATAGCGGTTTCATACTGTGTAACGCAGCACACTTTATATTTTCACAACAACACTTAATTTATAAAAACATTTTTTTGTGAAACTTTAAACTTGTTTTTTACTTTTTAGTGCATTTTGAAAGTGTATAAGGTTATAAAACTTGTTTTTTAAAGTATTTTGTTTTATATGGTATCATTACATTAAATTTTCGTTAAGTTGGTGTCGTCGTTTATCGGGATTTCGCTTAATGCATCGGCACATTGATTACTCTTACCTAGTGTGTATTCGATTGAATAATTGTACTCAGAGAGTTTATGATGAAATCGAACTAGTCAAGTAGTAGGATCTTTTACATTAAAGACTCCTTTTAATGGTTTGTGGTCTGTGTAAACCACGAATTTTCTTCCGTAGAGATAACATCTGAATGTTTTTACTGCTCAGACAATCGCTAAAAGTTCCTATTGTCGAATAATTTCTTTCTGCCTTGCTTAGACAACGACTTGCGACGCTATTGGATGATCTTCCCTAATCTTTCCTTGAGACAAGACAGCACCAATGACTGTGCCGCTGGCATCTGTCTGTAGTCACCATAAAAGGTTTCTCAAAGTCAGGATATGCCAATAATGGCGGGTTTATCATTGCATCCTTTAGTTTTTGGAATGCTTGCATACACTTTTGGTCCCACTTGAACTTATTGTCTTTTCGCAATAACTTGTTAAGCGGTTCCGCTATTTTTGAAAAGTTTGGAATGAACCTAAGAAGAAGAAGTCCTAAGAAAGATTGGATTTGACGTATAGTCCTGGGTTGTGGAAACTCTTGGACACAATTATGTCTTCATTTAACATGCGTTCGATTTCTTCCTGAATGATTCCTTTTTGCCTTTCCGGTAGTCTGTACATTTTTCTATGCACGGTGGGTATATTTGGCAAAGTGGGAATCTGGTTCTACGGCAGGTGTGTAGGATAAATTGTCACCCGGGAGATGAAAAATATTTAGATATTCATACAGTAAGTCATGAATTGCTTTCATTTCTTCTGAGTTGGTGTAATGGTTTAATTCCAGGTTTTCCATTAATAACTTAAATCTATTTTGGTCGCATTCGGACCTTCCATATAAGTCTGCTTTGGACTTTTCTTGTTTGTATTGGAGGGTATTGACATTATATTCTGTGTCGAACAGAAATTTAATGTTTAGGTCGTCCTCCAAATTTGTTTCATTGGCGTGGAAAGGTTCCTTGCAACTATGTTTACACAAGGATTTTAAATTTCCATCGACCATGTTTTTATACCCGTATGGTGAAACCAAAGGGTATATTAACTTTGCCTTACCGTTTGTAACGCCAAGATCCCGTCATCACACACAAAAATGAATTACACCAGTGTGTTTAGAATGATAAAAAAAATTGAATTTTGCTAGTCCGTCCGTCCGTCTGTCTGTCTGTCTGTCTGTCCGTCTGTCTGTCCGTCTGTCTGTCCGTCTGTCTGTCCGTCTGTCTGTCCGTCTGTCCGTCTGTCCGTCTGTCCGTCTGTCCGTCTGTCCGTCTGTCTGTCTGTGGCGCGGATTGCGGGCGCACGGATTGAGCTACAGACTTGAAATTTTGCACAGATTCGTTTTTCGTAAAATGCGAGGCTAAGTTCGTTAATGGGCAAAAATGGACCATTAGGGGGGGTACCCCCCATACGAACGAAATGGTTTTTTGTGAATATCTCGAAAACGGTGGATCTTATCAAAATAGTCCAAGAACAAAAGTTATTTAGAATATTATTCTACATAAATCTTCCATACATCAAAATCCGATTGGAATAAATTTTAAAAAAATCTTATTGAAAAGTTTGACTTCAAAGAGGAATTTTGATACAACTGTTCGCCGCTCAATTAAACTTATAATATTGCAGCGTATAAAGTATTTTACGAACGAATTTTAACAATTGTTGCACTTTTATAACCTATATGGGGAAACTAAAAGGCTATACGCCAACAGCCTGTCGTTATACACAACAATGAATTCCGCCAGTGTGTTTAGAAGACATGAAAAAATGGATGTATGGATATCCATCCGTACATGTGTGATTACGGTTTTCACTGAACGGATTGATCCAAAGATATTGGGTGTCATTAGCAGATCTTTTGGGTCTCATGTATTACATTAGACCGACATTTCCTTCGATGGATCAGACAAGCAACTGACCTTTGGTATATCAGTTTTTTCACAGTTTTTCGAGAACGGGCCGTTAGATACTACATCGGAAAGGTGTAAAATAATATCTAACATTAATATTGTCCATAATTCAATTCTTATATTCCTTCTTATGAAAGTTAAACATGCCAACCGAGCGATACTTTGAACCTCGGGCTAATACTATTGTCTTTATCAAAAACATTTTTTACTCTTCGAAACTTTTGTCATAGTGCGAATATAATTTTGATGATTTACTGACAAAAAAATTGCTTAAATAATTTTAAAATAAGTACTTAAATAATTAAAACATCCGTTAAATATTGGACTACTTGCACCTTAGGTAGAAAACGCCAAAAAACCCATTTGCCCAGAAAATACTCATATCAGGTAAATTGATAATTCCAGTAATTAAGGGCATCATTATGACTAACACACACACACCTTTCGGAAAAAAATGGATTTTTGGAAAATCCCGGTTGTAAGAGTCATCTTCCCGACCAATGAGATCAAAGCTGTCAACAATAATCTCATTAAAAACCTCATTAGGTCAGATAATCTCATTAAAAACCTCATTAGGTCAATCAGATTATTGTTATGGCTCTTACAACCGGGATTTTCCAAAAATCCATTTTTCCCCAAAGGTGCTTGTCATAATAATACCCTTAATTACTAGAATTTTTAATAATGATTCTTTTCGGCCGTATTATTTGTTGAATTCCTGGTTCATTCGGGCTTAGCGGCCATGTAGTTATTAGTGAAAAATTATAAAAACGGACTAATATAAATTTTAATTTAACACAAATGATTTCTTTTTTATCATCACGTTTTTTATTTTCTCATCCGACGTTTCGTCCAGCAATCCTGGACATCATCAGGGAGTTTTTTTTCGAGTTACTACAATTTTATAAAATGAGAAAAACGTTATAATACGTATGTATGCACTTTTTACTGTTCAAAAAATTACATACATTTTATTCTTTGGAAAAAAGTTTGCTAACCTTCTTAAAATTGTCACTGGTCTGTGTATTGTATTAATATATATAAATGTCACGAAATTACAATTGAATGAAAAATAACAATTGCATAAAACACTTTCATTTTTGTTGTGCAAAGAAAGATCATAAAAACGATCAGCTGTTTCACCAAACAAAAAGGAAATACTTCTTGCGGGAAAAAACAGCTGGTTAGATATACCAACACAATCACGTCTATAACCTTTCGTCAGTCAAGTGTCTAGTCCTCTTTGTCATGTTATCGTCATCGGTATTCGTTCGTTTTCTTTTTTTGTAATTTCGTTCTTTCTCCTTGTCTAGAAGCGCACAATATGATGAGTCAATACAATCCGTATCTCTCTTTTTATTGTATGTGTCCTCGGTGTATATGTGTAAGGCTTCGGCTGTTAATCGTTTGAAATACTTTGATTCATAAGTGAGGATCTGAGTATTATCAAAGTCCGGTTTGTGTCCTGTCTCTCTGACATGTTCAACCAAGGCTGTTGGTGCGAAAGGGTTATTTTTTTTTTATGTCGTTCTTATGGTTGTTTATCCTTTTTTCCAGTAACTGCTTTGTTTGACCAACATACGCTAGAGAACATTGCGATCCAGTATTGTCATCTCCAAGACATGGAATTTTATATACAATATTGGACCTCTTGTTGTAAGGTGTGGGAGCTTTCATTTTTGAAAAAACGTTCCGTAGTGTTTTTTTGTTTTTATATGCCACGCTCACACCTTTTGTATGTTCTTTCACCACTTTATTAATTTTCTCGCTTATACCTTCTATATAAGTGAGGCTTTTATAAGTTTTTTCCTCCCTTTTTTCCGTCTCAGGTGTAGTCGTTTTTACTTTATGCCAGTCAGCGATCGAACGATTGATTATCCGATTTGGGTAATTATTGCTTTTTAGAATTTCCCTGATCTTTTTAATGTTCTGCTTATGAAATTCCTTCGAACTCAAATTAAACACCGTGCTAATAAATTGTCTAACCGTATTCATTTTTTGAGCCCTCGGATGTTGTGAATAAAAATTCAAGATCCGATTCGAGGCTATATCTTTATGAAACCAATCAGTGCTTATACTATTATCCTCATTCTTAAAAATGATAACATTGAGATAGGGTAACCTGTTGTTGTTTTCGATTTCTACTGTAAACTGAATCCTTGGGTTAAAATCGTTCAACATCCTTAGAGTACCTTCAACCTCTGGTTTGGGTATTATTCCAAAGAGATCATCAACATATTTAACCAAAAATCCAGATTTGTAAGTCAGTTTTGATACACAACTATCCAGAAGGAATCTCATCACGATATCAGCGATTACCCCAGACAACGGATTACCCATTGGCATCCCCGCCTTTTGTTTGTAGAAATGTTTGCCAAACTCGAAATAGTTGGGATCAACCAAACAAAAATGTAACATCTCAAAAAATAGATCTCTTGGAATGTTTGTATTCCTGCCTAATATATCCCACTTTTCATTTATGATTGACATCGCCAAATCCACGGGCACGCTTGTGAACAGTGAGATTACATCAAAACTGACCATTATATCCTCCTCTCTAATGCTAACGTTATTAAGACGTTCTACAAAATCCGTCGCATTTTTTATGTTGTATGGGTCGTCTATAGTAAGTGTTTTTAGAATTTCCGATATAAATTTCGATAAATTAGATGATGGAGTGTTAATAGAAGCAACGATTGGTCTCATCGGTATGTTGATTTTATGTGTTTTTGGTAGACAATATAGTTTAGGTGGTATCGCGTTGTAGATTGCGAGTTTAGATCTATTGTACGCGTTCAAGCATTCCTTGTCATATAACTTACGCACAAGGGCATTACTCCTATTTTGTAAGCTATTCGTGGGGTCGGAGTTCAATTTACAATAAGTACCACCATCGGAAAGCATCGCATTAACCTTTTCATTATAACTCTTTCTTGACAGAATCACAGTTGATTTGCATTTGTCACTAGGTATAATGCAAAGTTCATCATGATCTCTTAAGAAATCTCTGGTGCGATTATATATAGATTCGATCGCAAAACTGACATGATCAGATATGCTGTTTTTGTTTCTGGTATTACCGGTTTGAATAATATTTGCGATTTTTGCTCTAGCAATGTCTTTAATTTTCTGATCTTTAATGGCTCTAACTATTTCTTCTACATCTGCGATCAGGTCAAAAAGAGGAAAATCTCGGTTATTTGGTCTTAAAGCAAATTTTGGTCCTAAGGACAATAACCATTTTATATCGTCAGGAATATGTATATCTGTCAGGTTTGTGAAACATTTTTCGTCCGTCTTTAAGTCCAGTTCTTTTAAAAAAATATTATATAGTTTATTAAATTTTATGTTGATATTTTATTTGATCATCGTAAGACCTTTTTTGTCTTGATAGAAAATCATCTGCCACATCTTCCGGTAAGATGTTTAGGATGTCTTCTTGTAATTCATAGAGTTTGTTTTGTTCTATGTTCGTTTTTATGCAACTGCTATCTATAACGACATTAAGAATTTTTCTGTGACAATTTTTTAAAATCCTAGTTTTTCATTGTTACTAATGTTTAGATTTAGAGTTTTTTGAATAAATTTAGTAGTGTTAGTTATGAAATTAGGAACAAGTGCATACTTCCGACATTTTTGTAGAAACTCCTTTGTCGATTCCGCTTTTGTGGTTGAGGTGACCACGTATATTTTTTTAGCAGCTCTGCATTATCCGTCCCAAATTCGTTTTTTATCCAATTGTAGTATCCCATGTTGTGTATGCCCACAACTAATTTTTTAATAATGATTCTTTTCGGCCGTATTATTTGTTGAATTCCTGGTTCATTCGGGCTTAGCGGCCATGTAGTTATTAGTGAAAAATTATAAAAACGGACTAATATAAATTTTAATTTAACACAAATGATTTCTTTTTTATCATCACGTTTTTTATTTTCTCATCCGACGTTTCGTCCAGAAATCCTGGACATCATCAGGGAGTTTTTTTCGAGTTACTACAATTTTATAAAATGAGAAAAACGTTATAATACGTATGTATGCACTTTTTACTGTTCAAAAAATTACATACATTTTATTCTTTGGAAAAAAGTTTGCTAACCTTCTTAAAATTGTCACTGGTCTGTGTATTGTATTAATATATATAAATGTCACGAAATTACAATTGAATGAAAAATAACAATTGCATAAAACACTTTCATTTTTGTTGTGCAAAGAAAGATCATAAAAACGATCAGCTGTTTCACCAAACAAAAAGGAAATACTTCTTGCGGGAAAAAACAGCTGGTTAGATATACCAACACAATCACGTCTATAACCTTTCGTCAGTCAAGTGTCTAGTCCTCTTTGTCATGTTATCGTCATCGGTATTAGTTCGTTTTCTTTTTTTGTAATTTCGTTCTTTCTCCTTGTCTAGAAGCGCACAATATGATGAGTCAATACAATCCGTATCTCTCTTTTTTAAAAGCTTTTATTAAAAGCTTTTATTTAGCTTGCCTTCGTGTCTGTCTGTCTGTCTGTTTGTCTGTTTGTCAGATCAAATCTTGCAACCCAATTTTGACCCACTTCCACTTGTCCGATTGACTTGAAATTTTGCACACTTATATAAGTCCGATGACAATACAATATTTTCACTACTTCGTCCTTGTAAGGATAACGGAAGGTCCTGTAAGGATAACGTGATTATCCTTTTCTCTAAATTTTCCGGAAAAAAATCCATTCTGGGGGTTTTTGGGGTCGCTGAATCCGAATCTGTCATTAAAAAGTCTGTAAGGATAACGAAAGGTCCTGTAAGGATAACGTGATTATCCTTTTCTCCAAATTTTCCGGGAAAAAATCTATTCTGGGTGTTTTTGGGGTCGCTGAATCCGAATCTGTCATCAAAAAGTCTGTAAGTGATTATCCTTTTCTCCAAATTTTCCGGAAAAAAATCTATTCTGGGGGTTTTTGAGGTCGCTGAATCCGAATCTGTCATTAAAAAGTCTGTAAGGATAACGAAAGGTCCTGTAAGGATAACGTGATTATCCTTTTCTCCAAATTTTCCGGAATAAAATCTATTCTGGGGGTTTTTGAGCTCGCTAAATCCGAATCTACCATTAAAAAGTCTGTAAGGATAACGGAAGGTCCTGTAAGGATAACGTGATTATCCCTTTCTCCAAATTTTCCGGAAAAAATCTATTCTGGGGATTTTTGGGGTCGCTGAATACGATTCTCAAGTTAAAAAGCCTGTAAGGACATCTCAAATGTAAGGATATATATTCGAAGACTAAAAAGAACAAAATAAAAAAAATAAAAAAAAAATTTTAAAAAAAAGCTTTTATTAAAAAAGAATGCACTAAAAAGAAAAAAATAATTTTCTGGACGCTGTGTATCACAAATATAAAAGCTTTTAAAAAGCGAGATAAAGCATAAAACAATAAAATAAAAATTTATCTCGCTTTTAAAAAGCTTTTATATTTGTGATACACAGCGTCCAGAAAATTATTTTTTTCTTTTTAGTGCATTCTTTTTTAATAAAAGCTTTTTTTTTTAAAATTTTTTTTATTATTGTATGTGTCCTCGGTGTATATGTGTAAGGCTTCGGCTGTTAATCGTTTGAAATACTTTGATTCATAAGTGAGGATCTGAGTATTATCAAAGTCCGGTTTTTGTCTTGTCTCTCTGACATGTTCAACCAAGGCTGTTGGTGCGAAAGGGTTATTTTCTTTTTTTATGTCGTTCTTATGGTTGTTTATCCTTTTTTTCCAGTAACTGCTTTGTTTGACCAACATACGCTAGAGAACATTGCGATCCAGTATTGTCATCTCCAAGACATGGAATTTTATATACAATATTGGACCTCTTGTTGTAAGGTGTGGGAGCTTTCATTTTTGAAAAAACGTTCCGTAGTGTTTTTTTGTTTTTATATGCCACGCTCACACCTTTTGTATGTTCTTTCACCACTTTATTAATTTTCTCGCTTATACCTTCTATATAAGTGAGGCTTTTATAAGTTTTTTCCTCCCTTTTTTCCGTCTCAGGTGTAGTCGTTTTTACTTTATGCCAGTCAGCGATCGAACGATTGATTATCCGATTTGGGTAATTATTGCTTTTTAGAATTTCCCTGATCTTTTTAATGTTCTGCTTATGAAATTCCTTCGAACTCAAATTAAACACCGTGCTAATAAATTGTCTAACCGTATTCATTTTTTGAGCCCTCGGATGTTGTGAATAAAAATTCAAGATCCGATTCGAGGCTATATCTTTATGAAACCAATCAGTGCTTATACTATTATCCTCATTCTTAAAAATGATAACATTGAGATAGGGTAACCTGTTGTTGTTTTCGATTTCTACTGTAAACTGAATCCTTGGGTTAAAATCGTTCAACATCCTTAGAGTACCTTCAACCTCTGGTTTGGGTATTATTCCAAAGAGATCATCAACATATTTAACCAAAAATCCAGGTTTGTCAAACCTGGATTTTTGGTTAAATATGTTGATGATCTCCAAAGAATAAAATGTAAGTAATTTTTTGAACAGTAAAAAGTGCATACATACGTATTATAACGTTTTTCTCATTTTATAAAATTATAGTAACTCGAAAAAAACTCCCTGATGATGTCCAGGATTTCTGGACGAAACGTCGGATGAGAAAATAAAAAACGTGATGATAAAAAAGAAACCATTTGTGTTTTAATTTATATTAGTCCGTTTTTATAATTTTTCACTAATAACTACATGGCCGCTAAGCCCGAATGAACTAGAATTTTTAATTTACCTGACATTATATTGTACTTAAGGACATCATTATATATTGGAACAAAATTGATTGTTATCGTTAGTTGTTTTAGATACACCAGCAAGTTAAGATCTTAACTTTTAAAGTGACTTTAAAACAACATTTTTAATCAACACATTAAAATCTGTTCTGTGAGGTGAACATAACTTTTAGTTAAGTGAAATTAAAAATTTCCTGAAACTGAGGATATTTAATCAACAATTTAAAATCTGTTTGGTGAAGTAAACACAACTTTTGGTGAAGTGAAATTAAACATTTCCTGAAACTGAGGATATTTAATCAACAATTTAAAATCTGTTCTGTGAAGTGAACATAACTTTTAGTTAAGTGAAATTAAAAATTTCCTGAAACTGAGGATATTTAATCAACAATTTAAAATCTGTTCTGTGAAGTGAACATAACTTTTAGTTAAGTGAACCTAAAAATTTCCTGAAACGGAGGATATATTTTTAAATTTAGTGCAATTTTCTTCATTGCTCTAGGTAAGCTAATATATCTTTTTTTCTTTCTGGAATTATAAATTTGCTTCGATTTTTGTTAAAATGCCTAAATTACGAAAACAATCTGTTAGCCAAAGAAAAACGGTTAGAACCCAATCAATGCGTATAAACCGTCGAAATAGCCCACATCGAAATGCTGAACGCATTCGAGACGGCATTGCGCGAAATTTGGCACGGTCTAACAAGTCTTATCGCGCTTTAGAACAGGAACGTGATACCGCACATCATTCCCTTAGGCGCCAGGACCCTGAATATCGTGATCGGGAACAGGGACGTGATACCGCGCAACATTCCCGTAGGCGCCAAGACCCTGAATATCGTGATCGGGAACAGGGACGTGATACCGCGTAACATTCCCGTAGGCGCCAAGACCCTGAATATCGTGATTGGGAACAGGGACGTAATACCGAGGAGCATTCCGTTAGGCGCCAAGACCCTGAATATCGTGATCGGGAACAGGGACGTAATACCGACGAACATTCCCTCAGGCGCCAAGATCCTGAATATCGTGATCGGGAACAGGGACGTGATACCGCGCAACATTCTCTAAGGCGCCAGGATCTCGAATATCGTGATCGCGAACAGGGACGTAATACCGCGCAACATTCTCTAAGGCGCCAGGATCTCGAATATCGTGATCGGGAACAAGAACGTAACTCTAGCACTCAGACGCTCCGACCGGGTCCGGAGGCGACAAGAACAACGTAGCAATACTATTTCCCAAATAACGCGTCGTGAAACTATACGCGGAATCACATCTCGCCGTGTAACTTTGTCAAATGAGAGGGTTCGACGTCACAGAAATATACCCAGCAATCGTCAGGCAGAAACCGTGAGGCAGTCCCGTCGTAACATCGCATCGCGGGCCATAATGGAACCTGAGCAACGCGAGGAATATTTGCAAGGTGAAAGAAACCGTAATCGCGAACGCTTTTTTACTAATTATTCTGATATAGTACGGCAGGGTCCAACCGAAATTTGTATATGTTGCGGGGGGTTATGGTTTCCGTCTGACATTAAAAAATTCAAAAACAACCACTTATTCGGAAACACCTAAATAATCCAGAATTCGTTGTCAAAACATTTTATCTATCCGAGAAATTCCCTAGTCGGATCGATACATATACTTTTTGCCAAAACTGCCATAGGGGAATTATTAGTGGACAAATTCCCAATATTTGCCTAGCAAATGGTCTTGATTTTCCTGTGATACCCGAATGTCTTCAAGGACTGGAGTGCCTAGAACAACGGTTAATAGCCCCCCGAATTCCTTTTATGCAAATCAGAGCCTTAACACCACAGTTAGTGCACTTCCTAGAACTTTTGATAACACTCACGTTATCCAGGTTCACTTAAAGCGTAGATTACAATACGCCCATAGTTTTTTGGTCGAAAGCATTCGTCCATTCAAAGTTTTTGCCGCAATCCAATATTTAATAAGGCAGCCCTTATATATTGCAATGGTGTGACCTTGTCGGACAATTGGTTACAGCAATATCCTAATCCTGATGATAGAGCAACGTTTACAGTCACACAACAAGACAGAGAAATTGTCAATTCTCTATTGGATAGAACTATAGAAGAAAATATCGACAATATTGACCAATTAGATCCTGAAGACGTCAACCCGGGAGGGCAAGAGACCCTTCTCGAAAACATTCCACTGGAAAATATTGCCCTAGCTCCTGGTGAAGGTCAAAGACCGGTCGATTTAGTTTTCGATAGACATGCAGAAGAATTATCTTTCCCCTCCATATATTGTGGACAACCTCGGATAACAAATTTAACTTACAGCAAAATCGCGCGTTCCGAAATTCGACGGTATGATCGTCGATGCACTACAAATGAAAAGATCTTTTATACGTACAAAAAAACGAGCTTATCTCTATCAAAAACTCTATTTCAATTTGCCTAAGGAAAAAGAGTCGCGGTAGTCGTTCCCACACAGCTGGAGATTTGGTTAATGATAGCCACATTGAAAATTTAATACAGCACGACGAAGGGTATAAAATTTTTAAAAAGTTAAGATCGACCCCATCCCATTGGGAGTCCGAAAAGAAAAAAGTTGTTGCTATGATTCGGCAATTTGAAATTCCCACTTTTTTCATCACCCTCTCGGCTGCCGAAACAAAGTGGTCCGAACTCCTTTGTATCTTATCTAAAGTCATTGATAAGAGGGAGATCTCACCTAGTGATGCAGAAAATTTAGATTTCAGCACGAAAGCTAGACTCATTAGATCAGATCCAGTCACGTGTTTGAGATATTTTGATCATCGCTTTCGCGCCCTGTTCAAACTTTTCAAGCAGCCAGGAGTAATTTTTGGTGATTCCCATGTAATTAACTATTATTTTCGTGTTGAATTCCAACACCGTGGTTCTCCCCATGTCCATGGATTGTACTGGCTTCATAATGCCCCAAGTCTTGATCTTTCTGACATTTCCACTTACCCATCTGTAGAGAGGACAGAAGTTTTGTCGATTCGGCATGCCATATCCTCCAATGGATAAAACCATTATTCTTACTCCACTCGACAATTCTGAAACTTCTAATACTCATAACGAAAATTATGATAAAATTAGAGAATATTTGAATGAAGCAGCAAAAACCACGTCCATTCCCAATTGCTCATTCGATACGTTTCTAGGAAATATTGAGATGTCTAGAGATTCTTATATTTCGGCGCTTCGGGCAAATTTAAAAAAGCCAACCATTTTTCTCAAAAGATCTTTAGATGCAATTATGCTGAACGCATACAATCCTTGTATTCTCAGTTTGCACCGAGCAAACATGGACATTCAGTTTGTAATGGATGCTTATGCTTGTTGCGGTTATATTGTTAATTCTATTAACAAATCTAACAAAGGAGTTTCCATATGCGGGAAGTCATGGACGAGATCTCAAGCGACAATTATACTGTTAAACAAAAACTCCAACATCTAGGGAATAAATTTATTCATGGGCTAGAAATCTCAGCTCAGGAAGCAGTGTATAATATTCTCGGCATTCGGATGTCAGAAAGTAGTAATGCGGTTGAGTTTATTAACACCAGTCCCCCAAATGAACGTGTCCGTATTGTTAAATCTCAAAAACAGTTGAAAGAACTACCGCAAGATTCAACTGATATTTTCGTCTCAAATTTACTGAACTATGTACAGCGTACTGACTCCCTCGAAAATATATCTCTTGCTGAATTCACCGCATACTATAAATTTTCATCTGTCTGTTCATCAAATCCCAATAATGATGATGGAGAAGGAAATGAGGAAGTTACCGGCGAGCCACTATGGCTTAAGGATTCCAGCGGATTCTTACGAAAAATAACCAAACCCTGTGTCATTCGGTATCGCAGATATAAAATGATTCAGGAACGCGATAATTATTTTCGAGAACAGGTCATGCTTTTCTTGCCTTGCGCAATGAAGAACGTGATATTTTGCAGCAAAATTGTGAGACTCTCTGTCAACAATATCTCATTGCGATTAATACTGTTCGTCGCAAGTTCAATTGTTTTGAGAATGACGATGAGCTTGACAATGCCCTAATCGCTGCACAAAATGTAAGATTTCTTGAAAATACCGAAGAAATTCAGAATGACGACCATCCGGATCTTCGCCCCTTTCAAATCCCAAATGTGGAACCGAATGTCCGAATAATAGATGATAATGTTCCCCAGGATAACGAAACCCGTGTAATAAAATTGCCACCACTAATTTCCGATCTAGACTTTTCCCAAATTATTCGATCATTAAATACCGAGCAGAGGCTGTATTTTAACCACGTTTTACATAACATAAAAAATGGAACAAACTTTTATGAATTTGTTAGCGGGGGTGCTGGGACAGGAAAGAGTAGACTAATTACTGCACTCTATAATGCGTTGACCAAACGACTTAATTCGCGACCTGGAGCCAACCCTGATGATGTCAAGGTCGTTTTATGCGCACCTACCGGAAAAGCTGCTTTTAATATAAATGGAGCTACCCTTCATTCTATCTTTTCTTTACCCATCAACCAATCACATTCGGAAATTAGGCCCCTTAGCAGCGACATTGCTAATACAATTTATTCAAAGCTCCAAAATCTTCAATTAATTATAATCGACGAGATATCAATGGTGGGTGCTAAAATGCTATCCCACATCGATTCCAGATTAAAGCAGATTTTTAGAAGTACATCTCTATTTGGTGGCAAATCTGTTATAGTTTTTGGAGATTTAAGACAACTTGCTCCTGTTGGGGATAGATGGGTGTTTCAATCTAGCAGAAATTATGTGTATGGCATTGTAGCTGGATCAACATTGAATCTTTTTAAATTTTTCCCACTTACTAAAATAATGCGACAAAGGGATGACTTGAATTTTGGAACCGCCCTAAATAACATGGCGCTTGGGAAAATGACAAGTACTGATATAGCGCTTTTCAAGTCAAGAGAATGCACCCCCGAAGCAGTTCCTCAGGAGGCCATACATTTATTCAAATCAAACGACGATGTAAATGAATTCAACACGTATAGATTAAACTTAATCCAATCTGATCCTGTAATCTCAGAGGCCGAGGACAAAGTTAAAAGGCCAATTCCGGAAAATTCGCGAAACCAGATTGCAGATCGGGCTAAAGAATTAAAAACTTCTGAGACTCTTGGATTGCCATCAAATCTTCTGTTAAAGAAAACCGCCAAGTATATGATAACAGTAAATATCAATACTGCTGACGGGTTAGTTAATGGCGCAACAGGGCAGTTAATGGATATAGAATTCGGGGTACTCGGAAATGGTGCTCGCGTGCCAATTCGCTTATGGATTCAATTCGAAGAATTATCTATCGGTCAAGACGGGCGTTCTAAACGAACACATTCTGAAAACTTAAATTGGACTCCTATAGAAAAATCAGTTAAAAGTTTTCAATATAAATCCAATGATCGAGTCGTAATTGAGAGGTCCCAGTTTCCGGTCGTCCCAGCCGAAGCTATTGCTATCCACAAAAGTCAGGGATCCACTTATGTTAACGTTGCTGTTCATTTAACCCCTGGTATGACACGGGCCCATTTGTATGTGGCATGTAGCCGAGCAACAAAAGCTTCTGGTCTCTTTTTAATCGGGAAATTCAAATCACCAAAATCTCCTACAGCTTCTGATCCCGTTTCTACAGAGTTAGTATCTTTGAATGCAGAAAAACTTCTAACGCCTCATTTTGCAAATTTGAAAGATAAATTCCTTAATAAATTTAGCGTCTTATTCCATAACGTCCAAAGTTTACACAAACACATCGAAGATATTAAATGCAACAATTTAGTTTTGTCACTCGATATCCTATGTTTTGTAGAAACTTGGACATTGCCCAATGAGGAGTATGACTTAGATCAATATTCCATTGTCGCTAGGTTAGATAACAGCGGAGGGCAAAATATAAGAAAACACAATGGGATACTCTGTTTTGCTAAGAATTCAATTGCCTCACTTATCAATGTTGTAAAAGTACAACAAATCTGTGAAAATAATCATGTTTTCCAATATGTTTTGTTTGAATTTCATGACATATTATCAGGGGCGTGGCGTGAGTTTTGAAGCTAGGGATGCAAATTTTAATTTTTTGGAATTTAATTGCCAACTTAAGATTTTTATGTTATTACTAGCTTGAAAGAACCCGGCGTTGCCCGGGTAGTAATAAATTTTTGAATATGAAAAAATCCTTTTTTTTTTCAAAAGTATTTTGATGTATAGAAAAATTATGCAGTAATTATATTTCAAACAATTTTTTGTTCATAATTTTTTTGGTATGACGCACTGTTTTCAAGAAAATTGCAAATATTTTTTTCATCTGCTTGGGAGAAAGGGAATAGAGCGAATTCCCTTATTGCCAGACCCTTAAGATTTTTGCATTTATGTTGTAACATATGTTGAACAACCATAAAATAGTTTCAGAGATAGCTGAGAAGGGGATTGGTCGAAAATTTACCCTGACAGATAACCTATCCAACACTAAAAATTGTATAAAAATCCGTTCTGTAGTTTGGTAGATAGCAGGAGAGGGGGCTCGCACCATGTAGAGCGGAGTAGTTTGAGTGGATGAAAATTTCTTTTATGATTGACCTGCCCAACACTGAAAACCATATTCAAATCCCTTCAGTGGTTCAGAAGTTAACAGGTGAGGGGGTGAAAGGGGAGCCGATACCGCGACCACACCTAACTATAAACCGTGGTCAAGATACATAGTCTATGTTGGTTATACGTTACTCCATCTCACAAATCAAAAAAATTTATAACTATCGCACAAATCAAAAAAAAAAACGCTTCCGCACCCCAATAAGTTTGTTGCTGCACTCCAGATTGGGGACCTCCACACTATATGAGAATCATATTGAAGTATATTAGATTTAGTTGTAACTTATCAAACCAATCGCTGGACACAAAAATGAACTACACCAGGGTGTTTGGGATGACAAAAGATTTTGATTTTGGCATGTCCGACCGTCTGTCTGCCCGTCTGTCTCTCTGTCGTCTGCCCGTCTGTCTCTCGGTCGTCTGTCCGTCTATATATCCGTGAATATCATAACTTTCGGAAGGATTGAGCTAGAGATTTGAAATATTTACAGTTGCGTTTCTCGTAAATGGCAATGATAGGTTCTTGAACTGGCAAAATCGGACCATTCCCTTCTCCATATAAATGAGACTTTTTACGCAATTTTCTCAAAAAAGGCGAATCGCATTGAAAAATTTATAAAGCTAAAATGTCTTTTGAATATGATTTTACATAACTTATCTATACATCAAAATTTAGTTAGACTACCTCTTTCCCCTCCCCGATACAAATTGAATACTTTTTCTTTATTTTCTCGAAAACTGTGCATCGTATCGAAAAGTTTATAAAGACGAAATTTGTTTAGAACATGATTTTATACAACTTATCTATTCAGTTGGACCACTCCTACCTCCCTCTCCCATACAAATAGATTTATTTTAAATAAACGAATTGGTTGGTGACAAAATACATTATTTAAATTCGTTCTCCACAAAATGAATAATGACAACACCAATCCATTTAATTTTACTTGGTCACTGAGTAAATTCCTTGATTCACTTCGTTGTACACAAAATAAAATACTTTCGACGATTTAAAAGTGGGAAAAACAGCGATAATTTGCGCACTATATCGATAAACAACCGCTTCGCATCAATCATCAATGAGGAAAGAGCGAATATATTTCTCAGTTGTCAAACGCGAGTCTGAGAGCGTAACGCCATCTGTTGGCGATAAAATTATTGTGAGGTACAAAATTTTCCGTTTTTCAATTCCAAATACAATATTTTCTCCTTCCATACCATAATCCCATACAATATGCAAATTTCAATTTTTCCGATATTCCCGTTTTTCCCCAAAATTTTTCTCGACTTTTCCAACAAAACGAAAAAAGATTCGAGATTTTTGATTTGGAATTACTGAAAGTGCAAACCAGAAAACCGCTCCCCTGAAAGTATGCAATTTCGGTTTTCCAAGATTTTCCAACTTTTCCGGTAGAAATTTCCAATTTTCGGCTCCGTTGTGTTTTTATATGTTGCAATAAGAATCCAACAAAAAAAACCCCATGCAAATCGGATTATATTCAGCCGAGTTATGGATAGTCAAACGGACCACGATTCATTTTTATATATAAAGATTAAAGGTATTTTTTGTGTTGTGCAAAAATACATCTCTCGTTAGCTACTTAAATGAATGACAATAAAATAATAAAAAGTTCAAAACACTAAAATAACTTGTAGATACTTTATGATTATGAAAAATGCATCCGATCTTTGATGCTCAGACTACGCAATTATAATGTGTTTGTTTTTAATTCGAGACACTTATATATCCGAATCGAGAGAAAAAGTAAATTGATGATATTTTTGTATAAAAAATACAGTTATAAAATAAAATATTTACGATTGTCCGCATAAACCCGGATACACCAAGATCGTTCTTAACTCAGAATTGCTAATTCTGAAGAGAATTCTTCTGAAGAGCTTTATGAAAATTATTTAAATCGCTGTAACTTACAGATTGCCAAATGTTGTTATCCTTCGAAAAAAGTAAACAAGGCCAACAAAATAACTTTTGCTTATTTGCACAACCGCAAAGCCAATTAAAATCTTCGTAAACTTTGACCGAAAATCGTCTCGTACAACTTTTATTTACTGTTATTATATTTAACTTTGGTTTTGGTCTCCCGCGATCAAGAATATTTTGTTTTTCTGAAAAAGATCGCGAACTAAATGATTGTTTTAATAAGCTATCGATTACACAACAATCTGCTATTTTTACCAAACTATTGAAATCACAAAAATCACACAATAAAAAGACACGCTAATAAATAAACAATTTAACTAATAAATAAACAACTACGCACGCAGGAACGCTACTACCAATTTGCCTTAATGCATTTTTTTTACTTATTTTCACTCGGAAGCAACGATTCGAATTGCTTATTTCCCATCTTCCTGTTGCATATGACATTACGAAGCAAAAGAGAAATGATCGCCCGAAAGAAATTTTTATTTTTGGAATGGTTTTTTTAAACGCGAAAACCGCGTATTTTTTGTTCAAAAAGGTATGAATATTAGATATAGAATTACTCAAAACAAAATCATCTAAATGTCCTCCAAAAAAACTTTTTAAATACGGATCTTAGTTTTTTAGTTATTTAAATAAAAGCACAAATTATTTGACTTCTGCTGATGTGGAAGCAATTTTTAAAAGCTTTTATTTAGCTTGCCTTCGTGTCTGTTTGTCTGGCTGTCTGTCTGTCTGTCAGATCAAATCTTGCAACCCAATTTTGACCCACTTCCACTTGTCCGATTGACTTGAAATTTTGCACACTTATATAAGTCCGATGACAATACAATATTTTCACTACTTCGCCCTTGTAAGGATAACGGAAGGTCCTGTAAGGATAACGTGATTATCCTTTTCTCCAAATTTTCCGGAAAAAAATCTATTCTGGGGGTTTTTGGGGTCGCTGAATCCGAATCTGTCATTAAAACGTCAGTAAGGATAACCGAAGGTCCTGTAAGGATAACGTGATTATCCTTTTCTCCAAATTTTCCGGAAAAAAATCTATTCTGGGGGTTTTTGGGGTCGCTGAATCCGAATCTGTTATTAAAAAGTCAGTAAGGATAACGGAAGGTCCTGTAAGGATAACGTGATTATCCTTTTCTCCAAATTTTCCGGAAAAAAATCTATTCTGGGGGTTTTTGAAGTCGCTGAATCCGAATCTGTCGTTAAAAAGTCTGTAGGGATAACGGAAGGTCCTGTTAGGATAACGTGATTATCCCTTTCTCCAAATTTTCCGGAAAAAATCTATTCTGGGGGTTTTTGGGGTCGCTGAATCCGAATCTGTCATTAAAAAGTCTGTAAGGATAACGGAAGGTCCTGTAAGGATAACGTGATTATCCTTTTCTCTAAATTTTCCGGAAAAAAATGTATTCTGGGGTTTTTGGGGTCACTGAATCCGAATCTGTCATTAAAAAGTCAGTAAGGATAACGGAAGGTCCTGTAAGGATAACGTGATTATCCTTTTCTCCAAATTTTCCGGAAAAAAATCTATCCTGGGGGTTTTTGGGGTCGCTGAATCCGAATCTGTCATTAAAAAGTCTGTAAGGATAACGGAAGGTCCTGTAAGGATAACGTGATAATCCTGTTCTCCAAATTTTCCGGAAAAAATCTATTCTGGGGTTTTTGGGGTCGCTGAATCCGAATCTGTCATCAAAAAGTCTGTAAGGATAACCGAAGGTCCTGTAAGGATAACGTGATTATCCTTTTCTCCAAATTTTCCGGAAAAAATCTATCCTGGGGTTTTTGGGGTCGCTGAATCCGAATCTGTCATCAAAAAGTCTGTAAGGATAACGGAAGGTCCTGTAAGGATAACGTGATTATCCTTTTCTCCAAATTTTCCGGAAAAAAATCTATTCTGGGGGTTTTTGGGGTCGCTGAATCCGAATCTGTCATTAAAAAGTCTGTAAGGATAACGGAATGTCCTGTAAGGATAACGTGATTATCCTTTTTTTCAATTGTTCCGGGAAAAAATATATTCTGCAGGTTTTGGGGTTCGCTGAATACGATTCTCAAGTTAAAAAGCCTGTAAGGACATCTTAAATGTAAAGCTATATATTCGAAGACTAAAAAGAACAAAATAAAAAAAAAAAAAAAAATTTTTTTTTAAAAAAAGCTTTTATTAAAAAAAATGCACTAAAAAGAAAAAAATAATTTTCTGGACGCTGTGTATCACAAATATAAAAGCTTTTAAAAAGCGAGATAAAGCATAAAACAATAAAATAAAAATTTATCTCGCTTTTAAAAAGCTTTTATATTTGTGATACACAGCGTCCAGAAAATTATTTTTTTCTTTTTAGTGCATTTTTTTTAATAAAAGCTTTTTTTAAAAAATTTTTTTTTTTTATTTTGCATCCACATTTTTTCTTTTCTCCAGTCGTTAACATAAGTTCTCATCTCTTAAAATTTAGTTTGATCTCTCTTCGTACAAAACTCATAGATGCAAAAATAATTTCTGCTTCCACACAGTTTCAAAGGCAAGTTAAGAAATTCTCTCTTTTTTTAAAGGCATTCGCGTTTGAATATATCACGACTGTATGATAAAATGCATTTTGTGCCGTACTGAAGCTACAAACGGTACAAAACAGTAACTCTAAGTTGTATTGAAGCTACAAAGGGCACAAAACAGTAACTCTAACAATAAACTCAAACTTAATTATGATCGAATTTTGAAAAAAAAAAAAATGTTTCAACTTAAAAACTCAGTTACCAATTTTTTTGTGAGATTTGTAAGGGATGCAATGCATCCCTTGCATCCAATGACGCCACGCCCCTGCATATTATTCCTAGCTTTATATAAAAGTCCACGTTTTTCAAAAACACGCGTTATTCAAGAGCCAGAAAATGTATTGCGGATACCTTTTTCTTGCAATCGAAAAATGATTATCTTGGGAGATTTTAATCAAGATCGTAGTATCAATAATAATGATGTGATGAGCAAAAAACTTCGCGATTTGAGTCTACGAAGTTTGTTAGACCAAAGAGTTTCGACCACTAACTGTGGTTCCCAAATCGACTGGTGTTTCTCCAATTTAGATACATCTTCAATTTTCGCAGATACTTTTGAAGAGGTTTATAGTTTTCACGACGCTATACAGATTGTTATAAATTCAACCAGCACTTAATATAATAGAATCCTACAAAATTCTTTGTGTAATTTAACTTTGTTGTTGCTCCTGTTCCTTTAATGTTTTAGTCATAAAAGTTTATTTCTTTTTTTTTTTTGACGTGGATACGTCTTGGATTTTGGTTATGGGGGTACAAATTAGAAAATCGGCTTGCTGCCATGATAACAAATTTGCAATCGATGATACACGATAGTTTGTGGTGACATCCGAACAGAAACTGTGTTATAAGATGAGGCCTACATTAAAGCATCGTTTAGGGTATTTTGTTATGTTAAACTATGTTCAATTATTTTTTTAAAGATCAAAATCAAAATTTTTCTGCCATTGCTATGCTGTTTTTGCAGATAGTACAGATTTCACATTTATACTCTTTATGCTCCTCCTTTGTGTGTATTGAATCTGATGTATTGAATGTCATGTTATTTCTTTCTTTTCGCTCTTAACGGCAAAAGCGTTTGCTGTGGATTTCGACTCTCGTTCTTGGGAACGAAAATGATTTCTATTTAAGTTTTCGCTTCTTGTTCAAAGCGGTTTATGGGTCTCGCATAAAAATGAATGAAAGCCTCGAGCGATGGCTGTTGGTTATCATGCACACACATCTATAAGTATGGATTTCATTAGTAAGAGAGCGATATTTCGCTCCCAGCATTAAAGTTCTGTTCAGGGTTGTGACTTTTGATTTTCGAAATCGTAGTAAATCGGCCGAAAAATAGTAGTAGAATCGATGAAATAGTAGTAAATTTATGTCAAACCTTCGTTTAATTTGAACGAAAGACTAGAAATGGGAGCGTTTTGAACACTGTATGTATGATATTTATTTCACACTTCTCTTATCATAAACCAATTATAAATAAAATTATTATACCCGTATGGTGAAACCGAATATCTCAAAAACGGTGCCTCTTATCAAAATAGTGCAAGAACAAAAATTATTTAGGATATGATTCTACATAAAACTGCCACACATCAAGATCCGATTGGAAAAAATTCTAAAAAAATCTAATTAGAAAGTTTGACTTCAAACTGGAATTTTGATACAACTGTTCGCCGTTCACTTAAATCACCATACGGATTTTCAATAATTGCCAGATTGGCAATTATAGCTTTTGTTATGTTTTAAATAAAAATTTGTTTCCTTAATTTCCTTTTCACTAAAATTTCTTACTTAAATATCTATTGGCGATCGTTGAAGGCGGATCCACGTCTTCTGGCCGTCTCTACGAGACAGACACCTGCTTTTTTTTGCTTTTAAAATAAGCATAGAAGTCAAGTTTATATATTGGTAACAAACAGACAAATACACTTTACAAAAAAAATTTATTGGTATGCTAGTAGTTTATTGAATGTAGTTTACTGTAAGTAGGGAAACAAGTATTGTAGTAGTAACATAAAAAAAAACACAAAATAAAAAAATAATAAAAAAATAGTATTAGTAGTACATAAGTTAATTCACATAACATGTATATGCAGAAATACAACAGATCTATTTTCATAATATAACTATATTAACAATTTTAACAAATTCATGTCTTTTTATACACTTTCTATTAAGTTGGATTGTCGCGACCTATGTGGCTACCTACCTACCTACCTGGCTGGCTACCTATGTGTCTATCTCTGGAATCATTGGAACCTTATATCTCCGAAACTATGCAACCTAGGAAGATGAAATTTTGTCACCTTGCGTAGTTCCGGTGACAGTTCAATATTTTTACTACTCCATCCTTGTAAGGATAATGGAAGGTCCTGTAAGGATAACGCAAATATCCTTTTTCCCATTTTTTCCGGGAAAAAATGGTATTAGGGGGTTTTCGGGGTCGCTGATCACGAATTCGGTGTTAGATTTTCAAAATTCAAAACGGAAGGTCCTGTAAGGATAACGCAAATATCCTTTTTCCCATTTTTTCCGGGAAAAACTGGCACCAGGGGGTTTTCGGGGTCGCTGATCACGAATTCGGTGTTAGATTTTCAAAATTCAAAACGGAAGGTCCTGTAAGGATAACGCACATATCCTTTTCCCATTTTTTCCGGGGAAAAATGGCATTAGGGGGTTTTTGGGGTCGCTGAATCCGATTCTGACATTTAAAATTCTGTAAGGATAACGGAATGTCCTGCAAAGATAACGTGAGTTTCCTTTTGCTCAAATTTCCCGCGAAAGATCTTTTCTGGAGGTTTTTGGTAGGCTAATTCAAGACTAAAAAGTATAAAATAAAAAAAAACACTTTAAAAAACAAGTTTTATAACCTTATACACTTTCAAAATGCACTAAAAAGTAAAAAAGAAGTTTAAAGTTTCACAAAAAATGTTTTTATAAATTGCGTGTTGTTGTGAAAGTATAAAGTGTGTGACGTTGCATTTGCTCTTGAATCTGTAATAGCGGTTTCATACTATCCAACGCAGCACACTTTATACTTTCACAACAACACGCAATTTATAAAAACATTTTTTGTGAAACTTTAAACTTGTTTTTTACTTTTTAGTGCATTTTGAAAGTGTATAAGGTTATAAAACTTGTTTTTTAAAGTGTTTTTTCTACACCTTTTCTAAAATCTTTTGTATTTCACATTAATTCCCTTTACCAACTAACATAACCTTTCCCAATTCCCATTCTGGCAAGATAACTTTCGGCTTCCCGTGCCCTTGCTGAACTACAAAAACAATGCATCACTAAAAAAAATTGTTTTTGTTGACTGAGAAAGTTTAATTCGCAGTAGTTAAAAAATATATTGTAAATAATTACTTATAATGTATAGTAAGTTAGAAAACCAAAATTAGTATGAAGAATAGAGTAATAAAACATTACACAGAGTAATTTTTAAAAACAAATTTCACTTCAAAGTGGAATTTTGATACAAATGTTCACTAAAATCACCATACGGGTTTCCAATAATTGCTGGCAATTATAGCTTTTGTTATGTTTCTTCTTACTCATGTCTTTTATGAGTAAGGTGTTTACTGGAATTAGCCTAACCTTAGGTATTTCTATTAGTTCTTCGTTCTTTGTTACGTTTATTATGCTTGTAATTTGAAGATTTTGCCTGATCTCAGTTGACTTGGTTGATCCTGGCTCAGATTGCCGTGGCTCATTGGCGTTTGTTCCCACGTTGGCCCAAAGGGCTTTCTCCAGCGCTGGCCCCGGTGGACTTTTTCCCTCGTTTGCCCCGATGGGCTTTCTCAATTGTTGGCCTTGATGGGCTTTTTCCCTCGATTGCCCTGAAAGACTTTGTCCAGCGTGGGCCTATATAGGCTTTGTGGAAAAGTTGTCCGGGGTTCACTTCGTTGAGTAAATTCCGGTCATTGGGAAAATTGTCGGCGTTTTCTCGTTCAACACACACACAGTGGAAGGTGAGAATTACTCTTTCTTTCTTTCGTGGAGCTTGAAGGGTTTCAGCGAAATTATTTAACTTCGATTAAAATCACTACTCCTTGTAGTCCAGCGATTATTAACTGTTGTAATTTTAGTCCACTGGAAGAGTCCAACCAAAAATGGGCTTTATGCCGACTGCACCATGAGTTGTTTTAAAATTGTTCGTTAAATCAACTACTTTTTTTTTAAACTACATTCAATGGAGTGATCATATTTTCAAAATACCAAAGGAAGCATCACAGAGCCTAGGCTTCCTGGGACGATGGAAAAAATATTTCGCACCAGTCGACATCCTAAACATTTACAAAACCTTCATTCGACTGATCCGACTGATTGGAGACAAGTCTTTGACAGATTCACTACCGTCTCTCGAGCATCGTCGCTCTGTTGGGGTACTTAGCATATTCTATAAATATTTCCATGGGAAATGTTCCACCGAAATTTCCCAACTTATTCCTCAACGGTATATTTTCCCTAGACCCTCTCGTGAAGCTACACGTGCGCACGACTTCTTCCTTGAGCCTCCCCGCTTTCGTACAGTAAAGTTTAGGGGTTCCTTCATTCCGCGAACAACAAGACTTTGGAACAATTTACCATCCGATGTGTTCCCCCTGGACTATAACCCGCAAAAGTTCAAGGAGAACATAAATCGGCATCTCCTTTTGTCCTTCCGACCATCCCGAGCTGTGCTTTGGCATTAAAGGGTCTTCCCCTAAGCTCTGGTTGGATCTATAAAAAAAAAAACATTTAAGAGAATGCTTTTTCTCCTTGATTTCACTCGGAACACTCACTTCATTTTCTTTTAAACACGCAGGATCCGCTGACGTTTTTACCGGATCCTACCGGCTGCGCCAAAATGTTATATTATTTTTTAATGTCATATTATTTTTTTCTCACCTTTTATTAAGTAACGTTGTTTAATGTAAAATAATGTTGTGTTCTTTTTTGTTACTTTTATTTTATACAATTTAATTTCTTACACTCAATTATTTTTCTTAACTTGCTTCACAATGTTATGGTTACCAATCGTAAAATACAATTCTCTTTCTTTCTTTATTCACATCGAATTTAATAAAAAGAACAAATCTCCCTCGTGATACTTTATATTAATCATGGCTCACATCACCAAAACGGTTTTCTCTCTGGTTATCACGACACTAAAGTATATTGGAATCCTTGGTACACAATTAATATTATATTCACTTATTCCCCGATTCTGTGTTCCGTACACGGAATATATTTCCATGTACGGAACGCGCGTAATTCCTTTGATCACCGTTTTTACTCTACTCGATTAGATCGGACTGACTACTCATTCGACTCTTTACCGGTTCGGATCGCTTTTATCCAAAACGATCCGAACTGGCTGAAATCTTAATCGCGACCCTTCCTAGCTCCAGTCTCCAACTGACTTTACTTCTCGCATGCTTTTATCACTTGTTCTTCTTTTATCACCCACGCGCTGATCGATATTTTCTTATCGATCATTCGCGGTGGTCCCGAATTGCCGAATTAGCGAAATTGATTGAAGCGCTTTGTGTGACTCAGTGTGTCATCTGATACGATGACCATTTGGCCAGAAATCATTGTTGATTTTAATTAATATGTGGAATTTTCATTCCACAACATTCGGATTCATTTTCCTTGATTGCCGAGTAGGCAAAACGATTTAGCATCTTTCTTTGCAATCGTGGATGATTTCATTTACAATGTGGAATTTCTATTGTGGAATTTCTACAACATAAAGTATTGTATTCATGAAAAATTTCGACCTCTTAATTTTGCCAAAAAAACTGTTATGTGTCGCTTTGGGAAAAATCGGGAAGATATTCTATGCCTGGGCGACTGGTAGGCATGCTGGTGTTATGCACGGCAAATGCTCGTCGGTGGGGGGTGGGATCTTGTCACCCAGGAAATTGATCAATAAGGCCACACAACAAAATTTTTATTAGTCATTCCTGTAGATGCTCTAATTATATTTCATACAAAGGAATAGGAGAGGGAGGAATGATAGTAATCACGTTTATATCGCTAGTTTAAATGAATGCTGAACATAGCGAGAGATCGGCCTCACATCCGCCAAAATGATTTCTTTTTAATAAGTCATGATAAAAAAAAACTTGTTACTGATTAACGATCTGACTTTAATCTTCATTAATAACTATAGATATTGAAATAATTCGCATGCGGAGACAGGAGAGAACTTACTAGATAATAAGAGAAAGTTGCTTACAAACGTGGAAAATTCTTAAGCAGATTTAAAAAGTAAATATAGTATATAGCAATTTAAGCATACAACTAAGATTATAAATTTTGAATTAATATAATTAAACATTCAAAATTAGGTTAAATAAAAAAATATAAACAAATTTTCACCACACCGATTGCGCATCATCGGATCGCGCTTTCAACGTTAGTTGAATAATAAAGTAAATTAATTGATCAGGTATTGTGGGCCCACCTTACTTGAAAACACTTTACACCTTTGGTGATTATTTGTTTGTAACACGTGGTGGAAATTTTACACACTATATGCTTGAAATTTATAAATTTTAGGATTTTAATTTCATTCTAGGTCTCCGCTTTTCTTTTATATTTTAGTTTCACAAATTTAGTTTTAATTAAATTAATCATACTAATACTAATATTTAAAAAAAAAAACACTTTAAAAAACAAGTTTTATAACCTTATACACTTTCAAAATGCACTAAAAAGTAAAAAACAAGTTCAAAGTTTCACAAAAAATGTTTTTATAAATTGCGTGTTGTTGTGAAAGTATAAAGTGTGTGACGTTGCATTTGCTCTTGAATCTGTAATAGCGGTTTCATACTGTGCAACGCAGCACCCTTTATACTTTCACAACAACACGCAATTTATAAAAACATTTTTTGTGAAACTTTGAAAGTGTATAAGGTTATAAAACTTGTTTTTTAAAGTGTTTTTTTTATTTTATACTTTTTAGTCTTGAATTAGCCTACCAAAAACCTCCAGAAAAGATCTTTCGCGGGAAATTTGAGCAAAAGGAAACTCACGTTATCTTTGCAGGACATTCCGTTATCCTTACAGAATTTTAAATGTCAGAATCGGATTCAGCGACCCCAAAAACCCCCTAATGCAATTTTTCCCCGGAAAAAATGGGAAAAGGATATGTGCGTCATCCTTACAGGACCTTCCGTTTTGAATTTTGAAAATCTAACACCGAATTCGTGATCAGCGACCCCGAAAACCCCCTGGTACCAGTTTTTCCCGGGAAAAATGGGAAAAAGGATATTTGCGTTATCCTTACAGGACCTTCCATTATCCTTACAAGGATGGAGTAGTAAAAATATTGAACTGTCACCGGAACTACGCAAGGTGACAAAATTTCATCTTCCTAGGTTGCATAGTTTCGGAGATATAAGGTTCCAAAGATTCCAGAGAAAGACACATAGGTAGGTAGTAGGGTGGATCGCTTTTCCTTTTTCTCGAATTTCGAAAACGGGGGGGGGGGGGGTGGAAAAGTTGGGTATTGATATAAAAACAAATTGTGGAAAGTTTCAGCTCGATCGGAGGTCATCTTCAGGTTCCGCTTTTCGTTTGAAAATTTGGTATAAAAATTTGGAAAATTTGGTGAATTTCTATGTATTTTCGCTAATCACTTTTGCTGTGTTGCCGTGTGGAGGCATTTGTAATTCGAAATCCTTTTTGGGGTTTTTTTTTGTTATTTGTTAACTAATTCAAGCTTTTTTGGAAATCCTCCTTGGTTTTGGTGAAAGTTGAAATTTTTAGTTTAATACCAGATTTTCAAAATTTCAAATGAAAAGCGGAACCTGAAAATGACCTCCGATCGAGCTGAAATTTTCTAAATTTCATTTTTACATATATTCACATCTTTTCCATACCCCCCGCTGTTCACATTGCCACATTTATTTTTTTTGTTCTAGCCGCGATCCACCCTAGTAGGTAGCCACATAGGTCGCGACAATCCAACTTAATAGAAAGTGTATAAAAATGAGTTGGTGTCTGTCTGTCTGTCTGTCTCTTCCTCTTTCACGCAAAAACGGCTGAACCGATTGAATTGAAATTTGGCAGGAGTGTCTGTGGTAGTTCTGGTTCCAACATAGGCATACGGAAAAGTGTCGCGAGGGGAGGGATGAATAAGGGGAGGGGGTAAATTGATTTCGAAACTTAGCTCTTCCTGTATGTTACCCTTTCGCGAGGAAACTACCGAGCCGATTGGCCTGAAATTTGGCATAGATGTTCGTCGGGGGTCCAGCCCCAACACAGACCCATTAAAAAGTAGCCCCAGAGGTTGGGGAGTAAGCGGAGAGGGGTAAAGTAATACCGAATGCAAGTGCTGGAATTATTTGTTAGTTTGTTAATCATTTTCCGAAGATAAAAAACTAACGAACAGCATGCAGGCAACCTAATTTTTAACCAACTGAAATTAGTTTTCCTAAGTTTTTTTTCTGTTCACGCTTTTAGCCGGGCGAAGCCGGGTCCAAATTCTAGTTTTAGATATAACTAGTTTAAGGTTTTTGCAAATTTAATTTTAAGGTTACGAACAGCTTCTAGTTCCACGATGTCGATCATGTGACCCAGCAGGTAGTGATGGAACAATTTGTTTTAAATAGTAATAGAATAACTTACAATCTTATTTCCGACCTATCAAAGAACTTGAAAAGACGATCAACGAGTTGTTGGTCCAAAAATCTCCTTTTTTGTCCGGCCTCGGGAAAAAGATTTCGAGCGGTGTTCTTCGCTAAGCGAGACGTGCAATTTGATGCTCTCCCTTATGTTTTTGCAGAATTTGAGTTCCTAGACAATTTCTCGGCATCCACGGAGAAATTTCTGGATACTTATTTTCCTGATGTCGCGGGACTAGCCGAGGGATTAACTTTATTAATTCCGGCGCTCCAAAATTTGGTCTCCTCCCCTCCGTTTCCTAGTTGACCTCGTGGTCGAATTTTTATTACTGAGGTTAACTCGGTGAACCTTGATAGAGAGGTAGTTTTACTAAAAACTAATAAGACATTAAAAAGAAGGGTATTGTACTTACGCTTGGATTTCCCTCCAACCGTTTGGTTGTCCAAAAGATTTTATTAAAAAAAACGTGGGGAGGAGAAAATTCTCGTCAGTCTCCAAGTGAAAGTATATCGGAAATGCGTAAGTATTCTCGTGAGCTATATAGAGCTCATGTAGAGTATAAATATGGTATAAAATGAATACCCAAAACTCAATGAACATTTCGTCTAACTGAAGGAAATGATTTGCACTGTGAAGTAGCAATAATTTCAAATGCTAGTTGTTCGGGCCAGAGCTCGAGCATAAAAAAGAGGTGCCGAATCAAATAATACCAATTATTCAATCGTACAATAATTTATTCTAATCAAACAATTCAGTATATTTTACTTATAATTCAAATTTAATAACTTAATGGCTCTTGATGTTTCTGATGTGGTACTCTAGTTGCTCCGTCTTTTAGTCGTTAGTAGAATCGCTCGCACACGGGATGAGGTTTCTTCTGAGCTATGTATTCTGTAGTTCCTACTGGTTTTGCTGCTATAAATATTCCGAGATCCGTCTATTGCCGAATGCAGAGTATCTTCTGCCTGATGCAGCGTAGCTTCTGCCGAATGCAACGAGTCTGTTGCCGAATGCAGAGTATCTTCTGCCTTATGCAGCGTAGCTTCTGCCGAATGCAACGAGTCTGTTGCCGAATGCAGAGTATCTTCTGCCTGATGCAGCGTAGCTTCTGCCGAATGCAACGAGTCTGTTGCCGAATGCAGAGTATCTTCTGCCTTATGCAGCGTAGCTTCTGCCGAATGCAACGAGTCTGTTGCCGAATGCAGAGTATCTTCTGCCTTATGCAGCGTAGCTTCTGCCGAATGCAACGAGTCTGTTGCCGAATGCAGAGTATCTTCTGCCTGATGCAGCGTAGCTTCTGCCGAATGCAACGAGTCTGTTGCCGAATGCAGAGTATCTTCTGCCTTATGCAGCGTAGCTTCTGCCGAATGCAACGAGTCTGTTGCCGAATGCAGAGTATCTTCTGCCTGATGCAGCGTAGCTTCTGCCTATTGACTTCTAAGTTTCTTCCTAAATAGGATAGGAATTAGGATTTGTTAGTTAGTTAAATGATGTGGTTGGATCGAGAGATGAAACCGAAGTGATTTCTGCTTGGTACAGCAGGGCTATTTATATGGGCCGAAATAGCGGTAATGCTCACTCCAGTTTACATTAATTTGTGTAATAATGTATTTTGTTCGTGTTTATTAACCATACTTTCAAAGTATTGCCAGAAAAGAATAGTGTAAACAAACACTCTGTAAAAGCGAACGATCTAAATGTAGCCTTGTGATCGAACTACATTGGTGATGTATTCGAAGTGTAGTGATTGCCAGCTGGAAACGTCAGTGACAGTTGCAATGTTTTGATCCTTATTTCTAATTTAATTTTAGTTTTTAATGGTAGTTGGTTTTGTGAGAGCACGGGGACGCAGTGTTTAAGTGGAAGGACCGATCAGTGGGAAGAACGCGGAAAGTCCTTCTGGTTTGGCAGCTCGTTTCCTCTTGGGCGGCTGCCCTATGACTGATTAAGTTCTAATGTTTTCCTTTTCTTTTATAGGGGGACCGGTCTTGTGGATTATTTGTTGACATGTTGTGGAGTTGTATGTTGCGGCGTCAACATTCTCCCCCCTTCTGAAGTATCCTACTTCAGCAAATAAATATTGAAATGAAGCTATTTCTTTTTTTTGTATAATTTTATTGAAAATTATAAAGTTTAATGAAATAGAGTGGTTTGCATTAAATTGTCGATTAATTGCTCAGGCCAGAAAGTGAGTATGGTGAGTTATTGAGAGTGGGGAATTAGAAGGCGGCGGAATTTTGAAATTGGTTGTTTCAAAACGCTTGAATTGTATAAACTTCCCCCAATTCTGATTGTGCCATTTTTATCAACGAATGGATATAAGGATTTTAATTTCCTTGATGAAAATTTTGCAGTAAACTTCTGAGTCACCGACGTGAGATAGTTGATAGTTAGATTGGGTTTTAATTTTTCCTCTGTCATCGTGGTTTTTGCTAGGCGGTGTTCGAGATATCGAATATCCGAATGTTGTACAAGATGTTTCTCACAGGATTTTTCATCGTTTATGAAAAATTGTTTGTTGACGGGCGCTTCAGTCTCCCGGAATCGTTTTTGAGCGAGATTCAGTTGATGTTGATCATGGAGTTTAGTGACCAGGAAGCTATGAGGAGTCTGCACAGGTTCGGGATTTTTGGTTTGTCCGGTCAGGATCCATCCTAGTGCCGTATGTTGCGCGAGTGGGGAATTTGAAGTTCCACGTTTGATGCCTTCTAGGAGAATTGAGCTATAAACTTCGGCTCCCAGAAGCATGTCGATTTTTCCTGGTTGATCAAAAGTGGGATCGGCCAGAGGTAATTGGAATACGTGCGTGAAGTGGTCAGATGGCATTCGTTTAGAAGGGATTGAACCGGTGATCTGAGGAATTACATAGGCTGATATAGAGTATTTATTGGTGTCGTAAATGGATTGAAATGTAACATTTACTCGACTTCGGCATGTGTTACTTGTTGTTTTCCCGATCCCTGAAATTTGTGCGGATATTTTCTGCCTGGGTAGGTTTAGGCGTTGAACAGCAGCTTCGGTAATAAAGTTGGTTTGTGATCCTTGATCCACCAGGGCACGTAATTTATGTGTACCACTTTTCGTCTCTGCACGAATGATTGCCGTAGCTAGTAATACCGTGGAATCTGAACTGTTGGAGTGAAAATTGGCGATTGTGGTATTATGTTGCTCGGAATTATTGAGTTGATTATTTGTTTCAGGACTAATGGTAGTGTTTGAATGTCCACTAGTACTGGGTTTATCGTTGGTAGTCTGTTGTCGACTTTCGTAGTTCGATGGTGTTTGATGATGATTGCTTGGTAGGTTTTGATCAGATTCTATGTGTAACAAAGTGTGATGGCGTTTGTTACACTTTTGGCAATTCCTGTTGCTAAGGCAATTGTTTACACCATGGTTTTGCGCTAAGCAATTGGTGCATAGCGCTTTGTCTTGTGCATGTTTAAGACGATCTTTGGTAGATGACTGCAAGAATTTTGGGCATGAACGTACAGGGTGTTCTCTCTTGCATAGAGTGCATATAAAATTGGTGGTAGTGTGGAACGACTGTTTCCTGTAGTTTGCGTGGGGCTGAGGCGTTCTATTTTTTTGAGAACTGACCATCTCGAGAGTACGAAATCTCGATTCGAGGAAAGTTTTAAGGTCTCTGTATTCGGGAAATTCGGACGACTGATTGACCTGTTGTTCCCATAATACATGAGTGTCAGCTGGCAGTTTCTGGCTGATGAGATAGATGATGATTGGATCCCAAGATTTGGTGTCCAGACCTAGGTTTTGTAGTGATTGTAAACTATCGTTTGCGGTGTCGATGAGTTTACGGATTGATTCAGCAGAATCGTTGATTGAATGAGGCAAGTTCATTAATCGTTGTAGTTGAGTATGAATGAGTACTCGTTGGTTGTTGTATCGAGACAGCAAGGTGTTCCAAGCTGTCGTGTAGTTGGCTCCAGTTATGTGGAAGTGGCGTAGAAGCTGTTCAGCTTCTCCAGAAAGATTGGTTTTTAAGTAGTGTAGTTTTTGGACATCTTGGAGATGCGTGTTGTCGTGAATTAGCGAGACGAACAGATCTCTAAATGATGTCCATGCGTTGTAGTCTCCAGAGAATGTTGGCAGGTTTATTCTTGGAAGACGGATGTCACTCAGGTTTGAGTGGACAGTTGAATGCAAAGTTGAATTTGCTGTAGGAGGGGGTAATGGAGTCTCGCTGGGTGTTTCCCAGGCATTTTCCAGCTCTGCTGTGAATTCGCTGTATAATTCTCGCATTTCCCCGTAAAGATTGTTGGCAAAATAGTCGGTATACTCGAAATCAGATTGATATTTGCTCATGATGGATTTGTGGTTCGACTGGAACTCTTCCCATAGCTTTTCAGTGCCGGCCATACGAATCCGATAGTATGCAGCTACTTTCCGTTTTCTGTCAGCATCCTTGTGATAATTCTCAAGATCGTTTTTTAGTTGTTTCACGATGAAATTTTGTTGAGCGAACAGCAAGGTGACAGAGTTTGGTATGGAGACTTCAGCTTTATCAGAGGGAGCCATGGTATATACTGATTGTTTTATCGATAGATTGAAATAAATTGGTTAAAAAATCCGGCTCGAAGGACCAAATGTTCGGGCCAGAGCTCGAGCATAAAAAAGAGGTGCCGAATCAAATAATACCAATTATTCAATCGTACAATAATTTATTCTAATCAAACAATTCAGTATATTTTACTTATAATTCAAATTTAATAACTTAATGGCTCTTGATGTTTCTGATGTGGTACTCTAGTTGCTCCGTCTTTTAGTCGTTAGTAGAATCGCTCGCACACGGGATGAGGTTTCTTCTGAGCTATGTATTCTGTAGTTCCTACTGGTTTTGCTGCTATAAATATTCCGAGATCCGTCTATTGCCGAATGCAGAGTATCTTCTGCCTGATGCAGCGTAGCTTCTGCCGAATGCAACGAGTCTGTTGCCGAATGCAGAGTATCTTCTGCCTTATGCAGCGTAGCTTCTGCCGAATGCAACGAGTCTGTTGCCGAATGCAGAGTATCTTCTGCCTGATGCAGCGTAGCTTCTGCCGAATGCAACGAGTCTGTTGCCGAATGCAGAGTATCTTCTGCCTTATGCAGCGTAGCTTCTGCCGAATGCAACGAGTCTGTTGCCGAATGCAGAGTATCTTCTGCCTTATGCAGCGTAGCTTCTGCCGAATGCAACGAGTCTGTTGCCGAATGCAGAGTATCTTCTGCCTGATGCAGCGTAGCTTCTGCCGAATGCAACGAGTCTGTTGCCGAATGCAGAGTATCTTCTGCCTTATGCAGCGTAGCTTCTGCCGAATGCAACGAGTCTGTTGCCGAATGCAGAGTATCTTCTGCCTGATGCAGCGTAGCTTCTGCCTATTGACTTCTAAGTTTCTTCCTAAATAGGATAGGAATTAGGATTTGTTAGTTAGTTAAATGATGTGGTTGGATCGAGAGATGAAACCGAAGTGATTTCTGCTTGGTACAGCAGGGCTATTTATATGGGCCGAAATAGCGGTAATGCTCACTCCAGTTTACATTAATTTGTGTAATAATGTATTTTGTTCGTGTTTATTAACCATACTTTCAAAGTATTGCCAGAAAAGAATAGTGTAAACAAACACTCTGTAAAAGCGAACGATCTAAATGTAGCCTTGTGATCGAACTACATTGGTGATGTATTCGAAGTGTAGTGATTGCCAGCTGGAAACGTCAGTGACAGTTGCAATGTTTTGATCCTTATTTCTAATTTAATTTTAGTTTTTAATGGTAGTTGGTTTTGTGAGAGCACGGGGACGCAGTGTTTAAGTGGAAGGACCGATCAGTGGGAAGAACGCGGAAAGTCCTTCTGGTTTGGCAGCTCGTTTCCTCTTGGGCGGCTGCCCTATGACTGATTAAGTTCTAATGTTTTCCTTTTCTTTTATAGGGGGACCGGTCTTGTGGATTATTTGTTGACATGTTGTGGAGTTGTATGTTGCGGCGTCAACACTAGTATTCGCATGAGTTTAACTTTATTATCTATACTTCTATAGGGGAGACTGGGGTGTTCTGGACCGCATTTTCATTTTGGCTAAAAACTCGCAAAAAAAAACTTTTTCTGAAAATTTCAAAGCTTGAATTTTTAGTACGATAAATAACCTTTCTTTGGGTCACAGCAGTTCGGTCAAATTGTATTAAATTATACAAGTTTTATCAGTTGGTGCAAAAATGGCGTTTTTGCGATTTTGAAAAATCTCGGGGTATTGTGGACCACTTTGTAAATCGATTAAAAATGGAAAAATGTGATAGACAAACTTTTTTTTTTTGATTCATATATTTATTATATAACAGACAAAGTGAAATGAAGTGAAAAATTGCAATGAAAATCAGTCCGAAACGCAATGCTCGCAAGTCCAGTAACTTGCAGTCATTCCGGAGCATCCCAAGTGAACAGCTCGATCGCACACGCTGCAATGGATGGTATTTTGGCTGTTCATTTTTTTTGGCATATTTTTCTTACAAATTATGCAGAAATCGATGTATAGGTTGAATAATTGAACCTCACAATAGGTTGAAGATGGTTGTTTCTTCTGTGATGTCTTCGATTTGACACGATCTTTTTGCTTTTTCGATTATGGTTTATCACCTTTTCTCTCCAATCTCTTTCGCTTCATATCAGCCTTCTCACGAAGGTCATTTACATCCTCTGGCGATGTCAAAACGACCGATTTAGAAACTAGCTTGTATACCCGTCGTTGCCGGGTTAAGCTTTTTGTCTAAATTTTAGAATACGAAGAAAGGGTCTATGTTGGGGCTGGACCCACGACGAACATCTATGCCAAATTTCAGGCCAATCGGATCAGTAGTTTCCCCGCGAAAGAGTAACATAGAGGGAAAACTAAGTTTCGAAATCACTTTACCCCCTCCCCTTACTCCCCCCACCCCTCGCGCTCCTTTTCCGTATGCTTATGTTGGAACCAGAACTACCACAGACACTCATGCCAAATTTCAAGTCAATCGGTTCAGCCGTTTTCGCGTGAAAGAGGAACAGACAGACAGACAGACAGGCAGACATACACCAACTCATTTTTATATACAACTCATCATACTAATATATAAAAAAACACTTTAAAAAACAAGTTTTATAACCTTATACACTTTCAAAATGCACTAAAAAGTAAAAAACAAGTTTAAAGTTTCACAAAAAATGTTTTTATAAATTGCGTGTTGTTGTGAAAGTATAAAGTTGCATAGTTTCGGAGATATAAGGTTCCAAAGATTCCAGAGAAAGACACATAGGGAGGTAGCCACTAGGTCGCGACAATCCAACTTAATAGAAAGTGTATAAAAATGAGTTGGTGTCTGTCTGTCTGTCTGTCTGTCTGTCTGTCCGTCTGTCTGTCTGTCTGTCTGTCTGTCTGTCTGTCTGTCTGTCTGTCTGTCTGTCTGTCTGTCTGTCTGTCTGTCTGTCTGTCTGTCTGTCTGTCTGTCTGTCTGTCTGTCTGTCTGTCTGTCTGTCTGTCTGTCTGTCTGTCTGTCTGTCTGTCTGTCTGTCTGTCTGTCTGTCTGTCTGTCTATCTGTCTGTCTGTTCCTCTTTCACGCAATAACGGCTGAACCGATTGACTTGAAATTTGGTATGAGTGTCTGTGGTAGTTCTGGTTCCAACATAGGCATACGGAAAAGTGTCGCGAGGGGAGGGATGAATAAGGGGAGGGGGTAAATTGATTTCGAAACTTAGCTCTTCCTGTATGTTACCCTTTCGCGAGGAAACTACCGAGCCGATTGGCCTGAAATTTGGCATAGATGTTCGTCGGGGGTCCAGCCCCAACACAGACCCATTAAAAAGTAGCCCGAGAGGTGGGGGAGTAAGGGAGGGGGTTAAGTGATCTCGAAACTTAGCTCTTCCTCTATGTTACCCTTTCGCGAGGAAACTACCGAGCCGATTGGCCTGAAATTGGCATAGATGTTCGTCGGGGGTCCAGCCCCAACACAGACCCATTAAAAAGTAGCCCCAGAGGTTGGGGAGTAAGCGGAGAGGGGTAAAGTAATACCGAATGCAAGTGCTGGAATTATTTGTTAGTTTGTTAATCATTTTCCGAAGATAAAAAACTAACGAACAGCATGCAGGCTACCTAATTTTTAACCAACTGAAATTAGTTTTCCTAAGTTTTTTTTTCTGTTCACGCTTTTAGCCGGGCGAAGCCGGGTCCAAATTCTAGTTTTTATATATTAGTATGATTGCCGAAAATCTAATGCTGTGTTTTTGAATGAAAAAACACTTATATGAATCAAATACACGAAGTTTGCTTGTCAAATGTCAAGAATTGAGTGGTCCATAATTCCCCGACAAAAGTGGTCCACAATTCCCCGAATGCTCTTTTTTACAATATGGCAGCTATTAGTAACACAATGCAAACTTCATGCAAAATTTCTTGTCAGTGTCGAATGCTTAAGGCTCCGCGAATATTATGAACATATTTACCTGAGTTGGTTCTTGAAAAATCTGGTCAAATTAAACGAAACACAAAGTGAAAATTTTTTTTTCGAAGTATCAGTTTTCTATTTGCTATCGAAGCGAGGTGATAGTGCGTATACACAAGTCGAGTACTGTTAGGAAAATTAGCTTAACATGAGGCAAACTGATTACAGTTATTTGCAGCTACCAACCACTACTAGGGCACAGTATACAGTAAACAAACTTCATACATTAAATGTGAAAATAACCTGTGTAACCGAAAACGAATAACCCAGAAACACCCAAATCTAGGCATTCTAATTGGTTAGAAAAATCTTAATTTTTTGGGGTACAAAGAATGAACAAGCAATATGACCACAAAGGAATCTAATAAAAGTGAAACAGAGAAAGAAATATACTGTTAAAGATGAGAGCCGCAACGACGTTACCAGATTAGTCAGTTGCGAAATGTATTTTTTGCCTTAGAAATTAAATACAATTCTAAAATAAGTTGCAAATTATGTTCGTTTGAATATAGAAAATTAGAAATTCAGCCCAAACTGGTACTGCATTTTTTCTCAAACGTCATTATTGCTTTGAAATTAGCATCACGTCGTTTGTAAAATGATTTTGATGGACCGAAGATTTGATATTAATTGCTTTTCTACTATATCCTGACAATTTAAATTTTCTATCCAAATTTTCAACCTAAAATGAAGAATATTTGTACTTTTATAAGAAATGGTGGTCAAAACCGATTTCAATTTTTAAATTTCCCTCCTCTGAAATATAAAATCAACAGCAGAAAAATCAGATACGGCAATGCCGTTTGCAATTGTTTCTTTCAGTTGCTCTGATTTGATGGGAAACGAGTCGGGTGGATTTCGGTTTCATTATTTTTCTCAATTTCCTGTGAAATGAAGTGAGTGATTTAAACAGAAAGTTTATAATTTAGTATGTTTCCATACTATTTCGTGTATTCCGCTGATATTTTATTTAGCTTTTAATCTTTATGCGCACTAAATTTCACGCAAAACACATTGCGAAATGCAAAAGATACCGATCAGCTGTGTCGCTTTTGTTTACAAATTTTCGGTTACACGCATATATGACTGTGCTGTTTGCTCTCGTGTTTTCTGCCTATGAATATGGTATGTTCTTTTTACTCTTACATAGTAAATTGGGTTATTTTCGAGTTTGCTTACTGTATACTGTGACTAGGGAAAAAAATGACGCTGGTCCGCAATTCCCCGTGGTCCGGAATACCCCAGTCTCCCCTACTAATTATATAAAGAGGTAAAGTTTGTTTGTTTGTTCAGGGTAATCTCTGGAACCACTGATCCGATTCTGAAAATTCTTTCACTGATAGAAAGCTACACTATTCCCGAGTGACATAGGCTACTTTTTATTACCTCCCCCTTTCATTAACATACTTTTCATTAACATAGAAGTCATTCCTCAAGGAAATTTTGGGGGGAAGGGGGGAAGGGGGGAAGGGGGGAAGGGGGGAAGGGGAAGGGGGGAAGGGGAAGGGGGGAAGAGGATGGGGAAGGGGGAAGGGGGGAAGGAAGAAGTGGTAGGAGGGTGGTAGGTGGAGGGAGGAAGTGGAGAGAGGAGGGGATAAATTACTGATGTTTCGTCATACATTGCAATATATACATATCTATATACTAGGTTAATTCAAAAGTTTTGAAAGCAACACATTTTTAGAAGTTCTAGAACCAAATGCTATAGTTTATTTTAAATTTCCATCCCTCATGTGAATGCACCACAAATTTGAAGTCGATCGGAATTATAGTTTTATTTAGACAGTTCTTTAAAATAAAAGTGTTTCGGTATTATGAAATTATGGAGAAAACAGAAATTCGTGCAGTAATAAATTTTTTTGTTTTGGATGGTTTATCCGCAACTGAAATCCATACCAAGTTAACAAAAGTATTAAAGAACTCTGTTCCTTCATTTCCAACTGTTCATAGATGGACTTTAGAATTTAAACGTGGTCGTACAAGTGTCAGTGATGATCCACGTTCTGGACGACCGAAAAGTGCAACTACTCAAGAAATGATTGATTCTGTACATGATTTAGTTGTTCAAGATAGACGATTGACATTGGTTGAAATAGCAGAGGCTATGAACATCTCAGATGAACGGGTGTTTCATATTTTGAAGAATGAATTGGGGTTGAGAAAGCTCATGGCAAGATGGGTGCCGCATTTGTTAAATTTGGATCAAAAACGCATTCGAATGAAACTTTCTCAGCAACATCTTAATCTTTTTAACAAGAATAAATCTGATTTTAAGCGTCGATTTATAACTATGGACGAGACTTGGGTTTACCACTATGATCCAGAATTGCGACAACAAACTGCAGAGTGGACTGAACCCGGTACTTCGGCTCCGAAGCAGCCCAAGTGGTCAAAATCATCAAAAAAGGCTATGGCTTCAGTTTTCTGGGATGCGAAATGAATTTTGTTGATTGAGTACTTGCAAAGTGGTAAAACGATAACAGGAGAACATTATTGTAGCCTTTTGGACCAGCTGGATGTGGAGATTCGTAAGAAAAGACCTGGTTTAACGAAGAAAAAAATTCTCTTTCATCAGGACAATGCACCGGCTCACAAAGGTGCTTTAGCAATGGGAAAATTGCGAGATTTACATTACGAATTGTTGGAGCATCCACCTTATTCACCAGATCTGGCTCCCTCTGACTTCCATCTCTTCCCAAACTTAAAAAAATTTCTACGTGGGAAGCGTTTTTCAGCAAATAAAGATGTGATATCTACAGTAAAAGGGTATTTTGAAGGCCTTCCTGAAGACCACTTCAGAAACCGGGTAGATGAATTGGAAAATCGTTGGAAAAATAGATTGAACTCAGAGGAGGTTATACTGAAGAATAAATATATTTTGACTCATTAAATCTTGTTGTTTAATTTCCGCTTTCAAAACTTTTCAAGTAACCTAGTATCAGGGGCGTGGTGTGAGTTTTGAAGCTAGGGATGCAAATTTTAATTTTTTGGAATTTAATTGCCAACTTAAGGTTTTTATGTTATTAATAAAGGTATTTTTTGTGTTGTGAAAAAATGCATCTCTCGTTAGCTACTTAAATGAATGACAATAAAATAATAAAAAGTTCAAAACACTAAAATAACTTGTACTTTATGATTATGAAAATGATTATGAAAAATTCATCCGATTTTTGATCCCCAGACATGCAAAATTATAATGTATTTGTTTTTAATTTGAGAGATTTATACATTTGAATCGAATTAAAAAGTGAATTAGTGCTTATGTATAAAAAATTCTCTTATAAAATAAAATATTTACGAGTGTCCGGATAAACCTGGATACAACAAGATCCTCCTTAACTCATAAAATTCAGAATTGCTAATTCTGAATAGGTTAACAGCTTTTGTCTTTCAAAAGCTTTTTGAAAATTATTTATCTTCTTTATATATAAAAATGAATCGTGGTCCGTTTGACTATCCATAACTCGGCTGAATATAATCCGATTTGCATGGGGTTTTTTTGTTGGATTCGTATTGCAACATATAAAAACACAACGGAGCCGAAAATTGGAAATTTCTACCGGAAAAGTTGGAAAATCTTGGAAAACCGAAATTGCATACTTTCAGGGGAGCGGTTTTCTGGTTTGCACTTTCAGTAATTCCAAATCAAAAATCTCGAATCTTTTTTCGTTTTGTTGGAAAAGTCGAGAAAAATTTTGGGGAAAAACGGGAATATCGGAAAAATTGAAATTTGCATTTTGTATGGGATTTTGGTATGGAAAGAGAAAATATTGTATTTGGAATTGAAAAACGGAAAATTTTGTACCTCACAATAATTTTATCGCCAACAGATCCCGTTACGCTCTCATACTCGCGTTTGACAACTGAGAAATATATTTGCTCTTTCCTCATTGATGATCGACGCGAAGCGGTTGTTTATCGATATAGTGCGCAAATTATCGCTGTTTTTCCCACTTTTAAATCGTCGAAAGTATTTTATTTTGTGTACAACGAAGTGAATCAAAGAATTTACTCAGTGACCACGTGAACGTAAATGGATTGGTGTTGAATTTTGTGATTTTTTCCAGAACATAGTGATTTCCAAAAGTGAGGTTAGCGGCACATCGAATCTGCAGTAGGATTCTTGGCAAAAATCGGACAGACAGACGGACAGACAGACGGACGGACATGCAAAATTCAATTTTTTTATCATTCTAAACACACTGGTGTAATTCATTTTTGTGTGTGATGACGGGATCTTGGCGTTACAAACGGGAAAGCAAAGTTAATATACCCTTTGGTTTCACCATACGGGTATAAAAAACATTTTAGCTTTATAAATTTGTCAATGCGATTCACCGTTTTCGAGAAAATTGCGAAAAAAGTTTCATTTATATGGAGAAGGGAATGGTCCGATTTTGTCAGTTCAAGAACTTAGCATTGCCATTTACGAGAAACGCAACTGAAAATATTTCAAATCTCTAGCTCAATCCTTCCGAAAGTTATGATATTCACGGATATATAGTATAGCATTCAGCACCGAGACAATTTTAAGGAACCGGGTTTCGGTGCTAGAATCTTCGAGAACCGGGTACCCGGTTCTGGAACCGGTGCTGAAAATGTAAAGAAAAAATAAGAAATTACCAGTAAAAAATTGCAATTGCGACATTAAATTTAAACCTATACCACGGAACAATTACTATTATAGAAAGGAAAGCTCTAACAAAATTTTTTGCGTTGGAAGCGTACATCCGAAAATTACAGTTAAAAAATTCACATTTTGAATGACTGTGGGTGGCATTATAAGAAAACATCATATTTGATTTTTTTTCATCGAGTGTATGACAGCAGAAAGGAGAAGTAACACAGGGACTACATTAGCTTTTATTTCTGGTATACCAGCAAAATTGGTCGCTAAAAAGCCTGTGTGGACCAATCTGGTTTACCAGTTTTTCTGGTAAGACCGCATTGGTACACCATTTTCGTAGACAGCGCTGGTATACCAGGAGTGGAATTCCGTAACTTTACTTTTTCTTCTAACTCGAAACAAACGCTTGAAGCAAGTTATGGAATATCACTCCAGATTTTGACATTTCAATTGATTAAAATGGCGGAAACGAAATTTTCACGGAGCGAAATTATTAAATTGATAAATATTTTTCGCGAAAAAGAATGGTTGTGGAATTCAAAATCAAATAATTATCGAAGAATTGATTTGAAAAAAAGAGCATGGGAAAATATTGCCAAAGAATTGAGTTTAACTGTGGAAAGTGTGAAAAAGAAAATGAAAGGAATTCGTTCGTATATCATATTTAGCTTCGATATCATATTTATCCCGTAATGCTAAAAAGGGATTTACCCAATATTGTCTTCGTTTTTTCAAATTTATCAAAAGTTCTTCTTCCTCCAAACATTTTAAAGCCAATATTTTGGCAATTTTAATTTTCTGTTCGCGGTTTAACGACATGTAAAAATTCAAAATCATACTGAAATGTCATACCAGAATTGGCCCACGCAAAAAAAAACTAGTAGGCTATTATTTTTGGTGAACCAGCTAATATACCAGAAATAAAACCTAATGTAGTCCCTGTGTAAGACAACAAAACCAATTTCTATAGTGTAGTGCTTACTCTAGTGGAAGTTAATGAGGAAAGGTCTTATTTTCCATTCTATATAATAGTTGTTCCCTGCCTATACATAAAAAAACCATTTTAACTTTACAGGAAATTTAATATTTTCTGTGAGCGCATATAAATCTATTATATTGTCGTTGTTTTAAAGAGACTTTGTAAAGAAAATGTAATCGGATGGCTTAATTTTGCATTAATCTTTTAATTTACAGTTATTATTAACAGAAATATGTACTTACAAATATGTATTTCGTATATATTCAGCAGCGAACGAACAGTATTTTGATATTTTAGCATGTAAGAAATTGCTTGCTTTCAGCACCGAAAACCGGGTAATTTTACCCAATTCAAACCCGGTTTTCGGTTCCAGAAAATGGCCGGGATTCCCGGGTACCCGGGTTTCGGGTACCCGGGATTGAATGCTCTAATATATAGACGGACAGACGACAGACGGGCAGACAGACGGTCGGACATGCTAAAATTAAAATCTTTTGTCATTCCAAACACCCTGGTGTAGTTCATTTTTGTGTCCAGCTATTGGTTTGGTTTGATACACATATAGTGTGGAGGTCCCCAATCTGGAATGCAGCAACAAACTTATTGGGATGCGGAAACGTTTTTTTTTTTTTGATTTGTGAGATAGAGTTATAAATTTTTTTGATTTGTGAGATGGAGTAACGTATAAACTCAAGAACTACTGCACCAACATAGACTATGTATCATGACCACGATTTATAGTTAGGTGTGGTCGCGGTATCGGCTCCCCTTTCACCCCCTCGCCTGTTATCTTCTGAACCACTGAAGGGATTTGAATACGGTTTTCAGTGTTGGGCAGGTCAATCATAAAAGAAATTTTCATCCACTCAAACTACTCCGCTCTACATGGTGCGAGCCCCCTCACCTACTATCTACTAAACTACAGAACGGATTTTTATACAATTTTTAGTGTTGGATAGGTTATCTGTCAGGGTAAATTTTCGAAGCAGATGGAAAAAATATTTGCAATTTTCTTGAAAACAGTGCGTCAAACCAAAAAAAATATGAACAGAAAATTGTTTGAAATATAATTACTGCATAATTTTTCCATACATCAAAATACTTTTGAAAAAAAAAGGTTTTTTCATATTCAAAAATTTATTACTACCCGGGCAACGCCGGGTTCTTTCAAGCTAGTATCGCTATAATTTAGATTTCCAAAAGTTCGTATCCTTGGAAAAAAGCACAAATTAATCATAAGCAGACTAACAATTTCATTCAATCCATTCTAGAACAAAATTGAATTTCAACTTTCAAAAAAGAAATACCCATAGCAGCCACTCCAGCCGTAGCATTCCGCTGCTTACATTCGCCCTTTGTTAAAACCAGGGGAGACATTGCGGATCTCGAAAAACGAGACCAGCGAATTCGAGAGGCAACTTCGATTTCGAGAGATAATGGAATTACGTATCTCGAACATGCAATTTCGAGATTTCCCCAAAGGAAATATTTTTGACAGATAATGTTTATTTATTTTTGTGGTGTTAAAGTGAAAAGTTGCATTTAATTGTTCCACTTTATTCAGTAAAATGTTTCTTCCGAACATTTTCAACAACTGCCGTCTAAAATCAACAACTGCCGTCTCGAAAGCACAAGACCTTTCGAGAAATATCGGTAGAGAGAAATGTCAGAAACCCTCGATTTTCGAGATAAGCAATCAGGCATTAAATTCGAGAAAACGAACGAGCCCAAGGCAAATTTTTGGGAAATTTCAAATGCATTATATATTTTTAAGTTTTTCGCAGTTTTTTGCTTTATGCGGATAAATTCTTTCAAGTGGTATGCTAGAAAACCCTTTAAATATTTATTTGGGTTTTATAAAAAACCACTAATAAGAGAATTTTGTATTATTCTAAGTGCGTTCAGTAAAAAATTATTACTTTCGAAAGAAGTGGTTTTTAGGTATTTTTAAAAGCCAGCATCCACTTTTTTTTCTTTGGAAATGCGAATTTTGCGATATTTATGCAAAAAAATGTTGTTTCGACTACACGGTAAAAACTGAGGTCTAATTTCCAGACTTTTTTTCAAACTCTGAAAGTTTAATGACTTTTTAAAACTTTTACGATCTAAATTTAAAACTTTTCTAAGTTTAAAACAAAATTTAGGCTAAATAGTCTTGTGCACGGTAAATTCGGTTTAATTTTTATTTATTTTAATTGAAAAATTCTGAAATTCAAACATACTGCGTTTGAAAAAACTTTAAAACCTTTGCAGTCATAATTTTAAAACTGAAGAAGACTGCTAATAAGACTAGACTGTTTTAAAAGATATTATCCGGTCCTATAACGACGAAATAGTCCCTGAACTTCTATAATTTAGGTCTTTTCGTTTATGTGTTAATTTAGAATGTGATTAAAGTTTAGACATTCGGGTTTACTATAAATGGTTGTCGAAAATCAAAACAATTGAATGAGAGCTGGAAAAAATAAAAGCAAAACTTTTAAGTCTAGTTTCGGCATCACATTCAAACCTTTAAGTTTTGAATCTAGTCTCTTTAGTTTGTTTCTAAAACTAAAAAGTTTCGATTCGGTAAAATTTTAGTTTTAGGGGAATCCCCGGTTTGTTTTGACAACAAATATTTATTAAGGACTTATACATTTTCTCATTCGTTATTAGTCAGTTGATTAGAAGAGGTGTATAAAAAACTGCGGGTAAATTGAAAGTGATGTAAAATGGATATTGTATGAAGATACATTTACGTTAGAAAAGGAGATTTCTCGGAATTGGTATGAAAAATATTCATTTATATTTAATACAAAATGTTAATTTTTTTTAAATAAGTTCTTTTAGATTTTAAACTGCAGTATGAAAATTCGGATAAGTTATCGAGGAAACTGGGAATTCTCTTCATCAAGAAGATTGAAATTCTTCCACTCTTGCCTTGATAGGTCTTTTAAAATTATTACCTGCAGTTCCCGGAACCAAATCTTCAAGAAAAATTGAAGTTTCTGGTTTTTAAAAAGGTAAATGACGAAATTAGAAGTATTGTAAGAATTTGAAACTAATTAAGATCGATATTTCCAGCTTACGACTTCTCCGGAAGAATATTTGTCGAAAGAAGTCAAGCAGCCCTACTTAATTGCTGTGGGCCCAAATAAAGCTGCCATCAATCAACATTTAACTGGGATCAATGAAGATATTAAATCTCCCTGATTCTTATAGTATTAAAGAAGCTTTTTATGTTCTATTTTCCAGTATTTTTATATTTTCAAGTCGATATGACCCAGAATTGAAACAATTTTTTACATTTTTCGAACATTATTTATGTATACGGATTAAGTGTAACCAAATTATCTCCTCGCATACGTGAAATTTGTAATCGCTTAGATTAAAAAACAAGGATGTCTTTAATTCGATTACTATTTTTGATAAAATGTATATAATAATGAAATATAATATTATTTTTAATTAACTTTATATAAATTGTTTTATTTACACCTACTTAAGCACGAATCACGAAGTTTAATATATAGGATATATATTAGGTTTGATACTAAAACATTTCACGTTTAAAATTAAAACTCTAGAGTTTAAAATTGCGCGGTTTTTGGAACCTTTTTTCTATTTTTTAGACAATTCTGACTAACATCAAAGCAATAAGGTTTTCAGTTACGACTGAAAAGTTTAGAATTGAGTGTTTTTTTTCTAGATTTTAGACTACCAGGACTGGAATCAAAACAATAAAGTTTAAAATTTTGAATAAAACCGAGGCATTAAAGTTTTAAATTAAGACCAGCGAGTTGGGAATAGAGCAGTTTTTAGAAATTTTGGTTTGCTTTTTGGTTTGAACAAGAGACTGCTGGGTTTTATTTCTAGGCCCCTTTTACTACTTGCTAAACTTTTTTTTCTTGAAAATAAACCCAAAAAGTTTCATTTTTTCTTTCCAAACTCTTTAAAGTTTTAGTTTAAAACTGCATTAGTTTGGGTCCTATATGTAGTCGCAAAAAGTCTTAAAATTAGACTCCAGTTTTTACCGTGTACTCTTAAATTTCGAGAAATTGGTATGCAATGTCGAGCACAAAATCGAGATAGGCAATACCAATTCATGGTTTCTCGATCGAACTAGCGTTTGTTCGAGATACGCAATATGCCCCCAGTTTTCGTTTCTAGTTCGTTTTATTCTCGTTGAATTCTTATGCAAGCGACACGAAGCGGGGGCAAGTGTGTTTGGTGTTTTTTTGTGTGTTTGTATTGTGTGTGCGTGTTTTTTTGTTTGTGCGTATTTTTTCCTTCCGCAGGTTTTCGATTTGAATATTTTGATTGCTAACAATAAATATGTGACATGACAAAATTTTTAGTTTGTTCGTTAATTCAAAATTTATTTTGAACTTTAAACGTTAAAAAAAACACTTTAAAAAACAAGTTTTATAACCTTATACACTTTCAAAATGCACTAAAAAGTAAAAAACAAGTTTAAAGTTTCACAAAAAATGTTTTTATAAATTGCGTGTTGTTGTGAAAATATAAAGTGTGCTGCGTTGCACAGTATGAAACCGCTATTACAGGTTCAAGAGCAAATGCAACGTCACACACTTTATATTTTCACAACAACACGCAATTTATAAAAACATTTTTTGTCCAATGACGCCACGCCCCTGCCTAGTATAAAAAAATGGATGTTTTACTGTTTGTCTGTCTGCCTGAGATTACAAAACTCAAAAACTACTGGACTGATTTTTACGCGGTTTTTTGCAAAATGATTTGTGTTGCCAGGATCAGGTTTTTAGCTATGTAGATTTTCAAAATTCGAAACGGAAGGTCCTGTAAGGATAATGAAAATATCCTTTTTCCCATTTTTCCCCTGAAAAATTGGCATTATAGGGTTTTTGGGGTCGCTGATCACGAATCCGGTATTATATTTTCAAAATTCGAAACGGAAGGTCCTGTAAGGATAATGAAAATATCCTTTTTCCATTTTTCCCCGGAAAAATTGGCATTATAGGGTTTTTGGGGTCGCTGATCACGAATCCGGTACTAGATTTTCAAAATTCGAAACGGTAGGTCCTGTAAGGATAATGAAAATATCCTTTTCCCATTTTTTCCCGGAAAAATTTGCATTATAGGGTTTTTGGGGTCGCTGATCACGAATCCGGTATTAGATTTTCAAAATTCGAAACTGAAGTTCCTGTAAGGATAACGCAAATATCCTTTTTACCATTATTACCCGGGAACATTGGCATTATGTTTGGGATCGCTGATCACGAATCCGATATTAGATTTTCAAAATTCGAAACGAAAAGTCCTGTAAGGATGAATATCCTTTTTCCCGTTTTTCCTCGGAAAAATCGGCATAAGGGGGTTTTTGGTGTCACTGATCATGAATCTGGTATTATATTTTCAAAATTCGAAACGGAAGGTCCTGTAAGGATAACGCAAATGTCATTTTTCCAATTTTTCTTGAAACTATTGACACTAGGGGGTTTTCGAGGTTGCTGATGGCGAATCCAGTGTTCGATTTTTCAAATGCTAAACGGGAGGTCCTGTAATGACAACGGAAATGTCCATTTTCCAATTTTTCTCGCAAAAAAAACAGGCTTTGGGAGGTTTTCAGGGTTGCTTATCACGAATCTGGAGTTGGAATTTCAAAATTCGAAACGGAAGGTCCTATAAGTTATTTTATGGTTTTTTGGCATTCTAAAATTTACACAAAAAAACTTTTAGCTGCCAACGAAGGGTCTGCTAGTAATTTATAAATTCAGAATCTGTCTACGAATGTTTATTTTATTTATTTTAACAAATCACCCAAACGCAATAACATCACAACGCCAACAATGGATCGAATCGATCAGTCGGTGGTAGTGCCTTATAAAGCAGATTACAATAATGCAATGCAAATTCCATCTTAAAGAACATTGCTAGAAGAAATACCATTTGCCTTTCTAGTTTAAAACAAAACTCTATCCATGGTGAAGTACTATTTGGATTTGGGACAAAATTGTACTTTAATTTTATTTGACGTTTACTGTGTTATTCTGTTGTTATTATTTTTACACTTTTGAGACTATTTGTGTTTTAGACCAATAATGGATGAAGTTGCCGAACGTTTTTAGAAGCTACTAAAGAGTTGTCCAAATCACTTTATTTGTAAGGGATTTCGTTAAGCGATTCTAGGCGATTGCTACACCACCAATGATTTGATCACTGCTTACATTGGACAAAGAATTGGAAAAAACAGAAGCCTAGAAAGGATTTATCATACGAGTTTGTTTTAGAAATGTACCACATATGAGAGGCTTGTTCAAATAAAATTACTAATACGATTCTATGTTCCAAAAAAGGACTATGAAATATCGCCGATTTTTCCATAAACAGTGGTGCCGAACCCACGTATATCAAAAGCCGGGCTATAAAAATCTCCAGATATTTGACGGTTTTCACATTAAATTGAAATAATACTTAAAAGAAAATTTCACTCACAATCAAGGTTTTAAATCCTTGCTGTGAAAAATTCCGATTTTCTTTCCGTTTAAATTTTCTAGTTCATACATGTTTTTCCCTATTGGGCGAGATATTCGACATTTTAGAAATTTTCGACAGAGTTTAGCGTTGATATTTTTAGATTTATCGCTAAGTATAAAATTACGCCTGTAAACTTCTGGAACGAAATTAATTTTTCTTGTACGTAAATTATACAATGCCGAACTTCTGTCGTGAGCTATATGCAAGTTGGATTTAAGCTTATTCCTGATCAATGCCAAACGTTCGTCCTTAGGCAAATAAGAGAATTCATGATCACTTAACATTCCAAGTTTCTTTGCTAGTTCATAACCACTACCATGTGTCAACATGTTATGGCCAAAAAGGGCATAGAAAGGAGTCATACCAATCGCTGTATGTTTTAAGGTCCTGAGCGCGCAATTAATATCACTCAGTTTTTCATCCCAAGTTCGCTGATTATCGTTAAAATAGGCTCGAATGGCTTGTAAGACAGACCTATTGACGCGTTCCGCGGCATTTGCCTGTGGCGCATAGTTAGCAGTTCTAAGATGTTTTATGCCATATTTGTTCAACAGGGATTTAACTTCGTTAGACAAGAACTGTTTGCCATTGTCTAAATGAATGGTCTGAGGAATTCCGAATTTAGGAAAAATTTCTGCCTCCAAAAATTTGGCAACATTTTTAGCACTCGCTTGCCGCATGGCTCTTAGAAAAGGGAATTTCGTAAGGTGATCTAGGACAATAAATATGACGTTATTTCCACTTCTTGAGCGAGGATAAGGGCCCAAAAAGTCTATGAATATCTTTTGAAAAGGTCGATCTGTTTTTGTTTCGGAATCTATGGGAGGCCGCATGGTAACATTCGTTGATTTCGTTTCCTTACATATTGTGCAACATTTTATATACTCTCGAACTTGCGTTGCCATATTAGGCCAGTGATAAAATTTTTTTAACCTATACAACGTTTTCCCAATGCCCCCATGCGCAACTTGTGCTGGCTCATGGGCATTAATAATCAATTGCTGTGTTAAGCTAGATGGCACCCATAGTTTCCAGGTGTATTCTTCCGGTATTGGGTCGCCTTCCGTTGGTAAAGTGCGTTTGTAAACAAACTTATCGACAACTTTAAGATCCGGTAGTTTCTCTTGATGCTGTACGATGGTCTCTATCAAATTGAGATATTCTTCGGATTTAAAGTCTTCGGAGTTGAGATCAACGGAAACAAGCTGGTTATCAACGTTTATCGCATCGAGCATGGCTCTAGCCTTTACGATGTATGATTTTAAAGGTATACCGTTGGAGTTTGAGGCTCCATCTAGCTAATCTGCCGTTGAGGTCCTTCATGCCCATCAGCCACCTCAAGCTGGCATGGTCCGTAATTACAGTGAAAGACATTCCTTCAATGTAGGGACGAAATTTTTCAATGCATGTTATTGCGGCCAAGCATTCTCTCTCCGTCACGCTATAGTTTGACTGGGCTTTATTAAGCCTTTTAGAGAGCTATGCTATAACTCTTTCGCGGTTTTGGTCATCGTATTGAAACAAAACTCCTCCCAAGCCTATAGAAGAAGCGTCGCACTGTAAGTAAAACTCTTTACTAAAATCGGGATGTGTCAGTACCGCCGATGAACATAAAGCAGCTTTTAAGGATTCCATGGATTTTATTGCTTCGGGAGTCATGGTAAAGGTTTTCGATTTCTTTAGTGTGTCGGTCAGTGGTGCAGCTATTGTAGCGTAGTTTTGAATGAATTTCCGGTACCATCCAGCCATACCCAGAAAGCGTCGTACCTGACGGGTGGATTTTGGTACCGGGAAAATTTTTATCGCTACTATTTTCTCTGGGTCGGTTTTGAGCTGCCCATTGCCCATTATATATCCCAGATATTTGAATTCGCGAAAGCAGAACCTAGATTTGGCCATATTTATAGTTAAATTTGCCTTTCTCAGGCAGTCAGCGATCTCATTCAATAGATCAATATGAGTTTGAAAATCTGGCGAAACGATAAGGAGGTCATCCAAATATACGAAAACTCTTTCCTTTAGTCTTTGCGGAATGATCTTGTCCATTAAACGACTCATAGTTTGCGGGCTATTGCAGAGCCCAAAAGCCATAACTTTAAATTGGAAGAGTCCTCTGCCTGGTACTGTAAAAGCTGTCTTGGCTTTACTCTGTTCCTCCAGCGGCACTTGCCAGAATGCATCCTTAAGATCTATGCTGCTAATGAACATTGTATCTTGCAATCGGCTCATCAGGCCCTCTATATGCGGAAGTGGATAGGCGTCCTTAACCGTTAGTTCGTTCAACTTCCTGGAGTCGAGGCATAGTCTATTTTTACCAGGTTTCCTGATTAGTACTATTGTTCTACTCCACGGACTATCACTTTCTTCGATGACGCCTAATTGGATCATTCTATCCAGTTCCCGCATACAGAGGAACCTGTACCGCTGGAGAAACCGGGTAGAATTTTTGTTTCACTGGAACAGAGTTGCCAGTGTCTATAACGTGTTTCAAAAGGGGAGTTCGCCCTAACCCAAATCTTGAGGAACATAAAAATTTTGCCCTAACGGTTTCTAGCTGACGTTCTTCACTAGGATCGAGGATATGTTTATTTGGGTCATCTACTGATTTATTTTCATCACCAAGACTGCTAATGACATGCGGTGCGATTGCAAATGATCGCCAAAAGTCTACCCCGAGATAAAGCTCCTGCTCAAGTCCAGGTACTAAATATACCTTAAGAGTTTTAGTGACAGTTTTATGTGTAATAGGAATTTGAACTGTCCCGACAATGTCATGTCCCCTACCCTCTGCAGTGCGAATCCGTGACGAATATGAATATATTTGAAGCTTCAAATTCTTGACGAGATCAAAGCAGTTTCGACCGAGGCAGGTTATGCTTGCCCCACTATCAAGCAGTCCCAAAATTTCTAGTCCTAATAATTGGACTTTGGCGTAAGGACGAGTGTCTGAGGATGAAGATATTATGGTAGATGAGATTTGTTTTCGAATTTAATTTAGACAATTGAAGATCGGAGTTATTGAAAAGTTTATGTCTTAGTTTGTTGTACTCAGCCAAGCGAATGCGAAATGGCTTAACTGGTTTTAAAATTGGTGTAGATGGCTGTTTTAGATGGTGTTTTGGGCGTTCAAGCAAGGTAATATAGGGTGAATTTGATTCGGCTGGTATGTTAGCAAATGAGTTTTCCTGATTTGGTGACACTACTCCGGGAACGTTTGTGAAGAACGTGGCATTCCCGGTTGGGACACGTTCCTTCGCTTGTTTTCCGGACTACAAGAATTACAATCTGCGGGGTTCTGATCTTCTGCTCCACACCGGTAGCAGAATTTGTTTCGAATAGGGGATGTGCAAAATACGAAAGCGTGACCCTTCTTCTGACAGTTCCAGCAAAATATTTCCCGTTTTCCTTCGGTTTTGGAGCCATTAGATTGGGATAGTTTAAGGACCTCAATAAAATTTTCATCGACCTTACAGTCATCATTGGACGAAAAGTCTAACTCATTTATTTTGCGCGAAGAAGGAATGGGAGGATTCGCACGAATACGAGAATCTTGCTTTGAGAAGGTGTTCTCTGTCGAACGACAAGCATCGCGAAGATGATCTATGCTATGAATGGGCATTGGGTAAATCAAACGTGTTAACCAGGGCTTCAAATTACCCTTAACTACCTGGATAATGTTTTGGTCAGACAGTGGAGCTCGCATCCTATTTCGAATGCTAAGCATATCGTTGAAAAACTCATCGAAACTTTCGTGTGACTGTTGTTTACGTTCCATAATTTCACGAATTATTTCTAAGTCCGTTTCAGTCGATTTGTATTGTGCCAAAAGGGAATATCGCAATTCTGGCCAAGTCAAAAGGGGGTGTGATCCTAAGTGTTGCCAAAACCAACTTCTGGCATTACCTTGAAGTAACAGATGGAAATGGTTAATAACTTCTTTCCATTGCACCCTAGAATTTTGTTGAAGATATTCGACTTGGAAAAGGAAATCGTCAATGTTCATAGTTCGGGAAGTACCATCAAAAGACATCCCCCATTTGTCTAATCGTGGATGATAGGGCGATTGAAAGAAATTTGAATTGTGATTTGAATATTATTGATTATTAAATTGAGACGGGGATTGCAATTGATTCTGATGCGAAAATTGCGGCTGATAATTCGGTTGCCACGGCTGATAATTCGGCGGAAGTTGGGATTGAATATTTTATTGCTGTGTATGTTGAGGATATTGAATATTTTGATCTTGTTGGTAATATGAAGAATACGGCTTTTGTTGTGAAGCGAACTCTATTTGAGGCACTTTAATTGGATTGGGCATTTGACTTGCGCGATATTGTTGTAGGGGTTGATGTTGCGTTCGGCTGGGTGGAATTGGAAATTGATAATTTTGATGATGATCGAAAGTATCTTGATGCGAAACAGACTTACTCGTTGACGATTTGGATTGTGATTGTTGAGTTCGAGTTTCCGGCGAGTTATAATACGCTGGCGTTTGCATATTTTGGACAGGCTGAGGAGAATTCGCAGGATGCTCTACTACACTAAGTAAACCGGTGTTAATGGCAGGAGTATTAGTTTTTCGCGGAAGTGAATTTGTTGGATTCATGTCTGGTGGATCTGAAGCTATATCAAGCTTGGACATAGCTTCTTCTACGCGACGATCGATTTCTTTGCCAATCGTCTCTGACAACGAAAGTAGTAGAACTGTTTGAGCTAATCCTACTTCTGTCTTAACAATTTCTAGCAAGGAATTTTTGAACCCGCTTAAATCTAAAAGGTTAGCATTTTTTGGTGATGATGCGTTAGACTTAGAAACTTCATTTGATTCTGCTTGGGTATTACGAGTTGAAGTCGAAGTATTCTTTTGTGCTAGAAGAGCCAGGGAAGCAGCGTTTCAAGATCTATAGTTTCTTCTTCAGGTGATTGGGTAGTAGTGTCATTGTTTTTGGGTGAATGTTGAGTCATATTTGTAGACATTTGAGACTGATTAGATGAACTAGGAGGTGTTCTGAGAGTCATATCTAAGTATGAAATTCCAAGGGATGTACAATAACCTCTGGTAAATCTTCTATTGGAATCAAATATTACTGCACGTTTCGTTTTTTTCGGTTCTGATGTGCTCTTGAATATTGAGCTTCTGGTCATAATCCAGTAAATACTATTATATTCGAGATATTTTTTTTTCTTTTTATCATGAAACAGGCGGATGCTTAACACGATCTCTTTACTAAGCTATACAAGTTAACATAGTTAACACGACACCTGACAAAAAAACTGCTGACTTCGCGTCTACTAAAAACCACGCGAAGACTCAAATCAACGCTTTCCCACGACATCGCCGGAAAAGCTGCATCAGCAATATCTGCCTTAGATAAGTTAGTTTTAGGAAAATTAATTTAAGAAAATTCAATTGTAAATTGTAGCTTGAATGAAAAGGTTGAATTAATAAAGAATATTTTTTTTAACACAAGTTCGTATTAATAAAATTAACTGGCGCCCGAGCAGGGACCAACAGTGAGTTTACGGTTCGTGACTTCATCGATCAGTTTTAAGTCCTAATTATAAAATATAACAAGTAACAAAAAAGTGAAATAAATAAATTAATAAAGTAACAAAAAGTTAATAATTAATAACAAGTAACCAAAAATAAAGGTGAAAAGTAATAACAAACTAACAAAAGATAACAAGTAACCAAATAGAAAGGTGAAAAGTAAAAAAAACTAACAAAAGATAACAAGTAACCAAAAATAAAGGTGAAAAGTAATAACAAACTAACAAAAGATAACAAGTAACCAAAAATAAAGCAATAAAACTAAAAGCACGAACGATCTCCAAGGCAATCGACCGTTAATTGTAAGTTGTGAAAAACGAGGCCCCCGAGTAGCAGCGTAAGTTGCAAAAAGGAATTCTAGATCGAGGAATAGCCGGTTACACAGGATTGACGGAAGACTACCATTGGTCCACCACGTATCTTGGAGGAGCTACAACAGAAGACAGCATCCATTTGGGCAGTACGCGTGAAGGAAAGACCCGCCATGCTATTAATAATAGCATTATTGTAAGTTAACTTAATATTACTACATTATTTTGAAGAAAATTTTATTGAAAGGAAATACTTAATTCATTATCGTTAAAGGTTTTAAAAATATTTTAAGTGGTAAAATCAAAATATAAAATAGAAAATAAGAAAGATAAATTGTTATTTAAATAAAGTGAAGGAAAGTGATCTGAACAAAGAAATTCATTTTAGTAATTAAAAACAAAAGAAATTTTATAGGACAATCCATCCGCGCGTAACGTCTGGCAAAATGAATCCACCCAATTTAGTTCGACCACCCGTCCTTTCCACCTCTGCTACACCTCAAAATAGTGGTTATCACAGTGTTCCCGATGCGCTAAATCTTAATAATTTAACCGAGATAATCACTAGGATTGTCTCGGACGTCTTTCAACGAGAAGGACGACAAGTAATAGACAGAATAATAAATCCTGGTAGCGATATCAATAATGAAACCGATCAGACCATCGACGCGAATTCCGATAGAAACCTCGCAGAATTAGACAAAATCCCAGATATTGTCAAAAGCCTGAGAGAATTCTCCGGACAGCCGAACGAATTCAGTTCATGGAAAAAGAGTGTCGACAGGATACTCACCATTTATGAACACCTAAAAGGCACTCCCAAATACTATGGTATCCTAAGTTTAAAAAAGAAATAAAATCATTGGCCATGCGGACATCGTACTCGAGTCCTATAATACCCCGTTAAATTGAAAAAAAATTTCCAAATGTCTGACGCTACACTACGCAGACAAGAGAGACCTCGGTACTCTAGAGTACCAAATGACCACTTTAATTCAAGGTCACAAATCAGTTCAAGAATTCTACCAAGAGGTCTATCGACACCTCTCCCTTATTCTTAACAAGTTGTCATGCATAGAAATGAGTAAGGAATCGCTAGACAATATGACTCAGTCATACAGGGAAAAGGCACTAGACACATTTGTAAGAGGACTAAAAGGAGACCTTCCAAGACTCCTCAGCATAAAAGAGCCTGTGGATCTCCCACAAGCACTACACCTGTGTCTCAAATTGCAAAATGTCGACTATAGAGCACAGTATGCGAATAATAGTCAAACTACCATGCGTAAAACGCAACAACGTCCTCTACCCCCCAGCAACTACGCTGGTCAACGGCCAACCATGCCCGTTTCTCTACCTAAGAGACAGTTTTTCCCCGAATTATTAAATGATCCCCAACATCCACCTAGACCAAACTTTTATCCTCAACAAATTCCAACATTCCCCAGATATCCTCAACAATATCCAACATTCCCCAGATATCCTCAACAATTACCACCAAAGCCTCAGCCAAAATCTGAGCCCATGGGCATAGATAGAAGTTTGCAATCGAGACAAATAAACTACGCCAATAGGCCAAGAAATGTCCAACTTCCCCAAAAAAGAGATTTCCGACCCCAGTCCCATCAAGAACATCGTCCTAACAAACAACAACGCCTATTCCACATCCAAAAAGAATCGGAACAAAACGATATGGATGAGCAAGAACTATTCTACAATAGCGAACAAGAAATGACTTATACAGACGACACAGAAACGAACGAATCTGACGAATTAGACATCAATTTTTTAGACTAGAGAGTTCTTCGCTGCCTTATTTCGAACGAACCAAAGGAAGCGGAGAAAATGTAAAATTCCTAATCGACACTGGCTCAAACAAAAACTACATACAATTACGACACGTTAGAAATTTGATTCCAACCGAAAAACCATTTTTCGCTAATACTGTAGGTAGTAGTATCAAAATTACGCATTATGCTCTCATCGACTTATTCAAAATTAACAAAAAATTCAAATTCTTTATCCTACCGAACTTAAATTCATTCGACGGAATTCTCGGTAACGATACTTTACGCGAACTGAAAGCTGTTATCCACACTAATAAAGGACATATGATAATTGACCCAAATATTAAAATCCCCCTAAAACAGCTCCTTGCAGAAAACGTTGATACCATTAATTTGCGTACCACCCATCTAACCGAACAACAAAACAAAACGCTCAAAAGTATTCTCCAGAGGTGCCCACAACTCTTTTCTGACCCAAACAAAAAGTTAACCTTTGTAACAAATGTCAAAGGAGAAATTAGAACCAATACAGATACCCCCGTATATTCAAAGAGCTATCCCTATCCCATGGCACTAAAAGAGGAAGTCGAGAAACAAGTTAAGGAATTACTCGACGAAGGCATTATAAGACCTTCAAAATCGCCTTGCAACGCACCAGTATGGATCGTTCCTAAAAAAACAGATGCATCAGATGAAAGGAAGTATAGGATGGTAATAGACTACCGAAAATTGAACTCCATCACCATCCCTGATAGGTATCCCATTCTGGAAATAAACGAAGTTCTACCTAACCTAGGAGAGAATGAATACTTTTCTATTATAGATCTCAAAAGTGGCTTTCATCAGATTCCTCTGAAAGAATCTGATATAGAGAAGACCGCCTTCTCAGTTAATAATGGCAAATTCGAATTCGTACGCTTACCATTCGGTTTAAAAAATTCACCTTCAATATTCCAACGGACTTTGGACGACATCCTTAGAGAACACATAGGAAAAAGGTGCTACGTCTATATAGACGATATAATAATATTCGGAAAAAACGAAACAGAACACTTCGAAAATTTAGAAAAAGTTTTCCAAATCCTTGAAGCTGCAAGCACTAAAGTCCAATTAGACAAGTGCGAGTTCCTAAAAACGGAAGTCGAATTCTTAGGCTTCATTGTCGGAACCGACGGGATTAAAGCCAACCCAAAGAAAGTACAAGCAATAGCAGTTCTACCCCCACCACAGAATTTGAAAGAGCTACGTTCCTTTCTAGGTATGTCAGGATACTTCAGACGTTTTATCAAAGATTATGCCAAAGTGGCAAAACCCCTGACATCCCTTTTAAGAGGGGAAGACGGACGAGTGTCCAAAAACGCTTCAAAAAACAAAAAAATTCAACTCGACGACAAACAGCTTAACGCTTTCAATAATTTAAAAAATTCACACACTTCACAAGAAGTAGTACTCTCACACCCTAATTTCGAGAAAAATTTCGAGCTAACCACAGATACTTCAGATTATGCCATCGGATCCGTTCTATCGCAGGACAATAAACCGATAACGTTCCTCTCACGAACTCTAAATAAAACCGAAGAAAACTACGAACGAATGACAAAGAGATGTTAGCCATAATATGGTCACTAAATTCACTAAGAAACTACCTTTACGGTTCCCAAACAGTCAACATCTTCACAGACCACCAACCGTTAACTTACGCTCTTCGTAATAAGAACACAAATGCAAAAATGAAACGTTGGAAAGCGACATTAGAAGAGTATAATTATGAGCCCAATTATAAACCAGGTAGAACAAATGTAGTGGCCGACATCTTATCACGACTTATCCCGAGAGTTGAAATCAATTCCTTAACACCAACATTGCATAGCGACGAAAGCTCATCGCACCATCTAATCCCAGCAGTAGAATCACCCGTAAATGTTTTCCGTAACCAACTTATCCTAGAAATCGGTGAAGAAAGTAGCCACCAAGTCAAACTCCGAACCATCATAGACACATAATAATCCGTAGAACCTATACAGAAACCGATCTAATCGAAATCCTTAAGAGATACCTGAATCCTTCCATTACAAATGGCCTCCTAACAACAGAACCTATTATGGGAAAGATACAAGAAATTTATCCTGTTCATTTTAAGAATTACAAAATCCGCTTCACGCAAACTATAGTTCATGATGTCGAAGATGAGAATGAACAACAGGAAATAATATGTAAAGAACGTAGAAGAGCGCACAGAAATGCCAATGAAAACCGATTACAAATTTTAGGTGAATACTATTTTCCAGGAATCGCTGCGAAAATAAAAAGAGTAGCAAAGAATTGCACCATCTGCAAGGAAAATAAATACGAAAGACACCCAAATAATACAGAAATAAACCCCACACCTATTCCGAACTATCCTTGACACACCCTTCACATTGATTTATTCTCTACCGAAAAGAAGTTAGTCCTCACAGCAATAGATAAATTCACGAAATTCGCGGTAACTAAAATAATAGAATCTCGAGCTGTAGAGCACATCAAAGAACCTTTGCAAGATATCTTGTTTTATTTCAGTGTCCCTGAAGTTATCGTTATTGACAACGAAAAAGCCCTCCATTCAGCATCCATAATGACAATGCTAACAGACGAATTTCATATCAAAGTCTTTCGCACGCCTCCCTATAAATCCGAAGTCAACGGTCAGGTAGAACGCCTCCATTCAACACTCTGTGAAATAATTAGATGCCTGAAAGCAGAAGGACGCGCAAGAACTTTCAAACAACTCTTAGAAAGAGCTGTTAACGAATACAATTTTACAATACATTCCACTACCGGCAAAAAACCCGTTGAACCGCGCTCCAAACAAAAAACCCGTTGGCCGCGCTCCAAACATAGATCCAGAAGAATTCGAAAAAATTCGTTTAAAAAACATTGAAAAAATAACACAAAAACAAGAAAAGGACATCCAATATCATAACAAAAAAAGAAAACCAGTCATACAGTATTCACCAGGTGATACTATTTTTGTCAAACATAACAAAAGGATAGGTTCAAAACTAACAATTAGGTATCGTAAAGAAATTGTTAAAGAGAATAAAAATTCCACTGTTATCACAGAATCCGGTAAAACAGTACATAAAAGTAATATAAGAAATTGAAAATTATTCCAGATACCTCCTACACGGCATCGCGCAATCCAAATCCTAGATTTCTCCAACTCCCAAATTGTAGCAATACATACCGGACAGGCACGAGTACAGACTGGAACATTCAAACTAATACACGTGATTGACCTGGACGAATACGAACAAAGCATACAAGAAATCATACCAACTATAAATTCCCACAGGAACCACTATTTATATCCCTACCTCAGCCACGACACGCAACAAATTCAAAATTTAGTAAAGGATCTAAAACCGAGAAAAACGAAAAGATCACTTAACTTCTTAGGCAGTGCTTGGAAGTGGATCGCGGGTACCCCCGACCACGATGACTTTGTAACAATAAGAGAAAAAATGGATAATCTATTAAACAATAACAATAAACAAGTTATAATAAACAATATGTATCAAAATAGAATAAATAATATAACAAAAGTGACAAACGAAATCGAAAAAATGTTAAAAGAAAATAAAAATGTTAATCAAGAAGAAATTACGAATATTCAATATAAAATAAAAATACTTAAAGAAGATTTAGAAAATATAAACCACGCCATACATTGGGCCAAATTAGGAATAATAAATTCATTGATCTTATCAAAAGACGAAATACAATTAGTTGTAAGAACATTATTAAGAGAAAATTTACCATTCGAAACAATAGAAGAAGCTTTAGATCTCTCAGAAGTAAAAATCATAACAAATTCAGTATCAATTTTATACATTATTAATATACCATTAACTAGTAAAGAACATTATCAGAAACTTTTGTTAAAAGCAGTAAAAAGAAATAACTTTGCAACCGAACTATTATATGAAGAAATTCTAAAAAACAATGATGAAATTTTAGGAATAGTAAGAAATTGTAAAACTTATAATCATATTAGTATTTGTAAAAATTCAGATATTGCTGAATTATCAAACACAACGTGCATACCAAACATACTAAAAAGCAGAAAAGCTACCTGCAACGTCATAGATAGCCAACATCTACCAACAGTGGATGAGATTTCAACAGGAATCATCCTCCTGAATAACTTTCACGGAAGATTAGGAATTGGAACAACCCAACAAGCTCTCAACGGCGCCTTTCTATTAAAGTTCCACAATTTAACACGTTGACGGACAGTAGAAACAAGTGAAATTCGAACAAGTGAAATTCGACAGTAGAAACAAGTGAAATTCGAAAATTGACACTAGGCTTCTACTTGTACGCTGGTAAATGCACATTTGTGCTGCTACAGCCGCAGTGTCTAAAAACGACCGTTTCGTATTGGACGGCTATTGCCGTCATGTCACATAGTGAACTTGAACTTGACGGCTATAGCCGCAACTGTCCGTCAACGTGTTAACAGTAAACATTGATGGCAGACCCTTCACTTCAAAGGAAGCATCCAGCCACCAAATCCTGCCCGCAGTACTAGCCCGCAGTAGGAAAAGGAACATCGAAAATTATTATCCCTGCAATTGATGCACGAACTACACATAAACAACACCGAAGCAATAGCATCCCTACAGGCGGAGACTTCAACGCATCATTGGACCACTTACTTCCTCGTAAGCTCAACCATCGTAGCACTCATAGTTTTCATAGCGTCGAAAAAATTCCACAAGGAAGGAAAAATGGACATAACCATCCTGGGGATGAACCAACAACAAGCAGAAGACAACGTCACCCCCGAAGCAGGAGTAGGACAACAACCCCATCCTGTAATCACATGTTATTGATCGATCGAGGGCGATCGATTCTAAGGAGGGAATAGTTAACATAGTTAACACGACACCTGACAAAAAAACTGCTGACTTCGTGTCTACTAAAAAGCAGGTGTCTGTCTCGTAGAGACGGCCAGAAGACGTGGATCCGCCTACAACGATCGCCAATAGATATTTAAGTAAGAAATTTTAGTGAAAAGGAAATTAAGGAAACAAATTTTCATTTAAAACATAACAAAAGCTATAATTGCCAATCTGGCAATTATTGAAAATCCGTATGGTGATTTAAGTGAACGTCGGACTGTTGTATCAAAATTCCAGTTTGAAGTCAAATTTTCTAATTAGATTTTTTAAAAATTTATTCCAATCGGATTTTGATGTATGGGAGTTTTATGTAGAATCATATCCTAAATAACTTTTGTTCTTGCGCTTTTTTGATAAGATGCACAGTTTTTGAGATATTCGGTTTCACCATACGGGTATAATAATTTTATTTATAATTGGTTTATGATAAGAGAAGTATGAAATAAATATCATACATAAAGTGTTCAAAACACTCCCATTTCTAGTCTTGCGTTCAAATTAGTTATATATATAATGACGAAGGTTTTACATAAATTTACTATTATTACTACTATTTTTCAGCCGATTTACTACGATTTCGAAAATCAAAAGTCACAACCCTGAACAGAACTTTAATGCTGGGAGCGAAATATCGGCCTCTTACTAATGAAATACATACTTATATATGTGTGTGCATCATACCCAACAGCCATCGCTCGAGGCTTTCATTCATTTTTATGCGAGACCCACAAACCGCTTTGAACAAGAAGCGACAACTTAAATAGAAATCATTTTTGTTTCCAAGAACGAGAGTCGGAAACCAAAGCAAACGCTTTTGCCGTTAAGAGCGAAAAGAACGAAATAACATGACATCAAAGAATAAGTATCTGAAGAAGAGAAAGAAAGGACAAAATTTTTTGATGAGTGGAGAGTCCGTCGGATAAACGTATAGCTGTCGTCTTGTCTGCATAAGAACACGAAATTCAATGTGTATGTGAGACAAGATGTCGGAATTGAGAGAAACATCATATGGGGGGTTGCCAGATGAACATTTGGCAAATTATAAATTTAAAAAATATTGAATCTAAATTCATGCTAAAAAAATTTAAATAATCTAACCAAGGCATAAATTAATATGTGATTTTTCACACCACCTTCAGCTAAATTCTCTCTTCTTCATGAAGCAACCATAACTAATTTAATAAAAATCTATTGCTTGGCTTTTAGTTTTATAACAACTTTCAACAATATGTTTATTAAATGAATTAGTTTATAGTTCTATGAAGCTCGTACTCAATTTTTAGAAAAATCGCACATTTCAGAATTCAATAATTTAAAACAAAATGTGTTATTTGGATATCTTAAATGCCAGTAGTAGACAATGAAACCACAGGACAAGCATTTTTCCGAAGACGATTTGCGGAACAAAACATTCTTTCGTGGAAATGAAGTTCGCAAACACGATCAATGCCTTTTATGTTTATCAAATCTTGCCGATTTATCGAAGTTAGCAATAAATTTAAGGATTTATTTTAAAGGAACATTATATTTTAGAAACCGAAATTATCAAATTTCATGTATTTAAAATAAAGCACAATAGTAAGAAATTGCCTTTTAAATTGTCGCGCTTAATTTCAACTACAAAAGAAAACACCTGGCAATACTACTCAAATACCGCTTTGACAGTTCAAAGCAAACTCCAGTATCGCGGAAACTTAGTAAATTTTATCGGTAAATATGTCGATTCCCAAACATAAAATTGTGATTTCACGTTGCGACGTATTTCAATTTGATGTAAGTATTGTTTTTTTCGCCAAGTGTTGTTTTTTTATTGGCAATTTTAGAAGAAAACCAAAAAATTTACCTTTCCATCGGTATCGGAAGCCTGAAAAATTTTCTTTCTAGGTTTTTCTTGTTATTAGATAAACATTCGGTGACAATGCATTTCAAAAATTTTATTCGTGCCATTATTATTCAGTGCGGAAACCTATTTTGGCTCAGTGAAAAACATACGAAAAATTATTTCTTCAATGCCTCAACAAAATGTAAACAAATGGGGCCAGCCGCACTATGTTTGTGTTTGTGATGAGAGAAAATTTCGTGTTTAGGGTGAGCCAATAAGCTGCTGTTTATGTCACAGCAATTTAAGAAAAAAAAACAGCTTAACGCAGTTTTTTAACAAAAATTTCATTTAAAAATGACTCGTGGACCTTCTTTGCTTATAGTTCGGTTACTAAATACAGTTTTTATGTAAAACAAATGTGATTTTCGAATTTTTATCTCAAAATATTCGGTAATTTGAATCACCCTCTCACATTGCATAAACTCCATGATTTTTTGTTTTTTTGCAGAGACCATTTAAGTGTGCATGACAGAAAGAGACTTACCTTTTGCCGGCACATTTAAAACGTTTTTTTTTCTATATCGCATATGCTCACTCAAACGTGGGTTATGAGAATTTCGGTTCCTTTCGCTTCTTCAGATACTTATTCTTTGATGACATTCAATACATCAGATTCAATATACACAAAGGAGGAGCATAAAAAGAGTATAAATGTGAAATCTGTACTACAAGCAGCAAACACAGCATAGCAGCGGCAGTGAAAATTTAGATTTTGATTCTTAAAAAGATAATTGAACATAGTTTAACATAACAAAATACCCTAAACAATGCTTTAATGTAGGCCGGATCTTATAACCAGGGATTGAAAAAGCAAAGCAAATCAGCAAACAGCAAGCTAAAATTTGCTTTGCTTTGCTGTGACGGAGAAATGCTGTGCTTAAAAAATGCTGTGCTTATTTTCAGTGCTGTGCTGAGAATCGAAAATTTTTATTGCTTTGCTTTGCTTTTTGTACTTCGTTCTGCTGTGCTTAAGCAGTGCTGAAATTTGCTTAAGCAATGCTTAAGACATTTTGATTTCTTTTCGTTTGACTTTTTTTAGAGCAAAATTCATTTTTTTTTTGGAAAATAGTACAGAGCAAAATAAAATTAGGGTGGAAATTTCTGAACAGCACATGACTTTCTTATACAACAAAAAAAAATTTTTTTTCAGGAAAATACCCTAGAGCAAAATAAAATTAGGGTGGAAATTTCTGAACATCACATGACTTTCTTATACAACAAAAAAAAATTTTTTTTCAGGAAAATACCCTAGAGCAAAATAAAATTAGGGTGGAAATTTCTGAACAGCACATGACTTTCTTATACAACAAAAAAAATTTTTTTTTCAGGAAAATACCCTAGAGCAAAATAAAATTAGGGTGGAAATTTCTGAACAGCACATGACTTTCTTATACAAAAAAAAATTTTTTTTTTCAGGAAAATACCCTAAGCAAAATAAAATTAGGGAGAAAATTCCTGAACAGCACACGACTTTCTTATACAAAAAAATTTTTTTTTTCAGGAAAATACCCTAGAGCAAAATAAAATTAGGGAGAAAATGTCTGAACAGCACACGACTTTCTTATACAAAAAAAAAAAAATTTTTTCAGGAAAATACCCTAGAGCAAAATAAAATTAGGGAGGAAATTCCTGAACAGCACACGACTTTCTTATACAACAAAAAAAATCGATTCTTAAATATAAAAATACATTGAAACCTCGATACTGTATACCGATATCAAACCCCGGTAGTATACAGAATCGAGGGGTATACAATATCGAGGGGTATTATAAGAGAAGAAAATATTGTCATGGTTTTAATTATAAAACATAACAAAAGCTATAATTGCCAATCTGGCAATCATTGGAGACCCGTATGGTGATATTCGTATCAAAATTCGAACAGTTATACCAAAATTCCAATTTGAAGTCAAACTTTCCAATAAGATTTTTTAAAATTTATTCTAATCGGATTTTGATGTATGGGAGTTTTATGTAGAATCATATCCTAAATAACTTTTGTTCTTGCACTTTTTTGATAAGATGCACAGTTTTTGAGATATTCACAAAAATCGTTTTCGTTCGTATGGGGGGTACCCTCCCTAATGGTCCATTTTTGCCCATTAATTAACTTAGCCTCGCATTTTACGAAAAACGGATCTGCGCAAAATTTCAAGTCTCTAGCTCAATCCGTGCGCCCGCAATCCGTGTCACAGACAGACAGACGGACGGACGGACAGACAGACGGACGGACTTGCAAAATTCAACTTTTTTTATCATTCTAAACACACTGGTGTAATTCATTTTTGTGTGTGGTGACGGGATCTTGGCGTTACAAACGGTAAGGCAAAGTTAATATACCCTTTGGTTTCACCATACGGGTATAAAAACAGAGAATACATTTTTTAATGTTTTACTCATTTATACATTTACTTTGCTAAAGTTATTTAGCAAAGTAAGAAGTTATTGTTTGTTGCTAAAGAAGTTTCTGCTGTTTCGCCCCCATTGCCTTCTCCTGGCACTTTCTCTGTGGGGTATACACTATTGAGGGGTATACAGTACTGAGGGTATACGGTATCGAGGTTTCAATGTACACTATTTTAAAGACACGGGTTTTTTATTTTGTATGTTGATTTGGATATAGAATGGGGCATTGATGAACTAACTGAAAAATAAAATAAATTTACCTATGTTGGTGATACACTGAAACATATATTGGACGTGATGTCGTGCATCAGCAGAACGGGTTCTGATTGGGCAATGAGTTGGGGAAACGGAGCGTCAAAGCGAAGCGCCATTTTAAATCGTCCCATAGTAAGCCACTGGTTTTACTTTTGAAGCATCGAAATGTAAAAGCTTACGCATGCCTTGACGCGTCATTGTGTTTTCGATATCAAACAAACCAATTCAAACCCTGATTTCAGTGCCATATTAATGTTTTACTATGTCATCTATGTCCCATTCATACAAATAAAAAACCCGAGTCTTTAAAATAGTGTATTTTTATATTTAAAAATCGATTTTTTGTGGTATAAGAAAGTCATGTGCTGTTCAAAAATTTCCTCCCTAATTTTATTTTGCTCTAGGGTATTTTCCTGAAAAAAAAATTTTTTTTTTTGTATAAGAAAGTCATGTGCTGTTCAGGAATTTTCTCCCTAATTTTATTTTGCTCTAGGGTATTTTCCTGAAAAAAATTTTTTTTTTTGTTGTATAAGAAAGTCATGTGCTGTTCAGAAATTTTCTCCCTAATTTTATTTTGCTCTAGGGTATTTTCCTAAAAAGAAAATTTTTTTTTGTTGTATAAGAAAGTCATGTGCTGTTCAGGAATTTCCTCCCTAATTTTATTTTGCTCCGTACTATTTTCCAAAAAAAGAAATCGATATTCCTGTATAAGAAACACAAAGGAAAGCAAATCAGCATTGCTTAAGCAAATTTCAGCACTGCTTAAGCACAGCATTTCTAAGCAAATTTCACCACTGCTTAAATTTTGCTTAAGGAAATTTCAGCACAGCATTTCCCACTTGATTGCTTCGACGAAGCATTTTTTTGCTTTGCTGGTGCTTAATGCTCCTGAAGTGCTTTGCTTTAAGCAAAGCCATTTACGTTTAATTCAGCACAGCAAAGCATCAGCATCAGCACGAGAATTAAGCAAAGCAATTTAAACCCTGCTTATAACACAGTTTCTGTTCGGATGTCACCACAAACTATCGAGTATCATCGATTGCAAATTCGTTATCATGGCAGCAAGCCGATTTTCTAATTTGTACCCCCATAACCAAAATCCAAGACGTATCCACGTCAAAACCACGCGAAGACTCAAATCAACGCTTTTTTACGACATCGCCGGAAAAGCTGCATCAGCAATATCTGCCTTAGATAAGTTAGTTTTAGGAAAATTAATTTAAGAAAATTCAGTTGTAAATTGTAGCTTGAACGAAAAGGTTGAATTAATAAAGAATATTTTTTTAACACAAGTTCGTATTAATAAAATTAACTTATGCATTCTTTTTGTAGTGATTAGGGGAAAGTGGTCACCATTCGTACGCGGGGCACATTCGTACATTAAGTATAACGGGAAAACTAAACGGAACACAAACACGCTTTTTTTTTTGTGTGCATAGACATACCGGCCGCCATGTTGCTAGCGGAACTTCGCGCCAGTTGCGCCACGGTGTGTGAGCTGACAAGACGTAACGTGTTTCTGGAAGCGGTGAGTAAATTTTTTACTGAAGTTTAGTTCGTAATTGTAAGTAGAATTTTTATGTTTTTGACAAAATAGTGATGATGAATTAATGTTAACATTGTTTATTTTGAGTTTTAATTGTAATATTTCTCATACTAAATTAGAATTTATATAAAGTTGTAATTTAATTTTGTGCAAGGCCTGGGGCACATTCGGGCACATTCGTACGCGTACGAATGCTCCCCTCTAGATAAATAAAATACAGTACCTTTCATAATTTGTTTTACGCATACTATAATTAGGGCACTTTTTATTTATATCGATCGGAAACCTTTTATTTAGCATAGTTTTCATAATTTACTTTACTTTTGTTAATCGTAACGTTTTATTCTTGATTTTTTCTACTGAATAACAGGAGAGGAAAGATAATAGAAGAATAGGAAAATTAAGTTATCAAGCAGACAGCACAATAACCAAATTTCCCTTTTATGAAATATTTTACCTGTAACAAAATGTTATTTTATAATTTTTATTAAGTTAATCGTTTAATGAATATTTGATTGCAGAATCATGGTGCGGAAATATAAAAAAAAGGGTACGCGAACCCAAGAAGTAGATGAAGAGTCTATAAATTTAGCAATTGATGATGTAATACAACGACGGTCATCCTATAGAAAAGCCGCGTTGAAATACAACATCAAAACATCAACGTTGGAAAGTAGAGTCAAGAAATTTAAAGATGGTACTAACGACGATAGACTTTCGCGAACTTTTCATTCTAAATTCACGAGTCTACAAGTATTTTCCTTGGAAGAAGAGACGCGTTTAAATGACTACATTATTAATTGCAGCAAGATGCATTATGGGTTAACGCCAGTACAAATTCGGAAACTTGCCTACGAATATGCGGAAGCCTTGAATTTAAAATATCCAGCGAAATGGGACGAAAATCAAATGGCTGCGTAATACAGGGAATGGCTGCGTAAATGATGCGTAAATACAGGGAACCAAACTCAAATCTCAGTTTGCGAAAGCTAGAAAAGACCAGCGCTGCACGATCATTCGCTTTTAATAAGACTGCAGTTCAAGAGTTCTATAATAATTTGGCCGAAGTGTTACAGCGACATAAATTTGTGTCTTTTCCCCCACACACAAGCCATCGCTTGCAACCATTAGACGTTGGAGTGTTTGGGCCATTTAAGTCAAAGTTGAAAATAGCATTCAATAATTGGCATATGTCGAACCCAGGCAAAACAGTCAGCATGTACAATATTCCTAAACTGGTAAAACTCGGATATTTCGAATCTTTTACAGCAAAAAATATTACAAGTGAATTTGTAAAGCCAGGTATATTGCCGTTCAATGAAATGGCCTTCAGCGATGAAGATTTCGCTCCCATTGATGTGTATGCTTCAAATAATTCTGAAAATGTGCCACCTAACCTGGAAACATGTTCTGCCGCTCTAGAATTACAGCCTTCCGCCTGCGTGACATTGACTGATATGAATGAGGAGGATCTGCTACTGTCTTCTATTGATACTCGTGAACGGTCGCCTTACTTGCTCCAAAATCCTCAAGACAATGTTACCGAAACTTACGAACCTTCTACTTCTGCGGCTAAGACTCAACCTGAACCTAATATTCCCATAACACCAGAAGTCATAAGACCTTATCTTACAGCTGTTAGAAACAGAAAAACCAAGAAAGGAAGAAAACCGGGTAAATCCCGTCTGTATACAGATTCACCTGAAAAAAATGAACTAGAAGAGAGACATAGACAGAAAGAATTGAAAAAAATAGAACAAGAAAGGAAAGCCAGAGACAAAGCAATGAAACGTAGTTTAATGGAAATTAATTCAAGACAAAAGAAAAAGAAAGCTAAGAAAATGGAAAGCGATGAAGATTCAAAGGAATCTGAAGGATCGCAAATAAGCTTGCGGGATAGCTCAACGTTAGAAATAGATGAAGATGCTGATGATTGTAATACTAATATAAATTCTGATGTGACACCAGAGAAAATCAAAGATAATTGCTATGTATTGGTAAAGTTTAAAAAGAAAACTTCTGCTGTTTATTACGTCGGAAAAGTCCTCAGTCGTTATTCGCGTACAGAGTTGAAAGTATCTTATCTTTGGAAGAAATCGGGATCATCACGGTCATTCTTTTTTCCTGATGTAGAAGACATAAACACTTTGTATATCAGTGACGTCGCCATGATCCTCCCTGATCCTCAACCACGATCGCATTGTACAGGGTGGCGCCGAATAAGTGTCCGATGAACAAATTAACTTAAAACACATAAAAAAAAGTTAACAAACCAAATAGTTATTATAAACCATTAAAGTACATATCAAATTTAACAAAAAGTTATTTCAATTCAAATCTTTCGCCTTTGGCGCGGATACATTCACGGCATCTTTTGAAAAAACTTTCACAACTGGCACGCACCATGTCCAACGGCATTTCATCCCAAATTTTTGTGAGAACTTCCTTAAATTTATCCAAATTTCTAATTTTGTGTTCTTTTAGTTTATCCAGCATATAGCCCCAAGCAAAAAAAGTCCAGTGGATTGAGGTCTGGAGAACTGGCTGGCCATTCTTCAGTAGTTATGAAGTGCGGAAAATTCTCCTTGCACCAAGCCTGGACAATATTCGATTTATGAGCAGGTGCCGAATTCTGCTGAAACGTGTACGGTCGGTCATCAAAAATTTTTTTGGCTTCAGGAAGCACGTGTCCTCTTATTACGTCATCAAGATAGACACTTTTATTAATTTTGACGTCTCTGTCTATGAAATTGAGTGGCAATTTCCCTTCTTTAGAAAACGCTCCAAATACCATAACGGCAGATGCGTTTTGATAACGGCAAACACTCCGTACATATCTAGAGATCTCAGATAGACTTGCTCCATATACGCGATCATTCTGGCGATTCAGGGAGCGTTCCAACGTGAACAGCTTTTCATCTGAAAAAATTATGCTTGGACCACCGTGCCGCTTAACCAGCATTTTGCAGCGTTTGACTCTTTCGGCTTTATTTTTGTCTGTTAAACCAGCAATTAATTGTTTTTTGTATGCTTTAAAGCCAAGGTTATTCTTCATAATGGTTTGAATGGTTTTGTGGTGAACATTCAGAGAACGAGCTATTTGACGACCCGAACGGGCTGGATTTCGTCGGATTCTTTCTCGAATCACTTTTATGATTTCTGGATTCTTGTTTGTTCGCTTCCTTCCACTTGGCTTCTTTGGTTTTTTATCACCTGTCTTCTTAAAACGCAAAATTGTACGATAAATAAATTTATCATTAATTTTAAGATGATCCAACTTCTTTTTAATTTCACCATGTGTTAAATCTTTCTTATGAAGTGAAATGATTTCATTTCTAATTAAATTAAGAGTATTATTTGGAGACATTATCATTTGTTTAACAAAAAGAAAATAAAGCACTTGTCTACTTATTAAATGTGAACTTAAAACTGATGAATGTAACTTGATTAACCAAAAGAGGTTCAAATGTTGAGAGTCTAAAACTATCGGACACTTATTCAGTGCCACCCTGTACAGCTAGAATGGCTAGACTTTTTACTTTTGCAATTAATTTAAGCAATTTTAATGTGCAATGAGTTCCAAAGTAAGAACCAAATGTTTAATTACCTACTTCAGCGTTTCTCAACCTTTCAGTATTCGCGACCCAATTTTCAATCAAAATTGTCATCGCGCCCCCCCTGCATACAATAAAATGTATACAATAATAACGTAATTTGAGTATTTTGGCGCTAAACCTACACTAATACCCTAATTTTAAACACAAATTACCAAGAAAAAAGTAATTTATTGACATTTGGCAACACCAATCCTCAGCGTTGACAAAACAAGAATCCGGTGCCTCTTTATTGCTCTTGCGTCATTTTTGCGGTTTCACGAGAAGTTGTTTTAACCCTGAAATCACAATGAACGCGAAACCGACGCGAAACTGGCGCAGAATCTGCCACTTAAAAATTTGGTTCCCACAAATTGTTTGAAGTGAGCACAGTGAACGTAGAGAACGCAGCTAGAACGTAACCGCAACGCAAAAGTTTGCAAACTTCTAACTTTGCCGCAGAATTCTGCGTTGACAGTTCATTAAATGAGGTTGGAAAAGTGTCGTTCGAGGAAAAATTGATAGCCTTAGTGCAAATAACAAAGATAAAGACCAAGAAAGCAAATTATCGCTTCAAAATTATCCATTTTTGTAATTTTTCCAAGTTTATACCACTTTATATTATGTCACTTGTACTACTTCACGAGCTGCCATTGTGCTCTGCCGCTAGAATTTTGCACTGCGTGACAGTTCAGAGCGTTGTAGTTGCGTTGGTTTCGCACTGGTTTCGCGTTCATTGTGCTCCAAGCGTAAGTTAATAAGTTAATTATTAAATCTGTGGTCACAAGTAATAAGGGCTTAAGTCGAATTTCTTCATTTTTCAGGAGAAGCATTTTAATATTTATGAAATTTTAACTGTTGGTGGCAAAGGGGTATCAAACCGAATTCAAAAACCTGTAATACAAAACGTTATGAAAAATAAGCTTTTTACGATTGGTTTAATCTGGTTTATTCAAACTTAATATTTTCAGAGAAATTAAGGATTATTTTACTTTAGCCACTCTTTCAAAACTTTTTTATGTCTTAGAAATGGTTACAATCAATGGCTAAAGTCAAGTTAAGCCCCTAAAAACCTACACCCCGATTTGAAAAAGAGGCTAAAACAGACTTTAGCCTGCTCGTTGCGGAAAAATTAAAACCGAAGAATGAACTAATTCGACTTAAGCCACTATTCCACGTGCAAAAACGATCAAATCAATGCAGCTTCGCGCCCATAAGAGTGGATTAAGTCTATACAAAAATATATGGGATCTGACTTTAGCCGTTCTTCCAAATGCAACTTGGAAATTTTTTGACTTTAGCCATTTGATGTAGTAGCCTATAACGGTCAAAAATGGTCGTAGAAACTAACGGGTTAGTGGAATTAAGAGCATTTTGGAAGGAGAACACGATTCTGTAAAAACATTGAAAACGGCTAAAGTCGAGTTAGGCCCTTACAACTTGTGACCACAGAAATATTATGTCGAAATGTATTTTGTTTTGTATGTCAATTAATAAACTTTTTTAAATATTTTGTCTTAGATATGCTCGCGCCCCCCCTTAAATATACTCGCGCCCCCCTAGGGGGGCGCGCCCCACAGGTTGAGAATCGCTGACCTACTTTAAGTTTAAATTCTCAAAGACTAATTACAAAGATCTCATATAGAATGATTGTAAAGATCTCATATAGACTGATAGTAAAGATTAGAATTATCAATAAGTAAACTAAGGATAAAAGATTTTATTTTTTGTTATTTTCCTCAAGAACAATTTATTAACTATGAGTCAAGTTAAATATCATTAAGTTAGTTTTATGCTAAATGCATATTCTTTGTGATTTAATAAAAGTTAACGAGTTTAATAGGCTTTTTAATTACCCTGTATGAATCTACCCCATGATGTACGAAAGTACCCCGCCTGCTGTACGAAAGTACCCCACTGTGGGGGTGCGTTCGTACAAATATCTTGTCGGAGAAAAATGGCTATAACCCTTTAACCTTTTGACTTAATAGTTTCAGAATTTTTTGTAACTAACTACGATATATTTGTTACACTTAAGTGCATAAACGCGATAATTTTGACGGATAATCATAGAGTAAAAAATAATAATGTAAAAAGTGTACGAAGGGTGACCACTTTCCCCTACTATCTTAAAAAGTTGTGAGTTGAAAAAAATCAAAAATTATTATTTAATAACCGCGTAAATAGTGCAACGCGAAAGCTGATTCTATATTCGTGCTTTTGGGACTACCATAATGCAATTATCACAGCGCTCATCTTGACCAAAGATAAAATAGCTAAATTTTTGATACGGCAGAACTAGAGCTATTTTGCACTGTTGCTTTATAGCTTGGGATACATAGCAAAAATTTAACTTTCGTGAACAATTAAAAATTTAATATTTTTATATTACTTTATTTAGAATGTTTGGTTTGTCGATAGGTGACGGCAACACGAACAAAATTGATTACAATTTACTCGGGACCTATCACCATCGTAAACTATAATGATCAAAATGATGCGCTTAGAACATTTGGTTTTGACTTTTACTCCAATATTGAACGTGGCAAACGCGAGTGTGTCATGTCACGCAGGACTTCACACCTCGGGACTCACGTGCATTGGAATAACCGTCAAACCCAAAGATAGCAAATGAAATGTGATTCACATGTGAGCATAATACTTGAAATATAAAAAATTACTGATACTTAAAAGGACGTCAAAGATGTTTCCATATGGAAAGATTTTTGGGAAATTAGAAATGTGTAGCAAGGATTAAACTAATAAGGAAGGGAAAAGGAAATTTACAACGTTGGGCGCCATGTTATGTGTCGCTTTGGGAAAAATCGGGAAGATATTCTATGCCTGGGCGACTGGTAAGCATGCTGGTGTTATGCACGGCAAATGCTCGTCGGTGGGGGGTAGGATCTTGTCACCCAGGAAATTGATCAATAAGGCCACACAACAAAATTTTTATTAGTCATGCCTGTAGATGCTCTAATTATATTTCATACAAAGGAATAGGAGAGGGAGGAATGATAGTAATCACGTTTATATCGCTAGTTTAAATGAATGCTGAACATAGCGAGAGATCGGCCTCACATCCGCCAAAATGATTTCTTTTTAATAAGTCATGATAAAAAAAAACTTGTTACTGATTAACGATCTGACTTTAATCTTCATTAATAACTATAAATATTGAAATAATTCTCATGCGGAGACAGGAGAGAACTTACTAGATAATAAGAGAAAGTTGCTTACAAACGTGGAGAATTCTTAAGTAGATTTAAAAAGTAAATATAGTATATAGCAATTTAAGCATACAACTAAGATTATAAATTTTGAATTAATATAATTAAACATTCAAAATTAGGTTAAATAAAAAAATATAAACCAATTTTCACCACACCGATTGCGCATCATCGGATCGCGCTTTCAACGTTAGTTGAATAATAAAGTAAATTAATTGATCAGGTATTGTGGGCCAACCTTACTTGAAAACACTTTACACCTTTGGTGATTATTTGTTTGTAACACGTGGTGAAAATTTTACACACTATATGCTTGAAATTTATAAATTTTAGGATTTTAATTTCATTCTAGGTCTCCGCTTTTCTTTTATATTTTAGTTTCACAAATTTAGTTTTGATTAAATTAATTTTAGATATAACTAGTTTAAGGTTTTTGCAAATTTAATTTTAAGGTTACGAATAGCTTCTAGTTCCACGATGTCGATCATGTGACCCAGCAGGTAGTGATGGAACAATTTGTTTTAAATAGTAATAGAATAACTTACAATCTTATTTCCGACCTATCAAAGAACTTGAAAAGACGATCAACGAGTTGTTGGTACAAAAATCTCCTTTTTTGTCTGGCCTCGAGAAAAGGATTTCGAGCGGTGTTCTTCGCTAAGCGAGACGTGCAATTTGATGCTTTCCCTTATGTTTTTGCAGAATTTGAGTTCCTAGACAATTTTCGGCATCCACGGAGAAATTTCTGGATACTTATTTTCCTGATGTCGCGGGACCAGCCGAGGGATTAACTTTATTAATTCCGGCGCTCCAAAATTTGGTCTCCTCCCCTCCGTTTCCTAGTTGACCTCGTGGTCGAATTTTTATTACCGAGGTTAACTCGGTGAACCTTGATAGAGAGGTAGTTTTACTAAAAACTAATAAGACATTAAAAAAAAGGGTATTGTACTTAACCCAGATATGCCTAAAAGTTATTTAGAAGATTAAAATAAAAAAATTGATGTAAATTGCACTTTATTAGGTATAAAGAAAACAGTAATACTCTTAAAATATGAATTGTTTTTCAAAAAGATAGAGTTTTGAGCCGTACTACATATAGTACATTAGGCAAATACACATTTGTGAAAACAAATTTATTTTTTTGTGTGGAAGAAAACAAAGCCCCACATGAACCCTGATATCGCATTTTGAAGATCTGGTATTTGTTCTTTGGTGACAATGACTACATCGAGTATGTTTTTCTTGGGGAATAATAAGATGGTCTAGTCGATCATACCTTACATCGAGCTCTTGTGTCCTACCTTTGTGTCCTTTTTGATAAGACGGAATTTTTCTGTTTTGCGCTAGTAATGATGTGGCAATCCTCCTTCTAAAACTTAGTTGGTCCAAATCTCCTCCATTTTTTCGATGCAACTGCCAAGCATTCTGGATTGCTAAATCTATACAGTGGGTTAGCAAGGGTAAATACAATTTTTGGCCCCTGATAGAAATGCGATATAAGCTTATATTTTGATCTTAACGATCAACTCCTCCCATATTCGCATTATCATTATCATTTTCCAACACAACAAGAGCTTCATGAAGTGAGAACCCTCTGAAATAGAATTACATTCATAGATATAGATTTTCCTAATGTACTATATTTAGTACACCTCTGATTCATCTTCCGCACAACAACAAATCTCCTAAATACGGTAAATATGTGAATTTCCCCTGATAACATCACCATTTGTTGTAATGTTACACATAGAGTGAAAGTTTATGTTTAGTTTATTTTGCCTGAAAAAACTCATCTTTCGAAACGTATGCGCTTATCATCCATTTTCACTTTTTCGCAAACTTCTAATCTATCTAAAAAAGAAACTGAACCTCCAAAGTCACTGCAATGCTCTCACTTGTAATGTCTGATGAATAGTGAATAATTCTGAGCATTTCCCGATTTTGTCTGTATCGTCTGCTGTGCAGGATCAGTCGAGTTTTAAGTGTACTACATATAGTACATTAGGCATATCTGGGTTAAGCTTGGATTTGCCTCTAACCGTTTGGTTGTCCAAAAGATTTTATTAAAAAAAACGTGGGGTGGAGAAAATTCTCGTCAGTCTCCAAGTGAAAGTATATCGGAAATGCGTAAGTATTCTCGTGAGCCTAAATATGGCTCATGCAGAGTATAAATATGGTATAAAATGAATACCCAAAACTCAATGAACATTTCGTCTAACTGAAGGAAATGATTTGCACTGTGAAGTAGCAATAATTTCAAATGCTAGTATTCGCATGAGTTTAACTTTATTATAATTTCTAAATTCAGAATCTGTCTACGAATGTTTATTTTATTTATTTTAATAAATCACCCAAACGCAATAACATCACAACGCCAACAATGGATCGAATCGATCAGTCGGTGATAGTGCCTTATAAAGCAGATTACAATAATGCAATGCAAATTCCATCTTAAAGAACATTGCTAGAAGAAATACCATTTGCCTTTCTAGTTTAAAACAAAACTCTATCCATGGTGAAGTACTATTTGGATTTGGGACAAAATTGTACTTTAATTTTATTTGACGTTTACTGTGTTATTCTGTTGTTATTATTTTTACACTTTTGCGACTATTTGTGTTTTAGACCAATAATGGATGAAGTTGCCGAACGTTTTTAGAAGCTACTAAAGAGTTGTCCAAATCACTTTATTTGTAAGGGATTTCGTTAAGCGATTCTAGGCGATTGCTACAAAACATTTCCCGATCACTCCTGAGTCGATTGGAGTCATATTAAAACATAACAAAAGCTATAATTGCCAATCTGGCAATCATTGGAGACCCGTATGGTGATATTCGTATCAAAATTCGAACAGTTGTACCAAAATTCCACTTTGAAGTCAAACTTTCCAATAAGATTTTTTAAAATTTATTCCAATCGGATTTTGATGTATGGTAGTTTTATGTAGAATCATATCCTAAATAACTTTTGTTCTTACACTTTTTTGATAAGATACACCGTTTTTGAGATATTCACAAAAAACGATTTCGTTCGTATGGGGCGTACCCCCCCTAATGGTCCATTTTTACCCATTAACGAACTTAGCCTCGCATTTTACGAAAAACGAATCTGCGTAAAATTTCAAATCTCTAGCTCAATCCGCGCCAAAGACAGACGGACAGACAGACAGACGGACAGACAGACGGACAGACGGACGGACATGCAGAAATTAATTATTTTTATCATTCTAAACACACTGGTGTAATTCATTTTTATGTGTGATGACGGGATCTTGGCGTTACAAACGGTAAGGCAAAGTTAATATACCCTTTGGTTTCACCATACGGGTATAAAAAATGTCGTTCTATCTGTCAGTCTGTCAGTCTGTGTACAAGATTTCTCAAAAACTAATAATGAAATTTTATAGGCATGTTGACTCCTGAAATGGGACGATTCTATCAACTTTTGGTGGAAATCCGTTAACCGGAAGTATCCAAAATGGCGGTTTTTCAAAAATTGCAATTTCGTTTTTCTCGATTTACTCCCAAACTACGCATTTTTTAGTGGCCTTAAGTATGACAAAACTTGGAGAAAATAAAATTTCCCACACTTTTATCTTTAGCTATAACTCGATATCTCAACCTGTTATCGAGATAAACCGTTATTTAAAAAAAAACAGTTTTTTGCGATTATCTCGAAAATTAACGGGTTTTGTTGACTGAATGTATGAAGTGAATTAATGAGAATGGCATTCTGCACAATTTTGTTTCTTACCGTTATCCGTTATATTTTACCGTTATTGAGATATTTTCATTAATATGTAAAAAATCATATTTTTGCGAATAATTTGCAAACTAACGGTTTTTCGACAACTCAGTTATAAGAATAATTAAAGATGTTAACATTTTCTACATTTTTGCCATTTACCGTAAATTGATATCTTTTACAGTTCTCAAGTTATCTCAAATTTTGTACGTTTTTGATATTTTTGGATGTACCAACAATTTATTGGGAGGTTGTATTGGGTTGACAATACGACAGGGCTATAACGTAAATTGCACAGGGTCGTAGATTTTGTAGAAGAAAGTTTTGTGTTGACCACAACTGGTAAATCATTCCAAAGTCTTGTTGTGCGCGGAGTGGGTCTAAGGAAAATATACCATATAGGAATAAGTTGGGAAACTTCGGTGGAACATTTCCCATGGAAATATCTATAGAATATGCTGAGTATCCCAACAGAGCGACGATGCTCGAGAGACAGTAATAAATCTGTCAAAGACTTGTCTCCAATCAGTCGGATCAGTCGAATGAAGGTCTTGTGGATGTTGAGCACGTCGATTGGTGAGAAATATTTTTTGCACCGTCCCAGAAAGCCTAGGCACTGCGATGCTTCCTTTGCAATTTTGAAAATATGATCGCTTTATTGGAGCTACTCGTTCATTTCGATACCCAGCATTCATTAATGGACTCATTCATAAAATCGACCGTTTCGGGGGATTGTTCACATTTCATAGACAACATTTCATAGATTAGGTTTTAGATGCGGCGACTTCCACTCGGTTGATTCTGCCCCAAGCCAGACTTGTGTTTAAATAAGAATTCAAAGATCTAATTTGTTCACTGCGTTTCGATCGAACTGCAATGGCGTTCGATTCTGCAGGTGCAGGTGAGTTGAAATGGTAAGAGGCGTCAAGGGAGCGGTCATCAACAAAACAGAAAAGCGAATTGAGAGTGAGAGCCTATAGATCATTGATAAATATTAAGAAGTTCGTAGGAATGGCTTAATTTTGCCCGTTCAAGACCTTAGCCTAGACTTTTACGAGAAACGTAACTATACAAAATTTCATGTCTGTAGCTCAATCCTTTCGAAAGTTATGATGTTCACGGACAGATGGGCGGACGGACACACAGACGCATATGCGGAAATCAAAATCTTTTGTCATTCCAAACACCCTGGTGTAGTTTTTATTTTTGTGTCCGATGATTGGTTCGAAGCGTTACAAACGGTATACTAACAGCCTTATTCTGGCAAAGGTCACTAGTCACAACTCGATCACAAGAGCGAGGTGAATCACAAGTTGTGACTTTTTGGTATTCTCAGCGTTCAGTCACAATTTCGACTGATCTCAGCTACTGTCAAAACTGTGACCGACTCACAAGCAGGTAACAAGATAAAAACAAGACAAAAAGAAACTATTTCCTGCACTATTTAATTGAATGTGATATTTCCAGAGTACAACGGAGACGATTTCTGGTCAATTGACAAACAAAGAAGACTTTTTTGCGAAATAAGAAAATTTTTATTGAAAATGTTCAGGTTTCCAATAACATCCCACTTTTTTTTTATAATTGAACACGCACGGCACACACGCACTTTCTCCACCATTTTCACAGATTTACAAATATTAAAATTACTTTAAAAACTAACAAAACCAAAAACTGAACTAAACTAAATAATCACAAAGCGGCTGTCAAATTTATTCACCATTCTGGAATTATACTGAGGTGAATTATTTGTTACGTTTCTTGTGACCCAACGCCAAGAATATGGAATACTCGGTCAGTCACAAAGAAAGTAACAAGCCGATCGTCTCTAACGAGTTGTGACTTGTGACCAGTCATAATGCCAGAATAGGGCTGTAAATCTAATATAGGATGGTCGGAAGAACGAAAGGAGATATCGGTATATCATATAGAGTGTAAAAATCTAAAAATCAGATTGACTCAAAAAGTTGTTACAGATGTCATTGATGAAGAACATATGTGTTAATCTATGAAGAATATATTTGCACATAGAAGGGCTGAAGAGTGTGGCGCCTATCCGTATTTTACCCTATAGTTGGTTGACGCTAATATAAGTTAAAGTAAAAAAAATTGTTTTGCCAATACCAAATATGCGTGACCGTGCATACCATCAATAAAACCAGTTTGACAATATCTCCTGCCGGAGACAAGTGAGTAAAATTTTTCTTTCGTTGTGAATATAACCTTCATTTGTCAATGAAGCTAAGCTACCTGATAATATAACACTAACAAGATTCGCTGTTTTACTGTCTGCAGAGTAAGCAGAAAGAAACTTACTACTAGCATTGCTACATCAAATATATTTTTCATAAAGAAGTAAATATGTGTTTGCAGACGATGAATTGAATTTTATATTTAATCGTGCATAGCACATGATGTTTCTTAGTTGCTAAATTTTACTCGCTACAAATATGTCAACAAGAAGGATTTTAAATGTGGTTTTGTTCAGTTTAATTATTGGTAAGTTTTGCATTCCACAACCTATTTTGTATTTTCATTGGCCTCCGAATCATAAAATTATAGTTTCATATACAACACTTTAAGTGAAGTTGAATTTGAATTCATTAATGTAAAACATATTAATACAGTCACTTTAATTTATTGGTTAAATAAAACTTTTGATAATAAAAAACGGCTTTCAGTATCTCTTTAGGGATGATATTACTATACAGTGTGTTAAGAAAGTTTCGCACCACTCCACGCATTTGATACAAAATTGAACTCACCTCCCACTATACTTCTTTTGTAAATCAACAACCTATCTTCAGGCAAGGATTAAAGAAATGATTAGTAATCCTGGTAAGGACACAATATTATTACAAATTTCAAAAATTGAAATAGGATTCAAAACTTCCTGAATGTTGATTTTTTCGTAATGGTGCGAAACTTTCTTAACACACTGTATATTGAATATCAGCGAGAAGCAAAAATATAATAATAAACCAGTTTTGGAAGAAAATGCAATCAAAATAATTTTTACTCCATAAGTGCTACACAACTAAAAACTATGGGAAAATGCCAAATAGTGATAGAATTAAGATAGAAAGTTAAATTGTGATAGACTTTTAATAATTAGGCCTAATAAAAACTCGTTGTTTCAGGGACAAATTTCAAAAACATTTTTATCTATATGGATCATTAAAGAAACGTAAGCGAGTTTATTGTGGGATTAAATTTAAAACGAATATGTTGTAACCCGTATGCTGTGGCAATAACTTTTAAAATCACAAAACCCATGTAATTCCCAACTAAAATAGAATAGCTTCCTTTTCTCGCAGCTAGGTTTGTTCCATTTTAGGATAATGACGCTAATGAGATGGAAATATTACTCAATATCCACACATTTGTGAAACCAAAGACGCAACCTGAGACATGTACAGAAGGAATTTTTTTAGTTCTCCCTAACTCAGAAAGGAAATCAGATCATGATCCCGATAAAACTTGGCTTACGAATTTGTACGAGAGTTAATCCGGATCTTTGTTCGGATCGTTAAAAAAATACAGCTATTAGATTTTAGGCCATCCAACTCATCCATACCCCAAAATTCAATTCAGAACACTGATTCCCCCTCTCCCATAGAAATACTTTTTTCCTATTTTCTCGAAAATAGAATCCAATCGGACTCTCCATTTCCCCTTCTTATATCCAAATGGATTTTTATATCCGTATGGTGAAACCAAAGGGTATATTAACTTTGCCTTACCGTTTTGTAACGCCAAGATCCCGTCATCACACAAAAAAATGAATTACACCAGTGTGTTTAGAATGATAAAATTAATTAATTTTTGCATGTCCGTCCGTCTGTCCCTCCGTCCGTCCGTCCGTCTGTGACGCAAGAACAAAAGTTATTTAGGATATGATTCTACATAAAACTCCCATACATCAAAATCCGATTGGAATAAATTTTAAAAAATCTTATTGGAAAGTTTGACTTCAAAGTGGAATTTTGGTACAACTGTTCGAATTTTGATACGAATATCATCTATGGGTTTTCAATAATTGCCAGATCGGCAATTATAGCTTTTGTTATGTTTAAACTTTATATCCATATATATAAAATCGTTTCACCACCCCAAACCCCTGAAGCTAGAAACTTGAAACTTTCACAATATGTCCCAACCATCACGTAGGCGCTCACGAAAGGATTGGGCTGGACTTGAAATTTCGTATACTCACGTTTCTCGTAAATGGCTAAGCTAAGTTCTTGAACGGGCAAGATATGGCCATTCCATCCCCCTCACCCATACAAACAAGACAATTTTTTGCAAATTTTCTCGAAAACGGTTAGTCATATTGAAACAATTATAGAGGTAAAATCTGTTATGATTTCACATATGATTTCACATATCCGTTTTATACTTCAAAATCCAATCGTGCCAGTCCTTTCTCCCTCTCCTGTACAAATGGATTCTTTAAATAAACATTTTGTCTGTCATCATATAAAGTATTTGACGATTGGGCCCTGACAATTGTAGCTTGGCAAACCGTGTATATCAAATTAAAAGTTAACTTACAAAATTATTTACATGTGAGAGTAGTTGAATGTCCCATGTCAGTTTTCCTAGTGGTATGCCACTTTTTGAAAAGAAATTTAAAATAAATTATATGAAAAGCTAAAATTGCCAGGGGCCAGTCATCGACGGAACAAATCTTATATACATAAAGAAAACTTCAAACTAACAACACAAATAATATACTGCTGGTTAAAGAAGGTCATAATTCGATTTTCATCGATCAGCCGAGTTGTATTTGTTTCTTACTTCCAACGCTTCCAATAACCCCACGACTATGGCACTGCAACACCGATCCTTCCAAAACGAATTTTCATAACGAATGCTATGAAATGTAGTAATAAACGCTAGTGTTTGAGTTTCGTCTGACTACGAATGCTACGAGGGAAAAAATGAAATTATTGATAAACAACACGAAATACCATGTTTTTTTTTGACGTGGATACGTCTTGGATTTTGGTTATAAGAGTACAAATTAGAAAATCGGCTTGCTGCCATGATAACAAAGCAATCGATGATACTCGATAGTTTGTGGTGATATCCGAACAGAAACTGTGTTATAAGATCCGGCCTAAATTAAATCATTGTCTAGGGTATTTTGTTATGTTAAACTATGTTCAATTACCTTTTTAAGAATCATAATCTAAAATTTCACTGTCGCTGTTATGCTGTATTTGCTGCTTGTAGTACAGATTTCACATTTATACTCTTTTTATGTTTTCTTTGCGGGATTGCATATTTGGGAGAGGCACAGGAAAGAGAACACGACGAAGTATGTTGAGGTTGAGTGAAAGCTTTTACTCTTGATTGTTTCTCTTCTCCATATGGATTGTTCTGGTTCTGGAAATTAATTTTACTTGATTGTTTCTCTTGATTGCCCAGTGTTTCCTTTAATTTCTGTATACGAGTTGTGTAAGCTGGCGGATTGTGTTTAAGATTTTAGTTGCTGTAAATTGAAATTGCTTTGTTGTTTTTATCGTGTAATTTTATTTTATTTTGATTTTTATTTGTTTTTCATCTATGGGCGTTTTCATGAATGTAAGTTCTGCAAATAACACCAAAGATTTTGATAATAATAAACCCAGTTATATGTTATTCGTTTAGTTAGTTTACTTTCGCAAATTACTGAACAACTAAGTATTACGGGGAGATGGAAGAAAATGTTTTGTGCAATTTGCACAACTTCCGAGTATAGTTATGTAAAATGCCCTATAACATTTTAGAATTAAACATTTGTTCGTTGTGTTGCAAGTGAAATTTGATTTTTAGGTACCAGATGCCGAAATTCACCAAACGAAAAGGCACATCCCGTAAACGTAACATTACGGTCAATCAAATTGTTTCTTTAGTTTCCTTTTCACTAAAATTTTTTACTTAAATATCTATTGGCGATCGTTGTAGGCGGATCCACGTCTTCTGGCCGTCTCTACAAGACAGACACCTACTTTTTTTCATAAATTTTTCGATTTGACACACTGTTTTCAAGAAAATCGCAAATATTTTTTTCATCTGCTTGGGAGAAAGGGAATATGGCGAATTCCCCTAGCGTCGGACACTTAAGGTTTTTGCATTTATTTTGTAACAAATGTTGAAAATACAAACAATACTTTCGGAGATGGCTGAAGAGGGTGTTCGCGGCATGTAGG